>OX638384.1:0-1200000 GCA_951813785.1 Criorhina ranunculi | reverse complement strand
AATCCTTTTTCAAAGTCTCAAGTAAATTCACGATGTCGACGCGGATTTCAGAAATCTTTGTAATCAACTATCGATAAAGCGAAAAAAATTCTAATTACAAATAAATGTTAAAACAAAAATTAAAAAAGCAAAATTTATGTAGAGAAGAATAATGATAGCAAGAAAACGTGTGCGCTTATACTGTCATGAATTATTATTAGTACCTACTGAAGCAAAGTGTAGATATTTTAAGTACATTTTGCAACGTACCATAGGAAAAAAATGCTGGATAAAACTAGAAATAAACACCTATAAACCTTGTAACTGCGCAAAGTAAACGTTTTGTTAGATAACACATTTCACGTAATACCGAAATAATTTTTTTTTTGTTTATATTAGTCAGATACTAAAAATGCGGTAGCCGAGAAAACAAAATAAAATGAATTGATTGTTCATTTCTCGGGAAAATGATGTAAGCACCGATGGCTTTTATTTTCATCCAACATCTAAAACAACGCAGTCTAGTATTTTATATTTATTTATTTTTTAATCGTTTGATAGGAATCGGTAAACAGAAAGTGATAAAATGTATGTACGGTGCAGCATATGAGTCAGTTACTTTTAAACGAACCGGCTTATCAATTTATTCATAATATTTGTTTACCAACAGAGGAACGGGGAGAGCGAGAGTGAAGCGATTATACTCATATGTGAGCCGGTGATGAGGTAAGCCATGATGTTATCTGTAATTTATTCCAAGTCAGTAATTTTTTAACTTTACACACTAAAAAAAATACGTGTGAGTACCTACTGATAACATGACTTAAACACTCTTGGTTGGATTTTGCTTGTTTGGAATTTTTACGCAAATTTTGTTTTTGCGAATTTTTGAATTTTTGGAATTTTTTTTTTTTGCAAAAGGTCTACACTTATCTGAATACACCATGTATAAATACAATGTATGTATATTTTAATCATCACCCTGTGATTAAATATTGTCTGATGGTTTGGTCAAATGATTGAATACTGTTGGGGTACGTTTTGTTATTTTAAGTTTACTTCCCAATAATAAGTCGATTAGCAAGGGTCTATTGTTTAGGTCAAATTACATTTAAAGTTTAAGTGCAATTTAAGATACAACAACAACAGCTGTATCTTTAAGGCTTTGAAAACCTGCAGATTCGACAGTGGTTGAGAAATACTTTTCAGTTTAGTTGGGAAGACTGAATTTTTTAAATTGTGATTCATTGATGTGTTTCATTTTACTGTTCTGATATAGTCGCTTTTAAGCTCTATTAACACTATTGTAATGACAATGGCTAATGCGTTGAACTGCCAAGCGAGGCCTTAACCTTATACTCGTACGGTCTGGCGAGCCAAATATTTGTAGGTATTATTTTTTTAGCTAATATTACAACTCATTTTTTCAGAAAAATATAGGTATGCAATGCATATTTGGTTTAATAAAGTTTGCGTTTCAATTGCTAAAAGAAACGGGGGTGCACATAAAAAAAAAGTATTTTTAAATTCTTTGGTTTGAAATATGTAGGTGCAAACATATTCACCCTCTCACATACGATTTATAACTACATATGCATACATACATTATAACCTATAGTAATATATCAACTATAATGAGAAGCATTTATAATGCAGGATAACAAGTATGTTTGCATTAGGCTTCATGTATGAAAAAACGCTACGCACTAGACATCTTCAGATTGCAAATCATAACCCAAACTATTCCTCACTACTATGGCGCCAAAACGTTCTCTTCTTTTTATCATGACTACGGATTTGATCTTTTTTTTTTCCTCATGAATAACTGAAGACAAACAAAGGGGAAAAGTTAATGTGCAAATTATTAACAAACAAAAAATCAAGAAAGGCGAATAGAAACGCAAACGCACTCTCGGAGGAAACTCTTCAAATGAATGTCAGTCCAAAGATTCTTGCTGATGAGGTTCTCAAGAAGCGTATACAAAATAAATCATTGAATTGTGTGCATGGACAAGTGCACATTCAAGGAATATGCAATGCTTGTTTTATTTTTTTTTATTTTACATATATTAATCGGTCATGGGTAATTAATATGCATTATTTATTTCATGCATAAAAGAAAGAAAGCATAAATGCACAAGTAAGAAGCTTAATTGATGCTTATGACTGTGCAAGACCAGCACCGAGTTCATTCTGAAGCCACGATTATTATGCATATAGGAATTGTAATAAAGAAAAAGAAAGAGAAGGTTCTGGACTAGGAGGGAAATGTAAACGGATTACTTAGATGATAAGCTACTGTTAAGATTATCTGTTCCAAATATAGTGCTCAATTTCCTGCAACCGAAGTTGTGTATATTTTAGACAGTAAAAACTCGGGTTCTTAAGAAATAATTTCCAATGTTCTTCTGTATCTATAAATCCTTCTATTTTAAATGGACTTGTAGTTTAGTGTTTCTCTGAACAATCTTGTTGGTATAAATATATTTGTCTTACTTTGCTCCATCTAATACATATTTGTATACCAGCCCGTTTCTGATTTGTCCTTTTTTTGACGATTAGGTTCACTCAATAAATTGAGATTAGAAAAATAGAGACCAATACCTAACAAGCAACATACTGCATATTCCAGCAGACGTTGCCATCCCGAAGCGATGTAAAAAACAACTTGTCTTAGACCTAAATTGTGCGTTCGCCTTAGCATTCACTTTTAGTACGATATGTAAACCCTAGGAAACAAAATTAAAACTCTCTTCTTGCTTTGATGTTTCAAGGCCTTGTCATTTGTTCAAAAATGAATAATCGACTGCTAATTTTGTTAAGGCAATGCCACCACTAGTGACGAATTCCTACCAGGATTTCTGAAAAGTGCGAATATCTCTTGAACTACACTGAATACTACGAGTGTGTTTTATCGACGTACATTTTCACACTTTTTATTATATTCTCCATCAAAAATACCTGTCATCACTAGCATGACTTCTAATCTATATACCTACGTATGTACACATTCCTTAGCGCTTAACCTTCTCTTAATGCCAATATTTATCGATAAGTAAAATATTATCTAATTTTGACGCAAATATTAAATGACGTCAGGCCAGATCGAAAACGCAAAATGCGTCATTAAAATCGACGAAAAGAAAAAAAAAGAGTACGTAGGTACTCTCTACATCTTAGAGCAATCCCCAACAATTTTGAGTATCTACCAATTTATGTAAAGCAAATTAAAATACATACATTCTCGGTCTTCATAGACCAAAAAGTGAGCATTTTTTCAAAAATCAAATGAAACATTTAAATCCTCAGGTTTCACATACCCGAAAGTATGTACGGTAAACATGTAGGCATATATTTCTGTGGACCGAAATTATTCGCTTATTCTCTTTGCCATCGAATCTTGATTTCATTTGAATTACATCACGATAGAATCGAAGACAAGATTCGCGATGTGCAGACGACCACAGAAAAATTTGTTTGTTCTTACTTTTATTTCTCTCTTTTATGTCTCTATTTTGCTGAAAATAGATCAAGCATAACTGAAACATATATTTGTGTATCGCGGAATCGAGAAATTTTCCCCCCGAAAGAAGCACAATACAAATTCTTACGTTCTTCAATCTGAAAATGAAAATAAAAATCTTCTCAAAAGTGGAAGGTGATTTATGAAAGCGACCTTTAAAATATTCCCCTTAATATTTTCTATGAATGAGTTTCGAAATATTGCCCTTTACTACAAAACAAAAAACAAAATTCAGATTTAGATCTGATCCGTATATCTTCTTGATGTATGCCAATTGAATTTTACAATCCAACAACCGTTTCTAAAAAAGAATTCTATCTAGATTTGCAAATTCGGGCTAGAACTAGTACGTGAGACAGAGATGCAAATAATTTGTCACCCATTTACAAGCTAGTGAAAAACTCATCAGCTATTTCGAAATCCTAAAAATAAACTCACCTTGAAAAGTTTTCGATTTTTTTTTTCTTTAAAATTCTGCTGCGGCTGATAATATTTTCTGATGTCTTAGAAAATTGCTTTTCAAAATTCGTATTTATTTCGTTTCACTTGAATTTAAATTTCTTTTTTTTTTTTTTCTATAAGTGATTTCACAGTTTATGTGTTTTTTTTTTTTCTTTTATGAACTAAATTCTCAAAATCAAATTTGGTTCGTTTCTGTAAAATTAAAAAAATAAATTTATTATTTAACACTTTTAAAGCACAAAAAAAAATTAAAATAAAAACACTTCGTAAGTCTAAATGATTATAATGAACCACTTTTTGTTATTTATTATTTCTTTAAATACGTCTTCGTTTTACTTTGGACAGGAGGGGATAATCAGAAAATTAACATATATAGTATACACTTTCCTCAGTTGCAATTTAAAAAAAAGTTCGAAAAAATAAAATTAGATTAAAAACTAAATAATGTGTGATAAGTTGTTTGGTTATTAGATTTGACGTTAACTAAGCGACGATTTTTTCTCAACTAAAGAAAATTCAAAAAATCCATCGTGAAAATTCGAATTTTCTTCTATGGATGCCACATACATTCTCAAAGCCATTAATACTGTAAACTGTAGAGCAGAGTATGTTATAACGGAAAAGCATTCGTAATGGTGCGAGTGCACACACAAATCGGAATCGGCTTTTCTTCTATTTTCTCGTACGATCCGTGTTGTGGCTTCGTTTCTTCACTAACTATAGCGAAATGGTGAGTTAAGATTGACGTCTTCAAATAATGAAAAGGATTTGTTGGCTAAACGAAATGACGGGAGAGGAGGAAGAATAGGCGATTAGTGTGGTCTGTATTTGAATTCATCAATCAGTTGATGAAGATAATTGAAAGTGCATAATCAGGTTGTTCAAGGCTAATTTAAAATTGAGATTAACCATTGAAGTGATTAACGTCATAGGTCTTTATAGTACGATGACTTGAATAACATATTAACACATTTTTCTACAGGGTGTTTCTAGTTTGGTCACCTGTGAACTTCAACAAGCATGTTAACATGCAGCTTTAATCGACAAAAGCGCAATTTGTTTCTTTTCAAAATACCTGTGTTTCTAACAATCTGTAGGTTTTTGTAAAGTCATACGGCATAAGCGTAAGCCTACCTTAAGACTTTGATTATGTTAGAGTAAGAGAAAATTAATTTAATTAGAAGTCTCGATCCTTTCTGTAAGTATCTTGTAAGAAATCTGTTTGATCGGTTCGTAACGTAATTCTAAATACTTCAGTTTAAGGAACAATAGCTCAATGACTATTTTGCACAGTTCAACAAAGGAAATTACAGGTTTTCGGGTTCAATGATGATAAATGTGGTTCAAAAGTGTTCTCCTTTATGTTCAAGGACTGTTATGCATACGATTTTCTGCACCACTTCTGAAAAAGAACACATACGAGATAAGTGTTTAAATCTGTTGTTTTGATTGACAAATAATTTTGAACTTGCAAAGCTTGACGGAAATGTTTTCTGTTCTATACTGTGCATTTTTTCAGTCATTAAACAAAGCCTACATGTACTCTATTAAATTTTTTTTTTTTAAATATGAGTACATATGAATAACATGTTCACTATACGGCGGTTTCATTACACTAGATATCTTAATAATGTCTCATTGTCAATTATTTAGGTCTTACCGGCCACCCTGTTCGCCCACAAGAATAAAAGATATGTACAAGGACAGAACAACTGCAAATATTTACTTTTAAATAATTTCAATATTTGTAAGGCATTTGTTATACCTTGTTGTTTACGAAGTCGTCAAAACCTTCCCTTGGAAAGGAAAAAAAAATACGTATGTATTTCAATAGAAATTCTCAGTTTTTGGTTTTTTTTAAACAAGTGTTTCTGCTTGCAAAAAAATCTAAATTTAGATTAAATTCACCACTATAAGACGCCAGTATACTACATCTAGAATAATTATTGTGGTGATATTGACGGCGAAAGGAACGAAGAAGAAAAGACTTTCGCTTATTTCCGATTTTCTTGCAGCCACTAACGCACGCGCAAACTGATCTTTTCTGATCTTTTAAGAAAGGGGCTAGCTAAAGAAAGGATAGAAAAAGAAAAAGAAAAAAAAAATATTTCCCGCCTTTACTCACGTAATGATGGGAAATTCGATCGTCTTGCGGCTTTCAGGCGAAATAGGGTGTGTGCTGTAAGAGGGGGCTTTGTCGTCTTCTTGAGTGTGATGTCACAACGAAGGAGAAGCAATAGATGGCGTCTAGCATGTTGAACTACTTTGTGATTGGTTTTATTTGTAGTTTTGAAATTTCTGCATGTGGACACGGAGGGAGATTGGGAACACATATGCGGAAAAGTCTGTCTGGGCCCTTGGGTTCTTTTTTTCTGTTTTCCTTTGCTATCTTTTTATTTTCATTTTTTGTAGGTAAACAAAAGAAATATAGAGGAAGCTTGTATGGTTTTTATTTAGATTCACGTGCGTTGTCTTGTTGTTTTTTTTATATTTTCATTAATAGGTGCTAAATGTGTGTTCGCCTTTAAGGATTTACTTTGACAGAATTTCAACTACATAACCAGTTAAACTAGACGTTTAAATGCTCTTCCAACGAATATGCAGGCTGAATTCATAATTCCACTAAAGACATTGAAAGTTTATGCAAACCCAGTGAAGGAATAAAAGGAATGACAATACGCCCCAATTTTTCCTAGTTAAAACTGGAGCACTAAAGTCCGGAACTAAGCATTATAATTCAAAACCTTCTGGAAAGCCCTGGGTTAATGCTATCTGAAAAGTGTAACAGGAGTATATTCCCCTATCACATTTTGAGCTCGGTTGTAAGAGTAAATAAGTCCGAGTTTTCGAGAACTATTGATTGTGGATGAGCCCTAGCGTTAGCTCACATTTTATAATCGATATCAAGCTGGCTTGATAGGTGGTTCAAGAAAAAGATGTGTACAAATATCTAACTAAAAGGTAAAAAAAAAAAAAACAACTTCAGCGGGTTCACAGCAAAAGCAAAACCTTTTCGTTAATCGATACTGCGAAATCGGGTTCTAATTGTGCAATAGATGACTTAACAGACTCAATTTCAAAAGTATGAACACTGCACAGTTCTTACACCAATGGTCGAAGAAATGTTTGATCAAAATTTAAGTTCAAACATGAACGGTTGTTTTTACTTATTTTCACATAATCTTAGTTCTCGCTAAAAAAAAATATTTTAATTTTTTTTATTACTTTTGTATTTAATTTATTTTTATTTTTAAAGAACAAATAGTAATTAAAAAATGTTTATTTTCGAAATCCAATTTACATGGACACGTTTTCTAAAGAGCTTAATGTTCGTGCTCAAATGTAATACAATAGCATGCATCAAATGCACTTTCGAAACACTCATTCAAGTGCAATTAGCGGAAAAATGTTCGAAGAATTTTTGGCAGTCTACATGCTTCTCGCAATTGTGTCGTCTGCTTTGCCAAACCGGCTTTCTCACAGAACTCAAACACGTTGAATACACTTTGTTATTTTATAATACTAGATACGGCGCACACTCTCTAGTTGAGATAATCTTTCCTCGAATTTTTTCCAAAGTAAAGCGAAGATCACACTTTTTTAAAGATTATTTTGTATCTAAGTACAGCATTTAGCAGTTTAACAAAAAACATACATTTGACAGTTGCATAAAATTGCCAACACACTTAGCAGAATTGTGGAAAAACTGCTCATAAAAAAGATTTTTCGTTTTCTTTCTCTGGCAATAAATGAACTTAAAAACTCAGAAAAGCCCTCAAAACTCCGTACAGAATATAAAATTTATTTTTTCGCGCACTCTAGTTCGCGCAACAATTCACTTTCACAGTATACACTGGATTGAGGAAACACACGATTGGTTGCGATCATCACTGCGACGTTACCTACTCATGAAATTCACCGAACAAAACAAAAAAGAAGAATCGGAAAACACTGGACTGGAAGAAATAGTGGAAGAATGAAAAAAAAATACGGCGAAATGAAACAGTGAAGAGAAACACCCGCACAAAAGCGACATAGGTAATGTTGTGCGGGTTTTTATTTCATAGGGTATGTGTTCAATCATCTTAAAATCTGCTGCGTAATGCCTGAAACAGATGTGCAGCAAAGATGCATGCAGCAACGCATGTGAATTGTTGACATTTCCTTGAATAGTTTGCTGTCATCATCAGATGTGTTAATTGAATTCCGAAAACAAATTTTTTGCAATGGATATGGAAAGATGTGATAAATAAAGTAAAATAATTATTTTATTAGCCGTGTTTTTTTGATAGCTGTATACCCAGCCCAGTAAGATTTTACACACAAAGCAACAACAACACACCAAGTGGGGATAAATTGACCACCAGAGCACGAAAAATCTCATAAATTAGCCTTAAGCCGATCGTATTTGTTGCTTTTCCTCGGTTTTGACATTTGCAATCTGTCAAACGAAGAAAAAGAAATCGAGCCGCAAACCAATTGGTTGGTGCGGCTGCTACTGTGGATGAAGTGAGTATAGATCGTTTTTTTGACTGAAGTGAGTATAGTTATCAAAAAAACACGGCTATTATTAGTTTTCAAAACTTATTTGGAATTTCAGCATTTTCTTTCGTATTTCTTCCTCAGTCCAATTCAAATTGTAAAATGTCTCTTACATGAAACGTCAAAACACAAAAATTGTACTAAATTGTACTATTTCGCTGTTCTACTACTGTAGATTTGCATTAAAATTAGAAATAGAGACAACTTGCGTTGATGCATGGCAGTGCAGCAAGCACATGTGTCCTCTTCCATATAAAGCCGTGTTCTCTAATTTTGCTGCACGCATTTTGCTGCACATCTGTTTCAGGCATTACGCGATATATAATTTTATGCGCGGAAGGTCTTCAAGGGGCTATGTCCTCCAACATCGGCCGTGGTTTGCGTTTGGTTGTGTCACAAGGCATCAACTTCTGGCATGTCTCTGATTCTTGACATTGTAAAAGAGGAGTGCGCTTAGGGTTAAGTTTAGGGCAGCTTTTAAGTGCTAGTACAGTTAAGGTTTAATTCAGGCAAATAAGGTTAGCTCCGCGACCTGATTTCCGATCTTTCTCCTAGGTATTGGCTTGAAGAATCTCCTTCTTCCTCTTTCGTCCTCTTTCTATTGGTCTTAAGAGTTTAAGTGAATTCTTCTAAATATAAGCTAGCTTATTTTTCACGAGATTGTGTGTGCTGATCAGGTGGTACAAGAAATGGTTGTCAAAAACCACCCCCTTCTGAGAAACTGTCATGGTTTTCACGGTTTTTTCAAAGTTCGAAGAATAATAAAATGAAAACTGAGTTATTTTTAGAGTAGCGTAAGTCTAGAACCATGAGATTTGAATACAAAGTACGCAACCAATAAGCCACCAATTTTATTTTATCGATAATTTCTCAATGTAAGGTAATATACTATATGCGTCAGAAAAATTCTGGATTTCCTGTTATGTTTTTGCTGCAACAGGTAATCTCGTCGACGTACCCGTAGTCGGTGAAAATGAAGGAAAAATATTTCTTAGACTTAAGTCTCTTAGGTTTTTGATATTCTCTTTGAGTTATCTCAATTCGCCCTATTTTGTTCAACCAAAACTCATAAGGTGCTACGGCTGACATCTCTTTTTCTTTAGGCAATAAGCTGGATTGGAACCGGCTCTTCCAGTTTTGCGATAATCTAGGTGACTATTTTTATACAATTCACTGTCTTAGACCGGCAACTTAACTAAGTGCGTCTTGTAGTAGGTATGCGCGACACATTACTTTTATGGTAGGTACAATGTGTTTTTCCTTCTTTTTTATTTCGTCTTGTCATGAGCATATCTATTCTTGGATAGAAACTAAAAGTGATTCTGTGGTATAGTGTTTGGTTCCCCTTTCCTAGGAAAGATGTAACTTTTAGCTACGCTGGAGAACTCGCAGACAATAATATTTTTATTCACCATATATGTATTTTAAGACTCAGGAATTCACTTACTTGCATTTCCGATGGTGCTGGTGAAGATAGAAGATATGTATAGGCGATTGCAGTCACGTCCGAATAGTGGTGCAACAATGGGCTGCATGAGATAAGTCAAAAAAGTGAAGAGAGAATAGACAAAATGAAAAGATATCGAAATGAATTTATTTTTACAAGATATGTATATACGTAAATACCTTTATGTAGATATGTATATGAACAATTGTGAATTGTCAGGATTCGCATGAATTTCTAAGTCTCATATTATATAGCCATACTGAAGGATTAAACGAAATTAATAAATCGAAATTTATATATTTCGAGTCCATGCAGATAAGTGAAGACAACCTCATCTCCGATGCGCTACTTGGTCAAGCCCCGATTCAAGTCAAAAAATTCGAGTTAGAGAAAAAAGCATTCACACAGAGTTGTTCTTAATTTGTTTATGTGCTTGAGCTAGCGAATTTTTGATAGATGAATTCAATTTTGTAGGATAAAAATGTCTAAATAAATGTTGTCTTCACTTCTAGTACAGACACATTTAACATTTGTCACAACCATCGTAGCAAAGCTTCATCATCGCCATTATGTACTTTTAACTTTTAAAAGCTCTTTCCACTCTTTCATACCACAGTCCCAGACAAAAGAATACACAGTTGTAGAATGCCAGCACAAAAGCATGTTATGAAAAAAATTTGAAAACCAGCTTACAAAATCGAAAAACCAGCATACGGATAGGAAAAGGAAAAGGGAACTGAGAGTTTGGTATGATATGGATGAAGTATGGCGGTATGATAAGTATTCCTGGCTTGTTGAACTGATGTTGCCTTAATCAACCGAATATATTTTTTATTTGTTTATGTTCTCTGTCTCTGCCGTCTGTTTATTGAGTTTTTAAGTTTTGTTGTGTTGTTTGTAGCGAATTGTGGATGTATTGTGTATGACATTATGTTAGTGCTTATAAATATTTCATTCTTTTTCTTTTGCAGATAATTGGAGATTTCAGTTTTTTGTTTGCCTATAGACTTTTCTTACGGTTATACACTTTGTCACGAAAGTAAACATACGAACTGAATTTATCGACCTTAGGGGAAGATTTATTTAATAACCACACATTTTTTCAAGTAAACTTTGTAATTGTTACAAACCAACAGATAGAATACAAGCTAAAAGTACAGATTCATATTACATATGTAGTTACAAAAGTCTACGCATGGTATAATTTTCAAGTGGCTGTTCCTAATCAATAGCGTGTTGGATCCCTTGCGTTAATTACTTCATATAGTCTTCTGGGTATTATGATTATGCTCAAGCTTTGGCTTAATGTTTCAAAGGAACCACTCGCTCGATGGGATCTCAATTGTTTTTGAGCTGTTCGTAACTGAACTTTTCTTAGCCGTATGTTGACTTTTGTAACACGGTGTAATTGCTCAGCGTATAGTAAATATACCGCACATTCAAATTCAAATTTCTCATATGAGAATTTTTAAATCAAAACGACAACATTGCTTTTTGCAAATCGCAACAACAAAATACATATTTTTACTATCCTCAAGCTCGAATACATACATGAATGTACTTTTGCTTGTATTAGTAGCACATTCAACTAAACACAAATCAAATATTTTTTGAAATTATTAATAGTCCCACCGAAATATGAGAAAGCAGCTCAGTTCACCGTGCTGTGTGGAATGGCATACTCATTTTGGTTGGAAGTTGCAACTTGGCTGTTTGATAGATTTTATTTTGAAAAGTTGTTACTATGGCCATCTAGTAGCAAAAAAATAAGTGATTCTTGAAATCGACCAGATTCTACATGTGTATTCTTTTGTCTGTGGAAATGAGTATGCCATTCCATACAGCACAGCACGGGGAATTGAGTTGCTTTCTCATACTTCGTGTGCGACTATGGTCATGGTGTAGTGGTTGCATCATCGCTTGTCATGCTGAAGGTTCCAGGTTCGAATCCCGATGTCACAGAAAAAAAGTCGGTCAATTGCGAAAAAAGCTGACGTCAACTCTACTGTATAGGCATTACACTGGCAGTAGGGTATAGGCAATGGCTTGAAAGTGTTGATCGCACTAATGACATCGGGACATTCGAAAGAAATACTGCGAATTATAAGCAATGGCAATAGTTCTCCCCAGTCATTCTGGAAAAACCACCCTCGGAGCAAAAAAAAAAAAAAGACTGAAACCTAATACTACCTGAGTTTCAAAATCACTACACCAACACTAGCGCTGTGTTAATAGCATCATAAGGGTATTCATAACCCCTTTAGCGCTAGTGAATTATAAAAAAAAAAAAAAACAGAAAAATCGACGATCGTAAACGCCTACTGATGAAATCCTTGAATGGGATTGGCCGATGTGTTGTGAAATTTATTGAAAAAGTGAGAAGTCTATGTTGCCAAATGCGAAAACTGAGTGTAGAGAAATGAATGAAGTATGGATTATTATTTTTTTCAGTGAATATGGTAATGACACGTTTTTTTTAAACTGTTTACTTCTCACTTATGGCATTGAAAAGAAAAAAGAATGTTTTGCTGATATGAGTTTGACTCGAAAATATGAATTTGAAACTTTGAAAAAATTAAAGCAACATGTTTCTTTTTGTGTAAATGTGTACCTATACATTTAATTTTTGAACTCTTTTTTATTACACATACAATTATTGCAAGAAGTACTTAAATGTTGTCACAAAAAGGGGTGTGCACCAATAAAGTGGTTTGTTCATCGGAGTTCGATTTTTTCCAAGTTAAACAGGTAGGAGAACGTGTAAGTAAAAATCGATAGGATCAAATCTGAAAGAAAATCGAGAAAGTTCAGCCGATTCGTACATGTCATTTTCCAGTCAATAAAAGAGAGCACAATTTTCGATGCTCTCTTTGCGCAACTTTCCTTGTCGCTTTTGATTTGAAACGGACTATAATTAAGCATTTACTTACATTATGTGCTAAGCTATCATCTAAAGGAAAATCTGAATAAAAGGAAAGTTAAGTCAATCGGAACCCTTCAGATTTTCTTTTCTTTAACTGCTGATGTGAATAGTTTTAGCAGGAAATAACAACAAAGTCGGCTTTTTTATGCCACCAACACTATATGAAGTAATAAAACGCTAAAGGGATCCAACACGTTATTGGTTAGAAACACCCTCTTGAAAATAATATCCTACGTAGACTTTTTCTAACTAATATTAATTTGTACTTTTTCCTTGTATTCTGTATGTTGGTTTTTAACATTTACAAAGTTTACTTGAAAAAAGTATGTGGGTTATTAAATAAATGTTTTCACAAGGACGATTAATTCAGGTCGTATGTTAACTTTTGTGACAAAGTGTATAACCGTAAGAAAAGTTTATAGGCAAACAACAAACCGAAATCTCCAAATGCCTGCAAAATAAAAAAAATAAAATATTATAAGCACCAACATAATGTCATACACAATACATCCACAATTCGCTACAAACAACACAACAAAACTTAAAAACTCAATAAACAGACGGCAGAGACAGAGAACATAAACAAATAAAAAATATGTTCGGTTGATTAAACCAACATCAGTTTAACAAGCCAGGAATACTTATCATACCGCCATACTTCATCCATATCATACCAAACTCTCAGTTCCCTTTTCCTTTCCCTATCCGTATGACGGTTTCTCGATTTTGTATGCTGGTTTTCAAATTTTTTTCCGAACATGCTTTTGTACTGGCATTCTACATCTGTGTTGTCCCACCGAAATATGAGAAAACAGCTCAATTCCTCGTGCTGTTTGGAATGGCATACTCATTTTGGTTGGAAGTTGCATCTTGGCTGTTTGACGGATTTTATTTTGAAAAAGTTGTTACTATGGCCATCTAGTAGCAAAAAAATAAGTGAATCTTGAAATCGACCAGAGCCACATCTGTGTATTCTTTTGTCTTCGAGAAAAATCTTTATACTCATTATTTTTGGTTTGTATATTTGCTACTGAATGGCTGGAAGTGATGCCAAGCCAACCATATGAAGAAAAATGTTGAAGCAAAAATTCAGAAAATTCTAAATTTAAAAAAATCTTAAAAAAAAATCCGTACAAGTCTGGTGTTTGTTTTGCTCTTCGAAATGGTATGTGCACTTTCATTGGCCTTTCCTGTAACTGAAGTAAGAGAAGCTGCTGAGATTGAGTTCGTCGGCCAGGCCAATGCAACTGGTGATCTTTTGAGTTTTTTCAACGTGTATGATTCAGCTTGCCGTCTGCACTGCTTATCTACAAGTGAGACAATTCCAATTCGAAGAAGGTGTGCGTTTGTTAACTAGATTTTAAATGAAATAAAATAATATTTTATAATAATTTTTTCCAAAATGTGGATTTATTCGCATACTCGCAGATATGACTTCTAAAGAGTGGAATCTAAGCATAGTAAGTAGTAATGTAAAATACGTTCAATGGCTTGCTTTACATTATATGTACTTAAAATCCTTAAGCGTCTTTAAGTATTTTTGGTTGCAAATATAAGACGATTTGTAAAAAAAAATTTGTTTGTGAATTTCATGTGCACAGAATCGCAAAGTCAAATCAACTTCGCAACAACCTTTAAGTGTAAGTGTCCTCATACTTAATTAATAAATAGTGAATTTCGTACATAAAATAATTGTAATTCATTTTTAACACTAATATTTTAAGCATTCTTTCGCCCACATCTATGTAGAATATAGACATATTCCATCAGATTTTCGTACAATTTACACACTCATTTACAAATCCACGGCATAGCGGCACAATAACGAAGAATGATATTCTTTTTATTTTTCCTGGCAAGAGATTGTCATTATTTTGATTATTCTTGTGCGTGCGTAGAGTGAGGACGTAAATATTTGTGGAAAGGTTTTTGGGGGCGCGGAGAAATGGTTGAGGAAAGGATGTCATCATATTTCCAATGTCGAAACACCTTGAGTGGTGGAATATTATTATTATTGGATGCTTATACATGGGGCTTCATAACATCATCAATAACAAATAGGGCAAAAACAAGGGAAGGAACAAAAAAAAAGAAAAAAGAAGAAAAGCAAGTTACGAAATGGAAGAGCTGGACGGAGTGAAGAAAATTAGTTAAACAACCCCTAAATGAAATATTTTCCCTCTATACTTTTTTCGGGGTGAAATATTAGGTTTGTCTACATACATTCATGTACATCAACAAAACATACATACATATGTATAGATAGAGAATTTTTTGAAGGCTACCGGTAATCTTTGATTGATTGGAAGCCATAATTTATGATTAAACTTCCAATCCAGAGTATCAGAAAATACCTACTCTTGGATGTTCTTTCTTTTTTGTCTTCTTTGCATGTACTTTTATCATATGTAAGAGTTTCGTATGTATGTATGTAAGCGAAAGGTATCACAAGGAGAGACATAAATAACATTTCTCACATCTTAACAACTGAAACTTCTTACCTTATTTGATTGAAGGCGTTTATATTTCCTTGTTTGGCCCTTTCGATCTGAAAACCTGAAGTTACCACCACTAGGGTGGTTGTTTGATTTATATCGAGTTGGTGGTGGTTCTCACTTGTTGAGTGTTTTTAATGAAAAACAATTGTTCTTACTCTTTACGGAACACATAAGGAAGTAGGAACGAAATGTTCTGATGATTTGTATAACTGGGCCTGCAGGTTGAATTTGAACTTGATTTTGATTCCGTTTTACCTTCGGAAGGTCAAAAAGGGAAGGAAATCAATTTGTTTTCCAGTCAATGATTTTCGGGGTGGAAAAATTGCAAGCAGTAAGATTTAATGCTTTCTCGATTGGCAATTTCAAAATTGCTAATTTAGTTATCAAGCAGAGAGTGGAGGAAGTTCAAATAAGAATTTCCATGACTATGAGTTTTCTGTTTGGTATTTTCCTTATAATTCTTCGTCCTCTCTTTGGAACTAAAATCGGTATGATTAAGGTATTTTCCCCTATGGAGTTTATTGGGAATTTGTGTTGATTTTAGACACGACATTAATTACCTCGAAGTTTTGGCGATTAAGTCACACTGATGTTTTTTTTTTTTGTAAGTAGATGATGGTATTTACATAAATACACCTACAACCATATCAAGACTATATCGTACTCTACCAGACTCCATCGGACCTATGATGGCAAAAGGCAATTGAAAATAAAACAGAGATGCATGATGATTTCTTTTAGTGGTTCTTTGATGGTCTGATTCTGGGGTGGAATGTATCCTTCTCATGAGATTTTTTATTTTTTTTTCCTATCCCACGTACGTACCTTTCTACTCCGCGAGACCACTGTTCACTGTGAAAGAATCGGTAAAATTGTGAAAGACTGCAAACATTTCTTCGGTGTTCAAAAGAGTCTATGGACTTCGTAGTGCCGACATTTCCTTGATTGAGTTCTATTGCAGTTGGAAATACACATCGAATTTGATATCATCTTCGGCGACAGAGTACTTTTGCTTGATGTGGACATGTATAACATTTTCTTCTAACAAGACGATGCTATGTACTATATAGAAAATGAAACATTGTAGGTATGTACCTACATACTTTTTCCGGAATATTCCAATGTTGAATAACTTCTTCAAACTAAGCCATCCGTTGTCCGCCGATTCTTTAAACGTCTCCTTGCGGGGCTACGTTAAATATCTCATCTACCCTGTATAAATCAAGAACAAATAATCTATCACCCCTTTCAGAAATCACTTTAATTCTTCTATTTTTATTTTTATTTTCACTTTTTTACGTTATTAGAGCAAAAAAAAATTTAAAAAAAATGAACTGAACTTAAAGAACTTTCAGTTGGTGCTCGATTAAAATTGGAAATTATTCAAATGTAAACATCAGACATTTACATATGTATAAGGTTCATAAATACCTTTAAATAAAATGTAAGTTTTTATGCTGAAACGCTAAAAAGCTACAAGAAATTTACATCTCTGTCCTTTTCTTAAATAAAGTTGATACATAATAATTCATAATCCGAATTTAATTTGCTAATAACTACAAAAGGAAAAATCGTATTTACCTGTAAATTGCATTGAATTACATCTGCTAATAACCTATTTCCCCAAATACTTACCCAGCAAACCATATACCCAAAATACCCTAATCCCTTTTAAGGTTACCGCACAAACAGAAATTACAATGAAACTTTTTTCTGTTTGAATTTTGCCCCTACTATTTTCGAAATAATGTGCCACGGTTAGACTATAGCGACGATAAGAGCTTTAACCTATATACCTGAAGTAAAAGCACATGCTTTTGAAAAAATCCCACAGCGTATGTGTAAGTGTTTTTTTCGCAGAAAAATTCCTAAATGAAATTCTGCAGTGTAGAAAGAAATAAGAAAAACTAGGCGAAGCTTCCATCGAGTTTTCACAACATTTACATGGCAAATGAACTTTCTCTTTTTGTTAAGCTTCCCAGTTGTGGGGGAGCTACACGAATTTACCCAATGTATGGGTCAGCGGCCCATATTTCTTCTCACATAAAAAAAGGGGGGACAACCGTGCTGGTATCCCATCCTTCCGACTTCCGTTACAACTAACTTTTCATTCACAAAAAAGTACGTTGAAATCATGGCGGAGGTTCAATGCGCACGCACTTGGCTAAGTTTTAAGACTACTCGAATGGTGGCGCCACGTATTATAATCAGCTTTCTGCAGCCTTGTTTCTTCCATTTTCTTCTTTTTCTTTTTCTTGTTCTACGACCCTTTTTGAAACGTGTGCATACGAGGAACAGTTGGTGTTGATGGTGATGGTCCCCGGAGCTTTAAGTCTGTGCGTGACAGGAACAATTGTCATGTAAAGATATGAAGAACGAACGTTTGCAGGGTGGTAAACTGTAAATGACAATTGCTGGTTGGGACATTTGTCTTTTTCCAAATTTTACAAAAGCATTTGCACACACTTCCATTCCGCGCCTTAAGAAGGCCGGGTGTGTGTCAGTAGGTATGACAAGTACGATTCTAGCGAGCATGTGTCAGAATTATTGATTATTTCCTATGCGCATAGATTTTTTTTTGCTGTTCTTTGTTCATTCTTTCGAATGCTGCTTTTGTTTTGGATTTTCTAGCAGTAGAAGAGGATAAGCTTTCGTTACCTACAATGGCTTGATTTTTTTTGTCAAATTTAACCGTCTTGTAAACTTTGTTGACAATATAATAATGCTCTTATCCTTAATTTTGTTTGTACTTTATTTTCGATGCTAAATTCCAGCTGGGAATATTAAAGCTCTGCAATTTTTCCGTTGTCTATAGACGAATGTTGGGAAATTTCCACTGGAAAATGTGTATTGCCTGATGAAGATTTACAGATTTTCGTTTGTAGGGGGTGTGGAATGTTGATTGGGGTGGTTGAGAAGTTTTTGAATGAATAAAGATAAGTTTGGCGTTTTGGCCTTGAGGCCAATACACCTAAAGCTGAAATGTCTATTATTCGAAGAGCATGCCACGAAGTCACTAGGTACCTGACATGTCTAATTTTGTTGATAATAGTCAGATTGTCTGTAAAGGAAAGTTTAGATTTTCATTCATTTCATATGTTGAAGTTTTTAAGCCAAAACATCTGATAGAATCAAAAATGATTACATTTTTTGCCTGTAATGAATGTGGAGAACAGGCTTGGGGTCTTATATCATTTCTAAATGACAAAAGTTTGTGGAGCGACATTCAGACCGATTTCTTAAAAACAATCTCGAGGCTCAACCGCGAGTCACAAAACTACAAACTTATTTATTTTATTTCAAAGATAGATTTGTAAGTAGGCTCCTAGGAGTAAAAGTGTTAGAAAATAAACTACATAATTTGCTTCAAGGGACGATCTTGTACTTACGTACCCTTTGAATGTTCTATAAGGTCAGCTTACAGGAAAGGTCCATATATAAATATATCAATTCAATACAGGGTGTTTCGAAAATATATATCATATGAAAATTCAATCAGCGCGAGTATTGATATAGTGATTTACAGCATTTCTTTCCAATTATTTCCTGATGTCGATCAACTCTGCAGGTTTTTTTTGGCAAATGATCGACTTTCTTGACACTAGGAGTCGAATCTGAAACCTTTAGCGAGACAAGCGATGATTCTTACTACAATAACACGTACAAAAGAAGCAGATTCCAGGTAGAATTAGGCGTAGAACGAAGAAAAAGAAGATGAAAGACAAATATGAACATTTTTGTTGAAAATTTAAAATCATTCTAAATACCATAGCACGATACATGAAAGGAAAGTTACATTGAGTAACAACAACAGATTATTTTAAATGCTGTAAGGTTGTTGGTTTGGTCAATTTATTTACAACAGAGGTCCATATGATCACATGTAAAATAAAAGCCTTTAATTAGGGGTAAAACTCTCATTTCTAACTTCACTAACTTTTTGTCAGACAATCCTCCAAGCCGAGTTCAAGCTTAAAGCTTTTGATAACATGCAGCAAAATGATTTAATTTCACTAAGGTTTTCCACTATGCAAAGTATATATTTTCGAATTTTCCTAGCGAAATAAAAAATTAACTTTTCTTGAGCCATTAACATCTGTGTGAGCGCATGTGAGAAAGCTTTGAACTCTTACATAAAACTTCCTTATCTATCAAATTCGGAATACCAGGTTTGTTTTAGGGGTCGAATTTCAAGGGAAAACTTTCCACAGTTTCTCTCACATTGTAAAAGCGGGGGAGGTTTGCCATAAGTGTACTTTGTTCACTTTTCAGATGCGCGCTCGCACGCTCTTTTCCAATCGCTCTCCATTTCTTTCACATTCTCTAAAATTTCACATTTTTGTGGATAACATTTCCCCAGCACCCAACACTGTGTACTATTGGCAACTATCCCTTTTTCCAGTCAAGCGCCATCTACACCAACTAAACTCAGTGCCATTTGGGGCCATCAGACAAGAAGCAGGGTACCACGGAATATCCTGCAACGCGCAAACGTTTGGTCGTTAAAAAGTACATATTTTCTAATTACTTAATGCCCCAAAAAGAGCTGAAAATATATTTCCGTTAAAGTTGTTATTTGTGCGAAAATCCGAACAAAAAAAGAAAATGTAGATAGTAAAATAGTGTGTGACTGATGATAACTGGGATAAGCACCTGAAAAAGGGCAGAAGGCAGCGACAGGAGAAAAAAAAATCGCAAGCAAATTTGCCTACTTTTCTTTGCCTTTTTGGTTTTTTGATTATCTATCTACACATTCGATAATGAGTTTAAACTAATCAACTCTTCATGCACTTGCTTGTGTGTTGGGCTCCGGATTTCTTCAAACATTTTCTTGCGCGTGTGTGTGTTAAGTGGAATTAATTAATAGATCTCTGAAACCTTTTTTTTTTTTGTTTTCTTTGTTCTTGAAAATGTTAACGACATAATTTAATAAAAAGGAAAAGAAAAATGTGTTATGAAACAATGCCGTCATTTGATTTAAGTTCAAGTTGAAAGTTTATTTTTTTCTTTCTCTCGTTCAAAGAAGAAACAAAGAAAAACGTCGTGTAACTAAACCGTCCCGGGAATCCTTTTGTTAAGCGGAGAAACAAAAAAAAAAAAAAAACCAAATACGAAAAAATAACCAAAAAAAGGGAGAGCAATTTTCTTCTTCTTTCGAAGAAAATAATATCTATATGGTTACAGAGAGAAAGAGAGAACGTCGATGACGGTAAAGGAGGAAAAACGTTTTCAATTTTCCTTTCTTTATATTCTGTTTGCGTGTACTATACCATCACCACTACTTTTCCCACTTAGGTACTGAAAATTCGCTTTCGGGAGGATCTACTTTAGGGTACCACAAACAAAATAACTGGAAAACGGGACGTATTCTGTTATACAAATATGTACACATTTTATTTTTTATTATTTGAATTCGAAAAAATAAATTATTTTCCTTCGTGTCCTCTTCGTATATGTTAAATGCAATTGTACAACGATCGAATTTGTGTGTTTTCCGTAAAAAAAAAATAATAATAGAGAAATAGAAGAAAATATCAAATGGGAAAATCGAAAGTTTCCATTGCTCAAATGTGTTATATTGTCGTCCTCATGCCAAAAAGCGTAGGATTCGCTCGCGTTATATAAATATATGATTTTTCTATTCGAAATTTTTCTCTAATCGAAATGCACAGTGAATTGAATAAATACACATAATTTTCATTTCTCATAATATGAAATTTGTGTTATAATTGTTAGAGCAAGGAATATATATATATATATAAAACAAAAAAATGCAAAATTCAAGGTGAAACGAGAGTGGATTACAATTACTCAATTTTAAATCGGGACGAATGAGAGTGTGAAAAGAAAAAGCCTTACAAAAAAAAAAAAAAAAAAAAACCCAAAATTGTATGTGTCCGTATTTGAAAGTGTTTTTCTGTATTTGTATTTCGGGTAGGAAAAGATAAGGAAAAAGTGTCCTGTACTAAATATTCCTTATCTTGTATAACAGTTTCGTTTCCTTTTGTTTTTACCGTTAGTTTTCGAATATCCTGAAAAAAAGAAGAAGAAATAACCAAACAAATTAAGTGTCCTGATTTTTTTTAACGGATTGTGTTAAATAATTTTGAAAGTTTTTAGCTGGGGTTTAAAAGTGAACGATACAAACACATTGGATATACTGGATTAATTTTCTGTACTTGCACCTCATTTTGTTCTTTGGATATTTTTATTGGATATAAGAGCAGAAAATGTATATAAGGGATCCTAATCTCATTTCTTATTAAAATAATAACATTTCTATTTTGATCAAAAGGTAATTTTAATTTAAAAAAACAATTTCGGTGTATTACTTGAAATTCAAACAAAATTCCCATATTTACAAACTTTTCATTTTCATTCAAACTAAATAGTAGGAAGTAGATATTTCTTAATATTGTAAAATATAGTAAGCCAGTTAAATGCTTAGGCTAAAGGAAACAAAATGTAGTTTTTGTACATAACATATATCGTTAACAATTAACTATAAGTTATTATTTTTACAGTCTTTTTAAATTTCACAAATGCTTGAAATTTATAGAAAAATTCTTCTTCAGTGTTTAATTTTGGAAAAAAAATTGTCACTGGCAATTTGATGCTTGGAATAATTACACTGCTCTGTTCGAGCTTCAGTATATTTATATCTTTTTGATCATAGCCACCATCAAGTTCGAAGTGTAGCAAAGTGCATCTCTCTTTGCATGTTGTGCAGGATTGCATATTTGTGAAGTTGAGACATTTCCAGTATTTGTGTGGTTTGCAAAACACTTGACATTGTGTATTGCACTGTGTCACAATAAGTATTTCCAAAGATGTTGAGATAAGTCAAAATACTCAACAACTCTGAGAGTCTTATTATTTATAAAACGATAAAAGTAACTAGTTTTGGATGAACCTCATCTTCTCTTGCATTATCGGAAGACTTTTCTTGAAATACACATGGAGATGAGACATGCAATTCAGAATGATTGACATCTATGTAGGTCACTTGGTATTCTAGAGCTAGAAATAAGGGACTAATCGTAAGGCTAATTGTAGTCAACCCTGTGTATAAATTTCTTTGTTCTATTTTTCAGTAATAGGTATAACACGATCCATACTTTTACTTAGTTCTATTCAAGAATGATCTGGAATTATAGCCTGCACAGAGATTTTTAAGTCTAATCAGTTCTGTAACCCATGTAAGTTCTTAGAAATTTCTTAACTATGTATATCGCTGTAAATGTTGTAGCGTACTTTACGATTCTTTTAGATTTGACGAATTTCGTATACAAATATTGTGATAAGTCGAGTTAAGTCTTTTTTAGAGACAGCAGAGCGTTTTAAAATTGTTTTTAATCTTTATGAAAAATAGATGCCCCGAGTAAACATTGACCATTTCTTATATATTTAGACTAACCGAAGGCCCGTATAGCTAGTGCTTAACTTGTTTTAATTATTGACCATGTAATTTATTCATGTATCAATAAAGTTATAATAATAATAAAAAAGTTATATATTCAGTGCTGTATCGTATACATTGTTCGTATTGTTAGCTTACGAATACATTACCGGCCGATGAATTCTGTCTAAAATGTTTGCACTAGTACTCTCAATGCATAGATCAATTGTACACAAATAATAAGCCATATCAGAATAGGTGAAATTAAATTTATTTAATGAATTGCTTTAAAATAAAATGCTGGTGATTCTAAAAAAAAAACATTTAAAAAATCGTGGTAGTTATTCATCATATTTTCCTTTATTTATTCTCATGTTGTACATTTTGAGCAATGGTTACCACTTACATACTTTTAAATCAGTTCTCTCTTCGTTCAATTGTGTACTAAAATAAGCAGCCTTGTATCCTTTCTGATTAGAGTCAAAGTCATTCATTGGAGTTCTTGCATTTTGACATCCGAAGAAAGAGAACTCTTTTTTCTCCGAATTGTTTGAACTTCGTTACACCAAAGTTTGTGTTTCGCTAGCAAAATGTCAAAATGATAGGAACTACTTATGTATGTATTAATATATACATAAACGTGCATATGTATTCCTAAATTTTACGTCTAAATTATAAATTGAAAGGTGAAAAAACTATATTCCTACAAACTTTTCGCGGCTTTGTAATTTGATTTGTTTTACCCCCGTTCCTATTTTCCTTTCCTTATTACTATTGTGTATAGGAATTTTGTTTGTACAATGTTTTCATTTAGTGGATTCATAAAATATTTGTATTTGTGGATTTCAGGACTAAACACAATCATAATCAAGCCACTCTGATATTAAATATATCCCGACGGAAACCTTATCAACAACTGTTTTCCTGGGAAACGTGTACCATGAAAGAAATTATCCAAAGGACTGAACTGAACCGGGATAGATCGCAAGTTTAGAAGAAAATCACGCGCGCTGAATATTTAAAAATTCGTTTTTAAATTAGAAAATATTTATAAATAAATTTGAGAAGTAACGGAATATAAAAAAATCACATAAAAAGAGACTGCGAAATACGAAATCGGTGAGAGCAGTGCTACAAAATACCACAAACAAATTCAAATGATGATGGGGCCATGAGCCCATCATATCCACTAATCAATTGGAGTCGCAAGCGCGTCTCAAGCGGGCCTGCACCATGCTAGCACCGCCGAACCCGAGGTCAATATGCGGCCAGGACCCGGGCTGGTCGTGATGGCGCTTGCGTTTATTTCGGGGGCTCGGCGTGGCAGCACCAGCACCAGCACCAGTCAACAAACACTCTCATCGCTAACATCGTCTTCGTTGTCATCTTCATCATTATCATCTTCTTCGTCGTCGTCGTCGAAGTCATCCTTGTTGTTGTTCCCGTCGAACGAATATCATTACTATCGACAGCAGCATCTGCTGCCGGCTGAGCAACTTACTCGTTTAAATCGAAATCCATCGTATTCCGTATCGTCATCCTCCTCGTCCTCCTCCCCTTCTTCGTCCTCGTCTTTACCAGATACACCATCATCAGCATTATCCTCGTCGTATTCATTATTTCATTCGTTAGGATCATCCGATTCATCCGCCGCTTCGCAAACGCAACATCCTTCGTCGTTATCGTCCGATTATCGAAATTCGTTTACGATTTACAATTACGATCACAATAACGACGACATCGAACAAAATTATCATTTTGATAATTTCAAATTGGACAAAATTAGTTACGTTAACGTAGAGGATTACGGTGAAAAAATAGAAGAAGTTGGGATTATTGGACGTGGTGGTGGTACTGGGGGAATTGAAAGCGAAGACGGAATCGAAGACGACGTTCGGGATAGTAGTTTCTTTTTCGGTGGCGTACAGAGTCATAGTCACATCTTCGAAAGCACCAGCTCGTTGTCACGTGTAAATCCTTGGTTATCAGCTTGCGATCTGGCGCAACCAAGTTCAGCACCGGATCTTCAGGTAAGTGAATAAAATACTTATAGAATTTGTAGAATCAAAAAAAGTGACATTTTGAAGACAAACTGGTTATATATGTATTTGTTTTTTGACCTACAAGTTGGTAACAATCGTACTGTTCTTATACTTCCGTAACATGACAAGATGTTGCTTCGATATAAACAATTTGGTTTTGAAACGCATCATGCATACATCTATCTCAGGATTTTGTTCTGTCTAGTGTCTATAACATAAAAATCTGACTTAAACCAATGGTGACGCGATCAAAAGTTTCGTCTTTTTTGACGAGCGCCGATTACACTGGTCAAAAATGTACGATAAAAAAACAAAGTTTTAATGACTCAAAAAAACTAGAGCATATGCATTAGGGAAATCAGAGGAGAGATAAAGAACCCACGCATGTTTATTTTAAATCCTGAGGTGATGAGAAAAGACGGCTAAGGAAATAATCCCCATATTTAACAGAACGTCCATAAGTAGGCTTAAAGGAAGCATAACGGGTATTATGGGTGAAATGTTGAAGGGACGGAATGCAACTGGCTATGTCGCTAGAGCACTGTTTATGGAACAGTGAGAGATCGATTGACTTCGCAAATTCCCTGTCACAAATAAGCTTTAACACCTATTCTTAAATCCTATCTAGAATTTGCAAGATGTCTTTTGGTGCATCAAAAGTACTCAAGCTTTGAGCGAATGAACACTGTTATAAACGGCTGTTTTAATATTAAAAGAAGTTTGTTTTAATTTTTATACTTTTATATACAGATGCAACTTAAGCAAGCAGTTAATAAGAAACAAATGAAAAACTTTAAAATTGGTTTTAAGTCGTCTGTCTGGCACCTTCTACACTGTCCTTTTTAATTAGATTTGCCCTCAGTCGCATCTCTACCTCTGGCTACAGGACTTTTTTGTTTATTTCAGCTTTCGGTGTATCTGACCGCTAGATGGCGTTCATAATGGCAGCATTGCCAACAAACGTCTTAAAGATTGAAGCCAGATCAGAAGGAGTATCATTCCAAGAAAGGTCGTCGTTAACACAAATACTGAGAAAGGAAAGTCTGATATAGGTTTCATACCAATACAATATTCTTTCGATTAATGTACCATTGTGCATTTCTGTTGAATAGGCGTGTCTCCATACTAAGGCCGTAATCTTCCCTCATTATCATTTTTTTAAGACTAAACGTTCTTAAAAGCACACTGTTAACAAACACAACAGTGACCTGAATGCCTCGGACCTTGTTCACCCTGCCAATTAATATCTCAATCTCTGAATTGCTCCTTTAAATAAATTTGTTGAAAATCTCTATACAAACATCAAGTGTCCTCTTGCACTAAGGACAAAGAAAGAGGGGAAAAAAGGGAGAAAAAAAAACTCTCTTGTATGTCTGGAGACAACATAAAGTGAATAAATATATTTTTATACACACTTTATTGGGATAACATCACTGATTACATCTGGGCATATTGCCAAGTATCAGAAGCTTATGCAAACTGTATGTACAAGTATTTTATTAATGAGGTTCATAATTTGTTTGACTTTTTTTCTGTGTAGATACATATCTTTTTCGGAAATCAGCATGATGGTCATTGACAATTCCTTTTATACAAAAGAAAAAAAAAACATGTTTTGGGGAATCAATGATGGATGATATAAAAATTGAAATAATGACGACTTTTATCTATTTATCGCATCACTACGACAATGGCAGATCAGATGTTGTGCTCGTAAAAATGAGTCAATTTATTTTTTGAAACTATCGCTGCATAAACATACGTATATGACTTTTCGTTATATTTGCGGCGAAATATAACTGCTAACTGCTATCAATTTGGATGTCATGACTAAAGGAAAACGACTTTTCTTTGAAACAACCAAAGGCATTCATATTCATCTTCAATATCACCCATTCTTCATAGATTACTACTGAAATACATTTTCCAAATCTTATGCTTCAATTAACTGACCGATCACTTTAATCTTCTAATTATGTATGTAGGAAATTGCAAAGGTTTTAAAAGGCATTAATGAAGCACCGCACTGTTTTTCCTTCTAATTTTGTACAGATGGGAAGGCTTAGAAAGCAGTGCAGCGCGGTACTATTAACAAATAAATGAATAGGAATACAGATAAACAGAACTTCGTAAGAACTTCATAATATTCGGATGTTTTGTAATTAGCCTAGTCCAGAGGTTTACATTTTTGGATGACTTTGTGTGCTCTACACAAATTTCTAAAATTTGCAACTAAGCAGCTGTTTCATTTTTATGCTTATATTTCTCATGGAATTAGAGATATTCTAAAAAAAATTAAGGCAAACGTTCCGCGAAAGTCCCGGTTGAGTTATGCATATCGTTCAAAAACCAGCATCGCTTTTAAAGTTCCATCAAAAAGTTGGTAACAGCAGCCTTTGGAATTGTCATCTTTGTTTTCTTCAAATAAAGTAGTGCAGATTGTTGTTTTGTGTTGAACACCTAAACACTAAACACTTTACTGCTAAATCTCCTCAAAGTTGCAGCTTTCTCAACTTGACTTTATTTTTTTTTAGCTAGTTGTCCAACCATTTTGATTTTTATTTTAAAGTGTGAAAGCCTTCTGAAATAATAGTAGCGCCTCTATTATTCTTCAATTCTCTTTGAAGGTACAAATTATTAGTGCTTTTAGTTTTTTTCGACCATTTCGAAATAATTCTCAATTTTTTTACACATTGTTTTAAGTTTTTTTTAACTAAAATTTTTAAGTATTTAATTAGTTAAATTTTAATTTTATTTTTACAAACAAATTTTGAGGTAACATAGTCAAGTATAACAATTCCATAAAAGTTTTTAACTTTTCATTCGATTTTACAAAAAGTCTTCCTAAGAAGCTGGAACGCATTTATATTACCACCTACACCGTACTATATCCTCAAGTTATTCATGTGCGTCATTTAGAACTGGTATTCCATAAAATGCACACAATACCATTGAATTTATGACACACATGTGATATTCCTTAAACGAAAGGAAGAAGAAAAAAAAAGACAAAGTTAATTCGTCATAAAGGAAATATAATGTCTTTTTAAATATTTGACAGCCAAGGGCAGTGTCAATGAAAAGGTCTTCACGAAAAGCATAATAATAACAACATAATAAAGAAAAATCATCCACAATAGCAAAGTAATTAAATTGCCAAACGCCAGAATGCATACTCACCACTCATTTCGAAACATTTTCCACTCCATCTCAAGATAACTTTATTCAATTTTGTGTCCGAAAGGGATTCGCAAAGAGATCCTTACACTTACGACTGCTGCTGATGGCTTTAACAACAAGAAGAAAACTTAAAAATATCCCTGCGGCAAATGCAAAAAATATAAAAAAAAAAACCAGCCATAGTGTTGCTGCACAATCATGCAAGTACGTAGCAAGTGCTAGAGGACGTTAAGGGCGGATTGAAAGTTATTGTGTTGGTACTTTTGCAACCTTTATCATCCTCTTAACACACTCTTACTTACTAAAAAAAAAAACCACTCTCTCGCTCTGTGAACCATTCTTCGTTAATACTCTGTGTGAATTTAACTCTCTGAATCTTGGTGAGTGAGGGTGAAATTCTCCGAAATTGCCTCGTGACACACAGAGGACAATAAAAGTGGAAAGCACACCCGCAACCCACAAACACACACAGACATAGGCATACATGTGCATCAGCATCAGCAGCAGCAATAGCAGCAGCTTTAAGCGAATGACAATTTGCCAGCATAGCCCCTGGACTCAGTGTAGTGGATATTTATGTCAAGGATACTATAAAATCAATTATTTGTAACCAACAACAGCGTGATTACATCATTTGGAAAGTACCTTTTCCTGAGATTATTTGTCTGTTTTTCACTGTTGCTTATTTCTCTGTTCAAATCCTTACTTTACACACAACCCTCTTTATTTTTCTTTTGCTTCTTCTATTTGAATCACGTAATTCAAGCTGAATGTAGGGAGTACGAAATATGGCGACGGTCAATAACTGTTCATTGAGGTAAAAGAATAAATCATTCGCTAATATTGAATAGGGTAGCCTTAACCTGATCTAAAGTCTATTCATTCCCTCAATGGATTCGGAACAGAATATTTATTGAATGGTTATGATTCTGTTGGCACATGAGTCAGAAAAATGCATTACCATCAGTAGACCTCAGCCACATTACTGATGCTCCTGCTGAAGGTAACGATAAGAGCTTGTAAATGTTATATAAGTTTGAAACATTTTTTGTTTTATTAATGTGAAACCTTGTTGTCGAGGTTTGAGCATAAGGAAGGTCCGAATACATAAACTTATTTATCTCTGCTATAGAGTTATGTTATCTTTTTATGTATGTATGTCCTTTATGGATTTTCCTTACATTTTATAGCTTTCTTTTGACTAATCGTTTGACTATTGGCATTCTTTTTCAATCTTTTTAAACGCCGGTTAATACATACTACAATTTATACAACTACCTACAAGTTTAACCAGTGATCATGCATTCCGATTCCTTGAAAAGAATTCCTATTGTATAAGATAGCCATTCTTATGCTTTTGGATGTACCACTGTTCACTGAACTTGACTTCTAATATATGAACTGAAATATTTTTCGATACGGTCTCTGACCAAGGATTAAACAATTTCGATTATTTTTCTGTATTTTCTTTTTATAAAAGTTATATGATCTGCTGATGTTTAATCCATATTTGTTTCTGCAAACTGTCGGGCTCAGCAATGGCTACCGGTCATTTTGTCTGACTGCACTACGATATTGATTCTGCATCCGACTCTAATATTATCGCATCTGAATGACTTTATAGCTCTTACTGTGATCAGTTATGATCGGTATGATTTCATCACATAACTTCCTTACCCAACGCTAGATTACGCTATGTGGGTGCGTTCTTGGAAGATTAATATTAATTCAAAACGTAGTGTTCGTTTCGTTTCATTTTTAATGCATTTTTATTAGTTCAATTCATTACTCTTACTTGCAGTGTTTCAGAGTCAAATTGATCAAATTTTTGACAGACATGCATCGACACTTTGTCTCTAAAATTGTTTGAAAGTCTATAGCCAAATTCAATCGGTTTAACTCGGTTTCCAAACTGATCTTTGAGGTCTGATACAAATTATGTATATGAATTAATATTGGGAGAAGATTATTTCATCCTTAATTGAAAACCAATGAAAAAGACATTCAACATGTCACCTTTTTGGATTTTCATTTTACATAAAGTTCAAAATTGAATGAATCTGAAATTAAATCTGAAAATTAAAATACAAAATCCTTATTCCTTATGAGAAATGACTATTTTTGGCAAAGTTCCAAAAATGTGGGCAAATATCTGAGAGCCTTTTGGCTTAAGTGATGCTGTAATGTCTTTCGTTCGTCCCTTTTCAAATAAACGAGTATTCAATGCAAGGAATCCACTTCATTTTTGAGCCACTATAAAATGATAATAGTCCTCTGGCACAGCGAATAAAAAGGGACACTTAAGACTCATTTTGTACATTTAACGACGAAAGTTATGTTTTCCAACTGAAACACAAAGAGAGGGTCGAGTGAAGTGAAATTCTGCGCCTGTATGTAAGTGTGGTTATATTCAAACTTCTTTATACTTTTCAAATCAACGTCATTCATCGCTTTGGATGAAAGATTTAGAATTCTCTTTTCACCAAAATATAAACCCGCACACACAAGCTGAGAGAAAAAAAAAATAAAAGAAGAAAAATTACAAAATTATTACCTTTGCATTTATTTTATTTTTTTTATGGGAATTCCTTCTGCTGCTTGTTGTTCAGCCTGAGATGAAATAAGGATATTGGTGGTGGTAAGGCAATTTCAAATTCGATTGGAAACATTTTAAAAGTTTCGATTCTCTTACTTTTTTTTATTTATGTGTATGTATATGAGTATGTCTTTTTTGAGGCAGATTTTTGATTGATTAGGTTATGTAATATCGATCGAAATGGTTTGGTCGTTTTGTAGATTCCTATTCTTAATAAACGCGTGCATGTATTTATACATATATATATATATAAACTTGTATTTGTTTTTTAAGAAAGGTTGTGCTGTTGAAAATTCTTAGTCCAACAGGACGGTTATGCTTTTGTGAATATTTAAATTAAAAAAAGAGCATACACCTTAATGAGTCTATGGTTGACATAATAAATTTCACGGCTTTTACATGCTTACTGTGACAGCCTTGTCTTCTAATAATGTCCTGTTTGACTGTTTCAGATGAACATTTCATCAACCCAAATCAAGTTTATTTCCCAAATATCGAGTATATTGTTTCGTTATTCTATGGGCCACATTCCTGTTGCCGGAAACTGTCGGCAAGTCTAGCCTTAAAGCACTCAAATGTTTGGTGAACTTAAGGAAACCCTTTTTCAGCTTGTAGGCAGACTGAGTATTTGTTATTGATATTTTCAATCCAAGACACTCCCTCAGACTTCCAAGCATTCTTGGTATATATTTTTTTTTTATATATATAATTCACTAGCGCTAAAGGGGTTATGAATACCCTTATGATGCTATTCATGCGAATGTATGTGAATTAATGAGGATCTCCGATAAAATTCTCACGATCCAATAAGAATTTAACACACTTATAGTATTGTTCTGATCTTCATAAAACTGATGGAAATGTTGTTCCACTTGTACTGAGCGATCGGCTCAGAAAGTGTATCGTGTAGGTGTTTCGATTTTAGTTTTCTGTATGAGGTATTATCTGGCTTTAATGATTCCAAAATACTGACTGCAATTTGCAAAGAAAAAACCTTGCTGGTGTACTTCAATCTGCGCAATATCAATCTGAGGGGAAATAATTTCTTTCCAATACTATTTGTAAGGAAGTATAATTTGTACTCTACAGGGTTTGTGCAATTAAAAGGTTTCTTTTTGAATTTTGCAACAATTCAATCTCAATTGTCAAACATAAAAGTGTGGTTCTTTAACAGCTAACAAGAAGTAAAGGCAGAGCAAACTTTCAGAAAACCACAAAATTCACCAGAAGCAAAATACAAATTTCATGGTGAAAACATTGACGGTGTAGCTGAAAGTGCCACAGAAAAAAGGAAGCTATTAGAATCTAAGACCTTCGAAGTAATCTATTTATCATTAATCTTAAGTAACGAATTCATTTTAAACAGTACTGCTACCCTAGAATAATTGGAAGTCTCTTCATCCACAAAGATCTAAGCGCTCCCGCAAACGAAATGATTGCATATGGAAAATTTCCCTAAAAGGGTGACCATTTGTAAGATAAACCTAGGGCACCTTACACTACACACAGCATTTCACCGATAATCGTAGAGTTTGTACTTTGGTTTAAAATAAATAGATAAGCAGCACAATGTTGTGGAACTTTGCAAAAATATTCTTTAAAGAGCTGTTAAAAACATAATAAAAAGCATGAACAACAATTTGTAAATGGCACTATAGGCAGTAGGCCTATTGATATGGCTACATTAGAGAATATAACTGACGCTTCGATTTAATTTAAACTTTTCTTAATTTATTACATTTAATTCTTTGTATTCTTCTTTTCCTTCAAGAATACCTCACGGTGACATAAATTATTTCGTCCTTTATTGATTTTTTATCAGTCTCCACAGTTTCATGATGATAATTTTCTATTTCTTTCAGAGTTTTTTCTTTCTTATCTACCACAATGGCAACAGAAGGCGCTTTGTGTGTTTGCTTATTATAAGTATAAAAAAGTATGTGTAGTGTAATGTGTGCGAGTATGTATGTATGTTCTTCAAAAGCTGTTTCCTCAATTTGCACATATTGATTTCAAAGAAAATAACAACATCACATCTCTTTTGTCGACACTCAATACATTCTTCTTCTTTTTTTCGAATCTATCAATTCCAATTCGAATACTGATAACTACAGAACGTTGTTACTACATAGATTGTGTCTAAGTTTGTAAGTGTACTGTTGATGCTCGATGAGTTATGTGGTAGGGTAAAGATAAATGCAAACATTTCGTTACTACTGACATTTGTATTTAATCAGAACCCTGTCCTGTTTGGGTATTTAAATCATTTTTAAAATTTGGAAATTCGTTTGGAGAAGTTAGTATCGGACTCAAATAATAGAAGAAAAAGAAAATTTCATTATTAGATTTCCGACAGAGTGAAAAAATAATGTTAAAAAATAACAAATAAATCTATCCGGTAAAATATGCAATTAGGTTAGGTGGCAGACTTAAACAAGAATGTAAGACAATTGTGATACTACGTAAAGTGCCGGATTACCATGTATAATTAAATTTCTTGTTTTGCGAGAAACATAATGTGTGGTAGCCGTATCAGTGCAGACCTCTCCCTCCTTCTTTATTGTGTAAGTATAGACCTTGTCTAGGTCGCTGAAGTCTTCATAGAAGTATTTTCCGAAGGTTTGATAGGGCACTGATAGCGTAACTGTTTTTTCTCTTCCTTCTCAGGGCTTCTGCAAAAATCGTTGAAGGCACATGCATTCTAGTGGCATTCCTTCTTGTCAAGCAATGCCCCGTGAGGGCACCTACTATAGTTCTTACACATTTCATACAAAGGACAGAAATCTCTCTGTTCCTTTTCGATTCAGGTTAGGCCAGATTTGGCTGAACAAAAGACACCTTCGAATTGCCATTTTTATCGCTGAGTCATTCAAGACCTACTCAAATTCGAAAACACTTCTGCTAGGAATTCTTGTCTTGTATTTGGCATTAAAGTCGAAAGCGTGCTATGAAATGAACTTGTTTCAACACCTGATCAAGGTGCTGTTTACAATGTGGGCTATCAATACTAAACTGTTCCGGATGAAAACAATTAGCTTTTTTTTTTTTGTATTAAGCTAGGAAAAAATAACGTTTGCTTTTACGAAGAAGTCCAATTTATTAAAAACATTCTCCATCACTGTCCACAGAATTTGTGGTGTCAACGCTTTAATCTCAGACTCGATGGTTCTCTTGAAACTGTTCAGTGATTGTGTTTATACACTTTTCCTTTTCAATAATCCCACAAGAATACATCAGAAGCTGTTTGATCTAGTTCTAGAGAATGGCCCGACCATGTAATTTCTCCAGTTTGCGAGAGCTAGCTGATTCAGATGTTCCAAAAAGTTCAATATATCTCCATTTATACCTTCAAAGAGTAAGGTTCAATTACAATTTATTATGTTTATTTACGAAGCGTATTTTGATAGAATCTTTCGACCATTAAAATGATGAAAACTTGCTGTGTGGTTATAATTGAGGACATCAAACGAATATAAGATGAGTGGGTTTCGACCAGTATGTAAAACAAAATAATTTACAAATATCATTTTTAAATGCGCTTAGTGCTTATGGCCCACCCTGCGGATAAACAAACAAAGCTTATTGTGTATTGTTATAGACAAACCATCCCGAATCCGAATGTTGTTGAACGATAAAAAATATGACGGACGGTATCTTATTTTTGGACTTATTACCATTTAAATTTTATTGCAATCTAGCCAAAAACGTAAGTACATATATTCGGCCTTGAGAAGACTCACACTCTGAAGATACTTAAACTTATGTATGTACGTTAAATAGGTTCTGTTTTCCTTACGATAAAATGGCATTTAACATAGCCCACATACATATATTTCCCGAATATATCGTTTGTTGTCACAATTTACTTGTTAACTGATTACCACGCGTATGATAGAGCAAGGTCGTATGTTTGAAAATTTAAAATCACCTTTCACATACCTTATATATGTATATGTAGACACTTTAAAAAAGTAGGCCAGAAATCCTTTTTCACGTCGCCATTTTATCGTCTCCATAGTACATAATGAAATAAAAGCGAAAGAGCGTAAGAAGTAAAACTCGTGAAAAGAAAAACATACAGTATCATCAACGTTCATCTTCAAATAGTTGTCTGATGCCCTATTTTCAGATTTTTATTTAAGGCAAAAACGAACTGATATAGGTTCGAATCAGAAAAAAACGTTTTTTTGCTGCACGACCTATCGGCAGGTAATGACATGGAGTATAATTTGTCATGAAATAGTTTGGACTCGGCATTAGAAACTGTGAGTCCCTTCTAAATATATAGTTTTTCATTAAATAATAGCTCAAACTTAGGTGCTATCTTTTTTTTTACACACGTATAAAATAAATGTTTACAAGGGTCTTACGAGTCTTCTATACACTATGAATTGAATTTGTTAACAGAATAACTTTTGTTAGCAACATTTTAAGCTCAGAATTTACAGAAATTTACTTAACCTACCATTTGTTGTGTGATTACATTATTTCTCTTCGTTACAAACCATGTATTAAAATTAATATACCCTATGGGACAGGTTATAAAAAATATGTCGCTTTCTATTATTCCGCTTCAAATTACAATATAACCACACTCTGACAATGAGTTATGCGTTACGTCACGAAATAAATGATATTAGACACCTCCTCAAGGGGTGGTTATGGCTAGTACACTTATGATGACTGTGTGTTGGTTGGAATATCGCACAGTTTGTACAATTTGAGCTCATTCGTCCACTCAATAAAAAATTCATTAAGATAACGACAAGCCAGAGAGTACCTAACCTAATTATCTTGTCTAAAACAAATATTCCAGCTCTTTGGGTTCGGTTCGGCTATATAATAACTCGCTCTTCAATTAGGCACCTATAGTCGTCGCCCTTTTTAGCAATAATCAACCCCCAACGTGGCTTAGCCAGAGCGAGGAGGGAAGAAAACCTGTATGCGGTTAGGAGAATCCACTCGAAGTCGATGCGTTGATTGTCATGACACAAATTATTGGTCACATGGTTGCTATGCGCTGCGATGGCGATGTCCACCCCGGGGCACACACGGGCCATTATAAGCAGAGTCATCAGTACCTTTCTTGTTTGCGCGTTTCTTTGCATTCTTCCCTTAGCCATTGGAATTTTTATTTTTTTATTTGTTCGCTCATGGGGTGGTAACTCATGTATTTTAGCATTTTGTGTGCAAACAATTTATCAATATCTTTAGACAAATATTTACTTATGACATCGTCGCCATTACCACACTGCCACTGCCTGCTGTTGCTATCTATCTACGCGAACGTAATGAGGATCCGTTGGATTGATGGGTAGCGGAACGCACTACATGCAAGCATACGGGTGGGTGTTTACTTTTCGTCATCTGTTATTGTTGGTGTCAAAGGATATGTCTCCTAGTGTTGCCCGTCTGTCAGTTGATATGTGTCTATCGATATGAACAATGAAAAACAATCCATCAAGAATTACCATGCAGAAGTCAGAGAAGGTTTTCTTTATCCACTGAAACTTTCCATAACTATCCGCATTAGTGAAGATGTATTATATTTGTTTAGTAGTTTAGATGTTTGATATTATCTTAAATGCTAAGTAATTTAAGTTGTAAAAATAAATCCATAAAGATTAATTCATCCATGAATACTTTATACAAATGCAGCGTTGTCGCAACTTGGGATGCCATAAGTGAACGCAGAGAACATACATATGTACCTGCAGGATGATTTAATCATTCTTAAAGTTCGATAATTTCCAGTGAGTTTTGCCCACTTTTGAATTAAAGCACTGTTGAAAACGTTCCACTGTTGATTACAGAAACGTCCATGTTTGATAAAATATTTCATTAACCTATGAGTATGTGTTCATATTAAGCTGGCAAATAATATTCGGTGAATTGTTGTATCGTGTTATCCGACATTAAATTATCGGAGAAAAATTACAAGTAAGAAATTTGGTTTTAAGTATATACATATGTACATCTTTGATCTTTAGTGAAAAAAAAATCTGTAAAATTTGGGAAAATAACTATTGTGGAAGCTTTTACTAAATTTGGAAAAAAATATCTATAAAGTGGATTTAGAACATGAAGTTCGACGTCAATCTAACGTGTCTATTCCATTGAAAATATATACTTGTAATTAAATGTCGGCTAGAATTCGGGAGGATTCATTCATTCAGTTTTCAGATAAAAAAAAAAATACTGTAATTTTGAAAAGATGTATGTAGGTACATACATAACTCAAAGTACTATAACGTTACATATATATTTAAATTCATTTTCCTGCGATGGTTGGCAGGATTGTCCTCAAAATCTATTCGCATTTACTTATGCATAGCTACATTCGATTCTACTCGTTTAAATTCTCTTACAGTTGCCACCATTGTATTTAGCAATTTGGCATTGCCAGTGGAAGGAAAAAAATACGTTTGTTGCTGTCATATTTCCTGCAATACATGAGTGTGCAAGTGACACTTTGCGAATCATGCGTATAGACCTGAAGCGGGTGTGTGGCTATTTGCAACTGAATGACGAACACAAAAAGTGAATACATATAATGTTTGTTTTTATTCCTCTTCACATATGTACTTACATGTCATAAATACAATACAAATATATTTATTTTTTCCGATTTCACTCTCAAATACCTTTTTTCTTCTGCATGTTAAAAGCGCAATAGAAAACCAGAGAATACGTCACTTCTCATCCATCATACCCTCCTTTAGAAGTAGAATTTAGCTGTGGGTATTTTTTGTTTCGATAGAAAAAGCCTTTGTGGAATCCCTTGTAGGATTAAAAAGACAAGGACCGCAGAGAACACAATAATATGAGGTTAGGACTCGTTGAAGCAACATCCTTTTCACCCTTGTTCATAGAGAATATATATGAACAAGATATTTTACAGATTTAATTTCCTTAACTTTGATAGTTCGTTCCGAATGCACTAATAACACCTGTATTTTTTTCGATACTTAAGTACATACCAATATGATTTGATTTTGACGCATTTGCACCAGGGGACCGCTAAAAGTTTGAATTTGTCTGGAAGGTGTAAATAAGGGTATTACAATACACTATTGTACATTAACCATAAGCACAACTTTTTATTTTCACTTTCAATCTAAAGCAAGTTTTATAAGTTTGATGTTTGCCAACTAGACATTTTGATTGTTGAATTATACCTATACAAACTATTCAATAAATATTTACTTTTGAAAGACACGACATTTTAAATTAAATAAATAAGAAAACAATTTGTTCTCACTCCCTGCGTTTGATGGTGGAAAGCTTTGCAGCCAGATCTTCTTAAACCCTGAAGAAGTAATCAAAAAGCATGAAAAATAATAATTCGCATCGAGTTTGAAAGTCACACATTTATTTTCAAAACACAAAACGAAAAACAATAAAAAGGAATTTCATCTCTGGGCGGGGAAATTGCCCAATAAAAAGGGAGTCCTTAAGGCCACAGTCGAGCCAAGACTCGAATGCATTTTAAATAGTTTTTTCTTTTGTGTCTGCGTCCGAAACTTTACAACCTAATATTCGCAGACCGAGAACGGATAGCTTACATAGAACAATAAGCTCATTCGAACACTCTGGCAAAGTTAGAATGCCAGCAATATCATCATCATCGGGACAGTCTAGGTCCTTAGAGAAGGATAGATTTCATTGTTAAACCATCCGATGGAGGATGTAATAATTCTTCATGTATGTTCGTATACTCGTATGTGTGCTCACATAGAAATACGTCTTAGTCATATCTAAACCGTAAAGCTCTGGAGAGTGTAAGACAATGGGCGAGTCATCTTTTCTACTTTTATTAGGTAATTACTGGAGAAAACAATCACCACCCACCCCATTTCATATGGCAGTGTTAGATTTCAATACAGGGTTGTGATTGATGCGAAATGGTGATGCATATTGAGAATTTTCAAATTTGTTTTGTCTCGTATGAGTTGCATTGCATTTGGGTGGTTCGGAAAAGACACATAGGTCCCTCGGTTGCAAAGGTGTCTGTATTGAGATTCCCAATCTGGTTATTCTATGCATGTATGTTTGGACTGACATCATCTATACACTGTACTTACTCAAAGGACATTCAATTGATTAAAGTTTGTAATTTTGTATGCAATCATGTGGACATGGACAAATCATTTCGAGTCAATGTATTGTAGTTGGATGGTTGTTACACTTTTTTTTTAAAAAAGAACTTTGATCGTTCATCCGAGTTATGTGCTACTTATATTTGTTCCAATACCACAAAAGAAAATAAAATAAAAACATTTACATCAAAAATTAATATAATGAAACACAAGAAAATTATTTTCATATGTTCCTTCCCGTACGTTTCTCTAAAGCTTACTTTTGTCGAAACAAGACGGTAGGTACTTATTTTCCTGGGAGGTACTTAAAAAATCGATTAATGTTATTCTTCTTAATAATAAGAAAAGATAAATAAATATTGAATGCGGAGAAGGTTAAGGGCAAGATTCTCCGAACCTGTAGTGTGCAGTGGGCTATCATTTTTACACAAATAGTGAGGACCTACAGATTTTATAACTGAATTTGAACCACGACTATAAAGCTACTAATGACAAATTATACACCGCCTGTCGGTGCTATAAAACTTGCATCTCGAAACTTACGTTCGTTAGTAGTCCACCATACTAATCACTTAACTCACGGAGACTGCCATATCTTTCGTTTCAGCTGTTAAAGTGAATAATTTTCTGGAAAACTCGAGATCGACTGACCTGGTTTAATGCGCTTTCCATCATTTTTTTTTTTTTGTCAGTTAGTTTTACTATGCACTCAAGAAATTTCTCACGCAAGACGGAAAAAAATAATGAGATTATGAGCGAAATATTAAAGTCCGCGACGAGGGATATCTGAAATAAAAAAAAAACTTAATATATGTATTTTTATGGTTTGCAGATTTTCATGTCTTCATTTTACGACTATAACTTAAGAAGGAGTTGATCAAAATAATATAAATCACATCTTAGTTTAGAGTATTTATTAACTGCGATTTAAAAATTTATTGAGCCAATTGTATTATAATCTTCAATGCATTAGCGAGTTACACATAAAATTAGATCTGTCCCAACAGTATATGCATACTTAAATACATATATGTATGGTCTTCAAAGATGAAATTGCTTATATAACCTTTTCACAATAGTAGGAGTGTGTTCTACAAAATCGAGAGTAAAGAGAGTGTCGAATGCTGCGGACAAAGCCGCACTATGAATTTTCATAAAACAAAGGGAAATTCATTAAAGTTGCACAGCACACATATGATACTGCAAGGGAGATGATAAACACATTCAATTTGAATTGACTGATCTAATAAAATAAAGCAATAAAAAACTGTATAACCCAGAACAATATTTTCTCAAAACAAAGCTTTAATGTGAATGAAAATTATATTTCTTTTGAGGTTGAGTGGGAATTTTGTATGTGTACTTAGGTATACGTTCTTCTCAACATAAGAATGAAATAAATGTGTACAGATGAAGAAAGTCACAGCTTTCCATTGCTATCCCCACCGTCCACACTCAGATTTGTACGATGCACATTCAAAGGAACCCTTCAACCTTCGAGAGGTATTTGCAGAAGAGGGGTACTTCTTAGAAAGAAAGAAAACAAAAGGAGTCATTGAGAGGGCAATGTTTATTCCTTTACACCCAACGTCCGCCCTGTATACTCAAACAGTGGCCTAATGAGCGCCCTTCTCTAGATTTTTTTATTTTTTTATTTTTTGCTCTCCCTTTCTTTATCATTAAGGTTAATAGATGCTTGCAAATACTTGAGCCTTGTGGCAAAGATGATTATTTAAGAGACCACCCAAGAATTCAATCACCACTATCAACAGCAAATAATACTGTATTATCGTGTAACATTAACCTGGCTTGACAAATCCGTCCCCAATGAGTAAATCTTATTTTTTCATACAACAGTGGCAGGTGAGACAATATGTAGCCATGTCAGAAGGTTTGTTTTGTTTTGCGACATAAAAATTACTTAAAAATGTATGTAGATATCTCGTACCTGTTCTTGGGTGACATTTTTAGGTGAGGACTCTTTCTGCTTTTCTGTCATGGCGAGGCACTTTATTTCATTGCATGACAGTGCTACATGAGCACTATAGCTGAGAAAAATTTTTTATAGTAAAATAAGTACATACATATGCATGCAGGAGCTTGTGGTATGCATTGTATGCAGGTTGATAAATGTTCTCAATTACATATGTATGTATGTGAATAGAATTGAAAGGACGAGACAAAAAGTAAACATTCACAGCATGCAAAATAAAAAGCTCTACCGACTCAAGGTACAAAACGCTCTTAATGTGGTTTGTTGTTTGTGATAATTTTTCCGTTGTAAACAACTTGTAATGTTTATTTTATATTGTGTTGCTTACGTGGTTTATCGTCCTTTTTTCTCCAAGTTATGTCTTTCTGCAAACGTTTATGCACATACATACATAATAAAAGGTATCCTTCCACAAATATAACAAACGCCTCAAAAGAACATTATTATTTCTAGAATTTGAAATATATTTAATATTTTAATTAGATGGCTATGTTGTGGGAATAACGTAAGTACAGATGTAAGAACAGATGTGATGGCCATTAACTGAAAGGTACCGCTTAGTGTTTTTTTTTATTTTTAATTTTTGAAGGCTAGACTACTAGACAAATCAAGATAATTAAATCTGTTTTTTCATTGTGAAGCAAAAGGTTGCATTTCCTTCAACAATATGACAGTTTAGCTGCTTGAAATTGCCCAAATGTCTTTTAAAAACATTCTGCAGGGGTAGTTTAAAACTGCAAAGACCCAATAATTCTGATTGGCTTACGCATCATTCAATTATGCTAGATCGTTCATCCGTAAGCGAAAATGTTAACTGCGTCAACAGTGACCTTTTGAGAATGTATAAAGCCAAAGTAACGTCGTTGGGATTTCAAAGCCAAGATTTGGTACCTTTTAGGCATGAGGAGTTTAGTTGCAGGAAGCGCATGGACCTCAAGATGGAAGTGGTCGCTTAAATAAAAATTTAAGTGAGCAATAGTTATTGCTTTATTACACTATTGCGACGGCAACGGGATAAACAATGCAAAGCCTTTTATCTACTAAAAAGATTAATTTTTTAAGGTGCCTCGCCAACAATAGGCACAAATTGAGAAGCATACGTAAAGAACCCTTTATATTTCCTAAAGATTTCAATTCTTCTGGAACAGAACTCGCATAAACCTCACTGACTTACAAACTATATGTGTATCCGTATGTATCTTAAGAAATGATGACGAAGAAGACTTGTTGAAAACACCCTGGGGACAAATTAAGAAAACTGTGCACATAAAAAAAAAAAAAACTAAAAGAGCACACAAAGTGCATAGAGCCTGCTCAGGCGTCAAAAAGACGGTTCTTAAGCCAGTGAAATTTTAAGTGTACCTCCGAGTGGGAGGATATGTGTCAATATTATCTGTCTACATATAGACTTTAAATATTTTCGTTTTCTAACCTCCATGCCGTTCTTTGTTTTTTTTTTTCTTTTTACTCCCTGTTGCTAATTTGCTTAACATCACCACAGTCTCTGGGGTAATTATAACAAGAAAAAAAAGAAAATACTCAAACTAATGAGTCATAAGTCTGAAAGCAGCAGCACTAAAATATGAGTATTAATGCGCAGAAGAGTAGCATTTGCTGAAGCATATGTATACATCCACACATTATGTCTTTCAATATTATTTCTCTTCTTCTGGAGATTCCTTAATTATTTGTAAGTAGGGAAGAAGAAGTCATTTCAATTTTGTTGTGCTTCTGCACATATAGATAAATGCCAAAATGGCAGTCGTATTATAATATGTATAAGTTTTATCCTGCATTAGCATCAAATTTTGTCAGGATCATCATATCCAGGACGAGTTTTTCACAACAACTTTATCTAAGTTTGTGCAGAGGTTATCGATTTGATCGAATCTACTCCCGACTACCGAAGGTGTTATAAAAGCAACCTTATACTTATCTCCCATTCCCACGATCGACATTTTCTGCGCCCCTTGTACTCGAAAACCGGTGTTTGTCAGCAACGTTCCGATTGCATGTGAACTGAAAATGAACAAATGTGGTATATGTTTAGCATTATTTTTATTTCGATTCAGTCAATATTGGACTTAGACTTGAACAAACGAATACATTGTTGCGAGGGGCAAGAGTCTCTTCCCATTTTTTTTAAATTGTTGTCCTGTTTATGCAAAATACACTTTAACATTAGCCAGCAATAGAATGTTCCCTTTAAAAGATAATCGATCGACAAAATATTAAAATGGCGTTCCAAAATCCTGGTGGTCGCGTGCCTTAGTGGTTTTGGTTGTGGACTTCTAGGTCAGAAAAACAACCTACACTTTTTCACCGCTTCACATCTCGGCACGCAATGACGAACCTCCGAGAGTAAAAATTAATAACAAATCTCTCAATCCGCGGTTTGTAGTCGGCAATAAAACTGTAAGTCCCTTCCATTCGTGTAAAAAATATAACACGCACAACATGAATAGTTGTGAGAAGTTAGGTTAGGTTATAGGAGTGGCTGCATTTATGTACACCCTCACTTGGATCTCAAAGGATCCATTGTGTTCCCTGATGCGGTGTGGGGTACCTTAACTAAATGGAACACGAATTTTTATTATCAATTGGCCTCCTCGAACCAACCCGAGTTCTGAATTGTAGGATAGTTCTCGGTGATTTGTTTGACAATTCGCCCAGATCGTTAAAGAAGTTTCGGTGTGTAACACTACATAGTCACAGATTTTCTAATATTTGGGTGAACAGTATCCAAACTGCATTTGATTTATATTACAGTCAAAAGTTTCGACTTGGATGTATGTAATTACTTGACAGTTTTGTAGAAAATTTAAATTATTTTTGGTTGGTGTTATATATATTTTTACTATAAAAGTTCGTCCGTTTCGCCTAACCTTATCCTGAAAAAACAGCACAACACAACATTTATTTACTACTATACGTATGTAAACATAAGTATGTACATATAACGAACAAATATCATCATAGTGAAAATAAATTATTCAAGTGAAGGAAAATTTCGCATTTATGTGGCTTGCCCATTTGCTTCTCTTTTTTCGTCCTTCAAAAGCAACATATTTTGCACATAACTTTTCATCGTAAAGATGAAAAGAATTAAAAAATCAAAACAAAAACGGGTGAAGAGGTCAAGAAAATATTTAAAATGTTAACTAAAAATATATTATACAACGGATGACCGAGAGCAAAAGGCAAAAAGGACTTTCAGTTGTTCTTTTCACATTCACACACATCAAATAACCTTATTTACTGCTGTTTGGACAACTCACCTGATGCGATGAGTAGGGTGACGGAGGTGGGTAGATACAAAGTAAACTACTATACATACCAATACCAGTCAGTAGAACTGGAATGATTTAATCTATGTGAAGGGATGTGTATTCAAGGAAAAATATGTACAGGGTATTAGTAATTGGAAAAGAGCGAGCATTTGTTGTGTTTCTTTACTGCTTCTCATACATTTTTAAAGAGAGCCATGGCGTGAATGAAAAATGATCTTTGCATTCTTTAGTTGTTCAAAATCGAAGTTATTGGAAATTTTGAGAAAATTGTGATGAAACAAAGTTATGAAATTTATTACTAAACGAAAGCTTTAACGGCGACCGTAGCGCGCCAACTAAGGCGAGGTCTTCCACTCCTGCGTTGTTCCTCCGGACTCTACGAGTTAAATGTACTAGGCACATTTTTTTCCAATGTACATTTTTTTAACTAAGTCGATGTACAGCTCGTATAGTTCGTCGACACAAACGGGACCCAATATCGTAGAAAAAATTTTTAAAATGACCAAGGACATCTTCTTCAGCTTTGATAGAGTCCATGTTTCAGCGCCGTAAAGTAATACCGAGATTATTAGGTTATTACACAGAGTTTTCGTAGTTGAATGGGATAGGGCCTTCTCAGCCCAAGGAAACAGCGATTAGCAAGAGTTATTCATCGTTTGATTTCTGATGAGATATCATGGTCGGAAGTATTAGCAGAGCCAAGTTGGACGAAGTTCTTTACTATCTTGAAGTCATAGCTATCCACTGTGATATTCTGTCTGATTTGTCGATGCTTGGTATACTTGGCTACTTCTGCCTCAATACTCTGGTTTTGATTATTAAGTTTCGCATAATAAGCTTAAGTATGATGTTAACGAAGTCATATGACAGCGCGTCACCTTGTTTTAATGCTTTTTGCTTACGAAGGTCTGGGTGAGATCATTACCCACCTTGATGAAGCAGCGAACATTCTCTATCGTCATCCTGCATAGACCTACAAGTTTGGCAGGTATGCGAAAACATGGCTATATAAAGCTTGTCCCTAAAAATGCAGTCATAGACGACCATAAAGAAAATATGGGTATGAAAAGGTACTGCTTGGGTATACTCCAGTATGTGTCGAAATGTGAAAACCACACTGATAGGGCTAGGAATGGTTCATTCCATATAACTGTGGGATGTTGGTCTTCGTCAACGTTATAAAGTCTGCAGAAATATTTTTTCCATATTTTTAGTACAGACTATAACTCGACTAAAAGGTTTCCTTATTCATCTCTACAGGCTTCCGTGATTTTTTGCTTTGACACATCCGTTGAGCCTTTTAGTGAAACCTCCTTACTTTGTATTTCTCAATATTTTCGATCACACTCTTTCTTTCTTTTTTTGGATGTTCTTCTCATCACTTCTGTTAATAGAACGTGCTCCTCTCTGCAGCACTGCTTCAAATGCCTGCATCAAAAAGCAAAAAAGGACACAAGTTCTAGCCATAGTTCGAAAGAGAGGTTCAACACTCAGCCTCAGTAGAGCGGCCTGCAGAACGATATTGATGTCAGCAAACTAAGTCAACCCCACAGGCGACACCAAATACCTGAGAGAAAAAGCGTACTTTGACTCTACTTTTCTACTCAGCCACCGCATTTTTATCAAAGTGAAAATTAACTTAGGTCCATTTAAGAGCTCAGCCAGAAATCCCCTGAAAAAGGAGAGTCAAAAAGTTGAAGAATAAGACAATCGACTCTATGCTTGATAGTATTAACCCACAATATTGCATTTTCTGGTGGTTGCCCCGACTTAGTGGTTAGTGCGTTGGACTACTAAGCGAGAGGAGACAGATTTGATCCTCAAAACCGCCAAACGTTTTTTTGCGGCACCAGCTCTTCGCAGGCATGACAAACCTGGCAATAGAACTGTAGGTCGCTTCCATTCGTTCAAATATAACACGCACAACATGAATGGTTGTGAGAAGCTAGGCCCTGGCTTTCTATGAACTGTCGCACCAAATATTTGTTTTGTTTGTTTAAGTGCATTCTCTAGAACCAGACTGACAAGGACTGTTTTCCAGAAAAACATCTAAAGTTTTTATCGGTTTTACTGGAAATAAATTTAAATTTGTTTTTCTGTGTTTAATAAAAATTAAATAAAAAATGTTGAATACCTACGTAATTATTTTTCCAAATAAATATTTTTCATTTAAAAATGGGTAAACATGTTATTTTCTTCTTATATTTTCAGGGTCAGTGCACGGCTGGCTCACTGCCCGTGGCATGGGTAGACGAAGGTCCTGGTCCGCCAACGTGTCCAAAGTCTTGTGAACAATTACGTTTAGAAAGTAAAATTAGTAGTAATACCAATTCTAATAATAACATATTACATAATTATGATAATAATTATTTAATACATTTAAATAATAACAATAATTTTAATCCAGTACATAATATAATGTCGAAGGTGCGAAGAGAAATCGGTGGATTTCATATAACATCAGCTGCAGCGGCGGCGTCGGCAGCTGCGAAAACGACAACGATAGCACCGAGTAACGCAGCTGCTGTCAAAGGCGTTTTCTCTTACGATTCTTCGCAAATGACGACGATAAAACCGCCTGGAGTAGTAGAGCGGACAACTACTACCGTATCAACAGCCTCAATAAATGCCAATAAAATGGTAGCCGATAAAACTGTGGAAACTCAATCGGTGCACCAACATCAACACCAACACCAACACCAACAACAGCAACAGCATAATATGCAAAGTGATTCACAGTCGTCGACGCAAGATCATCAGTATAAATATAATAATTTAAATACTTATAATAATATTGTTAAAAATAATTTAAATATTAAAAATAATGTTAATACTAATAATAATAAAATATTAAACGATAACAGCAACCAATACAACCAAAACCAACAACAACAACAGTGCCTTGATTATTTGGGCGATAATGATGACTCTAGTCCTACACAATTATGTAAAAATTCTCGAAGTGATTTAGCTAACAAATTACGCACGCTACGATTGAAGCATTGCTGTGAGCGTACCGTCTTTAGTGCCCTGCATACGATCGCCCTAAATGCGACACTGGGCGGTGGTCCACAATGTGTTCGAATTTTAACGGATATTTTGGATTTGGACATATTGGCCACGCGTATCACATGCGAATTAGCTGAAATTTTATTTCGCTACGATTGTCGGCAAATATACTCGCTGATACATCAATGCAAGGACTGTAAGGTAAGTGTTTTGTGTTTTTTTTTTTTAACATGGTTGAATGTATCCTTTGGACCCTGCAGATTGACGTTTCGGTTTTTTCTTTTAAAACACTCTCCCCCTGTCTCGATTGCACGCAATACACTTCACCAATCCTGATTGAGGTTACAAGAAATAAGATTTCCGATGACTTTTCTTTTATTAACGATCTGGTTTCTAGCACGGATTCTCTAGGACGTAGGCAAACTTCCTACAATCACTAAGAATCTGCATAATTCTTGCTGTCTTACAAAAAAAAAAGAATAAAGGGTAACTCATTGCCCGTATAATGCGTCATCGCCTTTGTTCGGTTGATGTGGTTCGTGCTCCTAAGCTCATTTTTACTGCAGCTCCTACTCAATCACAGAACAATGCATTCAATGTATAAATGATAAAGTACATTCTTTACCTACATTTACCATATAAATATTTAATACATAGTACTCTGCATAGTTTGGTTTCTATTCCATGTTGGTGTGCTGCAGAAAAAACTCCAGTATTACATATATGTACCATTAGTGCAGTTTTATTTGAAAAATAAAGACGTTTTCAGACTTATGTATATGTGTTGGTTAATAAAACTTTGAACACTATAAAGAAAAAAAAAAAAAAAAAACATTAAACACATCCGACAAGCAATTAAGGAAAGCGACAAGTATTGGCACAGAAACTTATCTGGTAACTTCACTGGTAGTGTTATGCTTTTGTTCGCAGACTTCACCCAGGATCACAATTTACAATTTAGAAGTACTCATTCATTCCCGTAAAGATAGAAGAATAAAGAAAGGAAAGGTTGAAAGAGAAGATGAACTCACTTATTCTTTAATTCATTATATTCCTCTAATGGCTTCTTTTTTTTTAGTTAAAAGCAACAAAAAAAACCCTTAGAATAGGTTTTTTTTTTTTAAATTCCTTTACCCTTACACGTACATAGGTAATCTTACACCAAGGGAACTCGCTGTTTTCTTTTAATTATCGTTTCCTTGCAGGAAAAATCATTCTTGTTCCATTTATGTGTTTTTTTATTTTTTTTTATTTTAGCTGTATACACACACAACGAGTATCCCTGAACCGTACAAAAGATATTTTGTGTCATCTTTTAACTCTTGAAGTTATGGTTTCAAAAAGTTATCGAAAGTAAACTTTCATGATATTTTTTGTACATACTTGTACATACATGTATACATACATATATTCTACTAAAATGTCCTTTAAGTTATGTGGTGTCAATCTCACAAACAAATTTATCAATCTTTGCAACTAATTTTGAAAAATATCAAAATCCTCAACATGTGAATCAAAGAATAAGATTTGTACAAATAAGATTCGCTTTTAGTTGTTTTTGTAACCATTTACCTTCGAGTCCTGGAGGAATTTCGCGTGGAAGCGCACCTCTTTGCAAACAAAAAGAAAAATAATTTTCCACTCATTCAAAAAAAAAAAAAAAAAATGAGAGAGAGCGAATCAAAAGAGATAGTTGCATATACATACCTACATATGTATTGGATTCCTATTTGTTTGTGTATGGGATCGTGTGGAGCGGGTTGAGGTGCCTGTTCAAATTACCAAGAATTAGGGCGAATCAATATCTTCCTTTGAAAGCTTTTTCCAATTGCGAGTGGTATTTTCTTTTTTCTTATCATTTTCTCTATGAAATTTCTGTGTTCCAAATTGTGTTTCACGCTTTTATGTCTTTCTGAAATAAAAAAAAAAACACACACACACACATGCACTAATACTGGATATGCATGAATGCAAGCGGTTTAATGCTGAATGAATGCACAACGTTGTATTAAAAACTTTATTTTTATTAGGTTTTCTGAACTCTAAATAAGAGTCATGTAAGAACGAAAAGTCGTACGTCTTATAGACATTTAAAGACAGGAAACGATATCGATAAATCGACCACATCACTTCAATTCCCGAAAACAAGAGGATATGATAAACTGAAATCATTTATATCATGGCGATGGAATATAATAACTATAGTTCCACTTAAACGTGTTCCTGTGTGGGTAAATTGTTTTCTCTCGAAAGCAACCTATATAAGAGAAAGTGACAGAAAAGTTCAAAAATGCTGATAGTGTGTGCCAGACTTCCTTCCTCAACAGAGAGGTTAACTTCTGCAAAAAGGAAAAAATCTACCACACTGTGGTGAACATGACAATCTTTCATAGAAAGCTCTCTCTTTTTTTCAACTTTCTCTCTAACGCTCTTTCTTGTTTCCTCTCTTTAATTTTAATTTTTTATTTATTTATTTTTTTTGTGAGACATTGAGTACATTTGAATTTAAAGCATTTTCTCCTCTATCAGGACACTCTTTAAAGAGTAGGTTAATACATGACAGAGGAGAACGAGTTACACACAAGTTTTGCATTCCTTTCTTCTGACATTCGTTATTGTTCTCTTCGTATTTCTTTATCCTTCATGTGTTCAGAGCATAGTCAACATGCTGCAAACACTAATTCAGGACACTAGACCGCGAGAGAATATTCAGTGTGTGTGCTAATTTATGTATGTTTTACGGAGCAAGCAGATGACTCTCTGCTGGAGACTATTGCCTTTATGAAAATAGAATAGGAAATAAAACAGGAAAGGATATGTAACAAGCTGAAACAAAATAGAAACGGCAAACTTAGCTGAAGCGCTATTGCGGCCTCCTATATTATTCACAGGAACCCTCAACACTTAGCCAGGGTTACAAGTTTCAAGTTGCGGAGAGAATAATAGTTGAGGGTTGTCTTACAGTTATCCTCCACTCGCTCTCAAGCGCCCTGAACCCCCTCCACCAACGAGTTTGTTCTATACACATCTTTTTATCTCTTCTGGTGTTTTCGTTATTATTTTTTTCTTTTTTTCTTTTTTTTTTTCTTCCACTATTTAAAATGATATATGGACAACATTTACTCAGTGATTAAAGTAAATGTTGAAGGATTTACTACTATGTTTCGAAAAACTGGGTTCGGCATACGGTGGTGGTGGTGGCGGCCGGCGGTGACGGTGGTAGCGACAAACAGAGTAACGATTCAAGGGGTGTACTTAATTTTGAAGTATACGTATGTATTGCGTAACATTTTCATTTTGATAGAAATTAATTGCATAAGAATGGTGTAGGTACGTTTGTTTCACTTTTAATTGATGTTACCAATTTTCGTTCATCGGAGGGGGGCTTTTCTATTATTTTACTGGTCGTTTGTTGATTAAACTATTAGTAATACATTATTTTAATACAATTATTCTGATAAATGCCAATTGGCTTACATTTCAATATTGGCTATTTATGAACAACAAAATAAATGAAATGTTTATTTGAATACACATTTTAATTGCAATTAGCTCCATTATGGACAGATAAACCAATTTAGATTTAATTTTTTATAGCATATAGGTATGTACATTAAATATCAGTGCTTTCACTTCTGCGCGTCTTATCAGATTAAGAAATCTAATCCAGATTTTCGAAAACATATTGTTTTCTATCATTAAAGCGAAATTTGAACCTTCTGCTTATAATCAACTTTCTAAACGGTTCCATCAATCGATCCTCGTTAAAAGTAATCAAACCTTGACATTTTACTTACAAGTTTGATTTTCAAATGTAGATATTGCAGTAAGTGTATCTAGTCTTCCACCATCAGCAGCAGGTATGAGTAAATAATGTTCTGCTCGGTCTTGGTCTCGGTCGCTTGATTTATTAACTTTCAACTGCATCGCATTGTAGAATTAATATTTATAAAACTTTAGTTTTCTCTTTCTGTCCTTAAATACATTGTCAGGGCTTTCTGACATTCAGCCTCGAACGCAGGTTAAACTACGGTTCAACTTAATTTTACGAAACTTAAGTTGATACCAAGTTGTTATGATAACATTGGGAATGGTTGTTTCCATGGCACCTTCTTTGCAACAGTTGATTTAGCTGTAAGAACAAAGGTAATAACGACCTAAATTATGACAGTTTCTGGTCAGAGATAGTGACTATTTTTTTTATTTTATTTTTTGTAGCGTGCCGGTTTTTTTGTTGTGCGGATTCTATAACAACAAACGAGCTTAATTGTTGACAATTCAACATTTATTCAACAATTATTTTAATTCGCGTTATAGTCTTCATTTAGTACAACCACTTGAGAAATTTAATAAATTTCTAAGGAAAACAAAAATATCTGTGCCACATTAAAATCTTCTTGGACTTTTTCAAGTACCGTGTAAAATAATGTTTGCTTAACAGCCGTCACAGTTAGAACCCTGATAATATTTAATACTTCTCTTCACACATGTAAGCCGGGCTGACGTCACGCACCGTCATCAGAGTTGTCTGCATTAAAGTACGTTGAATTTACCCACACTAGCCAAATATATTTTGTATATGTGTTATTATCAATGAAATTTATCCAACGGCATGTGCACCAACACACACAAAATACTACATCCAGTCTTCTTCTAAGTCAGCAACAATGCGTAGGTGTTGCAGAATGAGCAAAGCAAAAGAGAGCTGTCGAATGACGTCCGCAGCACAAATTTTGTACTTAAATTTACGAAAGGGCCCACGAAAAGGAAAAGCGAAATAAGGAATAAGAAACAACAACAAAAATCTGGAAAATAAGGCAAAAAAAAAACTTCAAACTCAATCATTCCTGAAATAAAATTTTGTTCTTTCACTGTTGCCTTCCAAACGCTTTAACTAGATATTTTGTTCGTCTTATGGGTTCAATCAGTCACTGCCTTTCCTTTGCGTCTATTTCTCGGCCAACAACAACGTCATACACCTTTACAGATTTCCTGGAGAATTATACAACACCCACGTTTATCTTCAAGTTCGCGTGTCCTTACATTCGTTCTTCTATTCAGAGAGAATATATTTTATCGGCATTTCCTTCCTCGTGCCGCTAATACTATACTCACACGAAGCCACAAAAATTACACAACAAAAAAAAAAAAAGCGAACCATACCAGACACCTATGTACATACGAAGTATTCGCGGCACCCAACAAATTATAAAAGTTACACACCCGGAAATCGGACTTAAGGTTTTCAAATTTGTATTCGTTTTATTAAAATTTTCCATAAAAAAATGGATGTCCTTTAAATATGAATGTTTGTTGATACGAACAAGAAGTTAAAACTGTTATACTGCTGCTCTGATGAAGAACATTGAAAAAGAAATGAAATTAACACAAAGAGAGAATGTCGAATACACAGCACAAATGTTAATAAATAACTAGAAGAAAGCGAAAAAGGACTAGAGAAAGTATTGTAAGAAGGATAACAAAAATCGAAAGAGATTTCGCAGGAACACTGAAGGAAACATATAAAAATCTGCGTAAAGTTGAAGCAGTTCTTGGTTTCCCATTTTTATGTCAAACACATTTGCACGCAAGAATTTTTCGGGTTGTATTCGTCGATAAGGTACATGCATGTTTGTGTGAGAGCCCAATAGTCCCATGACATGCATACATACATATAAATACTAAACCAGATTTGATGGGTGCACGGTGTTGGAGCAAACGACTAGAGAAAAATAGATTTCATTGTCAATTAATGAATTTTAAGGGTGTCTCTTTGTATTCTGGAGAATCTTTGAATTGCTTTAGAAGTTTTATGAATGAAAATATGCCAAATGTGGCACTGGATCGCTTTGATTCTGATATTCCCTTAGCAGATTTCGTGTAATTTTAAAGATCTGGATTAATTTGTGTATGTTAATGCGACAGGCTTATTAATCATCTTAATAATGTCTACCACGTGGGTACATGCAACAGAGTCAGAAACAATCTAGGTATTTGAGCTTAAAAAAAACTATTGTTTCAGGACTTAAGGAGACACATGTACATTTATATATGACATAAACAGAAGTCGGCAGTATACGAGTAGCATAAGTTGAATAGTTAATTTTGATTCTGCGTCACGTTAGAGTGCTTATCTTTTTTATTGACTTGTGACTTCGATGTACCTTTGTGTAGTCAATCTTGTAGCCAGTATTGCCGCTGGAAAATTTGTCAAAATATAAATTTTGATGGTGAAAACAATTTTGTTTAACTTTCATAAATGGTACATTGGTATGCCAATCACCTACAACGATGACGTGAAATATTTGACGCGACAGCTTGTTGAAACCAAGGCCTAGCTCTTTGCAGCCTTGAATATTGTGCTTGTTATCTTTTTCGCACGAAGAAGTTTTTATTGCTGATTCTAAATGGCGAATTGAGAAGCTTTTTCATGACAAATGACAAATGTAAGAGGTGGTGCTGCAAAGAAAACGTATTTAACTGGTTTTTGATTTGAACCTTTAACAACTCGCTAAGAAGCCCAACCCATTAACCACGTGATAGAATAATGAGTCACAATCTTTAAGATTTAGCTACGGAAGAATTTCAATAATTTACTTAAGTCGGCTCCTGTTTTCACGTCAGCTAAAAATGCGACAAATAGCTAGTAAAGTTTTCAAATGCCAAAACTGTCTTACAAGCTGTATCTCCACGTCAGGTGTAAAAACAGATGTTACGCCTTATGGTATATCGAATGGAAACCAAACTTTCAGCTTTTACGGCAGATCTGTCGTCTCTCCCAACAAACATTTTAAATTTATTCGTATTTGCACAAGTTATAAAGGAGTTTCTTAATAGCTGTCATTGAGGTTAAAATTACATAAATATGAACATGTCCGTACCTAAAAGGGTCCCACAGTGGTATAATTTTATAAAAAAGTGTTTAATTTGTGTGTCCTGGTAACACAGTAGACAAAAAAGTGGCACGGTCATGATGCCTTTATTTGTGGCATTCGATTGTTCATGTAATTAACGCTGTGGTAGTTAGCTAAAAGTGGTCCTCCAAAAAGAGGTACACTTAAACCAATAGTTGGTGCATTGTGATACAAAATCAGTAAGTAGTTGGTAATGGTTGTTACAGAAAATACAGTCTCCTATATATTTCCTGACAGCCTCACCACTGTTGTGTCAACACAAGGAAAATAGAAATGAGAGAGGGCTCAGAGAAACTAGTTGCATGTAACTTAGATCTAAAACCATATTCATTTATGTAGGATTCTTCCTTTTAAGTAAAACGCTTTCTTTTTATTTCACTTATCTCTCTTTTCTTAAATTTATTGAATTCAAATTACACTATGCACTGTACCAGCTTGATGGCTACTTGATTTCGCCCCCGACGACTGCCTGTGACAATAATCTACCTTTACGCTGGCTGTTCATTCTACACATTACTAATTCTAATATATGGTGTTTGAGTTTGTTTGATTCCTGTGTACGTGATATCGTCTATCAAGTTAGTTTGTTGTATAAGTGTTAGTGTCTGTTTCCCTTAATATGAAAATATAATAGTGTATGTACATATGTACACTTAGTAAAGATTCATTAAAATATCTCATAACTTACAACTTAAGTTATAAATGCGAATGTTAGTTGTCAAAACCATAGGATTTCCCTTTGTTCAACATTTTTGCAAACATTGACCGCAGAAGATCCTGAACATAAAATGAAACTGATTGAATATTTTGGAGTATATAAACTTATGTAGGGTTATTGTCTTGCCTAAATACCTACGTAGTTTTTGAAAGCAGCTATGTCTGTTCTTACTTTTGTATAAAGTAGATAGAAATTTACACAGATTCACTTGCGCGGGCTACAATCATTATACTACCAAGTCCAATGTTAATTCGCTGTAAAGAAAAAACGAAGCTTCAAAGTCTTACTTAAATTAACTTTTTTTTTAAATCTTGTTGGTCTTACACATTTTCTAATCCGAACGACGTTACAATCTCATATGGTAGACCTACCACAAAATTTAATTTTGCCAATTTTTCCCCCCTTTTAAATTTGCCTGCGCCGCTTAACCACCTTCTCGTCCCTAGTGGCATCGATATTTAATAGTTCTTGTTCTATTCGTGTTATTGCTGCAGTGTGAGTGAGTGAATGAGTGTTCACACATCCTGTACTCATCAGCAACTAATGCGTTGTCTGCTTTTATTTTCTATTTTCCATTTCCTATTATCATTTCCTTTCTATACGTTGTGTTATTATTCCAATTTTTTGTTCGTTTCCCCACTTTCGTTGTGTGTTATTCTTCGTTTGCTATCACATGTAGAGCAACGGGTATGTTTAGCCGTATAATGTAGCATTATCTGCTATAAAATATAGCGAATCGGCGAAAATTTCCGTTTGTTCCCGTTTATAGTGTGTTATGTTGTGTGTCGCCCAGAGTATACAAATAGAACAAATTTTTCCCTTTAGATGGTGCGGAGGTGGCGAATTTCATTAGCAGCCCTAAGGAGCTCCAGAGCCAGTGTGCCGGCGCTGTAGGAACGAGAAATGGAAAACATAATTACTTCATATTAAACGAGTGTGTCACACTCTCCCTAGCTATTTGCTATTTACTGTGTATAGAGGACCTACTCGATGGTATATGCGCTCGAAAATGATTATAACCTCACAAATTGGTTGGGTTCTTAGAATAGGGGCTTAAGGATTGCGGGGTTGTCATTCAACACACATATACGTACGTACGTTCGAACGACGGGACTCGTAATTCAGCGCTCTCTTACGTATAAAGTCGTACAGAGGAAACGAAGTTAACGATCATGATATTATGATGTTTTGTTCTGTGCTTTATGCGAGGAGACTGCTCGCACCCCCACCCACACCAGCAGACCCTTCTTACACACGTTAAATTCGAGAAAAAAAAGAAGAAAAACAAGACAAGAGAATGAAGAACAGGATGTACGATGCCTGATGTAAGGATGTTGTCTATTCTATTTAGGCGGAAACCATTTTGTCAGCAAAATTCTACCTCTTCTTCTCAATTCGCCATCTAGAATCAGACCAGTAATGTTCATATATCCTTAAAATTCAGTTCAGTTCAATTCATGAGAGGGAAACGAAGAAGGTACAAAAGAAAAGAAACAAAGAAAAAACGTGACGGCTGCCTCTAGAGTTTGGCAGTTGGTGGTTTGGTGAGAGCGTAATTATTTGCCTTACCCCAGTGTCGTTCCCTCTTATATGTACACACATACATACATCTACCCTTACACGCCATGCACTCTCCTTATGTCTAACCTTGTTAAATGTTCTGTCTAATTACTTTTCAATTATCCTTGATTTGGTGGGAGTAATATGTGGAATAATAGAGGAGGAAGTAAGGAATTGTTCATTTCTCTATGTTGAAGCTCTTCTATTGTAGATCTGTTTTTTTTTTTGTTTTATGTCGAGGGAAGAAAAAGTGAAAGCGACGACGAATCGGGGGTAAAAGTTGGTAGTTTACTTTTCATGCCGAGCACAGAACTTAATTTGATTTGAAATCGAAGATGGAATGCTTTATGGGGCTATGGATAGTCTGGTGGGTAGTAGTGGTCAATCGTCAAAGTAGTCTTAATTGATGGAGACATGAAGTGATGTAAAATAATTACGTATGTACTAGTGAATCTAATTTTAATTAGAATTAATAATATTATCTCTTAGTTTAAGTTATGTTAGCGCTTTGAATAATGAACTTTTGTTGTGCTGCCGTTGATCTTGAAAACCTCAAAGCTACCTCATAAAATCTTAAATGATATTAGCCCGTGGGTATTAGTTTGTCAGCATTTCCGCGTCATCATATCATCAATATGTTCTCTATCGTCTTTATTTTAAGTTAAGCATTTTACATGAAGTTAGCTAGGAAGACCAACTTTTTATATATAATATTCTTGAGTACTGATTATAGTACCTGATCTATTCCTTTTTAAACTTGTTCGTTGAAAGAAGTTGAATATGAAAATAATAGAAAAGTGGAACCTACCTTCCCGAAATTTGTAATATATGGAGGAAACCGTCATCTAGAAATTAACCCCAATCGCAGTATATCACTCTCTGTCATCAGTCTAACTATTTACCTTATTTCGCTCTTGATCGTAGTCCTACTGATATCATCCAAGTTATTGATAGCCAACAGAGTCCCTATTAGTTACCACTCTCATCGCCTATTAAATCGATCTTCTTCTTCTCAGTTAAATTATAAAATCGAAAGCAAACTTCTTCGTTTCAAGAATACAAAATATTATAATCCATTGTATATCGATTGCTTGGTACTTCACTCGTTTGAGTATCCTTTCCAAAGTCCAAACTGTCTTCGTCACTGAAGAGTTTTGCCTTACCCGTGAAAGTCGATTTAATATTTCAAGAGTTCTACTTACAAACAGAGCTATTACAAAATATCATTAACGTTGCTGATTTGTCAGCTCCCTCGTCACTGTGCACATATTAAACGAATAAAATTGCACAGACTAAGACTTTCTAAAGGAAAATCACAATCAATGCCATTCTTACTATGTACATATTTCCAACTTCTGAACTTTCTTCTTAGTCTCCATGCTTTTCTTTTTACTTTTTGCATTTTGTTTGGAAAGCAACCAATCTATCAATGGGAGCCAGGAAAGACCAACACCAAGTGGAAAATCAATAAAAGTAATTATTTTTCTTTTCATTTTGTTGTTCCGATGCTAAGGAAGTATTGTGGAAGAAAGAAAAGATTGTGTGGCCGATGTGAGGGAATAAATGCAAATATTTTTGACCTATTTTTTTCTGGTGTAGTGTTTAAAGAAGTAGAGTAGTTAACATCTACAGTTTGGAGACAAAACAAACCTTAATTGCATAGTTAGATCATACAGAGTTGGCTAATTGTTTATTCAAGAATTGAGTTACCATTCCTGGTATTACCTTGCTTTCTTGATTGAGGAGACTGCTTATTTACGGATGTTCCGGAATAGAATTATATTGCATAATTTCGTAACTTTTTTTTTCAAAAAAAATTATTAAGTTACCACAAACTAGAATGCGGATTTAGATTAAGAAATCGGCAGCTTCTTATATTTTGTTGTTTGCCATAACGTGACAAATAAAAAATACACCAAGCAACCGATATATTTTATAACTTCTGTAAATATGTATTTCTAATGCTCCTTGCTTATCGAGAACCACGTATTGAACCTTACCTGATTTTCTAATTTAAATAATTTTCAAATGTTACCGCTGTTGTGAGCTGGGACACCTCTTTCCTGATCAGTTCAACAGCTCTTCTTTGCATAGCTCATCAATAATCTGCACACTCCCTTTACATCTACAGCCATTTCCTTATCGCATTACTGGCATGCAATTTTAACGTTAAGTAGCAAAATGTTTTCGAATTTAATGCTGTGCTCATTGACGATGTCAGACTGGAGAGTTTTTACCTTCTCTATCTATCTACAGCAGGGGCTGTAAGACAAAAAGCATCTTTGTGGAATGAGCATGGTATATATGATTTATTTATTTGAAGTTATAAATGTCGCTAAGTAAATTCAACATAGCAAAGAAGTTATGCTTCTTGTTGTTGTTTTACTGTCTGTTGCAAAATGGATTTATTATCAAAGATTTTATTCTTTCCAGGACAGCCTTTTTGAAGAAATTCAAGTAAAGAAGAATAACTCCTTAATTTACTACCTAGAAATTAAAAAAAAATTGTACCAAGAAAATATTCACGACAAATTTAAATACAAAATTTACATCTGTAAAGTTACATCCAAAGACAATTCATTTGTCTTTGAAGCCATAATCTAGTGTCATCATTATATAATGCTGCTGCACATGCAAATACATTTTATTTCTTCCTATGACTTAAAAAAAAAAACATTGACAGTTTAGCCAGATTAAATTCAAAAAAATAATTCACAAGGATAACAATTCAAATTCCTTGCAAAAATGCATCCCAGTGCTTCTTTGTATGCAGCGTTAAGGTCTTTTGTGTAGAAAGGAATAGGGGAGAATCTTCTCCCGCATAATTCATCATGACCTTGCTTTCGAAATTCCTTTTTATGATAAGCTTGAACCTTGACGGTTTTCTTATGTTCTACTAGTGAATATGGCATCTCAGAGTATAACTGAATGACTGAGAACCACGATAGAGCGTTTAACTGACAATTTAGCGAGCATAAATATTTATGTGCAACACTGCGCCCTGAGGTTACATCGTTTACTTGAACCTGAACAAACACTTGTGCACAAGAAGGCACAGTAACAGCAGAGGCTGAAAAACAGCAGCCAGTCATGCTCGGTATTGGCAGCAAGGGAATCGAGCAGCCAAGCAGGCTGGGTGGTGGTGGTGTTTGTTTGTCAACTTGAATTTTGTACTTCATTTTTATTATTATGATTATCCTTCTTCTGTGTTCAGGTGGGTGGGTATTTGGCTTTCAAACTCTTCGGTGAGGAGGCAGTTGGAGTTTATCTCTGGCTCGATTGTTTTATATGTCATTTGGGGGAATTTTCATATTTTTGTGGGGAGCTTAAGGAAGGGATGGATAATTATGATGATCGTGGTTACAAGTGATTTTTATTAAAATTTCATTAGGACTCACTGTGGAAATGAAAAAGACAGGAGAGATTATGACTTTTATTTCTCAATGGGAATGGGAACGGTAGTGGGAGGTTAGAGTTTGCTCGGGGGTGCATTTACTTTAAAATTATGTACTTAATCATAAGAAAACAATGTTTTGCTTTTTTTTTCTAACAAGCAACGATATTGATTTAGTATAAACGCTGTGGTTTGTGTTGCTACGAGTCTTTTCATTTGCATCAAATAAACTTCGTAACATATTTTGTAATACATTCTTATCACCGTTTTACAAAGCTTAAGCATAAGCATTGATTCGTATTTAAAGTAACTGTCGCTACTTGGTTTTTTTCAAAGTGTCTTTCCTGCCTTTGCGCGTCAGAATTCGACGAGCTTAAAAATTTCGTTCATTTTTCTATTAAGATTTTTAAACACTGTAACAATAAGAAAAATCGAAAGTATTTTGTGCAAAATAGAATATAAATCAAACCAACTAAATGAAGATTGGAACTTACAACCGGAAATGACAAAATTCGATATTGCTCTGGGTACCCTATATTAGAGTTCAAAGCCTATGGACATTGTTGCTTTGTGCAAGATATGAAACCTTGTACCACAATAAGTAATCCCGATAATGATTGTTTTTCAAGAATTTCCTGCCAAGTATCGTAACACTCAGTGTCTAGTAGACTTTTTCGGTAGTGGAAAGCGTCTTTCAGTTTCTCTATTGGTTAGGCTAATAATATGATCTCGGCACAGTATCCGTCTTCCGAAGAACTTTAGCCGAAGTAATTTCAAAATATATAAACATAAAATGTATAGCATTTTCTTACTTCGGTTGGTTGCAATAGGTGCAGTCTCTGCATTTACCTTCCTTACAAGTACCTATCCTTTCCACTACTCTAAGATCCAGACAGCATTATTGTTATTCTGTGGTTGTAAGTTAGACAGTTAAAGAAGAGTTCATTTTCAAATAACACAGTATTTCTTAGATTTATATTCTCAAGCCATTTAAACTGTGTCAATTCTCGAACTATAAACAAAATTAATGTTCCTTGATAGTTTTTCGTTTCTTATAAATGATTCACGTATTTGGAAACATTTGAGTTACAGCAAACCAAAGGGATCCATAAATATGATTTGTTTATACATCACTAATTTGCTCGGAGGAAGATCGACAAACTGCAATGATTGTGTAAATCATCTATTTTCTATTTCCACCGGAGGACAGACTCCTTCAATCAGAATAACTGCATAATCAGTTTCCAATGACATTTCCACAAATGTTACATTCACATGCCGCAGGACTGGTATACAAAATGCACATATTTCTCATTAGCAATATCACCTGTTCCGAAAATTGGAATAATAAACTGAATATACATTTGTACTTTGTTTATGGGTGTCCACGAATATAAAATCAAAATTGTGACATGACGTGATGAAAACCTTTCTTTTTTTTCTTGTACGGTTGCAATTCAATTCCTGAGGTGTTCAAAATAAAACGATTCTGTGGAAACCTCGTGTTCAGCCAGATTTTATCGTTCTCTCTGATTCACCTTCTGACAAAGTTTTCTTTGGTTTCGCCAATCACCCCTCCATTAGCAGTATACAGCCACGTGACTCCTCCATCACCCAACCACCTGAGCCTGAGGACTATGAAATGTATAACTTATAGAGAAATGTATGCATCCACGTCTGACACGTGCTCGCACTGTTTCCGTTATCATGAATCTTCTGCACACAGCAAGCGTTCATCATTCCATCGACATCTCCATGCTGGGTGTCTGATCCAGATAACATTTCAATAAAATCCGATACAAACACACTTCTTGAGCTTGTTGGAGTTTTATATTTTATATCTGCAACGTTATAGTTTAATTAATTTTAAATATATTGTTTAATGCAAATACAATCCCGAAAGATATAAGAATAAAAGAGTAGTTTTTTTTTTTTTCATTTAGCCTTGCAAACGGATAAGAAAGTTCAGGAAACAAACCGCAAAAAACAGAAAGAGATAATAAGTATATCGTGGACTCCTTTTTCATATTTGTTCCCTTCTATTCTGTTCTTACTTCTATAGACTCATGGATGGGGTAATAAAGTCGTAGTATTGTTCTTCCAGCAGACCATGAAAAAACAAAGTCAAGAAACAAAAAAAAAATAATGGAAAAGAAAACCTTTCGCCCATGTAATGCCTAATAAAAAACGAAGGACCTTACGACCCTTTTTTGGTATTCATTTCCCATTTAATATTGATGTTTTTGCTTTTTTCGAAAGAAAAATAGGGAAAACTTAAATCAGAAGCACAGTCGAATTCTTCTTTCATTATTATTGTACTTATACCTTGAACCTTGAACCTTTGGGGAAATTTGAAATAATGATGATGTGGAGATGATGACGATAGATGTCGGCAACTTCAGATTGACCTATGTTTGTACGAGTATACCTACATAGGTAGGTGTCAATTATGAGTAAACTATGAAAAGTGTTAAGTTAACATGTATACCCATACATGTGTGCTAGTATTGGACGCAATATAAATAAATATACATGAAATGAAAAATATATACTTTCAAGTTCTTTGCGATGAGGAGAGGTAAAGGCAATGTCAATGCCACCACTTGTAACGACGTCTACACAAAATGTGATAAGTGAAGCGAATATATGGAAGCAGTGGATAGGGAAATAAAGTGCTAAAATATGGGCAAAGAGGGAGAGATGAATTTTCAGTTGAACAGATTTATGATCATAAAGGTACTTTGGTCAACGATTTTTTATTGCATTTACTTTGTGGTGTAGTCTATTGTCTTATGTGTGTTGTACACATAACTACAAGAAAGGTTAAGGCATTTGGGAATAAGAATGTTCTCACTTGGGATCAAAAGTGGTTTTGGCTTGCATCGGGATTGTAAATGTCAAGGCGATAGTAATAGCTGAGTGAAGGTTTTTGTTGTGGGTGATAAAATTGACTGAGTTTTCTGAACCTAAAAACAAATAAAAAAGTTTTTTTTAATATTTTTTTCTTTTTTTTGCAAAATTAAAATAAAGAAAAGGTGATTGATATGGGCCTTGAAACATATGTAAGCTACAAAACCAGTTTGATCTCTACGGCTACAACTAAAAAAACTAACCTGTCTATCTATGTACTTACCTAGTTTATTGATAGCTGATTCCATCAGGTCATTAATTATATGGAGAAACTTCTCAGCTACGTAGTACGAACTTTTTTTTTTGCTTCTAGATTTTGTCCTTTGAAAAAGTAGCATTTTAACGACGATGTTTGCAATTTGATTTAAGTTTGTATATTGCGATGTTTACAGATGAGGTTCAATAAATTCGGTTTTAAATAGTTCAATACGACCGTTGCGCATATAAAGGTTTGATGCACATTCCTCAACACAGGATTTTGCAAAGATGTTATTTAACTACTTAATAATGTGCTCCTTCATTAATAACTTTTGAAACTTTCTACGAACGTTGCTTTAATTGCAAACTGAGATAATAGTTTTTTTTTTTATTCTTTTATTTTTTTATTAGTTTAATATAGTTCAACCTCTTTTTTTGTTTGTTTTTTAAGAAATGTTAACATGATTGTAAGCAATATATGAAAGCAACAACTTCCAGGATCGCCTAGAAATTCTCAGTACATAGCTATGAGTTTTGAAAAGTTAGCACGCATGACTATATTTAATTTTTTCCATTCTGCCTTCCTCTTACTTATATAAATGTCTACTTGAATTATTTTTTATGACATAAAAATACTTCTACTGAATACACTTATAGTCAAAAATTGTCTTTGTGACATATAGGTACCATAGTGTAATGGTAAAAGTATTTAAACATGATTGATCCAAAACGATGTTGTCAAATAAATGCCCTTAGTGAACTTTTTCTCTGTTAGTTGCCATCATAATATTTTGGGGCTATCTCTATATATATAAAACTCTTCCCTGACTGACCGACAGATCAACACCCAGCCCAAACCGTTAGAGCTAGAAACATGAGATTTGGACAGTAGTTTCCTTTAATGGCGTAGACATCCACTAAGAAAGGATTTTTCGAAATTCGGCTCCAAAAGGGGAGATACAGGGTGTTCAAGTTTGTATGGATTCAAAAATTTAAATTAGAATTAAGAATTTAAATTTGGTAGGTAAATTCTACAACAAAAATAAAGAAATACGTATTTCCCAGTTTTTCAAAATTATGCCAACGGGCCAAGATACAGAGTGTTAAAGTTTGCAGATTTATAGTATGCGCAACCGTAGCCATTGGCACATTCGGTTCGTGATCGTGTGTTGTTTTTGTTTTGCCGAGTTGCGCAAGGGTAGTTTTTTCGTTTATTTTTCTTTGATCGTATTCTTGCTTCTATGGATACACTACGTAGTTTATTTACAATGTACAATTTACAATTACAACGGGGAACGGGTGTGTAGGATGAGACATGAGACTACTGAACCGATTTCAAAAATTCAATATTGAAATGGTGACATTTTTTTCTTCCTTTTATCTTTGAAAGCTCCATAGGGACAGATGATTTCCAGCGACTTAGTATACACCTTAGTGTGTATTTAACGCTTGCGAAGCAGCGGGTGAACTGCTAGTATATTATATTTCCTGTAACAATTAATTCTGCGTAAGTAAACATCGAGTAGGGTAAAATAAATAAATCCCATCCGAGATCTAATGCTCTTTCCAGGTAAAATTGCTTTTACCACTTAGTATTATTTGACTAGCCTGCAGTTAAAAATTCTACTGCATGGTCTTCCATTCCACTCTGCGTTGCAAATATTATCGAAGGCAAGGTAGCTCTTGCAACTAATTTTGCAATTTATACGATTGTAAGAGCACAAGTTCAAGTATTATGAGTGGTTAATATGTAAATCCCATGCACAAAATGACGGCCAGAATTTGCTGAGAACTACCGTAGAGGTCTATAGGGTAAGCCGTACGAATCCATTTGCCCGGAACACTGCTATCGGTTGCGTTGGTATTTGGTTGGGTTATTCTGGGGCGGCGCAATGCGGACATTTTTCGTCGTATACTTTGTGAAGCTCTATTGGGGTTGAGGAGTAATGATGATTACAGGGTTCAAAAAAGATTACACATTTGCCAGAGTGTGCATACTTGAATAGCAAACTACGAGTAGTATGGTGAATAAACAACATTTTAAATTGCATTTTTATAAGCACTGAGCAAATGATACATATTTCTCAATGGAATATAGTACGTACCAAAATTCTAATACTCTGCAGGCAGCATCTCGTCATCGGAAAAGAATACTTGTAGAAGACTGCATCAAACATTACTGGGTCAATTATTTACCAGATCGGTATGTTACATTTTGCTAGATCTTGATGTTTTAAAAGAAATTGAACAATAATTTCTTTCTCATTTTCATCTTTTCTGCATGGGATGTGAGGAATACCATGCTATGATCTATTAATTAAATGCACTTAGAGAAAAACAACATAATATTTCGAACAAAGAGAACTTATCCCAAACATGATTTTATCATCTTAGTTAAGAAATTTCACCTAAAGAGAAGACTACTTTTTAAACAGTTTTCATTGCAATTGACTCAGAGTACATATGCACGCATGGATACGATACGTACGTTTAACTTTCGGTTCGCCCCCTGCCAAAGAAAATCGAGAGGGTGAAGGTGTGAAATGAACACAGAACTGCACTCAATTAAGTATTCAACAGTAGCATTTCAAACGTAAAAGAAAAGCAAAACGTCACATGTGTATTGGAGAAGCCTTGCTGATTGCAACCATTGAATGTCATTGCTCCAAGGAGTTTGGGTTTATTGCAAAAAAAAAAAATTTAAAACAAAAAATCGAAATGAAACTGTTGGTTGCTGTACAGAATGTGAAAACCAGGAAACAGCTTTTCGGATGTTTTTGTTCATTCCCGAAGGATGTGCTTGATCATGTCGATTGATTTTAATGCTTCTTTTTGTGCAGATGACATTCCCACATTCAATATACCCCACCGTGCCATTTTCCCTATGCTTTAAATGGAAATCAACTGTGAGCAAAATTATTATTTAATTATGGAATGAATTTTTCATCCATTCTCACATATTGAAATGACTTTGCACCACATGAATAGGATCATTGCCTGAGAACAAACAAGTGGATTTGTGATCGACTCCAAGATAGATACCAAAGGGAACAGAACTATAATTCTTCCTCGCAGTGTGAATATGTGCTCGTGCTGTGAAATTGATATAAATTAATAATAAATAGCTATAAACCAGACTGTTATTGAATTAACTCTACGAAAAGGAAAGTATGGAAGAGTACTTAATTTAATCTCGCCTCTTGGCAAGATAGTATGATAGTACTTTGTCTTTCAATTACTGTTATGTGAGGGGGATGTATATTCCAATATTCTGTATCACAGTAGTAAGTAAACGAAAGCACATGAGAAAATATAAAAATTGTCCTTGGATAATATTGACTGTTTAAGATGGGCCAGATTTTTTTGTTGTTGTTTAGCAAAGGTGGCTTTTGTGGTCTCCGTGGTTGTAGGGCTTTGGCTCACTTCGAGCTGTGGCGCCAACGTTTTTTAATTGTATTATAGACTTAGTGGGGAAACTATATCAAGTCGAATATTTAATTAGGGCTATCAACCAGTAACCGAAATGATGACAGTGTCATTTCTCTATGTTTTCAAAATATCAGGGATAGCATCGTTGTTATTATTATTAGAGGTTGTTTCGAACTGTAAAGTTGACAAGCTCATGCAATTCTATTGTATTCTCATTAAATTCGGACTTCAACAACATAGTCAAATAGGGTTCTACAAATTGAGAAGAAGTGGAATTTAATCCTTCCAAAACTCAATGCTGTCTTCTGTCACGAATCGAAACCTCATTATGGAACCATTTTTAAGAATGATGCACCGTCGAAGCTGAAACACTTTCTATCCTCAGTATGGGTGTTAACGACGACCTTTGTTGGAACGGCCACATATTCGAAACGATGCAAAAAATACTTTACCACTTCTGATCTGACTTCAATCTACAAGGCGTTATTTTCCTAAAGCTGGAGTTATAAAAAGGTGTCAGGGAAACGAAAGTCCCCCGTGCACCAGCAAAGAATTTCACCCACAATATGCATGCGTCATGCTTCAAAATGTACATCAGTTTTCCCTCAAGCTTCAAGGCTGAACTCTTCGTCTATGTTAGTAAGCGTAAGCTGTTAAAGACTTGAACTTATGTATTTATTTACGAAATATGCATAATAACTTCTCAAATTAGAATACTATAATCAAAAATTAAAAAAAAAAAATCAAGAAAGTGTTTGAAATTAACCACTCTTATTGAGCATTCTATTTCAGTAAGTGTAAAGGGAATCATTTAATGCTAGAGCTACTAACTGCGTCCTGTCGTTGGACAGTGGCAGGAAAAGTGTTCTACCACCTTCATCTGATCCGAAAAGTTGCCAGATTACGGTACATAAATGTATGACACCGTATCATATTACTAGGGTTTTCCTTAGATCTGATGGCATTTTGTCACCTACAGCTTAATTAATTAACCTACAGCCGAATATTTAGGTAGACCTTATAGACAAATAGTTTCAGTGGAAATTGAATTTTACTTTTTTCGCGCCTCACCATATACTGTGTGTGTATGTGAATGAAGTCATGCCTCATATTCATGTTCCTTACAAAAATTAAATTTCACGGCTTTTCACTTTTAGACTTTATTTTTCCATTTCTCTCTTCGTTCTATATTACACGTCTTGATCTATTATTGACATTCGCAAAGGAGAGACTACAAAAATCCTGTCATCAAATTATCATAAATCCCTATAAAGCTGCTTGTCGAGCGATGTCGTATTATTTACATGCATAAATGAACCAGCCTTAGAGGGGTTGGCTCAGCAGAGTATTTCCTTTATTTTGTAGTTGAGATGTTGATTTAAGGATATGTCTTTCTCATTTCAAATATACCTTCATACATAGGTTTATGGGACTGATATTAATGTAAAATAAAAAGAATGCAGCAAAATTAGATTAACCATTCGTTGAGCGCGATCTATTTTCTTCAGCTTTAAAGCAGGAATTTCAAAAACTTATTTCTCGCAGGGAATAGTGGAATATGGTGTTGCGAATTAAATAGGTAAATAATATTTTACGCATACACATTACTTTGAATATGCATATGTTTATATACGTACAAACATTCATACCCTGGAATTTGGCAAGATGAATGTCTAAAATTCGTTGTTCCTGTGTGGAAAGTAAAGTGAAATTAAAATTTATGTGTTGCGTTTATTAAAACTGAAACTACCATTATGAGCTAGTATGCTTAAATTATTTATCTTTAATAAAATACTATCTGAGGAGAAAATAAAATGTTTTTTTATGGGTCAAAATTTTCTTAAATACTTATTTGAATAAGAAAATACTTTAAGGCGATTTTGCAAGAAATTTCATTCCAAAGGTGAGGCTTCAATACTATTAAATATAGTGCAACTTCGATATAACAAAACTGAAGGGAGTTAGAAAATATTCGTTATACCAAGTTATTAGAGGTTAGGTTACTCTACGGTTCTCGTCTACATACTTCATGATTTTTCGTTTCTCTGCGACGGAAGGAACACCTTTTTTCGTTTCTAAGCAATTGCAACTTTAAAACTAATAACAGTGACAAACAGCAGTGTTTACATTACTTAGCATCAAACAACAATGATTGTCTTGCGAAAAATTTAACATACCTGAACCTGTCGAGACATGAATTATTGTGGAATTGAGTGTGAATAATTGATAGGATACGTTATGTAAAGGTTGTAAGTTGACAAAATTCGTTAAATAGAGGTAAATACTACTTTCTATTTATATTCTGCAATGGATGAAAATTCGTTATAAAGAGGTTTTTGTCAAATGTATTCGTAATGTAAAGGTATATTTCGCATTAGCTCTTACGGGCAGATCTAGGGGATTTCGAAGAATTCGTTAAATCGAGGAATTCGTTATATTAAGGTAACACTGTATATCATAAACCATATTCACTATTGTTATGATTAAATAAATTTAATTCCAATTGCAAAACGGTGTGTTGTTATGAGAGCGGTTGTTTTTGTCAGTTGTCAAACGAATACGATTTCATTTTTTCTGAACGTTCATCAAAACGGGATAGACACAGAAAAATGTACAAGCGTATTTTTTGATGGATAGGATTTGAGGCACATCAAAACTAAATCCTACCACAATAAAGAGGCTGTAATTAAATGTTTTTGGCGACATTCTGAATAGCATCTGATATTCTTTTTTTTTATCTTAAAGCGAAGCTTTGATCTATTCATTCACTCTGCATTTATTAAGTTGTTTAACTACTTACTACATGATGTCGTCAATAAGTCAATGTCTCTGGAAAGCCAGTACAGCTTGCAGTGAATTTTCCATCTTAATAAATTCTATCTGTTTGACATCATATCATGCAATGCCTTTTTTTAAAATACCAATTGACATCTTCTTTTAAATGAAGATATTTCAAAAATGGCCCTTGTACGACTTCAACCTTTCATTGTACATAGTAAGGCAATTATTGTCTTTCCATGAATCAAACATTACGACAACTTACACAAGGAAGACATCACTCGGTCCAGAAACAAGAGAAAATCATAAAATCCACATTATGTATCCACTCAGGAAACTCAACACGGAGGACAACAAGAGAAAAGCAAAAAAAAAGAAAACAAAAAAAAAAAAACGAAAACAAAGCCCAATAAATGACAACAAGGACACCATAAAACACTTAATCTCCCAAAGTACCTATGCAAATCATTAAAACGATGATCTTCCTTCGTCTCTCTCTGCTTCCAACAACCTCGAAATTCCATGAGGTGAAAGCAAAACAAAAAAAAAATTACAAGACTATGCACGCTCTGTCATCATCTTCATCATCAGCGCAGGCTAACAGACGGTTGAAAAGTTCACCCACCATCTACACCCACACCACCATCACCAGCACCACTTCGCATTGCCAATACAATACAATGGGGATTGAGTACCCTTAAAATATCTCCCGAGCCAGAAAGGAGAACATGAATACGAAAAAAAAAAACATTTTTAAATTGTTACAAAGCTCATGAAAATGACGCTTTTATCGCTTGCAGTATTCATCAATCCCACTGAGCATGCCACCAAGTTTCAGTGGGGTTTGGAGGAGGTGTGGACGAAAAGCCACTTCTCTGGGGCATTCAAGGTATTGACATCCACGATTAGATAATTGGCAATCCTGGTGGAGCTGCCATATTCCTTACGCTTTTTTTTTTTGTGTACCCGAATTGAAAAGTACTCTCAAGCGAGAGCGAGAGCAATTGGACGGCTGCTGAGTGTCTTTGAGTGAATAGGGGGAAGGGGTGATGTAGGTTAGGTACAGATTTATTGGAAATTTGCATAGTGTGGTGAATCAATTTCCAATGAATGCATTGGAAAGTTCCTAAATTGTTCAATGGCGCTGGTTGATAACTTAAGTGTATAAATGTGTACTTTGAAGAAATTGACCCATTACAGTTTTAATTGAACCACTTTGATTCTTTTCACATAAAAGTTGGCCCTACATACTTATTTTAAAATTTGATATGCTTCTACAAGTTTATACGACCACCAAGATAATGCTCCTAAACTATGTACAGCCCGGGGATTTTATGGAAATTATGATCTGTCTTACCAGCGTGTCATAAGAAGGAGATGTGTTGTCAGATCTGCTTATAAAGCTGAATTATATATTAACATTTTTTTGATTGAAGCAAGCAGCTGGTCTTTACGAGGTTCGAAGATTCTGATAAAAACGCTGTTATCATCCAGCTTAGATACAAGTGATGTGATGGAGCGAAGTAGTAGTAAATTCTGTTTTATTTTTTTATTTTTTAAAGATTCAGAAAGCGACATATACATATGTATACCATGTCAAAAATGTACACATTTATATGAACAACAATTTGAAAAAAAACTTGAAAATATTTACAGTCTTGAGTTGAGCACCAAATACCTCAGTTAAAATCCACATATTTAAAGACGAGCAACAACTTTATTGTCCTTAACAACTTATTCTTTAAATGAGTCACAATTCATTTATTCCTTCATTTATTGACTCATGCATTTATCTGGCAAACTTTCTCTTACTTATTAATTGTGTCCCTCTACCCAATCACTTACCGCTTTATTGACTTTTCGATACGATTAACCATAATGAAGGGACCACGTTAGTCTCATTAAAGGATTAATAATCTTAATGCTTTTCTAACTAACTGAACCCATTCGAGTGAATGTGGTAGAGTAGAGCAATACTAAAACAAACAGCTGTTTTATTCACCGCAAAATTTACTCAAGAAAGGGATTCTAATTACACTTTCTACGTATTATAAGATGACGGCACAAATAAATTGAATGAAAATTCTCTTGTATTCTCTTGCACTATCAACAAGTTTTTAAGTAGCTTACAAATAAAAGTTTGATTTCTTTTTTAAAATTAAACAAATAAATGAAACAGAAAAATCAAGCATAAAATCAATGTTTACACCATCGTCATATTGTGAAAAGGCAATGAATTCTTAAAATTATTAAAAAACATTCTAACCGCATCATACATTTGAACTTAACTTAATTATTGCCGAAACTGATCTGTTTTTTGTTTTTTTTTTTAATTTAAAAGAAGAGTAAAATAAATTTAACTTCAACGAGTCCCAATAGCCATCTGGTTTGATTTAATGTCCGATCATACTGAATTTTATTTTATTACCGTTATAGCTTTAAATCGAAGCGTTTAGTGGCCAACGGTGTTCTGTTGAAAATATAAACATAAATTTACGAAATTTTATTCGAATAAATTAACTTCTACTTGACATCCTGACATTTATAAATGCAAATTCTTGGTTAAACATAAAAAATAATTTTTTTTTTTGTTGTAGGAAGCCTATCGCCGATGGGTGTGTAGCACACTAATACCATATTTCGCGGAACAGAGTGCAACTTCCAGTGCCAACATCAAGGATTCAGCAACCACCACAACAACAAAGTCAGCAGCAGCAACAACATCGAATTCCACAAATAATTATAGAAACAATAAACAACCCGATAATTCGGATAAATATAGTTTAAATAATAACGATGAAAATTTCGAAAGAGATAAACATCATCGAGATAGTCTGAGTTTATATGATGATGAGGAGTCCGCTGAATCTCCAAAAATATCAACATTGTCATCGTCCGCATTATCGATAACATCCTTAACATCAGCAGTGATAGGAAAACAACATCAGCAACCACAACAGCAGCATCTACTGACGAAAAGGGCTAAGGATGAAAAATGTAAACGAACGAAATCGAATAGTAAAAGCACAAGCAACATTGACGAGCGAGGAGGAACGAGCGACACTCGTCAAAGTGAAGATTCCATATCGACTGCCAATAACCAGGATCCATGCGTTGAGGATCCAGTGATATCAAGGCTATTAAAAAGGTAAATTAACTTTATTTCAGTAAATAGGATTTATGTAAGTGTGAAACCTTTCTTTTTTTTAAATCTTCATATTTTTGAGAAGGTCGCCCTGGCTATGTTTGCTGCTAAGCGAACGTTTTTTGCGGCACCAACGCTTTGCAGGCAATAACACGCCTACGAACATTAAAAATCTTCTCAACTGTCGCTCCAAATATTTATATTAACTTGTGTCCTTGAGGATAAGTTCATAATGTTAGTCGCCTTAATGAAAAAACGACAATTCGGTATTATTGGGTTTTGGTAATGCTTCTACCATATTCGTTTTCACGAAATGAAATCTCAATACGCGTGCCTCATTCATGCAAAATGTAAACTTTGAATATGTGATTTTATGGGAAGTCTCTCGTCTCTGCTCCTTCGAATGCCAGAAACCTCCTTTGCTTCATCAGAAGCTCCAATTGGTTTAACAAGTAGGTAAGGAGATCTCTCTAGATTCTTGTGGTATCACAATGGACTTATCACTGGCCTAAGTGTGCTGGCATTGGTTGGCAGCGACTTCAACCTAACCTAGCCTTAGGTCGACTTTTGCCAAATTCAATTCATGCGACAGTTTTACTTCGTCGTTAAACTTTCGCGTTACCAAAACAAAAGGAAACATTTATTGCACCGATAATACTTTGCACAATCGCTTAATAGAAACTAAGTTGCAGACTCTCACATTGAAAATACAAATTCAATTTTTGTTTTTATTTTATTTAAGTTATTAAATACTTTTGTTATAGATAACAATCAATTTCTCTATATTATCTTTTTTACAGAACGAAAAGAAAAGTAGAATTTCGAAAACGAAGAAGAATACGACCATGTCTCAGTGTGTGTCAGACAGTTGAACAGAAATGTCCATATTTACTTCCGGGTGATCGTGCACCAGCCTATCCGACGCAGTATGCGGGAGAGCCGACATTTCTTTGTCTAGGTATGACGTAAATAAAATATTTCCCAAAAATGTCCTCAATTTCCTTAAAAAAAAAAAAAAAAACATTTCTTTTAGATCAAAATATTCCCGAAACGGGCGAGCAACTGCTCAAATCCAATCACGGCCCACCAGAATGCTGTTATCGTTACTGTGGTCAGCCTGTATATGGTATCTGTATATACTGTGATGACTTTAATGATGGATCAGGAACAAAATCGAATACAACAGCTGCCAATGAACATCCGCGAAATACTAGTTCAACATTGGAAGATCGCCTTGCGCCTTCATCACCAACGCAAGACAATTCTAGATATAGTGGCCTAAGTTCGAGTAAAAATTCCCTGAACACAACTAGAAGTAATGCGACTACAATAACAAGTATCGTTGAAATTGCAAAGCTGTCATACTATGCATACTCTGGCGATGTATACTATTATGATGACATCACTGATCTGCCTAGCGATCCGGTCCCTGAATGTCAACCGGTTGCATCAACAACTAGTAGATGTACGATCCCATATTATGCATCATCAGCGACTAAGTTAGATGCAAGTAGTTTAGTATCGCAGCGCTACTTTTTAATATGGTCGTCAATATTTTGGTATTTAGTTAACAATTATATCCTGGTAACAGTGCATAATACAAATGGTAGCAATTATCGTTTTTATTATTATTGTTGCTATAATTTAAATGATTGGTGGCGGCGGTTAATTGTACTTACAATGGCCGTCATCAGTTTATAGTTATAAAAGAAAAAATTAGGAAATAAATAAATAAAACACGGAACTGTGCAGGACGAAAATAGGAAAAGATTCTGACAAGATTTTTAGTATATCCTTTTACTTAAAAGAAAATAATTCGTTATATGGTTTTTTTCTGTTTTTTTTTTTTAATATGTATTCCAATATAAGCGTGAAATTAGTTGTTACTGAAAAATAACAAAAGGAATTATTCCAAGTCGGTATGTTATTTTATATCACAGAAAGGGAAATACTTTTTGTGAGCCATTTTGCTTAGACTAGCAGTAAATCAAAAAGTACAGTTGATTTTAGCCTTTTTTAACCTCCTTTATATCTTAATTGTGGTGGTAAAAGTTAAAAGCCAGCTGTATTAGTTTTTGCCCGTAAATTCAATTCAAATTCAGCGACACTCATACATCACACTCTAATGAGCATTGAACATATTTTGTTATATGCCTATTGGCTCTATTATGTATTACAACTCAAATAAGCTTTGTTTGTCCCAACTTATCTTTGAGACAACCGAACCAATTTTTGGTATTACGGGAGTCAACTTTATCTGTTAAGAACTAGAAAAATAATAACATGATCTGACTGTTTAGACCAAAAGATGCCATTTAAGACAATTTCACCAACAACTAGTAACGTGCAAATGTCTTGATTTTACAGTAATCGCAAGATTAGGTAAGGTTGGATGACTCAGACCAAAAATGCAAAGGCATTTTGTTACTACATATGCTTCAGGATTCTGGAATCATAAATTTCTTCCTAAAGAATAATACTATGAGTGTCGAATCACTGTTTACTCCTTCTTGCCTCACTGTAAATATTGAGACTAGCTAGGTCGCTGAAATCTTCATATAAGTACTTCTCGAATACAGGCTTTCCTTCTCTACATGAATGGTGCAGGACAGGTGCACACATGGTTTGTTACTGTTTCCTCCTGCTCCTCTTCTTTAGAGAAAAATTGAGACTGATATGAATTTCTGTATTACGACCAAATTACAGTTGAAGTTGTGTTCTATATCTATTATGAATCATTTAAGGGGGTATTCATTTAAAAAGCATAGTATTCTTTTGATAAATACATAGTATTAATTTAATTTTTCACTAACTTCTAAGTAACTGCAAACGCAAATATTTTCGACATATTTTAAGGTATAGAGGTTGTCTTAATTGGCTGGAATGATCTGTACATACTTTTATCAAGCAAACTTTACCAACATCCCAACGCATCAATGAATAAAGAGTATTTCTTATCTATATTTTTGTTTCATTTTTTTATAATTCACTACCTAATTGAATGCATTGAATTAAAAATATCAACATTTCTTACTCACTTTCTAAACATATTTGGTACATACCTAGACTATTTCATTTTATTTAAAAAAAAATACAAATAAGAAATTCTGGGTTTGTAAAACGTCTGTCAAAGTGAAATAAACTAAATACTGCCAAAAAATTAGTTTTAATGTAAAATAAAAAATATATATTATACCTAAAAGCAACTAAATATATAAAAATTTAATGAATAATATATATTGAAATATTACCGAAAAAAAGAAGCTAATAATAACGTTACAAAAGATAATAGAAAATCATACATAGAAAATTGAATAAAAAGTGAACACAAAATTCTCTCAATTTCTAGAAAATGAAATCAAAATTATACTCAACTTTTAAACAAAAGTTTATTTAAAAAAAGAAAAAAACACAAGTTATGAATTTTAATTGACTATTTCCTTAAACAAAACGACGTTTAATTTAGTAGATAAATCAAATAGTCATATCAGCACAAAACTAACATATATTTTTAAATAACACCTTAATATTAAAAATTCGTTCCATAACTTGAAAATAAATTGTTAAGCTGCTGGCAGCCAACTTGTTTTCTAGTTTTATTTTATATTTTTATTTTCTTCTGGAACGTAATGACTGAAAACCGAACAGGCATAGTTAAGTTCTATACTTTTCATTGAAGTCAAAACCGAATTCATTCGTTCAAACCACCTGTTAGATAGTTGCCCTCTGTCCCCTTTTTTATTTTTAATTTTCAAATTAATTTAAGAAACAAAAGCTCCAATCGGTTAAAGAGTCCTGTTTGCTTTCTGTTGGAAAATATTTATAATAAATGGAGTGACAGGCTATGTGTTTTATGAGTAGAAATAAATTCTTTTATTATTATTTTTTTCTTTTAAGTAAAAACTAAAAAATTCAAGTCAAACACAAACAAATTGAAAAAAAGTATATCTCCGATGAAAGAAGTATGAAACAGTTAACTTTATTTTGTATAAAAATATGAAATATGAAAAAAACGAAATGGAAGTAAAAAAAAAAAAATAGTTATAATCTAAATAAAAAAAGAAGAAATTTCGAGACAAAATGTTCACTCGGAGAATTTAAATTTCACTTATTATATTAAATAAGTAACACGTAATAAAAACAAAATAATAGTTATGTTTTTTTAGGACAGAATCAAATAAGTATAAATAATAAACATAGTTAAATGTGCATTAATAAAACAAACCTAATAAAATCAATAAGAGTTACGTTAATTGATAAAAAATAAAAATAAAAACTAAAATAAAAACAACACATACATATTAATATTTTTTAGAATTAACGCTTAGTGAATCTAGGAATAAACAGATCAAGTTGAAAAAAATTATACTTGAATCTAAGAGGAAAAAGCCGGTTAAAAATTTAAGTTTATACTGTTGTTTAAAACAACGCCTCACTATAATAATTTTTGTCTGATTTGGTTTAAAAAAATTACGCGATTTATTTAAACATAAAAAACACAAGTTGTTAAGATCGTGAAAAGGAAGTATTTTTAATATATTTAAATGTAAGACAATTGTAGATATCAAAAATTATGCAAAAAATAAACAAAATAGCTGACAAATAAATTCGAAGACAAAATCAATTTGGTAATGTGAGTAAAATTTATTCAAATGATTATCTATTAAAACAACAGATGAATGAATAGCATCGCAACTATACAAAAATTAACCTATATTTTAATTTAATTATTTTTATGTTTCTTCTTTTTATTTTTGTTTAATATTTATACCGTAAATATTAATTTTCTTTTTATTTCAATGTTATCTTTTTATACTTGTTTTAGATAATAAATTGATTTTCGAATGATGTGTAATTGTGGTTGATTATTTTATTTCTAGTTACATCAGTAGAAGAGGGTTAGGTACGGCATCGTTAACATTCGCGTTCCGTTAGTTTGAGTCCGTTTATGAATTTGCAATGCCATGTATGATATTTCTTAAAACATTCATTTTAATTGGATATGTAGACTTCGTTTTTATTTGTTTTTTAATGAACTATTCCCTTGTCAACTAATTGAAGTAAATCAAAGTTAGTTTAAAGCAACCTGGTCTGCAACGGCGATTAATAATACACTACACGACAAAGCAGATTAGCACATTGCCAAAAGAACTGATTTTACAGCACTGCGTTGATATAGATAGCATCACAGTGTTTCAGAAATGTTGTTTCTTAATTCGTCAACTGTCTCTCAATTAGTCCATAATATTTAAAAAACTTTCTGATCAGCTCCATGTATTAATTGATGTCAATAAATATTCTATGCAAAAGTTTTGCATAACACTGCTTTTGATTTTTCAATTGCTTATAGATATCTGTCGATTTTTCGTCGCTACCTATCCCGTTTACTAATCCAGAAAGTGCTGTTTACTAATACAATCTAATCTATTCAAGCTTACATTTTAAAACGCTTTTAGAAACCCAACGAGCTCTCGATTTCTCGGGGTATAGCTACTATTATATGTATTTCGTAAAGAATTATTCCATGCATTCGGTAGGACTAGCTGCTGAAGGTATGCAGGTCGTCATGCACGACATCCGTTTATATGATTCCAATAGGTACACTTTGACATAAGTGACACTTTAAATAAGAACAGCTGTGCGATTTTCACCTAAACGATTGAGCTACTTCGTATCCGAGATCAGCAGTTAAACTCTGAGCTTCGAACGAAAAAATTAGTATGTAATGGGTGGTCTCTCTCCTTCTTCTAATTAACAGTACCCTTCAAAGCATACTATTAACAAATATTTTCGCGCTTAGATCCGCTATTTTAGTGATAGATATGGCTTGTGGTAATCAGATGTATAGGTAGGTAGGTAGAAGTGGTTGAATCTGGTGAACCTGGTGCCAGAGACACAAGCACCGCAGATGCGCCGTTTTGATACCACAACTCACGTGACCTGGAAGTTGATGGGCGTGGCTAAGAGTGTGGTTTTCAAATCCATCCTGTGGAGTTAAGAAAATTAATGATGTAACAGAATTTGATGTTAGAGATTTCAGATAGTTCGTTGAAAAAATGTTTTCCGAGTGCGCGCTCAGATGCATAAGCTCCTTAATTCATTTGTATGTCAACATCAATTTAAATTTTATTTTAAATACAAAATTTATTGTTGAGTAGATGGAATTTCAATGTTATAATGTGTGCTGTATAAGCACACGTTAAAAAATATTGAAAATCCACGACAAACGTTTTTCGAATCCCACTAACTGATAAGAGTACGGTCAACTATTGAATACAATTCTTCTCTTACACACATCTCAGGGTTCCTCTTAATTTATCTTCTCTTGATTTTATAAACTGTCTTTCATTTCATTATTATAATGGGTTTTCTTCAAAATTATATTGTGTTGAACTAATTCTTTGCATGCCATCTACTTGCATAACACTTTTATTACTTGGCCTTAAACGCAATAATTTTGATCAACATTAAAAAACGTAGCGAAAGTAACAGTTATTTTGTATAATAACGTTAAAAATGAAAGTGTAAAATATAGCGAGTAGTCGATAAAATTATTAAAATAGTTAACATGAATAGATGCCTATATAAAACATTTAAGAAGCAGATTTTTCTTAGTGTTTAATCCGATTTTAATTTTTTTTTATATTTTTGTTTTAATTACATTTAAAGCAAAACCATTTCTAACTTTGTTTGATCTTTTATTTGTTAAAAAAAATAATTGTGCAACCTAAAGTAATTGATCTTATGCAAATAAAGTAAAATTTTTAAGAATAGAATATTTTTTGGTTGTTTTGTTTTTTAGGTAAGAACGTATGTTTTCTGATAGGTCAAAAGTATATTATATCATATATGTAATTGAAAAATAAATTAAACCTATAAAAACCACCAAATAATAAACAAACAAAAATTTATTACAAATTGTAAGGGTTAAAAATTTATTATATAGAATTGTTGTTGATTGTATAGTGTAATTGTAACGGATAATAAATAAAATAAAATATTAATAACAAATAAAAAGGTGTTTTCATAATTTTTTACTGACATGTTTGTTTATGGAAGGGAAAATATACAAATTTATGATTTCTTTTATACAAAATAAAGCAAAAATAAAAAAAAAATATACATATATATAAAAACAAAACAAAACATAAATAAATCAATGTTATTTTGTACGTATTTACATACATTTGTAGGATATTAGATGTGTAGACTGGAGAAAATAAATTGTAAATGTCAAATATATGAAATTATATTTTGTATTTCATTTTGAGTTTAACTATATTTATGTGTATCTCAGTAAAATAAACATGTAATATAGATGTACGAAACAACTCAAATGGTGTAAATAATTTAGTTTATAATTCCAAAATTTTTATGTTTTATAATTTCACCTTTACCAGTTACATTTTAATGGAATAAAACACCAAAACATATAAGAATATTCTCTTAAAGTAAATAAATTTTAGTATATAAACAAGCGAATGTATCTAACGAAATTTTCAAGCACAAATTTTTATACCTTAAGTAAATATTAAATAAAATATAAATATATATGCATACATACATATATATAAATTAAACAACAATAAAATGTGTCCTTTTCATAAACGTCTGTTGTTTTAATAAAGAATCATTTAATGAGTTTTATCCAAGGAAACGTTAATTATAAGAAGAGAAAGAGGTCAGCGTGAAACGCACATAGGTATTCTATTATTTTACAAAAAAAAAATTAAATATTAAATAAAAAACAAAAATGTTAAACGTATATTTATAAAGGTGAAATCTTTGTCTTAAAACAAAGACTCGTTAGTAGTTTTAAGATAGATCGTGAACGGTAATATAAATTAGCAAGGCAACACCATCAACCAAAAAAATCATAAATTCATGAATGAAATAAATTTTATATAATATTAATAATAACATAAATCAAAACGCAAAAGAAATTTATTCAAACTGTATATACAAACAAACAACTTCCCTAGACATTGAAAATAAAATTTTGAAAAAATAGTCTTAGACCATCTGTGTAGGTCAAATTTCAAATATCGTGTACTATTGACTAACAATACAAGTAATTATTTATTTAAAAAAAAAAAAACATATTGTACCTTTAGATAATTACAAATTACTTCAAAAAAAAAAAAATCAATAAAAACTGTCAATAGCAAACAGAAAAATAAAACCTTTGGCAAGCTAACTAGTAATTCAACAAAAAACAAAAAAAAAACTTCGCACTAGAAATAAATACATCTTATTTTTCAAATTTCATTTTCTTCATAAAAGTTCTGATTTCTTCGAACGACAAAAAAGACCCACCCTCCTTCTATTCAAAAAGAAATTAATTAAATTATTGCACACGTTAAATATTTTACACTCAAATTTTGAACAAAAGACACACTTAATTAATTTTTATTACAAAACAAGAAAACAACAACAAAAGAAAAAGTGGTCAAGAAGACGATAAACTGCCCAACATGTTTAAGAATATTATAATAAAAAATATTTTTTATTTTAAAAATGAAAACAATTTATTGAAAATAAATAAATTTTTTATACAAAATCCAAAAAAATCAACCAAAAATGGACAAGGAAATTTTATAAAATTGAAGAAAAGTATGAACTCCTTTCTAAAAAACCAAACCAATTCTAAGACATAAAAAACAAACAACACTTATTAACAAACTGAATTAAATTTAATAGAGAAACAATTCAATACCATCAGATATGTATAACAATTATAAGAAAACAAAAAATATGAGACGAAAAAAAAAATATAAAAATAATAATAATAATAACTGTGTGTCTGTGTAATTGTATGGATGATATTTCGTTAAAACAAATATATATTTCAAATTAGCATTGAAAAATAAAACAAGCGAATGTTTTACGTCTATATTTTTGTGTAGGGTGCGATTGTGTTAATAATCGGAAACATTAACAAACAAAAATTAACACACACCTAAACACTGAAATAATATTGAAAGCATGAAACACTTAGTATTTATGAAAGGAAATTCATTTCATTTAGATTACAAAACAATTGGATTATTAATAAATTAAAAACTAAAAACAAACGATTATTAAGTTATGAAACAGAAAAGAAAAAATAGAAGAAACAGAAAATATATTGATATACATTTAAGATAAATATAAAATGAATAACTTTATTGAAGTACATATAAAAATGAAATTATAAGAACAAATAAGTAAAAAGCAAAAAAAAAAATAAAAAAATATATTAAATGATGGAAATTATGGTATAAAAAGATACTGTAATGAAATTATACCTTATAAGAAAACAAAACAAAAAATGTACGTGTTGGTTCGATTTCAAGAGCATTAAAATGTTAGAAAAAAAATTAAAAATAAACAAATTGTGTTTTAATTTACCAACATCTGGTCTGAAGTAGGCACCAGAATTCCCCTGATTGGAATGGAAATGAATTTGTAGCAGATTCAAGAACTTCACTTTCACTTTCAAAACTTTTTATACAATTTAAGGTAAGCACATTTTTGTATATTCTTCCTGCTATTCTATAAAGTCTATACACAGCGAGGCATCTATTTTCTATAGTCCACACAGAAAAATATTATTCTCAAGAGTTTGATAGGGTATAGAATACAACCAAGACTGAATGAGGAAATACAGAAAATAGTCACGAACGGCCTTGATTTTAAGAAGGCAGTAAATGAGTTGACCGAAATCATTGCCTGCATGCCTTTAATGTTCGGACTGGGTACCGTTATCATCGATCAGTATAAATCATTGCTCTTAAAAATTTAATATGAAGCCTTAGCACTATTAAAAAGCTCAATATATGATTTATATTTTATCTCCGAGCAATATTCTTAATATCAATGCGAAGCCGAATATATGTATTCTAGAACTCTACAAAATCGGTTCAGTTGTGCTTAGAAACATTCATTGTACGAATTTTGCCTACTTTGGAATAAAAATAACTCACCAGATGTGGTTATTTGACAAGAACTAGCACACATACTCTACTTGGAGATAAAATTGAATGAACGAAAGATAGGACTAGGACATCAGCTCTTCAAATTTAAATCCAGTTCTTAAATTATAATGTAAACAAATTTACAGAATTCGTAGAAACAGGAAATAAAGGTAACTCAAAATGAGATGCACTTACAATGCAGGTGTACGTTTATATTCAAACTTAAAGGGTTGAGAACTTGCCTTGCTAATGATATTACTCAAATTTATGAGTATCCTTTAAAATTAACCTTTACTGATATGTACACTGATTAGCTGATGTTCACATATTCTGAATTTAAGTCAATATTCAAGTTGAAGAAACATTAATTACTTTAGTGTGTAATTTCATATCGTTTATTTCCCACCCCTCATGCTGCGATTGCCAACATTGATATCATTATTTCCATTAAAATTTATCGAGAACTGACAAAATATTATATTTTCCCTAATTAACTCGTACTGATATGTATGCCAAGATTCAAATTGAACTATAACCTGTCAACTGTCCAATTACATTTAGATTCGTATCTTTGTATCCAACGCCATTCGAATAAATTGCGAAAATAAACGAAATCATGTTCTTCCCAAACATCAGCAAGACACTACGTTAAAGGAACGCAATTAAATGAAAGTACAGATTGTGCGAGTCGACGAAATTAGTCAAACATACAATTAAGTTATCCAAGCTTAAGCACGAAAATACAATAGTTTACTTCCATACCACCATCTGCAGTAATTATTCACAAATAATTAATCCATCGCGAGCTCACATTTTCATTCCCATTCCCCGAAGGAGCATGGGGCAATGCCTGACAATGTCTATGGCGCTTGAAAATAACTTACAAGCACGTAAAGTGTGCTCCAGGTAATAATTTATTCACTCAAAATAAACCTTTGGGATGAGCACAGTAGCGGGAACAAAAACGAGGAATAACCACTACCAGAGCTATTGTGTACTGCTACTGATGATATTGTTCCCGAAGACGAGGGAGATAAGTTTCAATTACTTCCAATAAAAGTATCTTGTAGATGTATCTACGGCGTGTAAGGAAAGCCCCTAAAATCAAACCAACTCTGAGCGCTCTTAATCTGCACACAGTTGGCAATTTGAATGAAATTCCTCGGCCAAAACCCAAAACGTAACAACATGTCGCACATCCCCGAGTCCCCGTTAAGGGTTGGTTGCTTTCATTATCATCATCACCGCCATCAGCGCTATCACAAGCATAAGACAACCGCCGCGCCGCGCCGTACGAAACAAAAAACTTTTCCTTTCATTTGAAAGCTCTTAGAAAAGTTAAGCTTTCCTTGTCAATTAACACACAGAGTTAAGCTAACTAACCATCCCTTGGCAGGTGTGATGCGAATTGCGAAATCAGAAGCGAGTCAACCGTCGAAAGGGAAAGTTTACATCCGTGCAGTGATTTAGTCGATATAAAACACATCCCCCCAGCCGACAGGGGAACGCATAATATGCGCGTGTGTACTCACAAGTGTGTGTTTAGTGAGAAGTGTTCTTAAGAATGCCTTTAAATGGAAGTGTCCGGTGGAATTCCGCGTTCGTAAAGTATCAGGTGTTCTTCGTTGTGATACTATCTAGATTTCCATCACTTACTGCTGCGAACCAGCTAAATCAAAAGTCGTTATTCGCAAGTTCGCCTGAGACATATGCAACGGAATCTAAATTTCACTTTGTGAATTCGGTGTCAGAACCACTAGCTGTGGTGAATTTCGGACTAAGTGATGGCTTTCGGAATGGTTGGTGACTAAGATATTTAAATTTTAAAATTTTAGACAAGAGCACAATTCTAGAAATGTTACAATTATTGCAATTAATACCTACATTGTTTTATGTTTTTTTTGTTCGTAGTAAATTCCTTACTTTGATTCTAAGCACGCTAAGCTTTCGTCACGCCAACCTAATGTGCGAATATAGTTTTGACGTACATAGTTGATAATTACGAAAAGTCATATTAACATATAAATCTGTTTAAGATGGATCAGTCGGTAATAGGCATTTTCGTGTAAATGGGTGCCACGCTGTGGCCAATGTTGTCACGCTTCTAATTTCAAGGTCTGCTTGGTTTAATGAAATGCCGAAATCCTAACTTTCTTCCCCATAATCATAGCCACAACAAAGTTAATAATTAGTATTTATACAGTGCTGTGCAAAACATTTGCAACTCCTAAGACTTAACCGTTAGACGTCATTGTTCACTTGGTTTGAAAATGAGAATGTACAGGGTGTCCGGTCGCAGATTTATGTTTATAAACGTAAATAAAAAAAGAACTATGAGACATATTGTTTTATTACTTAAGTATTGTAGTTAAACATAAAGAGAAAGAATGTTAATTCAATTTTTTTGAGTATGGTATCATACAAATGCTGTCCATTTATTCGAACACACTGTTGGACGCGGATCACCGCACAGTGGGACGAAAACGGGCTCACTGTCTCATAAATCGGTATCTCTTATGTTTTAAGTGATAGCGACTTGAAAATTTGTACATACATTATTGTACATGCTTTTTAATGAAAAACGTTTTAGGCATAGAAAAAATTTGAAAACATTTGAATTTAGAAAGATTGAAGTTGGAAGTTGATGTATTCTCGAACAAGTATAATACTTTTTTTTTCCCGTGGGTAGGTGAAAATCTTACATAGACACTATGAGAATAATGTCTCATAGTAGTGTCAGATTCTTACTGACTAAAAACACCTCCCTTCGATATAAGATCGTTAGATATTGCAACTAAGTTATAACTTATCAAACAATTTACCGAATGACGAGCGAGCAACTGAACTGAACTGTATGGTTTTATAACAAAATTATTGACATAGCTTTTCCGGTGAACGCAGGTTTTAAGCTAGGATTACACAACACCACAAAACATCACACCAATATGACACGATATATTGGACAATTTTTTAAATCTTTTTGTTTTACTTATTGAAATTAGCTTTAACTTTATCAAAAGATTAGAAAAAACACTCAAAATGTAAGCTATAGCTCCGGCTTCTTTATCTCAACTGCCATTGATCTTATAATCACTGCTTTTAATATTTGCTGAAAAACAAAGAATGGTAGTGCAATAAAGTACTTAACGGATCTTTGTAAAAAACAATTAATGGAAACCAAAGGATGTGGGCAATAAAAAAAGTGTCTTTGGAAAAACAAAGGATGGTGGGCAATAGAATCATTATAGCTGAAAAAACCAAAAAAAAAAACCCAATTTTCTAATTACCGACCCTAAAAGGAAGACCATAAATACCTTATTCGTCCAACAAAAGTGTTTTGCTATTATCATCTAGATTTTTTAACACCAGCGAATAACACAAATATGTATGTAGCATACACGATATTTAAAAACTCTCATATTTTTAAGTGCAATGGGTTACATACATATATAGTCGACATAATTTGATGTGCTATATACGACTGACATAATTATGTCTATTAGATGATCATTGAGGTTACTCAATGACATACGTGTGACGTCATTTTGACGTTAGAGACACACAATAATGTCGTCTCATCCTAGCTTTGCAGTCGGAAATGCGCTTTTGTGAAACGTAAAATTGGAAGTATTATGTTATTATCTTTTTTATGATCAATTAGTAAGCCAACTCATATTATAAGTTACTTTTATTAAGGGTTTTAGCTGCGAATGTAATTAGAAACAAATAATGCAACAAAATGGTAAATTTTACTTTGCGACATATTTCTGTGTCTGACAAAAGAAAGGCAAAAAAGGAGCAACAAATGTTCATCCCCTTGCAATTTAGACTTATTAAATATTTTAATCAGATAAGTAACTAGACAGCGGCAAACAAAATTTAAAAAAAAAGCACCTAAGAAAGGGGTACATTAAAACACGATATATCCTCTACATATTATACAAACCTATTATGTTTGTATTTTTTGTAAATACTTGAAGCCTTGCACTTTCCAAAAATGTTTAACACCTATATACATAGTTCTGAATGAAAGAAAGTCTGTACGCGTAATTCAGTCAAATCAATATGTTGACTCACTGCACTTCGGCGATTGATTTAACTAATTTCTTCATTAATAAAAAAATTATTTATATCGACATTAAATTATATGTTAATTTATCTATCGATTTTCATCAAAATAATTCGGGGAACCCTACTTTCGTAAAAACCATTTATGAGATGGTGTTGTATGGAGAGCTCCAACAGTGCACCGTGCTGGATGTCGTGAATTTCACGGCGGATATTTTCCTTCAGCTCCATAACAGATCGTGGATTATTAGGGTAGACTAAATTTTTTTAAGTTTGACGTCTCTAAAACGGTGTTCACATAGCAAATTCATGGAGGATCTAGCGATATGCGGATGAAACCACGTGTGTGATGAGTAAGATGGATGTGCGTGCTAAAAAATAATCCCATTTATCGCTTGTTCTCTAGAATTTTTATTTTCACGTTAGCTTTGTTCCACCTCCTGAATGTTTTCGGTGGTCCTTGATGTTCTGCTGGGCCCTGGCTGAGGGGTTTTCAGAGCTGAATACGCCCCCTGTTTAGAAAATTCATACTTACATATGTATGCTTATCTTATCATAATGTTTCTTTGCTTTTGTGGCTTTTGGGATAACCGCAGTCATACACATATTAAAGACTAAAGCTACCTTATTCGAGTTGGTGTGTTTATACTTTAATATTTTGAAGCTGAACCTTGTCTTAAAATATACTCATTCATTTTATTTAATTATTTAGGTACCCCGCGTGAACGGCGTAGCGTGTTCCACGTTCGCTGGAATCCCAATGAGAAATTTATTGTCGAAAGCAAAGAAAAACCAGCAGTGAATCGCACCAAACTTTCACCGCACCCCCGCTTCGCTCTTTCAAAGAACACCAAACTGACTTTAGATCCCAAGTTGTATATGTGTCATGATAAATACTTAGAGGGATGTTACAACAAAACCATAGCCTTTCGAACAAGAATCGTACGAACTTTGGAGAAATCAATGAGCGAATCACTTAATGAGACCAACTACTACAATGTGGATTATAAACCGATGTTCGGAACTAGTTTTGAAGAGCAGTACTATCCCTCAAGTTGTTTAGTATTGGAAGCTGGTGTTAGGGTCTTAAGGCGGAGAGATGCACCATTTAATAAATTGGAATTTGGGAAATTATTTCCGAAGAAAAAAATCTTCCGAGATGTGAAAAATATTAAGACCTGTGCAATTGTATCAAGTTCTGGATCAATGGCTGGTTCCAAGTTGGGGAGGTTTATTGGTAAGCTTTACATTTTTTTGACACAATACTATTTCGATGGGTAAAATACATGACATCGCCAATTTATCCAAAAATACCCACATATTCCTCAAAATAACATAACACGTGGACCTTGTTGTGCACTTTTTCAAAAGTCTTACCTTTCTAATACGACAATTACTATTATTAATCATTCATATTTTTTAGTTAAATTTGTTTTGGTCATTCAAACTTATTGTCCTTTTTTAGATAGTCACGATATCGTTATGAGGTTCAATCATGCCCCAACTCGAGGATATGAAGTCGATGTCGGCAGTAAAACAACTATTCGCGTTGTAAACTCACAAGTAAGATTTTAATTTTCAGTTTTTTCCTAAAACAAATGTTCGAAAACTAAATATTTTTCATATCGTTATTTTAGGTAGTCACAAAAGCTGAATTTAACTTTACTAGATCGAGAATATTCCAAAATGTCACGATTGCAGCATGGGATCCAGGAAAGTACAATGGAACTTTAGGAGACTGGCTTACCAACGCCGATTATGATTTATTTACAAATTATGAAATATACCGTCGGCGATATCCAAAATCGAGAGCTTATCTTATCGATCCACATTCGATATGGCGCTTATGGCAGGGACTTCAAACATTTTCCGGGAAGCCGATTCGTAAGAATCCGCCAAGCTCAGGATTTATTGGTGTGTATTCATTATTTGTGAAAAATGGATGTACTCTAATCCTACGTTCATTCTTCTATACCTTGATGAGTTTTAAAAATCGAAAGAAGACATGTTATCCAATAAATTTCTTGTCAGGTAGCACATTAATGTCTAGTCAACAGATTAGATGGTTGTCGTATTACTGCTCTGTATTACAATCACATTGTATTGACTATTGAGACTTATTCCACTTAATTGGAATTTTGACATTCAAAATAATCCTAAAAAATAATCGAAAACATTAAATTGTTATTGATCAACTATTTATTATGATTATGTTGGGTGAATGTGAAATTATGCACATAGCTCTCAATTTCCTCATAACTACAATCCGAAAGCATTCAAAACCAATGTGCATCAGTATCTCCTTCCATAACGCCTGTGCTCTGGTTTAGGGCATTATTTCACTTTCAAAAAGCAAAACACATCCAAACCTGCCCACTGATGGTTGAATTAAAACGAAACCAGTTGGTTTTCATCCATCAAAAATCTCTTCAATTGTAATATATAAAAACGTATAAACTTCTGTTTTTAAAATCAGCTTTAAGCACTTTCCCTTCCCTTTCTTCTTCCACTACGTTTTATAAATTTTTGAAGAGGCTGTCATTTCTAAGAATATTTAAAAAAATAATGAAAATTATACCAATGTCTCAACAGATTGAATTTGGTGTGATAGCTGGTAATGACCTAAGCCCTAACTTGAAACCATTCATGTAGTGCCTGTATGCTCGCACGAATAGAAGGGACAGTTTTCATTGCTGACTTCGATGATAAATTATAGTTTCGGAGGTTTGTCATTACTTACCGAAATTTGGTACCGCGAATTTTGAATGTTTTATTGGGGCTCAAATCTGTATCAACTCGCTTATCAGTTAAATGCACTCAGCCTCAGCGACCCAACCTTATCAGTTGTGAAAATAATAATCTCACTCCTTTTCTCTAAAAGCTGCGGCATATAATTTTCTTGAAACTCGCACGAGTTTTCTATATTTTTAAATAGTAATGTTAATTGCTCGAAATGGATAAATCATTTCGTTCAAAAACGAATTACGAATGAGCTCCATAATTGACTAGCAACATGGCCTTAAAACTTGGTTTAGAAAAGTAAAGTTAGTCACACATTTATGTTTTGTTTTTCTTAACTCTCATTTTTATTTCCAGCTGTCATATAACAAAATACATTCCCGTTTTTCCAGGTCTTTCACTCTTGCTACCGCACTGCCCATACATCGATTTTATTGAGTACATCCCGTCAACAAGATTAAATGGCCGCTGTCACTACTACAGTAAAGAGGTTTGTATTCATTACCAATATCCTTTCCATCATATAAATCACAATGATTACGATTTTACAGATGAATTCCGCTTGTACATTCGGTGCATGGCATCCCTTAGCTGCTGAAAAACTAATGGCACTCGACATGAACATCGCTGACGATCTATCTGTATTTCAATTCGGAATACTGCGCATTCGACGTCCAGATAAACTTCTTTGTGGCTTCAATTTCCTTGGATTTTAAAACAAAATAAAACCCTAAATGATTCAATACTTACAAGATTTGATCACAAAAAATAAAAATAAAAAATAAAAAATTTCAAACGGACTTCGAAATGCAAAAATATACGAGTATCTATACATACGCGTATGTATAAAATATTTAAAATATATCTTTTTCTAAACTTATCTCTAAATTGCTATAAGCGATCTTAAATACATTTTCAATGTGGTGATTTGAATGTTTATTCTTGAAAATGTTGTGAATCAGAATCACTTAGAAATTGTATGTGAATATGTATGTACAACCGGAAATAATATGAATATAATATGCTCGAATCAGGAATGACAGAAATCCTTTTAAATCCGGCACCTTCAGAATTCAATAAAATTCCTCTTTTTAATAAATAAAATCAATCGATCGATTGTGCGTGCCGACTTTTTATTTTTTCAATTTTCCCGGTATTAACGCTGATGAGCTGTCGATTTCATTGTTATTCAGCACACTTCGACAGATTAGTCATTTAATGCATTCTCAATGAAATAACAGTAAACTCATTCCAGATTTTATAAATTTCCAATTTTTTTTTTTCAGTTTTGGTCTGCGGTTACGATTTATACAATATTATCGGCAGAGTCTATGCCTTCCTAAGAATTATCACTGGCAAATTTTTGTTACGACAATCGACACAATTGCTCGCATTCAAGACGCATCTTCATTGCTGACTAGACTTGTCGGCATTTAAAGCAAATGTACAACGTAGTTGCTGAAGACTATCAAACGGCGTCAGGTGTCACATTAATTTTAGTCAACACCATGGATTTCCATAAAAAGGGAAAAACTAATGGCAACATTTTAACCATTAAAATAAGACGATGTTCTATAATAGTGCGTGAGGCGAATTCGATCGAAATGAAAGGCAATATTAGTAGAATTGTACAGTCTTATGTATATTTTCTCATCCCACCCGCTGGGGCACGTTTCGTTGAGAACGGGGACTTCGCAAGGAACTTAACATTCACAAGTGCGCAATTGTATTATTTCATAAAGAAGATGTCTACCGACTTATTGAGTTAGATTTTGGTCTACCGGGTTGTTGTGTGAATAAGAATTCCGTTACAAATGAAGCTAACGTCTACCAACGTATCGAAGATCTGGAGCTTTTTGATTTTTCGAACGAGTTATGGCTCCAAAGACTGAAGGTCCATAAAACTTCTGTAAACTTAAACACAAGAAAATGTGTTTTGTATAAAAAACCTCTGTGTACATTTAAACTTAAGACGGAAGGGTTTTAGATAACAAACAATCAAATCCTCTATCACTATGTTGAAACAGAAGTTTCAGAACGTCAGATTTAAGAAATATTTGGGCTAGCAGTAAATAAATAGAGGGCGAAAGTATCTTAGCTAAGACTCATCATAAGCAAGCCAGAACACCGTGACTTAGTGGTTAGTGCTTTGGATTGCTAAGCGAGCGGACGGAGAATTAATTTTTAGCAAACAAGCAAACAATTTTTCGGAGCACCACCTCTCAAAAGGCAAAGAAAAAATTCTGAAATTATTATTTGTCATAATAATTGTCTCAATCCACCGTCCGAAGTTGGCAATGAAAACTGTAGGTCTCTTTCACTCGTGGGAAAAATACACGCACAACACGAATGGTGGCAACAAGTGAAGCCTTTGTCTCTATAGGATCTGTCGCGTATCGTTGTATTTGTATTGAATTTTAATGAGAGCATAAACCGAGAGAAGCAAACACACCCTATGTTTTAAAAATAAACTTTCCTGCACCCAAATAACATTTCAAGTTTCTCGACCTTACATTTCGTCATAAATGTATTTTACAACCAATCAAAGCATTCTGTACGCACAAGTCACAAAAATACAATGCAATTTGCATAATAAATCCTCAAAGATACATCCAACGAGTCCAGAGAATAAAGCGGACATCCATCAGTTGTGATCCCCCAAGGTAATTGAACCAGCAGCACGACTCAAGACTCATTCATGACGCCCGAAATGGGGATGATTGCCACTGGCAGCATGTTTTCTTAAGATCACCTTTCACCAAAGGTCCTTCACATTGAAAATTACAGCCACGAGGCAGACGAAATTAGATACTTCAAAGAATAACGAATCAATCAGCGCCTTTCACCCAACGTTCTTCGAAGAATGTCCTTTTGTTTTCAACCCTCCAGGTAGCACAACATCGCGCTCGTTGGCAAATAAAATTACCGAAAGCCATCGGCATTGCAGCGTTTATAATTCAGACAACTTTACGCGATTTGCGACCACGTGCTTGAAATGTTTAAACGCTTTTCACTTTTGACTGTTTTTGATTCATTGAGTTCACTTTCATGGAATTGAAAGCCTTTTCGAGGGGTTGGTGGTGTCTTAATTAAAAGAGTACATAATGGGTTTCACAGAATATCTGTTGCCTTTGTTGGGTCCTTTTGTTTTGGGTGCAATTGAGATACAAAGATGAATGATCTGGCGAAACTGAAAGGAAGCCAGTTAAGAATATGAGAGTATGCTATAAAATTGATATTTTATGGACAAAAAGTTGACATTGATGTGAGACATCAGGTGCGATCGATTAACTGCAAATGATAAAGTGATGCGAGTAATTTTTATTATCTTTCGAAAAGAGAAAGATGTAATTAATCTTTTATTTTATTATCAGGGGTGAGTTTTGTGGATATAATTTTTCCACGAACATTTAACAGTTTATTCGTGTGCTTTTTTATTATTATTAAAGGGTCAGAAAGATTAATAACGAAATTATAAGTAGTAGCAGGCATTTGTATGATAAGACGGAACCATTTTCAGCAAACAAAGGGCTTATTAGAACATTAAAAGATTCGATTAGCGAAATAGGCAATTGGGTTCGGCCCTGTAACAATTCACCCGCAATACTCGTCATACTTCGAATGCACATCAGTTTACCCTTAAGCCTACTTTCGGATGAATTGTCGAATATAGGGATACTTGCCTAAGCTTGACATAGCAACATTTAAAATTAATGTATATCAGTACATCTTTTTCGTCCAATTTCCTTAATGTCCCGTGCACTTGTTTAAGTCAAGGACTTGGTCAAAGATCAATTTCCAACTTAACAGAAACCTTTATATGGTGAAATAGCAGAATAGCAAAAAGTAGGAACTGTAGTCAATATTTACTCATTTTTTTACGTGTTAAGTACTGCGCATTTCAGCTTTACACTTGGTCACGTCGAGCACAGTATTGTTATGACAATTATTGACTCAAGTTAAAAAACTCTTGTACGAGTATGCATATTGTTTTCCGTCTTTTGTTATCCTTCCCAAGAAGCAAGTGTGATGGGTTTTTTTCTAAAGTTCCATAAGCCATTGCAACGTAAGAAAAAATGTTCCGGAAATATTAAAATAAAGGATCACCACCTATAAATTTTGCTGTAAAACCACTGAAATGTGATTCACTGGCAAAACGAATCCACAATAAGACCAAACGTCATATTTCAGTCCACCAGAGTTCGTGTACGGAATTCATAATTCCAGACCATCATCGTGCTTCAAGTTAATCCCAATCAAATTTGGTCGCATCAAAATCATCTTCTTATTCTCCCAAAAGACAGTTAATTGAGTGCCAAAAATTATAGGCTGTCTGATGATCGAGCCAGTGATTCACAGATATTAGACAAATACAATTAATTTTATATGTGGTTAATGTCATTGTTGATAAATGTTCTCTTTTTGACCACAAATGCATTGTCATGCAATTCCAAACAATTCGAATAACTCAGTCGACGACGCCGAAAATTACTGCCCATTTACTGCAGAGGGGGCTTGGAAATTTTTTGGCAGTACGATGTGATTGGAATAAGCAATATTGTTTGTTAATATTTGATTTGCATTAAAATTCATCGACCAGACTTCCTCATTCTTTAGCGAAAGGTTGTTGTTCGATCGTCCGGGTTATGCGTTGATCCTTAAACAGGCGCATGTTTCGATTTGTCTTTCGATTTATTTCTCTTTTGATAGCATTTTATGAACAGGTGTCAAACATTTGCGTTTAAAAATATCTGAAGCCAGCTAACTACAGAATATTGATTAACTCGAATCTCTTATCTGTATATAGGTGAAAGGCTGATCACCGGAGTATCACTTTGCATAAATATGGAATTATTATGCAACTTAATCGTTATAAAATATTTTCTTTTCAAAACGATGCGCAAATATATAAGACAAAGATCTTAATTCAATCATTTTGAAGGAAATATTTTAGAAATTAGATTCTTATTCGCTGGAAAAATATCTAAACACCATTTATGGATTTTGGTTGGTTGGCGCAGTAATATAGCAGACTCCGTAAGGGAAATATTTTAGTCTTGACTGGTGCATATCAGGGAAAGACTTGTACGAACGTCAAATGTCTGTAATTCTTAAGGGTTATAAGAACACTCTTCTTTCTATATACTAGGTGATAATTTGGAATTCCCAAAACTTACAAATAGTTTTGAGTTTTGTGAAGCTTTTTTCGTATTCTGTTTAAATTTATTATCGCCACACTTGTAATAAGAAATAGAAAACATATTTGGGTGCTCTGCAACGTGCTAACGAACGCGCTTATGCAATTTTAGAAAAACCCAATACATGCAAATCTACAAATCTTTCATCGCCGTCAAATTTATAAAGATCCGAGAGTTAAAGAAGCCTTTTCTACGTCTTTTCAGTTCATTATTCTGTTAATGCTTAACAACTTCTTTGAATGTATCGTAAATCGCGGTGGTTTTGTACTGCTTTATTTACTCATGTACATGCTGATACTTTGCGGCACTCCTAGCATGCAACCAGTCATAAGCCAGCGGGATTTTCCAAAAAATTCAAAATATCTTTTCTGTTTTATCTAACAAACAATTTCATGGAAAGACAAGCCAAACAAACCGAGTAGTTTTAATTGTATCGATTGTATTCAAGTTCACTTAGTGAGTGATGTTCTGTTTGCTTGTTAAACATTCCAAGAAGGGAGTACGACATGTCGCCCAACAGAAACAGTTCCAAGTTTATTGTGTATGATCACATTTCGTTTACTAAGTTACAGTACTAAGTTGCAAATAAGCATATCAGCTCCAGACATTCGTATATCATAAGAAACATCATCAAATAACAGTTTTATGTACTTAAAGTGAATTTCATGCACGAATTGCTTAAAAATAAAAAAATTAATATTAAACCTGCTAACAGATCTCCAGTCGCTTCTCAAGAACAATATTCTCGGCGGTACTCAAATAAATGCGAAACTTATCCGTTCACACCCACACCTCCCGCGTCACAAAATTCGGAACAATCAATTTCGCGCTCAACAACGTTCGAATTATGTGCTGTGAATAATAATTGCCTTCACTTTCATGGAGAGTGCCTTACACCGCACACGGCCGACCCGGCACACAGGAGTATTGGAGGTCAACACTCTTTACAATTTCGCACAAGTGCAAGGTGAAGATCCTAAAACAAGGATGAAGTAAAGAGGGCTAGAGTAAAAAACTTCAATATTATTTTAATGTTTACATTGTCGTGTCATCACGCAGTGTGAGTGGTGTGTCGGCGAGTATGACTGTTTAACGATATACCTACAAGAATGTGCATTTCACTTGGTCAGGTAAACAAGGGAGGACTGTGAAGGCACGTAACGGGGGAGATTTTGGCGGATCGCATGTGCGATGTTTATATAGCAGAGAATGTGAACAAACAGTGGCTACATCAGGCAACGGTGTTCGGATCTTGATCTGATCAACATGTGAACTCTTACCAGTAGTCAGAGTATTTTGACATGTCCAGCAATTATCCTTCTTAAATGCACTGCGAAAGTTGATAAACGACTTTAAAAATACAATGATACTTTGTTCATAGAGCTTAAACTTTGACACAGTTTAAAGGAATTTTTAAGTAGGTATATTCTGCTTTTCAATGAAATCTTTCCTCATATAAATAGTTTGACTTGGTCTTGAATAGACCCCAAGAAATCGCAAGCCTTTCATCTATCGATCTGAACTTATTCCTTATATCTCAAACCTTAAGCTCAAATGCGCATGCTTTTTTGAATCACTACAACGACTTTTAGGTTTCTAATGTCGAGTAATGGTGACTTTCAGGTTCACATGAAATCGCAAGCTTCTGAATAATAAGCTGTGACCAGTATTAACTTCTGTCAAATACGACGTAAAAGCCGATTTGCAACTTTAAATACGAACACTTGACGCAACAGCTCATAGAAAATCAAGGCTTAGCTTCACGCAACTATCGTGTTATGCATGTTATAATTTTCAGACGAATGGAAGTGACTTTGTGTTTTTATTGCCAGCACCGAACGATGGATTGAGAAGCTTTTTTATGACTAACTATGCTCTCGGATGTTTGTCATTGGCTACCGAGACTTGACGCTGCGAAAGAAGGTTTTATATTCGACTCATTTAGCAACCCAACTCCTAACCACTGAACTATGGCTACAACTTACTTAGTGGACCAATGGTTATACAAAAAAGAACTCCGGCTAGAAAGCTAGAGGCGCATAACCGTATACGTGAGGTTCAGGATCGAGGGAGAAATATCTTAACTGCTTCGGAAAACTAAACACATGGAGCAGAACGAAGTGAATACATTACTGTTAATGGAATGTGTTTCAAAACTCAATGACTGAAATGAATTAACATTAGCTTGGGTAAAAGGATACAAAAACATTTTAAGAAACGAAAAAGCGAGGGACTCGCTTGGACATTTGCCACAGGTCACGAATACTTTAAACAACGTCTATATAAAGAGGGTTTTCCAGGAGATTATAGCTACGGACTGTGTCCAGAGGACGAGGAAACAACGGCACATAGTTTTACTTTATGAGAGCCTGGCACTGATTCGGAGGGAACCGCTGCCTAGGGCGACTCATGACAGAGAAACGAATAAAGAGTCAATGTGGTGGTCTGTTTCGATTTCTCTCTCTGTGTAGCGATATCTGAATTAAAGCTGTGATGACCTGGCGAGCCAATCTTAAAGATGGTTAACATTGACATACTCTTAGATCTCTCAAGAACGTCTATGCATTATAGAATTTTAAGGACAAAAGTCGCAGTACTAAATCACATGTGTAAACATATGCACATGTAAAAATAACCTCGAGAAGAGTGCGAAACTCAAAAACCTATCCTACCAAAACTCCTTAGGATCATGAACTTTTTTTTTCTCATGACTAAGATCTTTATCGATCTCAGCCATGCAAAATCCCAAGAAATATAAAAACAATTTTCATAACAATGAACATTGCTCTTGCAATGAAGAGCAATACCTTCAATTGGTTAGAACGTCTCACACAATACTGTAGATTCATTCAATGTTCTCAGAACTTTGCTCTAATGATGATACACTTATGTTTGTAGATCATTTGTTCTATGTATACATAAAGTCCATGCCACCTAATTCTGGCTGACTCGCCTATGCATTCAAAGAAAGGAAAAAGAAAACGTATCCCTCAAAAAAAGATTTAGTGATCTCTTCTTCATTTGCAAAAAGTGGAGTAAAAAAAGCAAAAAACGTACAACATTTTAGGCCGCAATAAGCGATATTTCAGTGATTCACTCCCAGAAGTGTGGCGAACTGTCTGGTTGGCATGCGTCATGGGTTACATGATTACCGAAATAAAAAAATCACTAAAAACGAGAGCAGCACGAGCGGCAAATTTTTATTTAATTTTAATCCAAACAAAAGCTGGGAGATGATTTCACAGATCGAACTGCGTACATATAAATGTTTGTATCTGTGAGCAATTTCTTTGTGGTTGCAGCTTTTCAGTGACTTGTGTTTGCCCACACATAAAATCCCCGAACCTAAGTCGTCGCATAGGCTGAATATCAATTGCGGCAATATTAATCATAGGGCTTAAGGCTTGGCCAATTGATGAGACTGAATTATTGAGAATTTTCCATAAATGCATATCCAGAGTAATTTTTGGCATACGAGTGCATCTGTTAATGGATTGAGTCATATCTTTTTGGGAAGACCCAGTTGGGTGAATGGTTGCGGTGACGCGTGGGAGTCCGGAAGTGGTGCTACTTACATCGCTAGTGATGACCATTCCAAGAAATTATTTTATTTTGGGTCAGTTCCATAGGGCGATGTACGGTGAGTGATGCTGACAAGGGCCAGAGATCACATTGACGTCAATTTGAGTTTTGAGTTTTCAGATAGCAGTAAGAAGGAACCAATGTCTATTATTTATTTATTTTTCAATTGAAAGCAATTTAACATAATCTGAGTCATATTATAGATAGAGAAATGTTTATAATTTAAAAATCATTTTAAGTGTTCATAATTAGTCAGCATGATTCTCTTGGACAAAAAATTATAATGATCAGCGGCGACAATATGCCGCTTAGGAAACAAACTGCATGTAGATCTCATGCGTAACCTCTGGTTCACGGACATTATTAAAAGATATCCCGATTCATGTTAGATACAGACAGCTGTTGATTTTATATTTTTTTTTTTTAATTTGAATCGAAGAATAAGCCAGAAATAGTGAGCAACAGAAACACCATTCGCAGCTTGGTGGCATATCAAGAGGTTCTTCTCGCAGACTTTGAAAGTTTGTTTTCCCTTTATGAACTTTACTTAGATTATTATAAATGCATTACAAACAAATTTGATTTATGAACATTTACTTCCTCTAATCGGGTTCACGTATTTGTTTTAATCACCACCCACTTCGAGGAGATCAAATTACAATTTGTAGAGCGCGTAATTTTCGAACTCGGCTCATGGCCGTATAAATCACAGACACTTCGTGTATCCGTTTTATGAATTTATTATTATTTTCCGACACACTATGCTTGGTCGTATATAATTAAACAGTTTGGTATGGCCATTGACTTGACACTAGCCATGGGGTAGACATGTCAGTTGGCTGGGTTAACTTGGTATTTGCTTGAAAGCTTATATAAAATTGCGATCATAAGTCGAGACTTTTGTAGTTGGCAACTGTTCAGTAAATTTGCTCAAAAGGTTTTGCACTTATTAGTATTCCAAGAGGAAAGAGCATATTAAGTGTAATTGAGTTGTAAGTTTTCCTAATTCCGTTGAATTTTCCTATTGAATTTTATAAGACTGTTGACAGAGACAGTTGATGAGGTTTGAGGAAGCATTTTTTTCAAGAATCAGATTTACTACAGCGTTATTTTCAGTGATATAAGAGATATGCATAAATATCGGTCTCAAAGCTGATCCAGCAGAAAATTGTTAAAGATTTTAGGTTTAAGAGTAATCAATTAAATTCCGTAAACAAAACGATTTTGATGAATTTCGAGGTTATGGTATTTATTAAGTTTTCTTTAAGCTTGGCACACACTTAATTCTTGAACCTTAGTTCTAAACCTTAAATCAAATGGTAACAAGGGTAAATAAAGAGTAAAACTTACATCTAAACTAAAAAAAATCACAATTCATAAATTCGGTGAATTCGGTTTAGCGAAAAGTATATTTTATGCGTCATGAGCAAGGCGCAACATTACAAGACACTAGCGGTGGAGAGCGAGGAAAAGGTCTAGGTTTGTGAGAGTTAAAGCGTTGAAGAGATGTATTTCACATAAGCAGGGGAGTTGATTATCTCGACACTTACCTTTTCAACAGAACACAATCCAACGACTTTGAGTTTGTATGTGTCAAATCCTTCACCACCTTTCAAACTTTAAATTCTTCATTTTCAGCCACGGTTCATTTCATAGATCAAATCCTACTTTTTTGATCGCCAGTTTAAAGTTCGATATGGATCTACATTATCTAACTCTACTATAACCACCTCGGGGATCCCTCAAGGCAGCCATCTTGAACCTTTAATCTTTATGCTTTCAGCTAATGATACTTACCACCTCCAGCGATCAGTTCGATAGCAATGAGCTTGTACCCCTAATCACTCCAGTACGCGACTTGCATGTCATTTGCAAAAGTAAACTCAACTTTTTCTCACACATTGAAAATATCATAAGTAGAACCAACTTTACACTTGGCTTTGTTAATGGTCAAAAGAATTCTCTCTTTTAAATCAACTTTTAAAAGTTCTGGTAAAGCACGCATGTCCTAGCCAGTTTACAACCAAATTAAATGAATCTACCCTATTGATTCAAATATTAAAGGGACAGTTTTTGTAAGATGTGTGTAACAATCGACCACCACCTCGTGAAAATCACAAAAAAAAAAAACTGAAAACAGCAACAAGACAAGACCTGTGATTGCTTACCTTTCCGTAAATGGATCGATATATAGTACAATAAAGCAGACGAAGGTATGCCGAAATACCACCCCTAGTAAGGTTGTTGCCAGTGCACTGCATGGGGCGGCCAAACAAATGCCACCCTCTTCCATAAGTTTCTTTCTGAACAATCCGGCTGACCAACAATTTTAGAACATAGTTCAGTCACTTTTTAACTTGGTGTGCGGTCAGTCGCGGATGGGATAATCTATGTGTGGGCCCTTGACTTAGTCATCATTGTTGGCGTGCCGTCAATGTAGTCTTAAAGTAGAGGAAATGTTAAGAAAGGTTAAGAACTGCGTATTTGACGCATTGTGCGGACCTTAATGATTCAAAAATTACTGATAATTAATCTGACAACGGACGTGCTGTTAAATGTTTCCCTTAGAACTCGCAGTCCAGTGTCCGTTGAGTGGCAATGACTTCTGTACTTAAAGGCTTCGAATCGATTAATTGTGTGCACAGCGAGTGAATGAAAAGCAGTCCTTGTGGTTTAATTAGGTGTGGTGTGGATGAATCTTACAATGGGGAAAAGTAAATGTATAATTTACAATCCCGGTGTGGCACCCACTAGTGACCAAGTGTTGAACATTTGTGTACACTTTGTGTAATGGTATTACTTTTGAGAAGAATAGTCTGCCGATGCGTGCCTATTTGTCGAGTGAATCAGATTGGGTGACAAGTTGAAAGGTATTATTCCTTATTTCCTTGTTTCAAACTTAACGCGTGCTGGATTATCACAATTGAATTGTGTTGCATACAAAGCTCTAAGATTTATTCCACTAAAGTTTTAATTTATGACTTCATATTATAGCACTGAATCAGAAAACTATGAAAAGCCTGCACTTTATTTCCGTCTGTACCTTTTGCTTTGTTTACTCTTCCGATTTGTCACATCCTTTTAGAATTTATTTTATCATAATTCATGTTTATTGAAGTTTTATCTTCTTTTAGTTACTTTACCGTGTGTTTGTGTTTCTATTTACTGTTGATGATAGCTCAAAAAACAGTTATTTTATAGTGTGTGGCAGCATTGTTTCCTGACATATTCACATTTTGCGTATAACTCAAAGAACATTTATACATCCGGAATAATAAATAATAAAAGAAATATAGTTTTAGAATAAGTTTTGCTTATAAGTACAAAAAATCGGTTGTTATTTAACTACTTTATGGTAGAGTATGTATCATAATAATAGACTAAAGATTCTACTGTCAGCTATAACCGATCGCGAATTCAGATTTAACAATTGAGTTGCTCTGTTCAATAAATAATTGTTATCTATCTACGTGCACTTATTACTGCAATTCAGTAGAGCGGCTAAATAAGATAGGAAGAAACGCAAAATTTTGCTTACGGTGGGGATACCGATCAAAATCGTTAGGCTATTGCCTGGCTGCGTTTGACATCGATGTCACATACTATCTACAATGTCAGTTTTAAGTATACACCTCATTCGATGTGACAGAATATCTATCGAAAAGGCTGATATCGCCTACTGAGCGATAGGTGAAGATATTTTATATTCTGGAAACATAGAGCCCAAATGGTACGTTAAATGATGAATTAACTTCTCTGAATCCACTTTCAGGAAGTACCTACATACATACATATGTCATATAGTGGAAACTTCATTTATCTAGGTCCACGTAGACTTTTCACTATGACACATTTGAATACCATTTCAGTTGAGTATCCATAATTGTGGCATAATTGGAAGTTTTCCAATAAACATGGCAATGAAATCTTCCACTGTATTTGCATTGTCCTTTCCGAGATTCAAGCAACTTTCGAATTCTAAAAAACATAGATTCCGGATTATTTGTTTTCGAAGTTATTCCTTTATAGCGAAGGCATGTGCAATAACAATAGCTATAAATTCGTCATTTTCAATCAAAATCAGAATTAGTATTCATTATGTGGCACATAAAAACAATAACCCGCATCCACGTTCCATGTCCTGACACAATAAAATTATCCACTACACCATGTCTCTTCTATCGCTAAACAGACAGCATCTCACCTTCAATCAGAAAGTCAGTCTTAAGTATAAAAGTATTTGAATCTCTCTTCTACGCGTTCAGTCTACCAATCGCGATCAGTTGGCGAATAAATACTCCCCAACACACAAGTGTAGACATACTAGAGCTATTTAGTCATACACACTTAAGAGCAACGAGTAAAAGCTCTTTTGAGTGAATTAGAACTAGCCCCCAAAAAAACAGAAGTATACATAGTACATATTTCGAAAGCTACCAAATCACGGCGCACAGTAGAGGAGGAATACCAACAGAATTCTTGTAAACAAAAATTCGGGATTTGTTGTTATCATCTCCATGACTATGCACTTGCTTCGAATACCACATGCAGATTGAATGTAAACAGTACCAGTACCAGCAAAGGAATCTTTTTCGATTGAAGCTCAAGTGAATCACTCGCATTGCAAAGAATACCGCGCGCGGTGCAAGCAGCAGAATACAGACGCGCAGACCAGAGCAGAATATAAAACACCAAGCCATACAACGACAACCACGAGAGAACATTTCGTATTAGAACACACTGCTGTCGACAACGGTCGTCATCGTCGTGGTAGTATCGTTTCGTTAGTCCTAAAGAAACTAAATAAAGCACCCTCCTGATAGCTACAGAAGTTTTGTTATTCGCGTGACTTCGTCGAGAATAGTAGACACCGACTACACTCGGGAGAGAGTCTGAATTAAACCGCGAACACCAGCGGTTGTTTGTTTATAATTTTTATATTTTTTTTTTTGATTTGAATTTCTATCCGAAAAAAAGATTCAAAAATAATTCCAAGTGACTCTTCGAAGGGAAACAACAGACACCAAAAAATCGATTGTAGCAAGGAAAATTGGCCGTGAAAAAGTGTCCTAATATCAAACGAACTCCGCCGCAAACACACTGCCATTTACGAAGATATTTTGCAATCCGAATAACACAAATAGTTTAAATTTTTTTTTGTAATTCTAATCAGTGAAAAAAGCTGTATAAAGTGTGATAACAGAAAGTATCATTTGCGTTAGTATACATATCAGAATCGCGTATCTATCTTTACGCCACAGCAGAAGAAAAAAACAACTGATAAGCACACGTTCTCAAACTCTTGTTGTGCGTCTATCGGTCGGTTGTGCTCTAAATTGAGCCGTTGAACTCTTTATTTTTTTTTTGTGAAAAATATCATTTGTGCTGTGCCTTCAAACCAAAAAATATTCGTGCTCAATTTTGGTTTACAAAAACAAGCCCTAGACAAAGAAAAACCGGTAGAACCCTAAATTTAAGGTCACCGTCGAAAACTGCAAACAGGCAAAAGCGGTACGACACGTATAGCTGTTTTGAACTTGGACGTTACAGATGCAGGTAAGCTGAACATGATTCGAAAGGATCGTGCTTTTTTTGTTTTGCTAATCTAAGCTAAAACGATTGTCACTCTCAAATTGAGTTCTCAGTGTCACCTGGTTTAGTATGCTAGACAAGTTAAGCAGTTTTGGTAGATGACGTGAAAATATGGTTTCATTGTTATTATTGTTTCACGCTGATGGAGCGAATTAGGTACGTGAAAGTTGTATAATCCCAAAGTAATCAGTTATTGGTCGCAGTGACGCTATTCATTACATAAAGTAAACGCTATAGTTATTTGATATACAATTTGAATGAATTGTTTTATGATTGTTCAATGCGGCAAGTAACAATTGTTTTTGTGAAGATTTACCAATTTGACACATAACACGCATTATTTAAGGAACTGCAGATATTATGTTGAAGTCAAGATAAGAGTACTTTTCATTTCATATTTTATCTACAAGCTTTTATATCAAGTATCTGTGACAGTTGTTAATTTATGTATCCTAATCTAATTATTTTAAATTTAAACGCATTTTTTAGTTTGTTGTTTAGTTTTTCATCGAAACTAAAAAATTATAAATTTTTTAACAAATTTTTTCAGTAATTAATACTTTTGGAGCTCGTAGAAAGAAGAAAATAGATAGACGTACGTACTTTGTATTCAACTTCCGTCCTTAGTAATTGTGGACGGTTTACTTTGAGTTCGTGACATCCTTTATCGATCTAAATTTACCCAGAATCATGGCATTTACTTCCGTCATGAATTTGGATGGCTGTATTTATGGACTGTTTTATTTTAAATATTTTCGGGTCGTAGACCTCTGGACAGCGGTCCCAACTTTATTTTAGTCTTACTCATATAAATTTCATTTAATTTTCAAGGAAACATTTTGGTCTTCAAAAAAATTCTGAAGTATCCACAAAGCTGAAAGTCAAGTCATTCTGCGAAGTGACAGTTGTTTTAAATCTTGTTAAACCACCATTTGAGAGTTTTCAAGGATATTACTTTATTTCTAAATCGACGCTTTGGTCGTTTTTGTTATATAAGCGTGTTTTGAAACAATGTCCGCTCAAATATGTGTAGGTTTATTCCATTTGTACCAACATGACTTTGTTTGGCCGCGAGATAAAAACTGAAGAAAAATATTTTTCTAATTCATCAAAGCTTATCAAACAAGAAAAAGGGTTTTCATTCTAAAGCTATTTTGTTTGCTTCTAGTCAACTTTTCTTTCGAATAGAAGGGCTCTGATTAAAGTTCCACCATCAATTTTGCAGAAATCACCAATCTGGGTTGATGTTAACGGCTTATGGACATCATTTTGAATCAACAAAAAACAGGCTCACATATTTCAAAGATCTATTTTCTTAGAAATAATATCAATGCTTTATCAAGCACCTTCCAAAAGACAGCATTTGGAAAATACCTCTGCGATTTCGCATAATTAGCACTACATAGTTGTTTTGAATATTTAAATAGTTTCAACTTGTTTCGCCGGGCCTCACTAGTTGTATCAACAAAGTGGAATGTATCACCAATTTGTACAGGGAATTTACTCCGAAAAACTACGAAACTTCGTGCTAATAGAACGAACGAACGAATATTAACCGCTTCCAACCAACACCGTATCGTACAAACTGCTAAATTTTTAACATGAAACCTGTTTTTTTTTTGTCTGTACAAATAAATAAATTCCCTACAACGTCAATATTTAATATATTCATTCAACAGTCATTCGTGAATGAAAGTCGTTGGTAAAATGCCTTCAAGCCTGCTTTCAATTTAATCCACAGAAAATCGATAAATTGGTTTTAATATACATAGATCATTACTTTTTTCCACATTGGATTAGTAAGAATGTATTTCTGACTCATCTCAGTGATGCTGATTCTACCTCAGTTACCGACAATTAACGCTTAGATACGTTAACCAGATTGTGGGTGAGTGTGTTGTTACCACCGGAAGTTCTGAATTACGATGAAAGTATTCATCTTAACTTAAACTGCAAAGGAACCAATTTTAATTATTGCTTTAAAGGAAACCTTTCAAACAACTTGTGATCATGAGAAATTAAAATACATAGGTGACTGTTCTAAAATGTTTGAAGTAGTCACTGTAGGTACACATCGGTTTGAATGGAATTGACTCATGCAATTTGTTGACACGAACACAATAGGCTAGACATTTTCAATGATTTTGAAATAATTAAAATATCGGTTTTATGGAAAATAAAAATGTTGTGTTCAGGCTAATATTCCCGATAAGTTGTAGTTATGAGTAGTTTTCAAGATATGAAAGTCTATTTTATAATGATATCAGAAAAGCCAGTCCTTTGTTTGCAAATTGCTTTTTACTGTATAAGTATAATATTAGTCGCTGTAGTACGAAAGCCACGTATTGGACCGTTCATATCAATGCAAAACAATTATGCAGCCACCGAAAGTACCTATAATTTAAAATGAGAGGGTTCTTAATCCGCAGTTCGGAGTCGGCAATAAAAACTGTAAGTCGTTCGTATGCATGTTTTAATATATTACAATGAAGCTATATGTACATAGGTTGCTACCAAATACGAATGTATGTACATACATGTATAATTCATAACCAAATTTGTTTGCAATTGAATATAATCTTTTTATACATCTTGTATGTGTCCTTGCTTTATACTTTCTTGTTTTCATTTACCGTACTTAAAGGATTGGAATGACATCTAAAAATGTTCTTCCTTATACACACCTACTCTATTTTCCGTGCACTCATAATTCAGCGCATCACATATTCGTAGGTTGTCCACAAAACCAAAAAAAAAAAAAAATGTGTGTGAAGACCTTCCTTATTCCCTGATCATATATGTACATATATAAGTCTTTATTTAGACATACTACTGATATTTTGTCTATCCCTTTTCATTCAACAAAACGTTTCCAAAAACGAAGAACACGAGCAAACAAAATCGAAAAGCGCTTTAGCATGCGTCAAGTTGTCCTAGAAAAATCTGTTTCCAAACATAAATGTCTACAGATGTAGGTACATTCTTACAAATATTACAAAATTCACCTTTCAGATGCCAATTTTCCAAACTAACCTGACAAACTTCCCATTCCATCTGAGTTAAAGGAAGCAATAAAAATAAAATTGAAAATATCTTTTTGAAGTCTCCTTCTTCTCCATCCAACGAGTCATCGGTATCACAAAGAAACAGAAAGAAAAAAAACACTTTTCTTGTGACAACTCCACAGTTCCAAGAAACCAAACGATTATTCATCCTCAGTTCCAACCAATAGTTCAACACACATGGAGAGAGAGCGGCCTCCCCAACTTACACAATTCCGCGTCGCAATGAGTTTGAGATCCGAGAGCAGGTGTAAAAGAGAGAAGCGCTGGAGGCCGCATACATTTAATGAAAAAATTGCCATATAAACAAAAAAAAAATCTGCAACACACAAGCCCGTTTGAATGAGATACACTTAACATCGCTCGATCGGTTTATCTATGTCTACTTCATAACAACAATAAAAAAAATGTTGAATACGCGACATTACAGTATGGCGAAGCTTTTGTGCGTTTCGCGGTGAGCTTTAATTGATCAGTTGCTAATTTAGTCGCCGACCGATCAGTTGGGTTTAGAGTTTCTCGGTCCGCCTTAGCACGGGTTGTGATCAAACACAAGAGCTGATATCGCGAAATTCATTGCAGACAATAAGTACGAGTATACATAATCTGATAGTGTTATTCTATAAAATAATAAAAATTATGACATTTAATTGAATCGAAAAATTCCGCTCCAAGAAGTCTGATGTTTGCAAATAGACATAGAGATACTTCCAAGTGAATAAAGGAAATATTTTTTATTTTTCGAAAACGAATGTGCAGTGCGTTGTGTGATAGAATAAGTTTTTTTGTGTCTTGTTCCTTAAGAAAGTTCGATGATCTTGCCAGGCACGGCTTGACTTGATACTTATTCTACCTGCAGCAGCGTTGCAGATGCCAGTGCCAGATGCGTTGTTTGTGATGATAGTCGCACCAAGATGCTACGTACGTTACGAGTATTAAAATCATTAATTTAATGAAGTGTCTATAAACGTACAAAAGCGAGAAGGAGATTCCAGCGTGTACAGAGTAGCATTGTAAATACCTATGTACATAGCTTTCTTAGTCTTTAGATGGAAATTCGCGATCTTGTAGCATTTAAGTTGTTCAGATATTCTTTTATTTTTATTTTTTTTACAAATATCTAATTAAACTCCTGTGTGTATGACTAGTTATAATTACGGCTTTCCAGTGTTAAGTGAGTTTTTTCGCTTCTTTTTTATATATATATATATTTATTACAATAGCCATTGTCCCTTTTAATGATTGCAATTGTTACCTTGTCTGTTGAGTCAGTGTTATTAGTAGTTGTGTCATGCCAGTGCAATAAACTTGTAGCTTCCGTAGAAGCAATAAACTGAAGCCTCAGACAATCCGTTTTAAGGTGCCTTTGTTCGTTTGACTTGTTTTTTTTTATAAAATTGACTCATTTGATAGGATTCGGTGAAATTGTCAAACATGATTTGTGTAAGTATTGAATTTACATCTCGAAATAATTCGGCATTCCTTTCTACTATGCTACCGATGGTGTAGACATTATTTGATAATATATCGAAAATATTAAAAATTATTATTTAACATACAAATGTTGCCTTTGCAATTCTTTGTGCTCAGAAAATTTGTCAAAAATATAAGAGTCTATGATATTTATTTGGTATCAGTATTCCAGACACGCCAAAAATCTGATGAGTTGCAGCAAACCAGATATTATAGGTACATATATTCATACTTCCTTAGGATGGTCGAAACGAGTTTGTACTACAACTTAGACACTACTTTGTTCGTCTGTACTCTCGAAAATTACACATGTGGAAAAAAAAGTCGTACTTCTTTTTAAACGTAATGTTGCCGTCTTCAGACTTAATACTCAATCAATGGGTTTAAACTAAATTCATATGATCCTTATGTCGATGGAAAGCTCTTTTAGTTTTAACCCCTTATCAACATATATATCTAAAAATAGTTTTCATCAACGTTGTAAACAAATTTAGTGGATCAGCAAATATTACGGCTTTAAAAAAAAATCTGCTGTCATCATCTCGCCCTACATTTCCTTGTTATTCTAAATTTAATTCACGGAAGAGTTCTGCACCTAAACCTTTGGTATTTATTCGAGCTACTTCCAAACAATGCATATCTAAAACATTATACTCGTTACCAGGCGTGCTTTTCCTGTTCAAACTCAGTACCTACTTCTTCAAGTTACTTTTATAGAAGTCCTAAAAGAGTTTTTTTTTCTGTTTAAAGTAACAGTGAGTGCGATTTATAGTACAATTGGTAAGACTTAGTATGCTTGAGAGTTTGAAGACTAGTAGCTGCCTTGGATACAATTTTGTTAAGGAAAAAATACACATATGTACATTATTTTACCACACCGTCGTATGAAATTATACTGCTCAATGCATCCCCAAAGTTCTTTTATACATTAAGATGCAGGAATATACAAATAAATACATATAATAATATTTTGTGCCTCCTTGAAGTCATACATGTCGAGTATAGTTTGCAATTTGTAATTTGGGGTTAAAATTGCACACAGACTCCAGTCGTCCTACAGCATTAAAAAATATTTTTATTTATCTAATAACTTTATTTTGTTCCACAAAATGTTTGGACAGCAAGTTTTCCACCTGAAACTCTTTTTCCTAAACTTAATAAATTTGAATTTATTTTATTGATTAGATAGGAACAATATTACCAGGGTCAGGTGCTATCGATAAGGACAGAGACTTGCATCATACTGTATTCATAGACATGACTACTCGAATTCCACTTTGCTAAATCATAAATTTCAAGTTCAGAATACAATTTAATTGAACACATTACTCATACATTTTGTAATGTACTATCTGCCTGAAGTGGACTTTATTTGTAACCAACTGCCTAAATAAATTAAAAAAAAAAATATTATTTAAGTAAACATAGCTTTATGCTATCTAGGTAACTTATAGATATGAATGAAGGTTTGATAATGAAAAAAATTGCAAAATGGGGTTTTTTTTTTTTTTTTTTTGAACACCTTAATGAGATTACTCATAACACTTGAGCAACGTGAAGTTGTTGTACCTACCAAAGCTGCACGTATAGGCTCTCGATAATCTTATCAAAATTGGGTGTTATCTTAAAATTTTTTAACTTGTATTGCATTTGTGTTATCTTTATAGTATTTTTAGAGATATATGTGCCACAAATTCTTTTAAATCATTCACTCAAATAATGCCCCCCCCCCCTTTCGTTAATGTTTTCCATAAAAAGTAAGCCACCTCGTAATGGACGACGCCTTATTGTTATCTGTGTTTTTACTTAATAACTTTGCCGTACGAAATCGTTGAGTTTGAAGGTCTTTCGATACACATACATAATAAATACCTTTTGGTTGAGTGACTAATCGATTCGGCCACTTGCCTCTTATTAAACTCAGAATCATAATAATCTAGTTGAGATGTTAATCTTCAAGTGGAAGCAGTGTCGACAATACAAACCTACGACAAGGTTACAATTTGTTGGTTTCGTTGGAGAAATATTGATTGAGGAAATTGTTTTGTGTCTTTTTTTGAATTTTTGTTTTGTTTTATCAATAATTTTTGTTAGGGTTCGTTGGGGAAGCTATAAAAACAAATGAAAATTCACCTACTTAAGGAACTTTGGTGTGCTCTGAGTTTCTGTCTGTACCTTGGAGTTTATTATCGATCTAAAGTTTCTGCAAAACTAACACAAATGAATGTTTGTTTCTGAGTGAAACGCAAACCTGTGAAAGAGCTTTAATAGTATCACAATTGAACGTTCACCGTTTAATATGTATGAAAGTTAGTGTCATTGTCAACTTAAAAGGGAAATTATTAATTGAGTGGTATAAACTTTCTAAGACGGCTAGCAACTGAAAATTTGATACTAAGACCTTCGTAGCTGTCGCCAGCAGTTATAACACAAATATACGTAGACAAAAACCAAAACAATGAACGTTGATCCCAAATTAAAGCATTCAAAACGAAATTGGCTAAAAGTCCCTTTGCAGCTGCCGTCTAGAAGCAACTGAATTTTACAAAATGTCAGCAAACCCTGATATTCAGCTTTCGAAACATTGTTTAAGAATTTCTTTTGACCTCTTACGCCCTGTAGTTCATCTCATGAATTTCTTAACACATGGCATATTCATTTTCCAAAAATATTGCATTTCCAAAAACAGAGGCAGACCTAATTTAAAATTTCAAAGGTCGATCCATAAGATTCTCCAAGTTGCGACAAAGAAATAATAAATTAATTACCCTGCTTGCAATAAATTATCATATATTCTCATAAAATACCGATTTATCCAACCACAATCTAATTTTAAAATACAACAAACACACAAAATGAGGTTATAATTCCAAGGTGGTTCCGGAGAATGCATCTAGCACCAACGTTCGCCCTTCCTTGCTTTAATGCCCTCACACATAATTTAAACCTGAACTGCAGAGAGAGGTGAAATACCACAACCTGTTGGCATTTTCAAACATTGCCTGTCGGAGGTATGGAATGATATTCCTCAACATGACCACAACCCAAGGAGGCGTTTCATAGCTTCAACAGCAATGCAGTTGCTGTTGCTTCTTCTGGTTCTATTTTTGAAATCAGGACACTTAATATCAAAGGAGGTGGAATCTATTTAAATGAATGTGCTAACTACAGGCAAATGTTTGCCCTTTAAGGTGCAATGAGTTAAGGGAATAAAAGTTGATATTCGAATTGCATTTTGTGGAGTGTAACTGTTTCTAATAATATTTTCTTTTTTTCCTTTCAGATCTAATTTAGAAAGAGAATAAAGAGACTTAGTGAAACGTAACGAGTTGAAGTATAGAGTCCCACTTAACAAGCATCCAATTAAATCAGTCAAGGATATAAGTTTGCAAGAATAAACAAAAGGAGCAACAAAATGTACGAAATACAGAATTTATATAAAACCGAGCGTCGGAGAAGTCTACCAACTTTTAAAATCACCTGCCAAAGTGTGTTCATAGTATTAGCAACGTTTTTAATAGCTGGAGCAGTTGCAGAAAGTTCATCCGTACAAACAACGTCACAAGCTGCGGTAAGTCTTAAAATATTTTAAATTGATCGATTAACATATAGGTACAATACCCACAACTATCCATATCAACTTAAGCCTACAAGCACTTACCGTGTAGTCCACAATGTATGACAAATCAAAACGACATTTCCGATTTACACTTATTTTTTATTTTTTAAATCAATTTAGAGAAATGCTCGCCGGTATCGTCGCCAGCCATTCACTCTAGCATGAATGCTTTTAGCCACACTTTCGCTCGCGCCTATGACTCATCTTTCCGCATTAATTGTCTCATGAGTCATCAAAAACTAAAGAGACAATGCCAATCATCCGACAAAATTTTTATATTTAACAAAATATAGAAACAGCTCACAAAACTCCATATAGTGCCTCATGCAATTCATTTGCAGTTCTTTAGCTAAGCTAAAAGCGTACTCAGCGTACAACATGATTTATGATGTGCACACGCTTGTTGCCGGTTTAAGTCATCAAAAGACAAATATATTTTGAATAAAATCAACACTATTTATTTATTTGTTTTGAAAAGGCACACATAATGCCTATTAAGTAATGTCTATTGTCGCACAGAGAAGCTGTTCTGTTACATCTGTTAATTGCAAAATGATTGCAGATAAGGTACCAGGGCGTAACATGTATTAACTTTTGTTAGTTTTCCAAATGCACATGCACACTTGTTTATTATTAACAAACCCATCATTGACGTTAATCGCAGACACTTTTTATTATTATTTAAAGTTTACAAAGAAATGCACACCCTCCGTCCCCAACAATGAAGCATCATGCGCCCATTGAGGCTAAAAAATTAATTAAAAGTAATTTATTAGGCGACAAGCCAATGTCTGCGTTTGGCAGTTTCCCATAATTTATCTACTCTGGACAATGTTCGGTTTTGTTTGAATTGCGTTTGTAGATCGGTGGGCTTTTGTTATTTAGGGTGATTAGGTCATTTTATGATAGGAACTTGTTCGAGTTAAAATTGACAGTGCTATTGAAAAATTGGGCATTTTACGGTATTGACTGAACTTTAGCTCATCATAGTTGCGTCATAGTTCTGCATAAGTTGAAGACTCCTCTGCGAGTCATTACATGCTCAAAAGATATCTAGACAGAACGATGTTGAATTGAACATGGTTTACTTCATTAGATTCCCACATAACTCTGAGACTTTATGAACTTTCGAAGTTTTTTAGACTTGGCATGCTACTTTCAGTCCAGTGGACCACCCTTCCTCTTGGATTTTAGAATCGGTTTGACTGGACGGGGCATTTTTGTCCATTCATAAGTTGCTGGTCCTTGTCGAATTTCCAAGTGAATCTACGTAAATTTTCCCTCCCCTAATTCTCTCAAAGTTTTCGTACAAATACGTTTGTCTGTTAATTGTGTTCAAATAGCTATTTAAACTTTTTTCATCACAAGGTCGATGCAAGGCAAACAATACACAAAATCCCCTATCCTATAAAAACAATAAATAAGGTTGATACTTGGCACATTTGAAATACTGTGAAAAAGCAACCATTCCATGATAATCGATGAATTATTCTTGTGTGATTATAATTAAAATAACATAAGCTTAAGAATTATTTTTATAAAAGATGCGCATCGCATTCAATGCAGAAGGGGCATTATTTTATCTCACGTGGGACATATGTATAAATCACACTTAGCAGAAGCAGCAACATCAGAGAACCAGAAAGCAATTCATAAAGTTGAAGGTTCATCCATTAAGCATGCAGCAGCCACAGAGAGCAAGCTCGACCCGTTTGCATGAAAGATTGCATCGATATGACATTGTGCTGCGGTGACGGTTCGGTCCGGTGGTGGTAGCAATCTCACTCTTATTTGAATATGTGATTACCTCATACGGCTCCTTGTCAGTTAGTTCTGGCATGTGGCATGCAATGCGATGTTGCCACTGTACATCGAAAAATTTGAAGTCAAAACTGAAAGATTTCCATGACGGAAGTAAAGGCGTGTGCATGGAATTAAAAGTGATTTTCTAGGAAATGTGAGAGAAGCACCGCTTCGAGCATTTATATCTGTAATTTAATGAAGCGTACAGTTGAAATTGGTTATTTTCATTTGTGATTTTCCTAAACTGTACATTGCTTGATGCTATTTTGCGCTGATTCATGATCAAATTAATGGGAGTCGATGATGAGTTAGTGACGAACGAGTGCAGTTTATAGAAATAAATTAGAGAAAAATGCACACAGGTTGGGTTCAAGTTCAAGTCCTTAATTGATTGTTTTTTAATGACCGTTGTTGCGCCAATCAGTGAGTAATGTCATTTCAATTGACTTTTAGTGTAGAAATTTGAGCAGTAGATGTTCTAGCATCATACACTTTTAAGATATGGCATGCAACCATAATAAAATCAAAAGTGTGTAGCGTTTATTAACCTGCTTAACTCATACTTCTAGATGACTCAATTACCGAACTATAGATAGTGTCACATTTCAAGGTCAAACTTAAACAAATTGTTAACCAACTTGATCAGTACCAAACTGATTCCATTTTCCACATTTCACTAGTTGAGATCTCTTTTTACAACAACGTTCCTATGAGATAGATCAAAGGCATTTAGGACGAAGAGCTTAATCTAAGGCGATGTCAATTCCAAATAATAATTTTAAATGTCCTTTCTTTATATCAGCAGCCTTAAATTCGAAGTTCCAAAGTCCAGCATTCTACCATTGCACAACTTCAAAATGAAAGTTTAAGCTCGTTTATTATGGCAATATTCTATACTCATAGAATTACGACTTGCCATGTATCTGATTCGCCCCCTAAACAACAAAACCATCGACATTATTCCCGCAAAAAAAATCAATGCCAAAGATCACCGGCGACAACTTGTACCAGCAGCAGCACGTGACTACCACACCCGAGCATGAACCATCAGTGCATGCATGCTTACATGCGATTCATGTCTCAAGTATACCTAATTGCACTATCCAAAGCGGGTTTCTGTGTATTCTCCGTGCTGGTGAAGGCAAATGAATTATTACCACGAAATCAATGTAATTCACCTGTAATAACGTTGAGCACACAACCCAAAGTATCTATTACACTCAATCTGCATCAACAACGACCGCCGCCTGCTGCATTCCTTGGGTCATTTATAAGTAAAAAAAAAAATAAAATCGAGGATTAATACCAGTTTGCGACTAGACACAGACAGTTGGACTATGAGACGCCTAACAATGCAAACTGAACAGAACAGTAGCAGCCAGTTCGAGATTTATTTCCTGCCGATGTTCAACAGAACAAAAAAATAAAAAATAAAAAATCGAATTACCAACCAATGTTACTTTCAATAGAACAATAGAGTCTAATTGATATGTCAAACCACGATCGGCTTAGAATTTAGCATACGTTTACTTGAAAGTACAATATTCTACTAGGTTGGCGGCTTTGTGTGGCATTTTATAAGTATGGTCAATCAATGCCATCGGCCAGTGTTGGAGACGAGCTCGCATGTTGATATCAACATGATACATCCCAAAAAAGGGGGAAGTGCTTCTGAGACACACACATGCTTATAAAGCAGCTGACAGATGAGCAAGTACACTTCCTTAAGTCATATTCAAATGTTGGATTCATTTTTAATCAAAACAATTATGAATTCGTTGAAAGAAATAGTTCGATAATTCTGCTCCACAGCACACGACAAAATTATTTATTTATTTTGTTTTATTATTATTATTTTCTTTAGTCTTTTGTTTAACATTTTTGCGATTCCATTTAATATTCTCAGCAGGAATGCCTGCATGTGCGTGGTTTTTACTATACCGCGTCGCCAAGTTGATTCCACTAGAAACAGTTTCATACGTGCGATGTGGTTATTGGTACCTGCTTACGTGTATGTGTTTGTATGTAATAATTATAATTTTATTTTATTGATTCTAGACAAGAGTTGAATATTTAAAAAATACTTCAATCAAGGTTAATTTCCGCTATTTTTTTGAGCACTAATAGTCGGGAAAATGGAACAATTTGACGTCAAGTCATGCGAAGAGCAAAGTGTTTTTCTTTTAAGAACTGTTCTTTGCCGAATTGAAAAAGAAGTTTTCTCTTTAATCTGGGGCGAGTGTTTTTGTATTCTAGCCTATTAGTAATTAGTTGTTAAGAATACTGGGCTTTGAACGAACCTTAAAGTTTGCAACTTTGTTTTGGTTTACAAAAAAACTTGACGCACAGAATTATTCATATTTTAAAATGTTTTTTAAAAGTATATTCCACGTCACCATATTCAGATTTAAAGCTTTTCTAACGTGAATCAACTTATAATGTCAATACTTATTACAACTGGATAAATGGAACTCCAATCGTTATTTTAATTACAAGAGCTAAAAGTACTCAAAAAGTTTAAAAGGCCAAGTCTCTTAATTACCCTCTCTGTCGTGTTGTTTAAACTCAATTCTAAAAATAGATGGAAAAAGTAATTGATGTGAAATCAATTATCCTAAAAAAAATCCTTTTTGAACGAAAATACGAAAATGTGAAAGAGTAAATCCTTACCCAAAGTACCAAAGAAGATTGCTAAAGAGAAAAAGGAAATGACGAAATAATTAATCAAGGAAAAATGAAAAGAGTATACAAAATAGCTTTCCGACCAGTCAAAGTGGAACACCAACCCCATAAATTCACTTCTCTGACGAGGTGAAGGTTGTTTCCGACCAGAAGTTCATTTCTTCGTTTTTTTTTTTTTCTTCTTGTTGGAATCTAAGGAAAAACACATACAAACATGCAAAGGGAGTGAGTATACGATATCCTGTGAGAAATTTACACGAATTCTTAGATTGTAATGCTATAGGCAGTTTGAGGCATAAAATGCCTTAAGACAATTGTTGCCAAATGACCCTTCATGGCTGACGTGCTATTTTAGTATTTAGCTGTGCGATTTATTGTAGCTAAATGGTTGTGCAGGTAGCTGTCATTTAGCGTATACATGTACACACCAAAATAGTTTCAATGAATGCTTTACATCGGTTATCACGAAGTCAATTTACTAGAAACTTTGACCATCTGGAGAATGTGATTCAATTGTGAAATACCCCCATCCTACTTGTCACCTTATTATGGACTGTTCCACTAAGTTATTATTATCAGCTGCATAAATACTAAAACTCTGAAGTACTTTACAAACACACTCTCCAGATTGTTAAACCTATAAAAACCACGTAATTTTAATGATCAGTTTCATATTTCTAATAAAATTGGACATGGTCTTTCACTTTGGAACTAATTCCTTGAAATGTAAAGCGGTAAGCTTCTAGTTATGCATAAACATCCTCCCTCAAATTTGAAAAAAAACCATTAGACCTTATATAAATACAGGAATTATGAAATAAAAACCATAAAATGTATAAAGTAGACTAGTTAAATAATCTCATTCTCAGTCTCCACGCACATGGTTTGCAAAAAAAAAACAGGATGTGCCATTGCGAAGTACATTGCAGTATAGTCACGCCAACCTCAGTTAATTTACTTTTTTATTTTTTCCATCTCCTAAGAGTAAAAGTGTTGACAGCCTTTTGCGGGTCTTGCCTACTTTCTTCCCCACCATCTGTTTGTACATGTGTTTTCTTTTCCATTGGCAATGACGTAAGGACAGCAAAACATGTTTGTGCCTATGAGACATCATTTTTTCCAATTTATCCAAATTGATAGAGTAAATTTCCAGGAAACTGCCGTACGCCGTTAAAAGGTTATTACCACGCAAACTGTTATTTTTTCCTCTACGGAGGTTAAAGACTTTGTGTTCCAAAAAAAGTGGTCAAATATAATTATTAGAACAACTTAAAAAATATTACGCATACGCCCCGATTAGTTGAATGACCCTATGTTTCAGTATTCTACTTCCTTTGATATAATTTCTTATATCCTTTGAAAAGTACCACTCACACTCAATGTATTCAAAAATGTAAGTGGATACTCCATACAGGTAGCTTGACTGTTAACTGCCACATAAATGAGTCACTTGTCGTAAAACTAGTTCATGTATTATTCAGGGGTGAACTAGTGAATAGGATGTCGGTCAGGACGAAATTGAAACCAATTAGTGGGAGTTTGGGTAGATTTACGTTGACTGTTGCTTAACACCATTGGAATTGAATACTGTATGGAATACTCTTGATCGGACTTAGGAGCCAGGTAGTGGGATAGGGTGGGATACAAATACAATTAGAACTCAATTAAAACGAAATCTGTTTCGTTTTTCTCCCTCTTTGGGTTGTTGTGTAGTTATGGTAACAATTTAGTGAAAATTCACCAAATCCATACTTTTCTGGATCCTAAATCGGATATGTTTGTACATGCCCTTGGGTTGAATTAACTTTAAAGGGATTTGCCGAATACAACGTTCTTTAATTTGAACTTTTGAATATTATTAAGGCTATACATAAGTCTCCTTGTCACTCTATGCTATTTTTATTTTCAGTTTTTTATGAGGAATAGAAAAATGATGCGCCTTCTTGTTGCTGTGTACTTTGAATGACCTTAAGTTTCAAACTTCAAACGTATGTGATCATGTTCGAAGTTCTACGACATGTCTCACATTTCTTCAGCTTATTTAGAAAAATCTTACTTTCTCAGAACCATTCTGCATTATAACATAACTTTAGTTAGAAAGAAAAAGTTAATATAAGCGATAATGGAAAATATACACAGCAAAGGATAATAAGAGATTTAATTCGAAATACATATGTAACATTGCATAAACTGCTGACATTTCTGCAGTGCCATTAATTTTCCGACTTCAAAACTCCAAGAAACCCATTAGAACAAAATGAGTGTGCAAAAAAAATAATTACTTTCCTGCCAACAATCGTACACAACACCTTTTCCAGATTAGAATTCAAATTAAATCTTAAAGTAATAAATAAATCATATGTGTTCTTGTAACGGCTGTGAGAATTGATATTTATTTTCCAAGCTGTACTGTTTTACGAGGTTTTTGCTTGTCTTCTGATATCTATGCTGATATCGTGTACAGAATTATCATATTTTCACTTAAAATTTCAAAGTGTAACGAATGCGTCAGTTATTTTCCACATCCGCCAAATAAGCTGTGAAAATATGTATCTTGACAAAATTAATATCATTTAATGACTTCCGATAAAGTTTGTCACTCTGACCGGGTGACGCATTTGAGAGAGAAAGAAATACCTAGCGATTAAGTGACTTACGTTTCTTTTTTTCTCTGGAATTTGAATTACTTACAGAACCGATAAAATAATATATGTAGGCACATATGTATGTAGTATGTACAAGTACGTTTTACCGACTTTGTAATTTATCGATACAATCGGTAACAACATGTCAATCATCTTATCAAGCAAAGCAATAGATATTTACCTGAAAATTAAAATGTGCGCCATAAAAGTTAGTTGAAACTAACTTACAATAATTAAATGGGAAATCGAACAAAAAATAAAAACAAATTAAAGTAATAACGAATTGTTTAACTGGCTCAGTGAAGGTCCATTATCATCTACAGATAGATAATTAAACGATTCTATGAAAGTTAATTGTCTTGTTAAACACAATCTTTTTCTTTTAATGCCAAATTGATGAAATATCAATGGAAAATTTATTTGCTTTGATGAGTTGCGACAATTACAATAATTTGCTACTTGTGCGCATTAATATTGTATACTGATCGTGAGATTTACCGTCGCATGTAAGCCGTTTAAACGGTTGTCAGAAGCCATTGCAAATTCGAAAGATTAAAATATTGCAGTAAGGAGTACAAAAGTATCATGTGATTTCTGGTTTTGATATAATATGATGTGCTGGATGTGTTATTTTACATTACTTATTTATTGTTATTTTCAACTGTTGACCAGTGCATAGACATACATAAAGTGCACGCACTCAAGTGAGCTAAAAATTATCAGTTTAGTATTTTTTCTTTTCCCTTTAGACGCCTATTTGCATAGTTGTTGAAACAAAATCATTTAATGATGATCACATATCGCGTGTATTATGCTCCTCTTTAATACAGGCTTAGATTAGGTTAGGTAACAAAGCTAACAGGGTAAAAATATCCTTTCCACGTTACACTTAGATCAATTTACATTCATTTTAATACCCTCTAGGGGTTGCAACTCCCATACTCTAGGAACCTATAAACCTATATATATTCAAGCTTACCCAATGTACTGATAAATTTGTACAGGCTTACTTTCGTACCCTTCCCTAGTTTGCACCGGCGGTGACCCACTGAATGCTTTTCCAAAATAAGTTAAGGCACTTGTTTTATGCATTTAGTTCAATCAAAATCTCGCTCAAATTACATGGAGTGAATGAATAGTCTGACGTCATCTTATCATCCCCAAATATTCGTCATTTTGTTGATATTTTTGCACATGTGTATTTTTTGATCGTTTTCCGAAAGGCAATCTTGTCATTCACACTTTTTGAATTCAATTAGTAGCATGGTGTCTTTGCTGCTGAAGTACTTGTAAATTCAATGTATTCCACATTCGACCATAAATCAGAGCATATTATGTGGCTCACAGTTAATCATCAAAATTCTGGTGCATGGCCTGCATACAAAACATACTCAAAATAAGCCAAAATTAGAACAAATATTTTGAATATAGCCAACACGTGCATCGAATTGTAACACTCTCTCTCGCGAAATGTGGCCAAATAGAACTGAATTTTTTTTTTATCTACTATAATAAGTAGGTACTATCCTTCGTGTACTTGGTTATCAGACCAAATCATGTTTTCAAAACAGATATTCGAGTTATCAACATTCTCTTAGTGTATTTGGAATTTCAATACATACGTCAGAGTTGGGAATCATGTTTTTGTTTACGAAACACAGATAAACATTAATCATGCTAATGAAGATAGTAATATCGATAGTTCTTTTAATTTCAAAACAATTTGGTAGGTTTAAATTTAATAAACTTAAAATTTTGTAAATAATGTTAATCGTTCACTGAACTTGAAACTCGGCTTTACAAAAAAAAAAAAAACAAAAACGGATGAAATACTTAAATCAATTATTTAAGTTCTCCAATCCAAACATCACATATTATCATCTCCAAAAATACAATTAATTTTAATCACAAAACGTCAGAGCATAGTAGGTTCGCATTAGTCGAATGCTTCAAGTCATTACTTCGCTTATGTCGCACTACACATAAAAATTGTTTTGTTTTTGTTTGATTTATTTTAAAAGCCTAATGATAACACCTGCCCCGAAACTTTCCAATTTGTTAGCACAAACGCTACTTAAGTCTAAATATTGCTCTGAGACGAGTTTATTTATGTCAAACTTGTGTGATATTGTTTTCATGATTCGCAAAAGCCAGCTTAATTTAGATGCTTAGTGACCTCGTTCTGCTTACATCTGAGGAATACAAATAAGTCTAAAGAACGGAAAAGTTGTATATGGTAGTCGGAAATAATCGCTAAAACGTTGGCGACGAAAGATACCTTAGCTTAAGTCCGAATATATCAATTCTTATTTAATACCTTGGGGGGAAAACTTATGTAACTCTTTGGACATTTTATTTTAAACTACCATAGAGTAGATTATGTTTGTACCAGATTGCTGTCTGCTTGGTTAAACAGATAAAAAGCCATTCCAACATTCAGAGCATTGTTGAAAATTTAAAGGTGGCTCTGCATGGTATATGCTGTCCATACTAATGTCTTCGACTTGATTTTCTTTATCACATGACCATCTATTTGCATATTCTGACGATTGATATCAGCTGTGTTGGTTTTCGTTGAAAATGCCGACAATGCTATTACTGAAGACGCGCACAACCAATATTTTACGTGTGAGGAAGTCGACTAAGTGCCGACAGAAATTCTCATGGATATATTTTTTTTAGATTTAAGCTTTATTTCCCTAGTAGGGTAATGAACTATGAAAGTTGGCATTCAATGTGATAAGTTGTGTTGTATTTTTCATAGGAGTAGAACACATTATACAATATGTATTTCTTATGTTTTTGTAAAAATACATTAAATAAGCGCTGATTATATAAACTTATGCCTTTTATAGGTAAAAGTTTAGAGAAGATCTAATATGACACTTAGTTTTAGATTAAAAAAACTGTAGAACTGCATCCATTTCCCTAAGCAAAGCAAAGAGCGACTATTGATATAATAGCTCTAATAGCTTTTAGAATCTCTCCCAAAAATGCTGTTTAAATATGACCATTTTTGAAAACAGACTGTCCTTTCGAAACTTATTGTTAAAGTTTTCTAACTAAATTGACTGGAATACATACATAATTTTTGTCTTTATGAATTCATTTCTGGTTTGGTTTCATAATACATTTTCAAAATTAAGCTTTGCATGAAATATTGTTACACAAGGGGTTATATCAGGTCAAAATTAAAAGTCACCGCATGCCAAAAATTTATCAAGATTCGAGTTAAACAACAATAATATGTATAGCTTTGTATAAAAGCTTTATGTTTGTGTCATTTTGGGGTGAGTTTACGCATAAACAGTCCACAACAAATTATTTTTACGAAAAATATGGCTTCCCGCTATTTCAGTCTCACCTTGTTGATATTATAAAGTAAGGGTGAAACTCAATAGCGTGTTGCACGCAATTTTATACTAGCGAACTAAAAACAGAAAAAAAAACGTTCATATGGGTTGATGAGGTCAGTAAGGAGTGTTCTACATCACAAATGCAATATACAGTGCAACAAGGAATTTCAAAATGCTCTCTTTCAATGTCTTTTTTTTTCAAAATATATACATCATTTAAGTACCTAATTCTAATGTACATGAGGGAACTCCAAAAGAGTAAGAATCCAAAGCTCGATAAGATTAAAACTTTTATTCTGCACTTGTTACCCTGATACTGCTAGATGCAAGTACAAAATTATATATGTAAATGTTGTCACGCAACTTTTTTTGCTTTTTTTTTTACTTTTCTGAACCATCCAGCTCTGGCTTTGTAACACCTCTCATAAGCTGAACAATACACCGATCGCATGACCGACTTTAAAAAAAGCATTCTGATTTTTGTCCCATGTCAACCGTTTTTCTGTGCTCAAAATTCGAGTTAACAGAAAAATCTAATTTACTGCACGATTCGGTTATTTTTTTTATGCATTACATTTGACACATTGCCAGAGCATTTCAATTCATATATTGAATATTGACAGTCAAGTGCAAGTCCAAGGTATGGGTGCGTTATTTTGACATTCATTTAGAGGTTATAAAAAAACACAATTACTTGATTCATGCACATTAGATGAATATCGCACGAACATCATTCAGAGGATGAATATGGAGACTCATTAGGGAGAATGTTGATGTTTGTCACAGCTGGATGAATAGGAAAATTGTGTTTTTTTTTTTTTCATGGAGTGTTCATATGTATGTGCGTCTCGTTGACAATTTAGTTTAAATAAATTTCGTCGATGATTTGTGGTAATTTACGAAACGTCGCTGTTTTCATATCCAATCCAAATATAATAGATATCTGACTTGACATCTCTAAAGTGATTAAGAATCTGTCTTTAGTTTGGCTAAGGTCTACTTCTATTTGCATTCACTAGACTATAGATATATATATGTATTACATGCACTCTCTTGTTAACACACACATCCTTTTTTTACTTGTCATACTTTTCTTACTTAACACTATGAACTTGTAATACTTAGTAAATAATATTGACTAAAATTGAAGGTTAATATCGATGAAAATCTATTAAATAGGGCTGACTTCTAGGTCTCATTTTTAATTGCAATCGATTGTAGATTATTTTTAACCTAATTTTTAAAAAATGCCCTTCTGATTTAAAACAGCTTTGTGGTCTATAAAGTCATTGAACCAATCACTCAAATTGTTTTTATTAGTTGTGAATTTTACATGCAATGTCCTTATACATAAAGCAAACAAAAATAAATTCCAAATAAGCTGATCACCGAATACGATATGAAATACCAAAAATAAAAATAAAATAAAATAATACAAAACGTTCTAGCGAGGTGAATCACACAACATCTACGTCTGTCTTTACTGCCAGGTGATAAATTATTCATAAAATAAACAAAAAGTATGAAAAAAAAAATATTGTCGATTGATAATATGATATGAACTTAACTATTTTCTAAGCAAATCGATATTAAAATTCAGACTTTGTCCTCTTTGAAATATTTTCAAAACTAGGAAGCATGCGAGGGAAGAAAACAAAAAGTCTTTATATGTAACTAATATGGACTGTGCACAGATTTTACAAAAAAAAATATATAAATATATAAATAAATAAAATAATGATAATAATAATAAAAGCAAAGCAAAATTCTCTAACCAATCACTTTTATAGAGAAAGGAAGCCTTTGGAGCAATTGATTGACACGGAATATATAATTGTCTATGGAGATTGCATATCGAGAAGGTTTCCAATGGCAAAGGAATAAGGCACTCTTTTAAGACATATCCGAGGCTAGTGACGCTAGTAGTCCAAACGATTATGGAATTCAATCTGTATCTGTGTAAAGAAAGATAACACTACAGCAATGCAAATTTTTTATTTTTTTATTTTATTTGACACGCCATTATTTGTTTTATTTTATACTTACATACTTCGTGCAAAATTAAATCTTTATCACGTTTCATTGTGGTTTATTCTGCACGTGAAGTGATGGTTCTCTTTGTGAAGAATGGATTTTTATATTAATTAGTTTCTTTAGCGGTATGCTAATTGTACGCGTGTTAGGTACATTATAAACTACGTGTTGTAATTCTGCAAGACGTATTTACATCTATGATAATAATGAACAAAAATACTCTTGAAAGTATGTTATTTGATGTAAGCACATCCTAAGTGAAGCAACATTAAAAACCATAAGACAGACGGAATGATTGATCTACTTAGCACAAAGTTCGGCTTGGATTGCAACTATTTTAACTAAGTATATTTCAAATCAATGACATCGAAATGTCAAAAATGTTTATTTTTCAAAAACAATGCAACTAATTAAGAATGACAAGCAATGATGTGTCAATTGCTTTCAAGTGTCATTTTTCGAAGTCAAACAACGGTAACTCAATATCATTACTAAATACAACACTGAGATTGATTGTTGAAGACGTAACCTCGTGCAGGTTTACACAAAAATGCAATCAGAATTATTTAACTCGCACAATGCAACTATATTTTTAATCAATTATTCTCTTCCCATCAATCATGTTCCAATGCATTCTGTCTATTTATTATGCATTCCCGATCATTACCATTCGATGATCACCAAAACGTTCGCCAAAATGTATTTTCGATATCGAAAATTTACATTTAATCGAAGTTTCGTTTTATTTTGTGTTTTGCGATCTCTCCGAATTCGTCCTTGTCGGTTAACAAAATCATGACACCACATGTGCTGTGTAGCTTACAGACTATGCATGTTAATCGGCTGACTCGCTAGAAGTCTCCGTCGAGTAATTGACAGAGTTTAGTCTATTATCGATCAGGTAACGCGACGGATCGTAGTTAATTAGAATTGCTTCTTAAGAATTTCGTAAACTTGATATGAGGTACTCATCATGGATTCTGAGTTTTGTTTGCTTAATATTCACTCATAGCAGTTTGAAAGAAGCCGATGCTCGAGCAATGGTGAACCGAAATAATATCACTGAATATTGCTGGACCTAAGGTTGACTATATTATTTTCTTTTTTTTTTTTTTACAGATATACCTGTCACAATTCGGTTACCTGCCGGCAGGAGCTAGAAATCCTGCCAACGGTGGACTTTTAGATGAATCCACATGGACCAAAGCTATACAGGAATTTCAGGGATTTGCTGGGCTTAATGTGACCGGTGACTTAGATGAAGAAACCCTACAATTAATGTCACTGCCACGGTGTGGTGTAAAGGATAAAGTTGGCTTCGGAACTGACAGTCGATCGAAACGATATGCGCTACAAGGCAGTCGTTGGAGGGTGAAAGCGCTAACCTATAAAATCTCTAAATACCCAAAGAGGCTGAAGAAGCCTGATGTTGATGCTGAAATTTCAAGGGCTTTCAATGTGTGGAGCGATTATACTGATCTTACCTTTACAGCGAAAAAAACTGGACCAGTTCATATTGAAATCAGGTAGGACATATTGAATAATTTGTGTACTACTATCTTATAACTGTACTTCGTTTATAGATTTGAAGAAAGCGAGCATGGTGATGGAGATCCATTCGATGGAGCTGGTGGCACTTTGGCTCACGCTTATTTCCCAGTTTATGGGGGCGATGCCCATTTCGATGATGCCGAATACTGGACAATTGGTAGTCCGCGTGGTACAAATTTGTTCCAAGTAGCAGCTCACGAATTTGGTCACTCTCTTGGGTTGAGCCATTCCGACGTGCGATCTGCTCTAATGGCTCCTTTCTATCGTGGATTTGATCCGGTATTCAAACTTGACTCAGATGATGTTTTAGCTATTCAAGCACTGTATGGCAAGAGAACGAACCAAATTGGACCGAACACACCGAAAACAACACCGAAACCAGTTGTTGTACCAACAAAACCCCGTGATGATTCTACACTGTGTAAAGATTCAAAGATTGATGCTTTGTTCAATTCACACGACGGACAAACTTATGCACTTAAGGGTCAAATGTACTACAAACTTACAGAGAATTCAGTGGCTGATGGATATCCAAAATACATATCAGAAGGATGGCCAGGTCTCCCAGGTAGGCCAACAAGATATTATTTTTCACTAAATAGTCCTTTTCTTATGTATGTGTTGTTCTTTTTAGGTGATATTGACGCAGCCTTCACATACAAGAATGGCAAGACGTACTTCTTCAAAGGTACCAAATATTGGAGGTACTCTGGCCGACAGGTTGATGGTGAATATCCAAAGGAGATAAGTGAAGGTTTCACTGGTATTCCAGACCATTTGGATGCCGCTATGGTTTGGGGTGGAAATGGAAAGATTTACTTCTACAAGGGAAGTAAGTTCTGGCGGTTTGATCCATTGAAGAGGCCGCCAGTTAAGGCGACATATCCGAAACCAGTTTCGAATTGGGAAGGCTTGCCAAATAACCTTGATGCTGCGCTACAGTACACAAATGGTTACACATACTTTTTCAAGGGTGACAAATACTATCGGTTCAACGATAGAACCTTTGCGGTAAGAACTGTTTACCATTTATTTATTATTAAAAGTCTTTTATGCTTTAAGCGTTTGCTCAAATGCTTCTCCTTTATTTTGGGCAGCTGACTTATTTTACGAGTAAATTACTGTCAAATTGAAGTTTAAATTCAGATTTCGTAATCTAATCAAATTCTTACAACAAGATGCATCACTTGATTAATAGTTACCGTAACCACTCTGTATCTAGACTGCATTCCAAAGACCATTAGACCAGTTTATTATCCGTGTATAAAGTCAGCTGTCTACATATTCAAGCTTTAGCTTTATTAAAAGACTGCAAACATATCTTCATTGTGCCATGCCTGAGATTCCCTACCATGGACTTTTTTTTATCACTATAAAATTAATAAATAAATATGTGCATTTCATTTTCAGGTTGATAGCGCAGATCCTCCATTCCCCCGACCATCTGCTCATTGGTGGTTCGGCTGTAAGAATGTGCCGTCATCCTTTAACTCATTAGGTAATGTTATCGCAAGTTCTGATGAGACTGTTGTTGGTCATGATCAATCGAATAGTTACGATAACGATGATTTGATATTCGATGCAGGTGAGTGGAACCGACCACAAGAATTCTTATAAACAAACCAATTATTTAATGTTTCAAACAACAAGTTAATATTCTTTATAAGAACATTAAATTACACACATGATCTCTTCAAATGTAGAAAAAATACAAATAATTATTAAGAACGTAAAGATCCATTTAAGAAGAGTTTTAAAACATTTATACTTAACGAAAAATAATAGATCTAATGGTATGTTACGTTTAAGAATACAATCTTTCTTCTATAGCAGTGTATAAGTCCGACAGTATTTTTTATTGCATTATATGTTTTGTAATTTTAATTCGGTGTTTTAAATACATTTTTGTAAAAAAAAATACGTTAACCAATAATATTTGTTTTTCCATTATTCCACTTTCTTTAAAAAAAAAAAACAATCTCTACTCATTACCCTCTTTAATTCTCGTGTGCTGTTCTGTATAGTTTAAAAATCTGTGATAAATTGGTAAAGGAAATATGAAGGTTGTGGTTGAATTTCATATTAGTTTTGATTGGAAAGTAGATTGAATTTCGATGAGTACAAAATACCATTTAAAAAATAGAGCCATCCAAAGATGATATTGATGATTTTTTCATTAAATTATTGCATTCTGCATTCAAAAATCATCAATATCGTCTTTCATGTTCTAAAAAATGTTGCATCATTTGATGAAATCCACAAGTACCTGATTAATGATAAGATCTCAAAACTATACTAAATAAAGTACGGTGAGTATACATAAATGTAAATAACAAAAATTAACATTCAACATATTATGAAAAAAAAAAAATCATTCATTAAAATCTCATCAAAAATATTAATTTTCTGTACTAAAAACAAAAAACAAATTAAATTAACATACCAAAATTATAAAAATATGTTTTTTAACTCGACTCAAAAACAAAACAAAAAAATAATAGTAATATTTTTTAATGAAAATTAATACACAAAAAAAAAATGGTCGGTTTCACTAACCAGCAGTAGTTAATGAAACAAAAAAACAATAAACGATTAATAAAGAAAAACAACAGGAAATCAAATAATTCTTATATTATAAACACATATAAAACAAAAAAGCACAAAAGCACTAACTGGTAGTAGTTTTTTTTTTTTTAATATTTCCTCTGTAACTAACTAATATATTTTGTTAAGCAAGAAGCATTATTATTATTTTAGAAAAATGCATGATTTATACCATCCAATAGACAAGCTTTTGGGATAACTTAACTCTATTTTATTTGCACACTCTTTATTGAATTCTTTGCATCAAATTTTAGTTTTTCTTTATGGTTTGGATTATTAAAAAAAATCTAAATACGTATATAAAGAATTTAGTACCTACTTCTATTTATTTTACGATTTATTTTAGTTTTATATACATAACATGTTCCTACCCTTTATTCCAACTGAACGTAGACTTATTTCCTTGTATGCATGGATTTGTTGGCAGAGTTTTTAAAATAATTTTTTAAAGTTTCATTTTACACAAAACAAATTGAAAAAGCAACGAATGTTGGCAAATTTTTCGGAATATAAATAAATGAAATTTGGTAATGGCAAGTTTTGACAGCATGTAGTTGAAAGTATATAATTGAAGAAGGATAATTAATCAAATTAAATAAGGTTTTGAAATGTATTTTATGTATGATAATTAAAATATATTAAAAGAATTATTTAGCTTTTAAAAAAGAAAATATCAGCGGCAGCTGATAGGGATGCAGTGGCCTAGCAACCATTCATGTTGTGCGTGATAAATTTTTCGCATTAATGGAAGGGATTTATAATTTCAATAGTTGACCCACTAACCACTTAACTACAGACCACAGCGACCATTAGTATAACAAGTTATAAAACTATAATGGTTCAATAATGTTTTTACTATAATGTTTGTTTTCAAACTTATATATTCTGTATGTACAGAAACCCGATGTTTGAATGCTTTTGAGAGAGTTCTGAGAATACTCGCGTTTTAAAGTTCATATTTCTTATGTCAATGCTGGTGCACCGTCGAGCTCTCATGCTGATTCTTTATTTTGTATTCTATGTCAGATTCATCGTAGTTTTGTAAGAAGTGGCACATCCAATGCATGCTCCTCCATCAAAATATTAAAATCATCATTCAATGATGAACTTGTTACTTGTACTAGTTCTCAATAAGATGAAGACTATCTAAATGCAGTCTTTATTTGCCTCTAATCCTACAACCAAAAAAAGTTGAGTTAATTGTACTTACAGCATGTACCTACGGAGAAAACGAAAGAAAATACATTTTAACTACTTACCTCATCAACTTATTTTTAGTTACTACAAATTTAAAAAAGATACATATGCTAATATATAAGTTACTATATATACTTACTGCATATACATTTAAAATTATTTAGTAAAAATAAATTATGATTCCTTTTCATTTGGCTACAATTTGGATGAAAATATACATACAATTATGTTACGTAATGCACGTTGTTCTAACAAATATTTAAATCAGGTACATACCTACCTAACTACATATTATATACTTTATGTTTGCACGTTTATTTCCAAAAAAAAACCAAAATATTTTTGAATAGAGCACACTTTTTACTCGACCTACCCTATGTACCTTTTTCGTGTTTTGCACTTACACATAAATTCGCCTAAAGCATGTTTTATTGTACATATGTGTTTTATTTTATTATTTACTTTTACTTACTTTTTCTGATATTTTACAAATATGTTTTGCAGGCGTCAGATCTCGGGGTTGAGAGAATTTTTTAATACCCCACAAATCTTCCTTATCCATTAGCTATTAGCTTTCCTTAAATGTGTAGCTTCCAGCTTCTTAAAAAACGTGCGCACAAAATATCAAAAGTGAATAGTTTTTTTCATTATATCTTCTTAATTTGTTTTAATTTCTCTCGATTTTTTTTTTTAATTCTCTTTTTTATTCAATTGATCGTTTTCTTTGGAAAATTGTACATGCGTGTGTGACAACAACAAATGAAAACAAAAATCCGTAAATTGTCAAAAAAAAAAAAAACAAATTCTCCAAATTGCAGTCTACTATTACTTTTAACTGATAAATATAAAAAATCAAGGGTTTCCTGCCATGATCATCACAATAATAGTTACGAAAAACATGCCAATTGTACCATTAAAATGTAAATAAATTGAAAAGTGACGACTATATCAGCGCAAGAACCAAATTACCTATAAAACTAGCTCGTCCGCCTGACTAGTACTTTTTCAAACAAAAAAAAAATAAGCGAAACTCTTCATTGTAAATTTAATCATCAAATCAGTTTGTGTAAAAAACCAAGAAACAAACACTTTTGGGGATACTGTGAACCCAAGCCCAAGAATTTGCGAAACGCTGAAGCTGCCAACAACTATACACGCTTAACAAGATGTACGTTGCATTAATTTTATTTCGTTCAGTTTGGTTTAAGTATACATTTTTTAAAATTTATTTTATATATTGTTTTTTTTTTTTTACAATTTGTATAGTATATATACATTTTTATAACTTTAATGTGGGATTTATTTATCGCCTAGTTAACACATAACGTATAACTTAACAAAGCATCATTACAACTTTTTAAAAATCATCTTTGATTTGCATGACGATAAAGCCTTTAAACTTATTCGTCTACATAATTTATAACTAATGTATATGATCTTTTCAGAATAATTTTATGTTCGATGTAGCTAAAACCAACATTCAATAACTTTTACCTATACCTTTTAAATTGTATATTTTTCGAAAAGGTGTACTTTTAAGTTTTGTAAATACTACACTGCTCTACAGCCCGCGTTGGGCGCCAAATTGTACCTTAAGAGTGATTCCGTTCATCAAATATCTAGCTTAATCGGATAAAGGATTGAATTTTCGATTTTTATAGACTCCGTTCAGACTTGATGCATTTGTATAGCTTTTGCCTTTTAAGAAAAGTTATTTCTGTTTCGTCCGATACTTTTCATTCAAAAACTTAAGACGGTAGAAACATTACTCATCTGCTTGGTGTTAGTTCAAATCTATTGTCAGGCAAAACATATTTTGCGTGATACGTTGATCTTTTTTTTAGAAGTTTTTTTCAAAGATTTCTGAAGGGGCTCTCTGGAGATAAATTTATTAATATAAATTTTCAATCCGATTTTCACCATCTCACATATCATTGATATCAGAGCTATTACTATGGTAGCACAACTACAATTATGCAGCTGTGAATTTTCGATGCGATTAAAATTTGTATTATAAGTAAAATTCATGCTCAGTCTTTGTCCTTCTGATGTATGATGTACTATTTATAAATATACATGTAGATTTACCGTCCTTCGTCAAGTTACTCTGTCGAGATACATTTTGGTTGACACATATACACACACTACGCCAAAAAACGGATCGTCGAGATCCCTGCATTGCCCTCAATTTCTTTTGATTTAATTTCAAAATTGAAATCAGCATTTTTTGGACTCTTTCAGTCATTCATTAACTCATTATCTTATTAGAAAATAAAAAAGATTGAAAAAAAAAGATCTTGAAAATAAGAACCATCGTCAATCAAATTGTTCTGGATCTCTTCAAGCACAATTTGTCTTAATGTCGAAACTTCTTAAAAATTCTACCAGAAAAGTACCGAATAAAGTTGTTCGTTATTGTTCGAAACGTCCAAAAGTTCGAATTTGTAGTTCTAGTGTAACTTCGTCCAATTATTGTTTCTTTTTTTGCAACTGTTCGAAATTACAAAATAACTTAACTTTGCAACGCTTGAATAAAAGCACTATAGTTACAATGAGTGAGATTACTTTTATTTTATTTTTGATTTCAAGTTTGTTTAGAGAAGAGGCGATGAAAAATAGTCCTGCATTAAAAGAATACCAATTTTTGCACATTTTGGAGCACTTAATTAAAATTTTCGAAAAACTTTAATTCGCAAAAGAAATGAAAAACAATCCTCATATTCACTTAATTTAATTCTTTTTTCTTTTTTTTATTTACTTATCCAGGTTCGGATGATAATCGAGCTCATGATGAAATTTTAGGAAAAAGCTCCGGCAGAAGTATATCGGTATCCGCATCGGCGACAAGTACATTATACGTCCTAACAACGACCGCTCTATTGTTTGCTTTCAAACAAATAATTCTTAGCTAAAAGCAAATATCTACAGCTAAATATTATTACATGCAGAGAACAATTTGTATTTAATTTAAACTTCATTTTTTATTTAAACATGTTTTTTTTTATCCTTGTTATCGCACAAAGTCGCAATGTTTTTAATTTTAATTTGATACGTTCTCTTGTTCTTAATTTAATATTTTATGTACGCATTCATCAGAAGCAGGGAGGATAAAAAAAAAAACATACTTAAAAAGAATCAAAACTCAGTGCCTTCTTTTGTAAATATTTAAAATTAAAATTTAGAAACATCAAACACATTTAACATGAGGTAGAGTTAGTAGATAATTTCAATCTTTTTTTAAGAACGACTTGTTGAAGTATTATCTGAACTTTCTTAACAAAAAATAAATAAAAAATTGTGCACATTCCAAAAAGGGGAAACACATTTGCGAGATGAAATGGTACCGATACTAGTAAATAGAATTTAGAATATTTAAATTGCGTTGAACACCGTACGAAATTATTGTGGACAATTGTTTTTTGTTTTTTATTATTATTATTTAATTTCTTATGCTTAAGTTTTAAAATTAATCCTAGCATATATTAGACATGAAAGATTGAAAGAAACTATTAGAATATTGTGTATCAGATTTTACATATTTTTATTTTTTATTTTTTACTATACACAAATGTATGTCAAAGCGAATTAACTGAAAACGAATTCATATCGCGCTGCTTTAAATTGTTAAAAACAAATCTAATGTTTTTGAAAAATTTTGTTTTTTCTTTTAATTTGTATTATTATTTCAAAGTGGATACATGATTTACATATATGAAAAAAATCCATTAAATAATAGTAAGAAATTATACGTATGTTTAAAAAAGATAATGTTGTACAATAGATTGTAAAATAATAAAAGAAAAAAAAACGAATATGATATTTTTCGGAATTAATATTTAACTCCGAATATTATCTTAATTATTTTTTATGAATGAATGAAATATATATACTATGTTTTCTATTAATGAAATAATAAAACTTTTAAAAAATCAACATAATGAGTTTTCTTAGCCTTTGTGTTTAGCACTTTACCAAGTTCCTCTTGTTCGCCATCACTGCGTTTTTGAAACAGATGCTCGATGTCACTCCATATTGTAGAACATACTCGTATAATATGCGTAAGTCAAAAACACATGGATTATGTATATCTACTTTGAAAAATTATGCGTTAATCGAAAAAAAGGACACTTAAAGTTGGCTGAGGTCTCGCAGTTTTTCAAAGAAGTATCTGTCTCTGTCGTGGAACCAAACGGGGCCGAATATCTTACGAAGAATTTTTCGCTCCCCAGAGTATCATCATCTGCCTCCGGTGATCAAAACTTAAGCAGTAAAAAGTAGGATCGAGCCCGTACTTCATATTCCGATTCTAAGATTAAATCGTTCTAGATCTGAAATTTTGTATCCGGAATTCGAGTGCAATTCATAAGATCCATACAAAACGCCCGCTTTCGAACAATTGACTTAAGAATCGAAATACAACTAACCGCTCTTAGGACACAACATTTTAGGTTTGCATACAATAAAAAGTTAACATTTTCATTTCTTTTTGTGCGTCGTCCGATTAAAACGACTTAATGTCGCCGATCCTTTGATCGTCGCTATATCTGGCTTTTTCTGTATGTAGAGCTTCTATAGTTTCCCCTGGTAGGACTCTGCTCCTCAATTGCCTTCTAAGCTCAAAACAGCGATTGGCATGGGTTTTTCTTCGTTTGATTTCTAATGAGCGCCAAGGTAGAAAAAATCCTATTAACTCAAACTTCTAGTTGTTCACTATTCTGTCCGATTCGTCGATGTTGGATGTCACTTCTTGTTGACAGTAACTATGTACTTGATTTTCCCCTCATTCCCCGATAAACCCAATTTGGCCGCTTCTGCCTCAATACTCACGAAAGCTCCGCTGACAGCTCGTTGAGCTCAGAAGTTTTGCCAAGGATCTGGGCCTTTATGTTGGTTTCTGTGCCGCAAGGATAACTGCCTGACAACGTAAAAAGTATCCATGTTACGTACCAACAACAAGCTTCGAATAAAAATTAACATACCGTTCGGATATGTGGTCACTACCAATTTGGATTATTGTTTTGAAAATCTTTGTAAAACTTGTATAAGTGATGGATTTTGAAACACACAAAAAACCTTTAAGAATTATGCTTTGAAACTCATGTGTAGTTGGAAAACAGATAAAGAATTTGCACATTGTATTTTTGTATCTGGAAAAATTGTCGATAGACTGGCCACCCAGAGCCACATTCTAGCAAGATCTTAGATATCAAAAGGTACCTGAAACAAATTACAAACAAATTTTCATTACCTTCAGATTTTATAAGTAGACTAGACTCTATAACGAGAGATTTTCAAAACGAAGCACTATGGAGGATCATATATGCACATGGCATTGCACTTCAAGATTTGCGACTGAAATTGGATCATTCTGCCAGAAAAAAAAAGGGAGACAGTGGGTATAAAACATTCACAAGTAAATTTGTGCATATGTTACTGGGGGCCAATGAGAACCAGCAGATCGAAAGAAAATCCTACACCAATGAATTTTTAATTTGATCAGAAACCCCAAAACCAAATAAATAATGGCTTGACGAAGTTGCGTTCCCTGACCAGAGTTTTGTGTGACAAGAAGTTTCGACCAAACCTGAAACGTTAAGTCTACAAAACCTCAGGTAGGCCCGCATCAACGTACGGGACAGAATACTAGGTCTCAACCAAAGCGCACGAAGCAGAAACTTCATGTGGCTGAAATGAGAATGCTCAGGAAGACATCAGAAGTCAGAGGGAAAGATAAGATCAGAAATTTTTATGAGCGAAGAATGATTGAAATAACAGATATCCGGCAAACACTTAGGGTGGCTCCACACCTGATCAGTCAAAACGTTTTTTCACGTTTTTTGACTAACCCTGTTGCAAATACACCGGTTTTGCTTTTTGTTTCGCTCACTTTGGTGTGTGTCGGGTCATAAGAATCAATGTATTGTTGTTTGATAAGTCAAAATAAAACGTTTTGACTGATCCGGTGTGGAGCCACCCTTACTAAAATGGGAAATGCTACGGATGTTATAAGAAAAAGCAACTAGCATGATGACGAAAGCCCTCGACATCGTTATTCCCAGAAAAATTTCTTTTTCTGCGGCTAGACTATGAAAGCAGTGAATTTATACGGAACGACAAACCACTAGATTTATAATACCAAAGATCGTAAGTTTACGTTCAACTAAGAAGAGTTCATTTTAAGCCGAGTGTACTTCAAGGTAAAACCATGAAAATGTTGGATCGAAACTGGAAATGGATATTTGATGGACATGTCTCGAATGTTTAAGTGATGTAATGTTTTTGGCTTGACATATTCAATCTATAAGAATTTCAAAATTATATCTTCAATTAAAATGTTTAGTATATTTTATATTTAAGAAAACATTACACAAATATTATATATAGGATAATTTATGCCTAAAAGTATTGTTGTTGGATAAAACTTATAAACGAAATCCATAACTTTAAACTCTTACTTAATGAGATTTTCAATTGAATTCCTTACTTCGGTTTGTTTTACACATTTGTATGTAATTGTGAAGTGGTTTTTAAATTTTGTTTATTAAAAAAGAAAAACAAAATTATCAAATAATCATGAAGTTTAAACTTATTGAAACTGTATGATGATGGCTAAAAATATTTCTTAGAAAATATAACGACCTATATAAGGTTGGTTGATTTTAACCAAAAAATGCATCATCCTCATCGCACTCAGGATCAGAATTTAGCTGAGCAAACATATCATGTAGGTCGTCCTTCTCAGGAATTGAGTCATTAGTCTTATTCTTGTTCTCTCGATCCAATGAATCATCTAATTCACGTTTTGGTTCAAGATTCGCTGATATTGGTGGTACTCCAGCTGAAGATAACATGTTACGTATGCTACCTAGCTTTTCCAGGTCCGGCTTTTTTTCCAGGTCTGGCTTCTTTTCCGTTGCATTCAACTCACTTTGACGAGACTCATCCCAATCGTTGGCACGAAGTGCGGTTGTTGTGAAATCAGCAACGGCCCATTCGTCGTCTTCTTCTTCGGGTTCTGCAAAAATTAAATTAACATGAAATAAATTAATCAACAAAATTTTCAGTTTTGTTATAATAATGAGAACAGCTATACATGTCTGAGCAATGAGTGGACACATTTCCTATTTACATACCCTAGGTAGCACATGCTTAAATACAGATTAATTTGACTATAACAATCAATTAATGATCAAAACTGCACCTTTCGTTTGATTTCTGAGTAGGTATATGTATAATAAAATAAAACATTAAAACGATATGAATACTTACCACAATCCAAGTCATCGTACGCGTAGTCATCTAAATAAATATTTTTTAAACCATGTTGATGGTTTGGATTATCTTCGATTTCATCTTTAATTCTCGTTTTCACCAAATTAATTCCATCATCAGAACTATCTTCATCATCGGTACGTTCCAGCTTTATATCTCCTTCTACATGGCCTGGATGGGACGGTGTTGGCTCTGAAAAAATACCAACTCGAGGTGGTGATATTGATCCATGCCTATAAATTATTCCTGTAGTGTTCTTCATCAATTCATTCACTTGTTTCATAACTATATCTTTGTTGTCCAGCTCATCTTCAAATAAGTCGGGCGAATCTATTGCGGTTAGGTTTATATCATCCACTAAGTTAAATGTTTTTTGATCTATAGGTTCGTCTGGAATATCTGGTTCTGTAGGAGAGACCACTGGTGTCTCTGATGAATCTTCAGATGCGTTTGACTCTTTCGATACATTTGGGTCTTTTGAAACATTCGACTCTTTTGGTACGTTTAACTCTTTTGAAATGCTTGACTGATTCGATACGTTTGGTTCTTTTAAAACGGTCGACTCTTTTGGTACGTTTAACTCTTTTGAAATGCTTGACTGATTCGATACGTTTGGTTCTTTTAAAACGGTCGACTCTTTTGGTACGTTTAACTCTTTTGAAATGTTTGACTGATTCGATACATTTGGATCTTTTGAAATGTTTGACTCTTTTGAAATGTTTGACTGATTCGTCGATACATGTGGATCTTTCGAAATATTTAACTCTTTCAATACGTTTGCTTCTTTCAATGCAATTGTTTCTTTTAATATATTTGTTTCCTTCGCTATCATTAACTTTTTCTCTACGTTTGACTCTTTAGATACGTTCGACTTTTCTAATTCTGGTATTTCTGCGTTTGTTTTAGTAGCAGTGAGAGGAGTAACTGCTGTTCGCATTCTTGGCACAACGTTATTAAGAGTTCTTAATAAAGAGGGGAACTCTTCTCCTTCTACGCTTTCATCTTCTAGACTTTCATCTTCTCCACCTTCATATTCTTCTCCGTCGTCTGGATCTATATCTGGGAAGTCTTCGATCTCTTGATTTCCATCCTGGTGATCCAAGAGCTTTGGAGACATGTTCGGTAGAACTTCCCGTCCCTCACGTCGTGGCGCATTCATTTTAGTTTCTCCGGGCAGACCAATGTTGCCCTTTTGCCGTCGAAATCGTACAATAAGACTTCTAGAATCCAACAAAGCATTTACGGTTCTTTTATACGAAGCCATCGCTTCCGTCACTGTGTTATACCGGATAAACGCATAGCGAGTGTATCTCATTCGCTGGGCATATCCAATATCAATGCGTTGCGCATTGGGAAAGTATTGTTTTACAACTCGCACCGAGATATGGGTGGGGAGATTGCCGATGTACAGGGTGTAAGGGTCGATTTCTTCCGGTGTCACTGGTGTTTCGTCTATGTAGTGACTTTTGAGCTCTGCAGTTATTTTTCCAGTGCCAAACGGGATCTGATTTATAGTATTCATAACCTTCTCTGCATCTGCGTCCTCTTTGAGCTGCACAAAGCAATAACGAGGGGTTGACGGCTGCTGAAAGTGAACAGTATCTATAAAGGGCGAGTACCTCTTCACAATATATTTGTTAAGATCTGGATCGGGGAATTTCAGTATCAACATTGGGCGTTTTTGCATTCGATGAAAATCTTTTTCAAGAGCTATGGCAGCTTCGGCCTCTTCCCGGATCCACAGTTTCGTTCGACTATACCTCGTTGACATAGGTTTACGTTTAGGTTTTTTGTTGACTTGTACCCTGCCATTCTCGGTATTGTTAAGAAAAATTGTAAGTTTCTCCGGACCGGCAGGTTGATCTTCTTCTAATGAACGGGCAAATTCACCGAAATCACCAAAACGATGAAATTCCATTGGTGGTGGTGGTCCTAGCATGGGGGAATGTATTTGTGGAAAGAAATGAGGATTCATACGACGACCGTGGATATGTGGTGGAGTTACATTCATATTGTGCATTATATCATTACCGTTTGGGGCAAGAACTGAAGGTCCGGTACCAATAAGGCCTCTCATTCCGCCATTAAACCCATTGAACATTCCCTCATTCATGACATTTAATCCTGCTACAGGCGGTGGTCGATGCGTTGCTGCTCCTATCCCATTAAAATCACGAAGAAACGGAGCAGGGGTGTTACTTACTTCTGGTTCAATTTTGGGTATTTGATCTAAGGGCTCCGGTTCTTTCGGTAACGGCGGCTTTTCAGGCTTTATATCGGGGGGTGGTAGCGGTGGAAGAGGTGGAGTTGCCGTTGAAGCAGGAGGTGTGTTAAAGAACGATGGAGGCGGTGCCATGAAATTCCATGAAGGACTATTGTTATACAACATTGGGGCCTGTGGCGGACCATATGACGCATAATTAACAGGATTCATCTGATAATAAGATGGCTGATAGTGCTGTTGATTACCCACATATTGCTGTTGTTGCTGTTGCTCTTGTTGTTGCTGCAGTCGCTGCTGCTGCTGCTGCTGAACTGCCTGAATTTGCTGCTGCACTTGAAATGAATGTTGTTGTTGCGCTTGAAATTGTTGTTGCTGGTGAGTCGGGATTTGTTGCTGTTGCTGGTGTTTCAAATGTTGCTGCTGCTGATATTGTGATTGTCGTGGATACGTTTCGAACCGCTTCGATTCAGAAGCAAATTCAGATGAATTGGAGCGTTTCATGACGACCGAAAAATATGTTTTGTTACGATATACCAAAATTAATTACTTGAAATGAACAGCATTCTTTTTGAGAGCATGATTGCTAAAAATTTAGCAAAACACGTTTCGAAAAATTGATTTTAAAAACACTTTTTGATAATTATGGATTTTCCCTACTTCTTTCCTTGCGTTTTGTAAAGTTTAGAAAAATACATATATTAAATTGCATTGGATGTTGTTTTTCTTAACTTCTGTCAAAGATAAATTATTAGTGTAGCACGCTGAATATACGGAAAAGAACGAGATAGACAACTAACACCTAACTCTCTACATCATGGTTGCGTTCGAAGGGTTAATCATAAAAATGTTGTGAATAATGTAGAGCACACCCCGAGTTTTGACGACAAACAATTTCAATAAATACCTAAAAAGGCTTCAAATGATTTTGATCCAATTTTAGTGAATATTACAATAGCTGTGTTCCTTTGCAACTTGAATAAATTCCGAAAGGAAATTGTTACTTTCTGCCAATTCTTTGCATTTATTCCTTTTACTTTGTTAAAAATCTGATAAACATGAAATCCACGAAATCTCCTTTTATGTTACCATTTCATTATCGGGTTTTCCAGAATATTTGTTTTCCAATTCTTCAATTTGTTGTGCTACAGCTTCCTCCAGAACTGTTGAATTGAGATCGGGCAGTAATAACACGCTGATATATGACAATAAAACTTTCATCTAAAATTTCAAATACCTCAAAAATAAATGAAGCATCTTCGAACGTAGCCGAACGTTTTCTCTAACTCGACTCGACCACTATTTTGCTGAATTCGTTTCGAACTGTCAAAGTGACTAATTTTTGATTTTCTGCAGTGCGAATATTTACAAAATAAATATGACAATTTTGTTGCGATCTATTAACTTGTCATGCCACAAATTGAATAGAAATATACTCCAATTACCTTCAATCACAGCAAGGTTTGTTTATTATTTGTTTGCCTCTAGAATTTATAAGAATCTTTTTATGTAAGGTTACCATGTGCCCGATCGGTGTCTCTCATCCCGCTGAAACGTTACATGAAAGAAGAAAAATTCGCCGAAAAGGATAAAGTTCCGGATGGTTTCAAGATAATCTATCGGGCACCTATGGAGTATTACGTAAGAGCGTCGAAGCTTGTCTCTAGCCTTACTGCCACATTTGTCGGTGCTCTAGCAGTTTTTAAATTTGCCACCGCAAACCAATACATACACCTGGCACAAGAATTGGATTTGGGTGGTCTAGTAGCACACGATTCAGATATTTGGTTATTTGCCGCTGGCTTTATCGGCATTAATGGAGCAATAATGGTTTTTATTACAAAGTATCCCTTGAGAATTTACAAGAATGACAAGAAGTAAGTTTATTATGGAATAGCCTCTAGAGTCTAGAGCTTATTCTAAGTCCTTTCAGGTACATGGCTGTGTACGAGGGTATCTTACCTTTTGGAATGAATCGGTTTAGTTTTAACAAAGGAGAGGTCAAAGATTGTAAACATTTCTTGAATCCTTGGTCACTTATTACGTATAAAATTAGAAATAAGACATCACTGCTGTTGTTAGATTATTTTAAGACTCCGTCGGAGTTTCATGAAATGTGTGCTGAAAATAAATAAAAATACTTTTTAAATAAACTTTTGTTTACAAATTTCTTTGTCTGGTTCATACATAGATGGCGCGATATTTGATAGAAAGATACTGTCACTCCACGTGCAGGGAAACGTCAAAGAATTACAAAATCAAAAACAATTTCCTTTTTTTTTGAAACACAAAAAAATTTTACAGAGAATTTAATACATTTCCCATGGAAATTACAAAGAAAATCACTCAAAATTCAGGTTGAAACAAGTTGTAAAATATTTGAAAATTTATTTTAACATTTAAATTCTTCAGATGAGGAAATTCAAGATGAATTACCAGCAAAGCGAAAACGTGCCAATCCCTTTAACGCGAATCGGAAGGAGGAGAAGGAAAAACGTCGCCAAAAACGTGCAAGGATTATCATTCGTAACATCTCCTATAAAGTCACCGATAAAACACTGAAAGAGCACTTTGAAAAATTTGGAACAATTCAGGACCTAAATCTTTTAAAGCGTCCAGATGGCAAGCTTGTCGGATGCGCTTTCGTTCAATATGAGACAGTGAATCAAGCGGCAAAAGCGATTCTCATGACCTCAAGCAAGGATTTTCTTGGACGAAAAATCTTTGTAGATTGGGCTTTAGGAAAAGACGAATACAAAAGAAAAAAAGAGGATGAGAGTGAAAGCAAAGCAAAAGTGGAACTTAAGGAGGAAGTAAAGTCCGAAAGTGACGGCACGGCTGAAAATGAAGACAAAGACGACACTTCTATAAAATCCGAATCTGCGGTTGAAAGTAATGATGATACTGATTCTGATGAAGAAGCTGCAAATGTTTCTGAAGATGAAGAAAAAGTTGACGACGATGGCGATGAAGAGGCAGAGGACAAGAAAGATATAAAAACTAAACTAAGCGTCCAAAAAGAGAAACACTTGTCCAATGATGTCAAGGAGGGTTGCACTGTTTTCATTAAGAATGTTCCGTTCGATGCCGATGACAACGATATGCGAAAGATCTGCCGAAAGTTTGGACCCGTTTACTATGCTATTATTAATCGAGATCCAGTGTCGGGACATTCGAAGGGAACTGCTTTTGTTAAATTCAAAACTAAAGAGTCAGCAGATCTATGTTTAGCTTCAGGGACCGAATTTGTGCTGAATGATACTCCACTCGATCCATTTCCAGCACTAAGTCGTGATGAGGTGCGTCAACAAGCTGATAAGAAGTCGTCAAAGGAAGAAAGCAAGGACTCCAGGAACCTTTACCTCGCGAGGGAAGGCTTAATCATGACAGGCTCCAAGGCAGCAGAAGGTGTTTCTGCATCGGATATGAATAAACGACACAAGTTGGAACAGATAAAAAATCAAGTATTAAAAAACCTAAACAGGTAAGACAAGTTATCTTATAGCTAAGCAAAAAGCTAATTTAAAACTTTTAAGGTTCGTTTCCCGTAATCGGCTTTCGATCCACAACCTTCCACTGAATTACGACAATGAAAACCTCCGAAACATGGTGATAACTCATACTGGATACAAACCACACGAGTGCAAGGTAATGCGTGAGAACAGAATCACCCCAGAGCACCCCAAAGGAAAGTCCAAAGGATTTGGTTTTATGTCATTCACTACACACAAGGAAGCTCTCACTGCTCTAAGAAAACTCAACAATAATCCAACAATCTTCGGAAATGTTCATGTAAATAGAAGTATTTTCTGTTGTCTTGAAAATATTTGACTCTTTTCCTTCCAGCGTCCAATAGCCGCATTCAGCATAGAGGACCGTGCGGTTCACAAAATCAAGGAGAAGCGTACTCAAAAGTCGAAACTTCATAACCCAACTTACCAGGAGAAATTAGAAAAGCGTAAGGAAACGAGGCAAAATAAAGTCAAAAATGGCTCGAAGACTCCACAAGTAGACGACAAGAAGAGGCTTAAGAGGCACATACAGAAATTGGAAGCATCTCGTGCGGCGGCGGAAATAAAAAAACCTAAACTCGCAAATGAAGTGGAAGACTTTGTTGGGTTTGAAGGCAAACGAGGAGCGTCAATTGGAATGCGATCAAACAAGAAAATAATGGAACAAGCCCGAGAACATAAGAAGAAGGTTGGTGAGCAAAAACGTAAGGAGAAACAGAAAAAACAGAAAATTATGCATCGTATAGAGAGGAAACAAATTGACAGAACAAAGCAGGGCCAGAAGAAAGTTAATCGAGATGACTTATCACATTTAGTTGAAAAATATAAAAAGATGATCGATACTAAAACAAGTGAGAGAACTCCAGCAAATACAAGTGAGAAGAAAAAGAAAAAGAGAACGAAGTGGTATAAGGAGTAAAGTGTATTTGTCTTAGGTAACTAATAAATAAGTCTTGTTGATTACATATTTGCTTTCAATTTATTTATCTGTTGCTACGGAGTACCCTATTCTGAACTTCATGATAATCTGTGCTGGCTAAGGCATTCGTTTTTTTCTTAGGTAATGAGTAGGTATTTTTATGTAAGTCAAACCACGCTGGGTGATCTTTATGATTTGCTTAATAGTTACACTCATTTTAAGTGCTGGTTGTTTAACGTTCCCGATCCAGAATAAGCTGGAGTCTTGTTCTCCTTAAAGGAAAAAATCCCTTTGGCATGAAAACACTTTAATCGACTTAAAAACGGGACCATATTGCAAGTCGTATGCGATATGCTGCGGTCTTGTTAAAATTACATGTGTGAAAAATCTTGGAAGGTTGTTGTCCTTATTTCGTTTGCTATGGTCGTCAACAGAAAAACCTCCTTATCTGAGGGTCGTCGCTGGTACATAACACAGATATATGGTTGGCCGGTTACTTCTGAAACACAACTCCCAACCCCTACACCCCTCCCTTGTTAGCTGCCACCAACGACTATCCAATCGAGGTACTAGGCAATAGGAAAAATTTGTTGCCGCTTACCTATCTACCTTTTGACTGTAAACTTATTCAGACATTTCCAAACATTAAAAGTTAAAGACGGAATATCAAAAATGATAACATCTGATCCGATCTTATCTGCTGTTTCCTGTGGTACCAATCCCCCGAAGAAGTCTTTAGTTTTGGTAATATCCACAGAAACATCTCAAGAAGTGCAAGCAACGCTGGAATAAACAAGAAATGAAACAGCATAAGCTAACCCTGCTCACCACTTAGTAATTGAATTATTTTACTACCCAAATAATGTATTATCGACACATGAGAACGACTCTATTCCAAGAACGAAGAACCTAAAGAGATAGAAGAGATCCAAATACAAACTCAAAATAAGGGAAAGTAAAATTTATTTGAATTAATGAAGAATATTTTAGTGTTTCATATAAAGGACACATAACATAACGTTCCAAGTTTAAATTTATTAGGTAATTTTTTAAACTGAAAAATTGAATCAATAAATCGAGACCATGTTATGAAGCATTGCTACATTTTCCTCGTAAGTACATCCTTTCATTGTAGATGGTTAAAGATTACATTTTCTTCTGAACACGTCCCCCAATGAAACACATTGCAGTGGTACATTACAAGGACGCCCACGCTCTTCACAAAGCCATTGTCAAAACATTTGCTTGATTTAATCCATTTTCCAAAAAAGCAACACGGAAAAGGATACTTTTGTGTTATCACACGTAGTCTGTGTGATCAGAAGTAAGCCATATCACAATTCACCGATGAGAAGCACAATAGAGTTTTCTATTCATGTTCATGGTTGATCCTTGCAGTAAAAAGAAAGAAAAATAAATTCTTGCGAATATTACAGATAGATACCTACATTTATACGTACAGGGAAATAATTTACCAGCTTTAACCCGTGCATAAATTTCAATCCAGCCTAAGCAGATGGTGTCCTTTACATTACAGTAAATTGTGCCACGTCTCTCTTATCCTGCGTGATGATAATCCCTTCGCTTCGTTCCTGTACCAAGCTCATTTCTGTATTCTATTTACTTTTATAATTTACTGCTGCCACAAGCAATTTGTCAAACGATTATTCTGCTTCTCTTAACTCCACACCGCGAATGAAACGGAGACGAAAAAGGCTTCGTAGATTCAAAAGAACATACAAGTACGACTGTGTCCTTGTCTGAAAAGATCCATGATAAGGGAATCAGAATTATCCTTGGTTGAGTTTTTATGATGCTATTAATGTATGATTCAATGTCTTCAAAGTCTATTTACTGTCTGCAAGCAGATCTTGCTGCTTCCCTGCCTTGATTCCATTATGTCGAAGGACTTGTGCGGTCCATTGAACTGGACGTGTGGCAAATTAAATTGCAAGGACTATTCTCTGTTGTGCTGGACTTCGATTCACGTCAGTAATTGCTATTGATGTGTGAACTTCGTCTTCTTCTTCATCCTCTTGTTTGAGGATATTTAAGAAAGGATAACATTCAACAATTTTATTTCATTTACTTTCACCGTGTTGTTTTTGTTGTTGTACTTTTCTCCCCTGTTAAGTACACACGTTTCCTTCGAAAGACAAATATTTGTTAGATTGACGTACATACTACATACCTACTGACAGAAAGTTTTCAGCTTTTTAAGCTGGATAGGCGAAAGTGAAGAGTTTTCAGCAGGACAAATGGGGAATCCAATCAATCGAATGATTGGAAAGTGGCGATTGTGGGTGTGATTCATTTGTTGTACGACAAATATTGACAATTTAATTACGCTTGATTGGTTACTTGAAAATCGACAGTTAGACGAAATGAAAACTTTGTTGAATTATACTTTATTTTATTGGTAATGTGATATATTAGGAGGTGAGCATTTTCACAGGACACAATGATAGATCAGGATTTGTGGAATTTATTGCTTCGGTTGATTTATTGAATTGTATGTGTGATCATGATCAGTAATAGCATTAAGCTTTTGTTTGGCTTGATGGATTTATTTTTGTTTTAGGTACTTACATACACCGCGGCAAGTATTCCATTCAATTAGGTGAAGTCAGTGAATCTCATTTCTATTAATGGTATGCAATACTGTATTATCTCTGACTTAAAACGATTTTTCAACTTTATCAATGCCAAAAGTAAATCGGATGGATTACTCTTCAGATTCAGATAAAGTTCCTGACATTGCTCTACAAAAATAAAATGCGCAAACGCAATTTGGAAAACCGCTTAAATCATTCCCGTTCATAAAAAAGGTATCAAGAGTGAAATTATAAACTATTGCCAAAGTGTCATGCATACCCAAACTCTTCTTTTAATTGGAAATCAGGCGTCGAATTACGGCATCAGTGATCAAGTAACTCATCACGTCACGTAAAAATGAGCATTATAACGTATAAACGATAAGTCCGACGCTATAATGCTCGTTTTAACGTGACGAGTTACTCTATCACTGATGCCGTAATTCGACCCCAGTTTTCCCTTTTAACCAACACGGTTTTCTTTAGATCAACCACCACTAAAACTCATTTGATTTGTATACCTTTGTTCTCCTTGGAAATTTGGAATTAAGTCAATGTAATTGCCACTGACCCTAGTAAGGCACAATTTCTTTTTAATTTCAAACATACTGCTCTCAGATTTCAACCTAGATTAATTAAGTGGATAGGAACGTATTTGGTCTCACGAAAGGACAAAGTGACTTTCAGATCGTCCATCTCGGACTGTTTTGCTGCCACTTCTGGCGTCCCTTAAGGCCGTCACCTTGGGCCTTTGGTTTTTTCTTGTCAAACGCCGAGAAGTTGCTGATGTGCTCCTTATTCACCAACTCGTAGCTGGCAAAATCGATTCCCCATCACTTTCACAAGCTCGAATTTAATGCTTGCATATGCAATAAAAACTGTTCTGTTTTTTTTGGACAGAAAACGCGCATTAAGACTAACATTTGTGTGACAGCGAAATTGAGAAATCCATAGACCACAGTTTCACCTGAACACAGGAAAAATGTTTTCTGTTTCTCACTGTTTCATATTTTCACAAACAATGCTCTAGGAAAATATCCAGTTACATCAGTTAACCCTTAAGCCTACTTTCGGACGAACTGTTAAATGTACTCATATGTTCAACACGAATTTGGACTGATCTGGATAACTCCGTGTTTCCTGATAACTATATCCTACAAGCATTTAAAACCAAATTGGATGGGTATCTCTAATTCTCCCAATGTCTGTGATTTGGTTTAAGGGTAGTCATAATTCCTTTAGCGCAAGCTAATTGGAAAGAAAAGTTAAAATATAACGCAGAGTTTGTAATACGATAGCACACACAAAAAAGAACGATGCATCATGCATGGCTTTAGAGGTTAGACGATTCTTGACGTCTTGTATGGCTGGATAAGTCGATCTATTTAAAAAAAAAAGCTTTGGATTTGAAATATATTTTTCTTTTTAAATTCAAATTCCTTAAAATCCCAGTCTTAATATGTGTAGATGCATAATGGTCAGCTACCACAACGACGCCAGGTATTTATCTACCTTATATTTATTATGTACCTACTTTCTTCCGCTCTTTCTTCACTTTAGCACAAACATAATATTCAAGGAAATGATTTGAAGATACATATCAATTCTGCATTTGCATCCTAGACATTGTCATCTTTCTTACTTCTTCTTGCGAGAAATTAAATTTCCCGGAGTGGAACATCTTCCAATGATTGACGATTGATCATAAAGATTGCAAAATGAAATTGCATTTGTACAACCACCACTCCATATGCTGCCACCGGATGTGTGATTTATATGACACAAAAGAATTTCATTCAATACTCAGCAGCACCACATTTTGTTGGGTATTATTTTAGTTAACCTTGAAAAATGGAGACGAAGGTTGTTGTTTCCTTGAATACTCTCACATATGTTGAGTATACTATATTGTCACAAATCCACCGATAATATATTGGAAGACTCACTTTTCATGACAACGCGTATGTGAACCCTAATTTATAAGTTACCTCATTTATCCCGACACAAGTGTTACCATCTAATAGTCATTTGTCGTCCTTCATTACCAGCCGAGCATACATACATGTATTCAGCGTGTGGGAAGGCATCCTTTTGAGAAAAAGCACCCCAGAAAAAGCACCACAGGACCCAAAAAAAAAAAAATGTTCCGCTGTGTCCTTTCACTGTCAGTGAAAAAGTGCCTTCCTACCTAATCCTTGAATTAATGGCATCGACGAGTGGTAACAACAAAAAGTACCAGGTCCCCAGTTATCAGGGGAATTACAAAAAAAAAAAGGTAGGCATAGTGATAGCGCCAAAATGCTCCCTATTCCACCTCTTCCAAGGACATTAAAAGCATGTAGTATTTACAGAATACTTGAGCACATGAAAGTTTTATTATCACCACTTATGAGGTTGTTTGTTGTTTATTTTACTGATTTCTTTTTTTTTCTGTTCCGTCTTTCCATGTAGCTGTACATCTTTCATGATTCCTTATTTTTATCTCTTCTAGGAGTGTGTGTGTCTAGTAACGAAATAAATGTCACAACAAATTTCATTTCATAGAAATCGTAATCCATTACATGTCTCCCTTTGGAAAAAGAATGTAAAGAAAAATAAAATGATCCTGAAATTTGTTCTATGTTACGAGTATAAATAACAAGGACCTTCTTACATTCATACAAATCTCGTCTCTTTTCTAATTTCATTGCTTTGTCTTTACGGAATAAATATTAAGTTAATAAAGATGATTTCTCTGGCGCGAATATTTTAAGAAGGAAGTTATGTGTAGGTACTTATACTCACGGACATAATTTGATAGAAACAAACTTTTATTAAGTTGACAAGTAGATGTGCAGCTGTGCTTACAAGGGCTGTAACCGTGCATATTTCAGTTCGAAAAGACACGCGTTTATGATGTGTGCGTGTATACGCATATGGAAGGTCGTATACGTGACAAAATTTGTTACAAGTTCATATGTCATTTGCACCATGTCATTTGTTCCACGTCATTTGGTATGCGAGAAGTCGTATGTCAAATATGACATTTCAGAAGTCCTTTGGAATAGTTTATGTATATATAAAAATATGAGTTCGTTGGCTAATGTCTTCATTATTTTTCACATAAGGTTATACACTATAGTGCAAGGAGAAGTTTATAAATAAAGCATAGACACAGCTTTTGTAAAAGAGAAAGAATTAACGACCTACAGATCTTAGGTTTCTTATTCGGTTTTCGGGGTTAGTGAAGCGATAAGATTTGTATCATACATGGGTAAACAAATGAAAGTAGGAGTGGAGATGCCCGTCAAAAGACTTCCTCAATCTCGTGCTAGAAAGCAGCACCAGCCCATGCCATAGGAATGGCATGTTAATTTAGAAATTAACCTCCACAAATGAGACCGGATTTATAACTTATCTCTCGATGTGCAATTTTGATGCTCTACAGAACGCTGATCTTATCGGTTCTATTATATAGTGTCAAGTGCTGAACGGCAGTAGCTTTTTGCGATGGATGGGACAAAAAATTCAAAAATCCAAGACAAGTCGACTACATTGGTTCAGTTCGAGAAGGCAAAGGATACCGTACCGTCATTTGAAAATAAATTAAAATGCAGATCCTTTAATTATCGGTGAGCCAAAAATAATCATATTTTACCGTTTAAAAATGAAAGTGTTTGGTTTTGTAAAGCTAATTTTCAATCCCATAGACTTTGTTTTGGAAGTAAGTTGTGAATAAATAACGCAAAACGTTAAAACCCTGCATGCATATTTAAATTTCAGAAGGGAGACTGTATAAAATACCTTTTTTATGTTAGTGTCCACTTTGCATACTCCCATAAGGGCAATTTATTGCCACCAGAATATTCTCATTGTAAGTGGTATTCAAAATCCCACACGCTCTCCACATTGTAAGTGCTCTATGTTAATTAGACGCAAAATCAATTTTCTCCAATGGGTACTCGGTCATGCGTGCACACTTTGGATCCTCATTCTGTATTTATGTACGAGAACGTAGGTACACGCAAAACCACTCTGTGGCATTCATGCTAAATGGCTATATTACATGGTCCTTAACGAGACAATGAAGCCAAAAACCTCACACTAAAAGTCAATGAACCAATTCTTATTTACGAAATAAAGCTTTCAATTAGTTACACTTCATGAATGCACCACTGGAATTTGACACGCTAAATCGAAGGAAAGTTTAAAGCTAGATCGTCTTCAATACAACAGAACTTTTCTTTATACAAAATTCTCTACCGATAAAGAAAAATTTCAATGGAACCACAGCCGAATCGAAAGAAATCCCTTCTTGATGAAGAGTTCTATCTCCTCTTGCGGGATTGCAACTAAACCTTCACGACCGATGCAGTCAACATTGTCAGAGGTTAAATCTTACCATGAGAACAGAATCATCCGTGTATGAGCTACAAATAACAACAAAGAAAGAATTCGATTCAATTTCATCACCGACGTGTTTGAAAAGTTTTTTTTGTTTTGTTTTTATTACTTTAGATAAATTCCCAACTGAAATCTGTTTCAAAATTCACCGCAGAATATAGAATACGAGTGCAGAGTAGAGGTGGATCAAAGCGAAAGAAAAACTTTTAATCCCAGATGCATTTTTTACGACTGAAAAACTTTCATTGGATTGATTTTTGATATTTTAACTGAAACCCTTCGCGCGGATTGGAATCTCTCGATGCAATTGTCCTTTTAAATGTCATGTGAGTGGTTTAAATTAAAGCCGGAATAACTAGTTTATAAGGGGTTGGTAAATATTTTGAAATTATATGATCGATTAAATGTTATCGCTCAGTAGTTTATGGTAAACGAAAGGATTTGGGGAGGTGAGTTTTACAACATAGTATTAAACGAATCACCTGAGGTAAGGAAAAGAGGGAAATCAAATCAAACGAAAAAAAATTAGAAAGAAACGAATGCAAAATTAACCTGACCTTAAATCGTAAGAGAATAATTAATGAACGTTTACACCCTTGCATATCTATGAAGGTATGTATTATAAATATGTATATTATGATAGCCACGTGGCAATGTTTTATGATATTCATAGTGATGACTTTTAGAGTTCAAAGGACGCGATAAAAAAAACCCATCGTATAATAAATTTAGCCAGACAACCATGATGTCATCCCTCGGGGGACAACAAGTATCGACGATGTTTCATCATCCAAATGGAAATATATAAATAGTATCACTTTAATGGATTGCCCCTAAAAACGACACGACACAAATCCGATTCTGAACACTGGATTACTAAAAAAAGAAAAAGAACACAAAGTGATAAACAAATTCAGAAGGGCAGTATTTTGAACTGACTGAAAAAGCTTTAAGATGATTAGAGAGGTTATACCACGACAGCTGTTGAGAAGATACTGACCTAGTAAATAGTCTGAGATATAAATTCAGTAGTATCACTTTGAGACACATTGTACTGGACATTTTCCAACGGGCTTCAAATTAAATCCCAGTGTCTACTTCGGGCAAATCGATATTTAACTGGATGAGAGAACTGGATCCATGGTGGCTTCTGCTTTATATTTACCATGCACCAACAATGAAGCTTCTTTCAATGGTCTTAGAGATTTAAGGAAAAAAAAAATTGGTCCTAGTTGCGAGGGAGACGAATGGAGGAACTGAAACTGGGAACTAACTATAACCAGAAAAGATCAAAGCAAAGATAAATTAGCCTAAATAAAAACAGCAACGCCTAAGAAAATTAGACTTAACTGAGGAATACCTTTGCAGATTCTGCAACGAGTCCAGAAACATATCTAAAAATATGAATCGGTACGAAAATATTAAATACGAATGTGACGATCATAGACCCATTTTTCATTTTCAAATTCCTCAGAGAAACTGGTATTGAGCACATCTCAGAAAATAATAATACTGAAAATAAAACGCGAGGGTAACTCTAAAGAGGGAAAAAACCCTTTTCCGAGGGTAACGGGAGCCCAAGACACCTTTTCCGCAAATAATAACATTATTGTCTCATTTGTCAAAGTCTAAACAAACCAGCGATTAGTGCTATTCTCTAGTTTTTACAGCCTTCAGTTTCGGTCTGAATTATTGATATTTTATGCTTTTGTACATTTAAATACGATGTGCCTTTTTATAATTTTTCTTTTCAAATTAGTTGGCTAACTTTTGACAGAAATAAGAGCAAACACTTTATTAAAGTCCTTTGAAATGCACACACATCTATTCAATGCAAATTTCGCACTTTCGTTCCTTAGAACTGTGGTGATTCATTTGGAAAATTAATTTCCATTTTGCTACCATATCATGACATAGTTCAGCAGCTATGTACCTTCAGTTCGAATAAAGCAATCGCAACTTTTGGCATTAATGTCGGAGGTTGGTCCCGAATAAATGTTTGCAGAAGAATATTAAGTACTCGTAGATGTTGAGAGGAAATTTGTTGATATTTCCCAGAAAATGCTCCTTAGTGGGCGGGACAATCATACGATGAATGAGTTTCAGGTCTATAATTAGAAACATCTTTCATTTGAAAAACCCCTATAAACTCAAATAGTCATGTTTGTGTGCAAACAAACTGCACTCCAGAGAAGAGTTTCAACAACCATAGTCTTATGGGCTGGGAGTGTTGTGCGAAGTATGGGAACTTTATTTGTAGTCCCTATTATTTTAATTATTTCATTATTTCCGGACTCAAGGATCGTCCTCCATTTGCCATGCCGTGTCGTGTTAATCATTGTCATCATGTCCTTATCCAACGCGAATGGTGATGCTGTGCGAATATTAAACTTCAAAACTCAGTCACCATCGCCATCGCCATGACAGAACAGAACCAGTACCATGTTTCCCCGCTCTTAAACTTTCGCTCTTTAGCTTGTATCACGCTCAGCGTCATTATTAACGGAGCGGAATTAGTGGAATAAGAGGGTGAATCCATGGTGCTCTTGTGTACATTTCAATTGTTGGTTGCTTATGGAATTTACCCGGTTTGTGTTCATTTGACGCCTTCAGTGTCATTGTTTGTCCCGCTTTTATATTCGAAAACAAAGCATTCTTTATGTGGCTTGTTTTTTGAGATGCGACACCGTTTAATTTTAATTTGCACAGTTATGTGAGTGAATGAAAGTTTTCTCGAGTGTAGAGTTTTAATGGAGGCTTTGGACCACAAGCAAAGAAAATAAAATACTTTGACATGTTGGTGCGGTTGATCTTGATATGATATCCTTCCTGATTTTTTATTTATTTCTTTTTTTTATCAATGAAGGTCAAAACGATTTGTCTAAATTGTGAATTTCAGAAGCAATTTTATTGCTACTTGCTACCCTTGCTACTTTTGAAATGCTGACGAAGCATAATAATTATCAAATTGGATCTCGAAATATACTGTATCGGTCTGTAAAAGCCTCACAAAATCAATGCCGCGTCAAACAAGGTGACATTCTCTCAATCTGCAATTTTGGGCAGGATACCATTGGCATCATTTGAAAGCATCGGTGATGATGTTGTATTGCATACACTGTGTACGGTTTCCAGTGAAAATTGTTTAATTGAATTTGGTATCAAGTATACCCTGTTAAATTCGTTAACTACAACAACATCACTGCAACTCTCCATTTGGTGCTTGTTGCCTTTGCTCTAACATTAAATATTCGCCATCCAAGCTACCTGTCCTGTGTAAGGATAATTGGCTTCGGTAGTTATTGCTCCTATTAATTGACAGAAAGTTGTCAGCATGTAGAAGTGGATTGGCTTCAAAACCTTATCACGCTTTATGTATTGAAACATCTACAGCATCCCCTCACAACACTGCTGGATTGGCCCCTTACTTGATTTTCCATCCAATCATCTGACAAAATGAATTAACCTGGCAACTTTCAATTAGCCTCACCGGCACAGATAAACTGAATTTGCTTTCTAAAGACCTGCATCACAGTTCGTTTCTATCATCCGGATGTTATGCTTGGATGGGTGCTTTGACTACGGCGGGTTTTGTCGTACCCAATTGAAAATTAGACGAAATTGCTACCGTTTACAGATTAAGAATGTGGACGTTGAAAATTGAAGTACCTGGAACCTGCGAAGGATTTATGCTTATCCGACAAAGCAAGGTCGAAAGCATTTAGCTGGTGAATACTATGGAAGCTTAATGATATAACCGACTTGGATATCTGATTTTTGAAGAAGCAGATGTCGGTGAAGTATCGAATCATTGAGCGCACTGTACTGGAAACTGAGCGTGTGTTTGAAATTAAGACCTAAAGTAAACAAGATTTCTTTCAAGCGAGAGCTGAATAGGGCAGGGTCCATAAATTGTCATCTGCTCACAAATATGTATTTTGGTTCAAATTCACGAATGGAAATAGTGACAGAGCAGGGCGCTAGAACATTTACCAAACTTTTAACTCAAACTCAAGCTATTAAGTGGTCGTTAACAACCGAATTATCAACAGCGGTCCTTGATGTATGGACCCATGAAATTAAAGAAAGGTAAAATAAGGTAAACACACCGAATACAATATGTAAGAGTGATTTATGATGACATGGTTGACAGTTCGCCCGGGTTGGTGAAAAATGATTCGCCAAGGGCTTTTTTTCTGGTCCTGTAGAGGTCTGGATAATTGCAACAGAAGTGTGTCGTCACAGCCCTTTCAGAGGTCGGTAGAACTAAGTCGCATTCTTTTTAGATGTGCCCCCAATAGATTATGATTTGTGAAAATACTCATCACTGAGGGTAAGTACGGTTAGTTGGGCGTGAGTATTTCTCTGCTGTTTCTTTGATATGCGGCTTGATCGTAGCGTGCTCCATTTCACATCGGTAGGGTTCCAGAAGCCTAAGTGTATATAGTGCTTTAATAATTCTATATATTAAGTTAAGTTTCGACCATAATTCGTTCAGTTTTATTGACCGGGCAACGGCAGATTCTTCTGAGTAGATTCCAGAATTAACCTTTTTATCTATTTTTGAGCAGTCGAAAATAGATGTGTGTCCGGTTACATCAAATTGGTATTGATGGAAAACATGAATGAAATATTAAAGATTAGGCTTTTGACTTTTTAATCTAGGATGGAATGAGTATTTTCAAAGCTAAGGACCAAGTTGAAGTGAAACTTCTTTAGCGGGGGTAGTGAATCTAAAACGTCATTCATTAAAGTTATAAAGTGATAGACTAGAGCCAGCGGATGAGCTTGAATGTGCCAAGGACTAGATATAAGAATGACTCTTAAACTAATATATCCTGACACTGCCCAGTACTCGTATCCATAAAAAGGCTATGGAATGCTATAAACTGTAAACAACCAATCTACCGCCACCAATGACAAATTACTACAGCCTTTCGAAGGGGCTTAATTGAAATACAAAGTGCAGATGCCGCTGTAAACTTCCCAATGGAATTTGTGTGATTGACGAAAACGACAGAAGATTCACTTCAAACGTTCGCTTATATGGTTAAGACACACATACATGACACACTAGCTTCATCGATCTGGCGATCGGGGCGATCGGGGCGATATGGGACGATAGCCCCAGACCTGTAAAGTAATTAAGTATTTTGGGACTGAAGTACTACTTAAGTATAATAACATTGTACTTATTTGTTTTTAAATACAAGTACAATTCCTTGGTACTTGTACTTAAAAATGTTCAAGTACCAGACTTGTACTTGTATTTGTAATTCCTTTTAAGTAGGTACTTCAATTCCTTTCAAGTACTTCAATTCCCCTTTCCCAGAAGTTGTCACTTCTTTAGTGCATAATTCCTATAATAGTTTATGTAAATTTAAACTCCTAATTAAAAGTTGATATCATGCAGAAAGAAAAGTTATTTAGCGTCATCTGCAATATAAAGCTTTCATTTTCGAGAAATTTTAAATCCTTGTTATTTGAGACTGATTATTATGTTCTTCTGAAAGGATTTAATAAAATTTCTATTTATGCTTCTTTAACTCAAGAAGTTTCACCCATTCACCTAGGAAGTCATTCATTTAGGTAATGCTATTGCATTTGCTTCGGCTTACTGTACGAAATTAGTTACATTCGGGGTAGACTATTCATGAAATGCCCTTACTTCCTTTATAACTTTTTTATTTTTTTGCGGCTTAATTTTCTGCAGATGTTTTTGTGTTTCGTTTTTCATTAAACTGCACAGGGTTGCAACTTGTAATCCCTGCCCTACATCCACTCTCATATAATTCAACGAGTCTCACATTAACTTCGTAATGTGTATTTGGTCTCCCTGGGAGTAGTTTGCTGATGGAGACATGTACTTACTTATATACATGTGTAACGAAAGGGATTTTTGTGGCAAGAAAGCCTAAAGGTAATTTTTTATTTTTTTCTATGAGTGGGTGGTGGTGAACCATTTAAGTATCTGTGGGGTATTTCAATAGCTTTATCTCAGTGTTTAGTTATCTATCTGACTTATTGAAAGGTCGAAGCCACAGTTTAAATAAAAAGAGTTTTGCTGCTCCTTCATGAGGGGTTCAGTGAACTGAGAACGTTGTGAATATGTGTTCATGTTGCCACAAAATCTATTCAGGAGACCTCCTACGCCAAAAGGCAAAGCTTTTCACAGCAGGAGGATAGAAGTATTAAATGAAGCGTGAGCCGAGTAATTTCATTGAATTGAGTCATTATGTGCGCTACAGGTTGATATGATAGTTAGCCTGCTGACTAGAAGGTAATGTGTGTACGTGTGTAGGCATTTACAGAGTAATTTATTCATTTTGACTTTTAGACGTCTAAAAGGGATTTCACGTAGACTTTGCCACTTTTGATTTTACTTTGATGGAAAAAATTGTAAAACGTGGATCATGCAGTAAAGCATATTTTATAATTTATTTATATAGAAGTGTAGGCTTCAAGAAAATGAATCTACTGTTATTAAAAACATGTTAATTTAGGTGTGAGTTAAATGGCATGTGGTAAAGGTAAGAGCGCCAAACTTCAGCGGCCTGAGAATTAAGTTAACATGATACCAGGGATTTTATTGCCTTTTGGCATTTCATAAGGATTTGCATCTTGATAGATATATTACGTACGTTAATGTGAGCCAGGACAAGGTTTCCTTAATAACCATTTTTTGCCCAGAATTTGCAAGCAAATCTAGATTTCGGTGAAGTGTTGTCGGTTTTATCGGGTATGAAATTTAATATATCAAAAATGGAGCAGAGATCAGTTTGGTACCTGTACTGCTGCGCTAAAATTTTGAAGCAAATATCAAGATGGAACAAGTCAACCGCTAATACACATACTTGCGGATGTCTGCACTTTCTCTAGAAAATTAGGGTTTATACTTTTCTCGATAGTTATCCACCAGAATTAGTGTGGGTCTGATAATCGACGCACATAGCCAGATTGATGCCCGGGGTTGCATGCCCCAGCTCTTACCAATAGCTATTTAACAGGTTCTAGAAAAGTTACTTTTCAGTTAAGTTGATTGTCTAAAATAAGACCAAAATATTTTGCATTGTCAATGAAGGGCGAACTAGTGTCATTTATCCTTAAGTGGGAAAGTATATTGAAGGAACTTGTTATTTGCGAGTACATATTATACCTACATTTATTTATAGGTACAGTACATACATTAGTCATAAGCTTATTTATCTACTAACTAAAAACTACTTTAATTCTTAAGTTTAAATAAGTCATTCATTTTAAAATGCAAAACTTGTGATGTCATAAGTAGATATAAACACAAGCATCTCCCAGTTTATATCTTAACGAGATAAATAAAACTCAAACAAGTCCTTTCAACAAGTCAACAGAGTATTAAAAGTTTAAGCAAAAAAAAATGTTACACGCCTACCAGCCCAACTTGAGGACAAACATAGTAAAGAAATCCATAAATGTGCAAGCACCCACAAAACAAACATTTCTCACCCATTGTTTGTCTGACATGCTGTCAATGAACGGACGCAGGGGCCCAACTCCATCCATACATACATATCTACACAGTTAATTTGCAAAGAAACTCATATATACATATATATATGAATGTAACAATGTACTTCGCGTACAATTCATATTACAAGTTCCAGCACTAAGAGAGATTTCAAGAGCTTTTAGTAGACTTGGGAGAATGGCGGCAGGAGACCGAGGAGAAAGAAAACTGTGTAGCATTATTATATTAAAGCAATAACAATATTTGTTCTCGAATAAAAGGGAAAATTGGCATGTTTCCGACAACGACAAAGTCGATAGTGAGGCCTCACTAGCAAAAGAGGAATATGTAGGTACATAGATGTAGGATTCAACTCAAAACGTGGTGCTACTTATGGAGTATTTCCCCGAGGAACTGCTGTTGGGAATAATGGTAAAAACGTCAATGGTATCAATTTAGTTTTATTTTTTTTTATTTTGTTGTTTTGCCTTGTCTTATATTATATTCTTTTATTAATGATACTGAAATCTTATATGTATGTGACGCAATATAATAATATTAGAGAACCTTTTTGTCGAATTGAAAACCATCAAAATGGCTTTGGTAGCAAATTCACACCCTTGAGGTCGTAAAATAAAAACATCTCCTCTCCCCTTCCGCTTCCCTCATTTGGTGTAATAAAATAAATGGATGTTTGGATTGCGAACTGGCCTTTTATAGCCAGTCCAGAAAATGGTGAAAGTATGGAGACTAATTCATAATCTCTTAGACTGCCTGTAATAGGGAGGTAATCAATTTTACTCAGAATCAACGAAAGAGTATGAAAGGGGATGACATTGTCCTACATTTAAGGTTTGCTTTTTTTTGTTTTATTAAGTGTAAAACTTGCTCAGAGTGTATTTTCAAACCAATAGCTTGCAGTTGTACATACATCATTTTACTACAAATCAAAGGAAATTTGTTTGCATCTTCTATGTAGGATACTTGGAATATACTTCGTTTTTGTTTTCAACACAACACTCAAGGCAATTCAAAAAACAAAATATGTTTTTTTTGAATAATTGGCAATTCAACATATTTTCTCTGCTCCCGTGAACTGTAATTCTTTGTTCTTTTTGGTTTTTTTTCATGATATGACGTACTGAAAAGGCAAGTTTGACAAATCTCACTGGAAATGAAATATGTATGTCCTTTTATTGCTACATCACCCTGAATCAAATACAGAATACACGACAAAACAATTTTGACTTGTCAAGCTTTGTTTCTTGTTTATAGGGTAAATTGATCTTAATTTATAGATGTGAACACTGAGCAATAATTAAGTCTATGTCTACTTATATACATACATAGATTTGTTAGAAACATTAAAATAAACGACGCCTCAATAATACTTTAACTTTTTTGTACATATTTGTCAGTTTTAAAAATTAAGGGATTTACGAAATGAGGGCGAGGAACGTGTAATGCAAAAGAAAATATTTTCATGGCAAACGCAAAATTTGTTCCGCATAATTTCGATCCTTAGTGGATTGCTAAAGACCATGAGGAGCATCGGACTATCAGCACCAGGAATATTGCATGATGAATTCCTTTTCATTATCGTGTCGGTACTAGCTCCGCACTATGTGCAAAACCATTTATTACCACAAACCTCTTTATTTTGTAAACATTTAGCAGGACAGGAGCATAGAATGTGGATACTGTTTCTTCCTCCTCTGTGTCTCTCAGCTTCTGTAGAAATCTTTAAAGGGGCACCCATTTTAGTGGCATATCTATCTATCAAGCAATATCCCGTGCGGGCTCCTATTTTAGTCAGAAGTCTTGCCGCTCTTCTCCTTCACGAAAACCAAATGTTGATACTATTCCATCTGCTATTTGCTATTCTTCTGGTTTCAGTATCAATGTACAACTTTATAGATTCAAGAGAATCATTAGAACCTCTTTATTGTCAGGTTCTGACCCGCCTTTTCATTAAAAATCTCAACATGATAACGGCAGTGCAAACACCTTCCCTTTTGAGTTGAAACACACAACATCAGTGCTGCATTTGGAGAAGGAACAACTGAAAAACGAATTGTTCTGAGATGGTTTGGGATGCGAAGTTCTGTTCCAAGAATTAAGACCTCGAGAATGAGCCCCGTGGGAGACCAAAGAGCATCAATGACAAAGACGTCCTGTTGAAGGCGGCTATGAATGCAAATGCCCACCACAATCAGCCAGGAAAATTGTGCAGAGTTTGTGGCCATCTCCTGTGAGAGTACTGTAGCATTGTTTTTAAGGAAAACTACAAAACAAGCATTTTTCACTTCACATTCAAAGATGTTACTTCAAATGAAAATTGATAATGGTGTTATTGGTCCATACGGATTTCTTTAAAACAAGCTTTGGCTTTCTACTTGACTTAGTAAATAAAAATTTACTAGTATTCTATGTGTTTTTTTTTTTTTGCTTTTCATCTGGTCCTTATTTTTCGGTACAGCAGTGAAGCATGATACGTAGAGTATACCTATTAACCCTGAAGCAAAAACATGTTTTATGCATAATGCTCTTGCCATTGAAAATGTGTATAGATGTCATTCTTTTTCGGACATAAAATTTCTTAAAATGTATGTTCAAATAGGGAAATTTCTAGAGAATCTAACTCATCCAAAGATGACAGGCGTATTTTATGCAAATACTGTCCAATATTTATTTGATATTTCATTAATAATTAATCATATGATTTCACATAGAAATTACCCTTAACATTATTTTATTAACTTCCCATAGTTAAGTTTTCATAAAGAAAGATGCGTTAACCTTATTGTCAACAATAAACACAACTCTTATATACAGAACCGCATAGGGTTCACTTCTTGCACCTTTTTCCACAAAACAAAACCTTTAAAATATTTATAAATGTGGGGACATATTTTCCGGAGCATCTGATATAAGTTACGTTTTTCAATATTATTATTGGGAATGCAAATGCGATAAATAAAATACATACATACGATCATGGTAGTTATTCCTTTGGTCTTTAGACGTTTTTTTATTAATTAGATTGGAATACAATAATAGTTTAAAGTTGTATGTTGCCGTACTTATAGAGTGGCCAGCTTTTCTTTAAATATTTTGCCTCACTTTGGACCTTATCCTTTCAGTTCAATAAAGCCAGAGGATAGTTGATGATAGATTGTAATTAATTGAAAATGTTAATCCATATGTTACTGTGTCTCATGAGTATTTGCTCCTGTCTTTTACTATTGCTGAATAAAATCAAGGAATAAATTTGTGAAACATTAACATTTCAAATCAATACCCACTCAACCTATCAAAACGAGATGTCACAATATTGTCATTACGCCCAACCACCCTATTTTAAGTTTACACAAAATCATGCCACATGCTCGCCTTATAATGACAACAACTATGCCCTGCAACACAATTCATTCCTCAACAATAATTTCTAGTGGTCACACTTGTTGTCGGTATGACCCATATCAATAAACCGACTGTCATCGGCGGCCCATCTTCACTACACCCTCAATTTCTACCTTCTCTGACCACAGTCTCTGTTTGCAGATTAATTATACTTGAGCAATTACCATCGATAACATTGTTTCTACTCCGAAAACGCTTGCATGCAATCCACAATATCCATTTACCGTAATGAATTAATTGACAATCCCGAATCAATTAAATCGGGGCCTCCTCTCAGTTGACGTTAAAGGGCTGGGGGAGTGCCGAATGTCGACGGCAATAATGAAAATTGAATTTAACGATGACAGCTATAATTCAAATACGTGAAGGCGACCTTACCGACACATCCATTAAACTTCTACTACCTGAATCCATTCATCCAGACCTCATTTTGTTTTCAACCCCCTTCGTACCACCCATCCCATCTAACACCGTGTTGAGCAAAAAACGCGGCTAGCAAGCCAAATAAATTCTGATGAATTGATACTATAACAGATTACCACAGTATAACGAAGTAATTATTGTTACAACGTCTAACCCTCACCACCCGGGCTCCATCCATTTGAAGATGTCACACATATACATTTAACGAACAGCCTTCACTCGCATTGAGTTGGTGGAGAATTTATGGGTATATCTTGGCACAAGGAGCTGTGTAGCGTATAGGTCCTTCGGTAAGAAAAGGATCTGCGCGCTAATAACCCATGTAGCAATAATAGCGAAAGGTTTTGAATGGTTAATTGTGTGACACATTCTGTGTAGCGAGACATGCATGCGAGTTGTGGGAAGTTCGTATATCCCGTTTAATTTAATAAACGTGTCAACATGAGACATGAAGTAGAATCCCAAAGCGAAGAGGAAATTCGAATCTAACACAGATGCTTGAGGTTGAAAAGAAAATAGGGATATCGTAGTCACCTAACACGACCTTCATAAGTCCACAACTTGAGTGCGAATAGTAGTTGTATGCCATCGTACAGATGGACAAAGGAATTCTGTCACTGCAGCCACCAGTGTCAGCACGATGAGATTGGTGTTCCACTTCTTTTTAAGGATTCCATTATCCATGGATTACAATACCACTTCGAGTGATTAAATCAATGGCTTGCGCTGCGGTGCAATTTAATTATAAAAGCGGTAATGAGATACTTCCTCTTGAACATGACGTAATGATGATGTGGTGCATAAGTGTTTGTATACACTTTATTGTACATCTTGATAATTGCATTAAACAAGTATACAAAGTACTACCAGAAGCTGTATTGTAGCCATTAATTCAATAAATTATTGTAGCCAAGGGTCATTAATTTCGCGCCATTGATGATGAAAGTTAATTTGATCTTTGACATGTTGTTCCTTAAGTCCGCAAGCCAATAAGAGCTGACAAATTTTAACTGAATCATGCAGTTGAAGTATGTGAGGAGCGCTGTTTTCACATTGAAGTTGACAGCACTGCACAACAGATGGCAGCGAGCTGTAGTTTGTCATATTCCAATTCTGATAGCGCGATCTATTTAACAACAAAGCTTATTGGGCGCGTTTTGATTTCTAGATGTCTGAAATTTCAGATAGAATACGGAACGCTGAAACTTGACTGAATAACAAGATAACGTCAGATATGACATCCAAGTCAAAATAACATTTTTAACTTTCTGTTCTCGCATTGGAGTTGCTTTGTAACTTGTAAATCTGCGCACAATAATAAAACACGAATTGCTTTGAAGACAACATTTTGTATGAAAGTCATACACTTATGCGTTTTGCCAAAAGCACGGACATACTTTCATCACAGTTTTCGAATATATAACATCGTTTAATTAACTTACTGGCTCAATTACGCAAATCTCATTTAATTGCACTATAGAAACAATTAAGCGGGTTTTCTTTAATTGAACATTCGGATAATTGATCGAAAAAATCGGACAAAATGGTCGGTTCAATTAAGCGGGGAAAACTGTATATATTATTTTAAGGGTTTAAGAGTAAACTCATTGCCAAATTTGAGATCATAGTCATACTCAAAGCCTAAGAATAAAGGTACACAGTCGCTTTGCATTTAAGACTGAAGACAGAGAAAGATTAAGCTCAGTGCAATTCCGTTAATAATTTAAGCATACCAGAAGAATAATATTTTATAAGGTAAAACTTAAAACTCAAATAAGATTAGGTAATCAACATCTATGGAATGAATTTAAAGTGCTTTAATCTACATTTTTGTCCACAATCTTTAATTCCTCACACTGTAGTCAGTGGACCAGTATACTACTCAAATGCTGAAAACTTTTTTTCTAAGTTCTCGATAGAGTTTGACAAAACTATAAGTTTTCTATTACTCCTTAGATATTCATTTATTTTTAAACACGTATAAAACGGAAAACTTTCTCAATATGCTGTTAGAATTTTGCTAGTGATCACTTCGTTTGCACACTCTATTCTAATCCCATTACACAAGCCTTACATGCTCACCCTCAGGCTGAACGAAAAACCCATCTACATCATATAACTTCTGAAAGCCTGCTTTTCCCAACAAATCACCCAATTTTGCATGAATATCTTACGAATTTTGTAGGAAACATCATTTTTCTTGCTTTCTAGTTGCCCTTTCGTCTTCGCAAAGCTTCCCTCAAGAGTACCTACCCATTCTCACTCACAAAATAAAACTTTCAAATAGAATCAAATCGCATTTTATCTCTTAATCCTATATTTGATTGCAGTCTTTACAGAGGATATTACAAAAATATATCTCTTAGAATCCGTCTGATGGTGAAATGTTATTATTAACTGCATTATGATATGAATTGCGACAAATCAAAATCTTTAGTGTGAGATTAAATAAAACTGTTTCTCTGAGAGGCGTACAGTTGGGTTATTGAATTTCAATTCAAATATGAATTTCTAACAAGAAGGGCAGCATAGAGAGCACTATTTCAAAACTTTGAATTTCCAACTATTTAAACTTTCATACCTCAATCACCTCGAAAGAGAGTTGAAAAACATACTTTAAATTCCATTTCTTGGAGAACAACATTTCCAAAGTTGACTTTGATTGAAGACAAAAGACCAGAATGCTCATGCAGATGCCTGTGCTGAGAATGGCCGCTCGTTGATAATATCATATATTTATACTTTTATTTTATTTTTAGGGGTGAAAATCCCTGCAGTGTGCAGGCATTGTTTGAATTTCTTGTTTAACGTTTGAATAAAGGGTCTATCATAGCTTCATACGTAAATATGTATGTGTATGAAGAATAATAAATGATTGTTTAGTTTTCGGGATACATTTAACATAAAGTCGTAACGAAATGTTTATACGTTGATAACGTTGGTTTCTAAAATGATTTAATAGCGATTTCGATTTTCAATTCCGGTCGCCGTAGACAGGTAATGACAAACCTCCCAGAGTGTAATTCGTCATGATAAAGCTGCTCAAGTTGCCGTTCGGTGTCGGCAATGAAAACTATAGATGCCTTCCATTCGTGCGAAATATAAATATGTATATAAATATGCATGAATGAGCATAAGTAAATATTATAGCAAGCATCTACCTAATCGATCTAACTTGTCTTTAAAAATCGAAAATTCCACACAGACTTTTGTTTTTCTTTCTTTTTTTTTCAGTCAAAACATCGTTCTCCTATGCTATGACAATGTGTCACCATAAGGTGTCGTTGACCTGTTCCATTTCCCTTTGAAGTTTTTCTTAATTACCATTCAAATATAACTATGTATGTACATATGTACATGTGCATTAAAATGCGAAACTCATACGCGTTCCATTTCTCTAACATGCAGGATTTGCGCTGAATAAAGCACAAACAAATATTTAACGAGGAAAAATTTAAATAAACACTCTCATGATGGAATGTGACAACTTGCATGTGGCACCATTTGGAGTGTTGGCAGAATACATACTCTATCTCCCGACTGCACTTTCTGTGCACCTCGTAATAACGACACGTTTCCGGATTCACATTTGTTGGTAAGGTTTATTGTTACAAATATTTGCTGGCTTTTGCAGCTATGCGGTTGAAAGAGAAACACGTCAAAAATTCTGGCATACATTCGCACCGATGCGATGATGTTTCTTCCATTTTAATTCTTTGAATTGAAGCCAATAACAGGGTAATCGATGAAAATAATAGAAACACTTTTCCTCTCGGATATCGATATTGAAATACTCGATACGTGACTTTAATTTGCCATTCAATTTTTTGTTTAATTTGTTCAAACAAAGCGTATTCATTTTTATGTATCCACGGTAGTTGCTGCTGTTTGGTGTTAGATTGTTGAATTGAGAATTTGAATGCAAGGACAGGATACGCGGCAATGAAAGCAAAAACGATGTGGACAACAGTTTTTTAATAATTACATATAGATTTTCCTCTTTGTTAAAATTTGAACTGAAGCGAATGCGATTTAATATGTTTTTGCATGGTAAAATGGTAAACGATATAAAAATCCACAGGTCCGTCCTGCATTTGAAGTTTTCCAATTATTATGTCGTTAGCAATCGTTTTCATGCATCGTTGAATGTGATATTATAAAATATTTGCAAAATTTTCTTTTCCTGTCTCGAATGCTATATTTGCAAAATAGTGAGAGACATTTTAATGTGTTCCCAAGCTTTTTATAACAACCATCAACACTAACACAATGGGTATTAAATAAGAATTAATGTCTTATCCGACATATTGGAAGATGTCTTTAACTATGTTGAAGACTGCGTTCTCAACCAAATAAAAACGATAAGGCATCTGACTCAACTTAAAAATCGGAGGTAATGATAGTTAGAGGTGCTACAGTCCGCGGAGAACCTGAACCTTAACCAATAGACCTCACCATTCAGCGCGATCCATTGCCAGCCTTCTCCAATTGAGTACTCCAAGTTGGTTTAAATCTTCACCCATTTACGCACGCAGTTACTGCTCTTTCAAAAAGAGATTTTACTTTCGAATTTATCATTTCCTCAACTCTACGCACATCTTTAAGAAAAAGCGATATTAGCATAGCTTTACTTTTCTACATATATTCACCTAGAACTACATTTGGATGGTGTGAGCCTCGCAACAAGTGGAAATAGCTTCAATATAAGCAGTCATTTTCACTTATTGAAGAACACTTTCTTGATCATGGCCACTTGCTATGAGGCTCAAGTAGCGATTGATGTCGGAGATATGTCCAAATGGATTGTTGACACTATGGAAGATACATATGTGTATCCGGTAATTTAAAAAAAAAAACTTTTTAGCCAAACTTTCTTGGCATTCGTAAACATAGAAGCTGATTGACTTCTTACATTTTCATTATCTTCAACTGTACTAAAAGCGTCTAAAAGAGTGAATTGCATGAAAGGTGCGTTGATTTTGTGGTCGCCGTGGTTAAGTGGTTAGTGCGTTGCACTGCTGAGTAAGACCACGCAGGTTCGAGTCTCAGAACCACCAAATGTTTTTTCACGGCACCATTTCTTCGCAGGCGTGACAAACCTGCAAAATTATAATTTGTCATGAAAAAGTTTCTAAATTTGCCTTTCGGAGTCGGCAATAAAACTGTAAGGCCCTTCCATTCGTGCGAAAAACGCGCATGACATTAATGGTTGCGAGAAGCTAGACCCTAGCTCTCTATGGGATATCGCGCCAAAAAGCAAAAGTATAATTAGGAAAAATCTTTCCTGCCAAATTGCAATTAACAACTTTTATCTGCTTTAATTTTCATAAATTATAAATATGTACAGTGATGCAGTTGAATACGATTTATTTACTTCGAAATAAGTTTTATTCATTATGTCTAGATAAGTTTTCTATTCCGTTCTTGATGGCGTGAAATTATCCAGCCGGCTGTTGTGAATATTTTAATAAGCTGAAGCATCTTCAAAAGGAAAAAACTTAGGAAATTTGTATGCAATTGGCAGCAAAAAAGTTTCACATTCTATTCACGAAGTATTCGATCCGTAATTCAATGGTGTTGAATCGAGAATTTTTTCCGAAATACGAATATGTATGCGAAAGAATATTAGGAAACACTCAACGAAGATAAAAAGGCTGTGTGATCAGGAGAACGAAATTCCTTGACATCATCACACACCCTTGATAACCACTGACAAATCCTTCGGCACATAATTTGGCTTAAAGTTGGATATAATAAGAGCTGACAGTTCAATGTTTTGTGTCGTCTTACTATACCCAGAGGAGGATAGCCTTATACTGGAAATATGCCGCAATTCCCATTGAAAATCCCAGATTATCCGATGCGTCACCGAAAAATAAGATGTGTTTAGATTCTGAAGGAGTGTAAGCGTTTTCCGAAGATTCACAAGCCATAATAACAAATCATGTCGTCATTCAGGTCGCGTTTTTAGGTCAAGAAAGGGGTGAAATTTACTTTTTGCTGAATCCCCCAATCGTAGGATGTGTATATCTCTTACAATAGTTCATCAGATGCCTTGCTTTTTAGGTCGGTGTGTTGTTGTTTTCCTTAAAAAGTGTGTCTGAATTCGGTATTTTATGAGTGCGTGTTGTGCGAAAAGGGATTGAAGAAGAAATGGCCCTTGGGGCTCTTGTGTTGTATTGTAATAAGCGAAATATTTTGTTATTCGAAAATAAATTGTTTTCTTCAGATTTAGAGATACTTTTGTTTTTTTTTTTTCATTTTTCCATAAAGGCGAGATACATGCCCTCAATTCTGGTATAGATTTCACCTTTAGGCATAGGTACGTAAAAATTGAAATGTTGCCTATTTTCTTTCATCCGATCAAAGGATAATGTTGATAGATAATTATTTTTCAAGTAAACAAAGTTAAATAGCAAGGTACATACTTCGAAAAACAATTTTGTAGAATTGGAGTGATTTAAGCTGAAATAAATCAGACGCCGTCAAATCTGGGGAATTCGGTCCCCGAAAAGTTCTCAAAGAATCTCTTTTGTCGCCCTCGCGGTATCCTGCTCGAACAAAAAAGGATCGATTACTAATGACGCTCATACAACGCTTAAGAATTCGGAGTACCTCTAATTCAGCAGGTTTTTGTTTTTAATAACATGTCTGTGGCTAGCTATACGAATCTATAGGCATATCGGGGAATTGTTCTGGATCCGGTGGCTGTAATTCTTGGCCTAATTGAATTTTGGGTGCAAACATCTTCAGATCCAGTTTCAAAATCCATCTTGGCGATGTTCTGAAGATGCCCAAGTGAGTAGCACATCGACGAGCAGACACAGTTGGATCACCGTTGATACTTTGTCGCCCAGCCTTCACAGCTTCTTCATTACAAGCAGTTCGATAAACATTTGGTCGTGGTTGATCAAATACTGCACCCAGCTCCTCAAAATGAGTAATTAAGTCTCTAGTCATGTTTGGGCTGGGTGCAGCTTAAAATGCTAATGGTATTTCCTTTGCATTGTAACAATAGATCGTCGGGAAACAAAATAAAATTTAGTTGTTTTGATCCATGCTTGCACTGGGTATATGCCACTATGAAATTTCACAAACTTATTACATTAAGTTATAAAATGAATTCATGAAGAGTAAGAGAATTTTTAATAAAAAATCAGTTTTAAGTGCTCTGAAGCAAACGAATATTCGCATAGAAATACATTTTAACATTCCATTTGCTCCTACGTCTGTGGGTCTGCAATTAAAAACAAATAAAACATTCGAATAATTCAAGAGCACTGATTATGAACGCGTACAGTTCCAGTCAATGTTTCACACAAGTGCTTCATGAAATTGTCTTATGAAATTTTAATGAAGACTATTTGAAACATCGTTATCATAGATAATTCTTTTTTTTTCGAAAATAAGGGAAACAAAAAAAGAGAACATTTGGAAACTAGCATTAAGTTAGTAGGCTACACAGTATCGTTTTTGAAATGACATTCTTGCTGGAATGATGTAAAAATGATAGTGTGTAGCTTGGAATGAAAAATGACGACGGGAATGACAGCGAGAATGATGAGGGTTGAAATTGTTCATGGATTTTGCTGGAATGACGGAGAATGATGCATAAAACCAACAATGAAGAAGAAAAATTGAGAAAATTTTCGAAAAAATTTCATGATGGGAAATGACAGTCTAGGAATGTCATTTAAAAAATGAAGAATGAATAATTCGCCTTCAAAACTTGCAAGAAATAAGAAATTATGGTCAACTTGCGAGCTACGTCGATTGGTAGATTATTTTTCAAAAATGCAATTTAATCGGAAACTAACGTTGGGAAATCGAAGAAAAAGATATTTTAGTTGCACCACAGGAGAAAACGTGAGAACGTGAGAAACAAGAAATTAATTTCTTATTCATTGTGAGGAGTCCTCCTTCTGACTGCAAACTGTGCAGTTGAAACAAAAATCGATTAAGAAAAAACAAAGTTGTTTTATAGTTAATAGAAAAAAAGAAAGATTGAATGTGAGATTGGTAAATCAAGCATTCTAGTGAGCGACAAGGACGTAACTTTTATGTTCAATATTTCATGTAAACGTGAGAATAATGCAATCCATCAGCGCCATCTGGCAGAGAGTAATCCACAAATTGGTTAGGTTTCTTGGATCTGATATTCCAGTCATCGAGCATGCTTTCACCCATTATTAATTGGTTAGTGATTTATGTGAAAAGCTTCTGCTACAGATTCCATAAGTCTTAATGGCAGAATATTGATGGAATGTGTTGGGCCTTACCACTCCTTGTATTCTATCCTTTTACTTTGGGTTCAAGTTTTCTTTAAATTCTACCTATTATTTCAGTTAGTGGCGGTTCTTTAGTTTAACTATTCGATCTTTGTATTATTTTGTGTTAGATTTCTTCAACATTTTTATACTAATTATCCACCTTCAAGCCCTGTAACGCGATTCAATTTTAATTTTAATATAAAATGCATCGTACATTCGATATCGTGGCTTTCTAGTTGTCACAATCTGTTCAAAGGTAATGACAGTTAAAGCAATGCGAGGCTTATCGACAACCAAACGAATCTAGTTATTTTTCATGACCTTGAGAATTCGCTCAATGTAAACTATATATGTATATACCTATATAAAAAGGAGTTCCACTTTTTCGAGATATTCTATTCTCAAACAAAGCTCTCATACCCAGTGCGCAGAAAGATTTAGTTCTACATTAAGAACATAGTGCATGCCCATATAATTGCACGGTGGCCCTTTTCGCTTCAACCCTTTGTTCCCGTAGTTGTCACTTCAAATGACACGAACCATCCGACCAATGCAAACAAAATTCCATACAACGCACTGAAAACTACCCGAAAAAAAATGTTTACCATTATAAAATGAATAACTTGGTTTTACCATGAAACCACTGGAATATAGAGAAAAAATAAGTTAAATAAATTAAGTGTGTGGTTTCACTGCGAAACCACTAGGAAGCAAAGGGTTAAAAGGCTCCGATTTACCCTCTCTTTCTTCGTTTTCTTCAACACAACAAACATGCGCCACCTCACCTTTACTTCTTAAATTGTTCCACTAAACTGAACTCAAAATGTATCCATAATACAGCTTGAAAAGAAGAAAAAAAAATGTCAGGTTCTTCCACCCAAAATCTAGTTTGTGCCAAAAGGTATGTGACAAAAACAGTGCTGAGCAATAAGGTTGTAACGTTTCGTTACAGGTTCAGCTATTACTCTATTGTGCCAAACAAAAGAAGTTTCATTTCAAAAACACAATCGAAAATTTCAGTCGAAACCAATGGAATGAATCATTTGAGATACATAATAAGTGGTGATGAAAATATTAAAAATAAGTCTTTACAGAACTCTTACAGCATCTAAGTCGAAATGAGGAAAAAAAGAAAACTTAACTGGATAAAAATTTCGCTAACAAAACGTCTATTGGCATAATATCTTCTTAATTACGGTCCCTCTAAATTCCTGTGTCACATTCAATTTGTCCTAATACCTTTAGCATTTGCGTACTTCAAGTAGTGTTCGTTAAAAAAGGAAGAAAAATTGCTTTAAAATAATATAATAGTAGAAAAATTAGCTTGTCCTGAAAAATCCCTCAAGCGTTGCGGTTAAATTGTGCTTCTCCTTGAAAGACCACTTCGTGACCTAATGCGCTATATCCATTTTAATTTGTTCCTTTCTTCTTTCAACCCCCACAACTTAATTAAAACCTAAGCAAACAAAACTTCTCCGCATAAAGCTCCAACAGAAGGCAAAAAATGCGGAAATGTTATCCTTCCAAAAGTTGTATTCCATACCAACGAATAGACCGGTCTGTTGAAAAACAAACCGCACCTTGAGATTTCAGATGTACCGACAAAAAATAAAGTATTCAACATTCACTGAATCTTCAAAAATGAATAAAAAAAATAACGAAAATTCCACCCCCGCCTGTTCGACTCACCAGTACTTATCAGAGGAATCATCACACCAGAAAAATAAGCCCAACCCAAGACGCGCAGCTGAAAAAAAGAACAAAGCCTGCAACTTAAGATGGTCATCTCTTTAAATATAATTTAATCATCTCGGCTTTTTTTACCATTTGGCCTGCAGACGACAACAGCGAGAAGGTAGGTGGGGTACTCGGATGAAGTCCTCATTGAATGGTTCATGCTGTAACGAGGGCGAATAATACGGGTCCATCGTCGAGGGTGTAGTGTCATAGGCTTAAGAGACGTTGACGGGCAAGCGGAACGAAAAGGACTCAAGGTACTTCAGCTGAAGAGGGGACAAACAGTTTTCTCTGTGTCTTTTCCAGGTATTCTTGTTTCTGACTTAAACTTCATGGGTAAGAAAAAGAATGAATTCTAATGTGCGGTTCAGTTGACGGTTTCAAAAATCCTCCGCAGGGATATTGTCATTAATTTTGTTCCATTTGATTTTTGTTTCTTTAAAGTTGAAAAAAAAGGTTAAATTTCGTGGGCGTATCCTTCTGCTAAGAATATTAATAGAGTTCGTAGAACCTTTTGCTTTCGAATTATACCTGAGGGAGATAAAAGTGACCAAACTCGGCTAACCAGTAAATTTCAACATTTATGTATGTAGATATGTATGCAGACCTATTTTATTTCGGTTCAGTGAAAGTCCAAGCACGTGGATGAGAACTGCTAAGTTTCTAAGCGGGGTTACCTATGGTATATGATTTAGGGAGGAGGTTCCGTTTGGGTTAGTTGAGGGATTTTATCTTCTGGGAATTTTATGAATTTTCTTGTGAAAAATTAAGTGAAGATGAAAGTGTATTAAAATGAAATGTGTTTCTGATTTTTATTGCTTATAAGTATATATTTTTTTAGGTTTTCTAAATATGTGTATTTTTCTGGTGAAATGTGTTAAAGACAATTCTTTTCACTTAAGCACGTCATCAAAAAAAGGTCTGATTCATATTTGACGTCCTTCTGAAATTTTAGGTTCCCCTGCCTAAAGCTCTATGACATATGAATGTACCTTAAAAAGGAAATAACTAATTTTACTTACTTGTCAATGTCATTAGGATAGCAAAATCTACAGCACTGGCATCCTACTCTGATAAAGCATTAACAATGCAGATTTTGAAAAGATTTTTCTTAGATTGGTTCATTAAGACCTCCTCAATTGCCTTTTTAGTTGAAGGTTAACGATTTGCCGGAGTAGCTTTTGAAATCTGTATTGAAATAGATAAATGAGCTGCATAACATTGAGCTTTTAGTCATTATAATAGAATTGCTATCTCCTCGTACTGAGACGGAAGACGCCTATTCTGAAAAACCAGACATTTTTCTCTTGTCTTACCTACATACCTGGCAGAGACCACAAGGAAATTTATTTTGTACCGAGCAATAGTTTCCTTCAACTCGAAAAAGTAAAGAAAAAAACAGAATGAAAGATGTTGTGATCCCTATCAAGATCGAAGCCATGGAGGAACCTCAGGATCGTGCTAACAGATGAACGGTTGACTGTGTTTGGGAAGATGAACTCTCTAGTGAAGTGATATTGCCTGTTTTGAGGCGGGACATTCAAACAAAATATGCTCAGCAGTTTCTTAATCTTCCAGCATCAACCACACATAAAGAAGTCCGTTGAAAGCCTATACTTAATAGCAGAATTTCTTGACTTCTCTTGTTGTTTGAGGGATTTATAAACTTTTTTGATTGCAGAAGTCCATTGGCTGAATTCCACTTCAAGGGGTTCTTCTGGTACGCGTTAAGCTTTAACTTAATGGCTGGTAGATAATTCAGAGAAGGGGAGTGAACCCATAAATTAAGACTGAGCTCCCTACCTGGCGAGCTCATCGGCAATCTTATTGTTTTCAATACCGTTGTGTCCGGCAACCCAATAAATGGACATTTTACTATACACAGTTTGAGGATGCTTTGAGTCGAACAGATGGGAGCTAACAGCTGTTATCGCTGCCTGGTTTTCAGAAAAGATGGCAATCTGCTTTTGACATAAAGCCTGTAGCTGACATTTTTACTCTCGTGTGTAGAAGAGGAGGTGCAGAAGATCAATATACTTTTCCCACAAACTTTTGTAGAAATCTGGACGATAAGAAGAAACGTTGACCAGATACTCACAGCCTCACAGGTACATATTTATTTTTCTTAACAGAATACGACCTCCATCATTGTGCTCACTGAACAAACAGTACTTGAACTACGGGGGTCAGAGAACTTGATAGACCAAAGATGGCAGGAGGATTCAACAAGTAAAACAGGAATAACAATAATTGTTTACGTTTACACAATAAATATTGAAACTAAAATATAAATTTGTAAGTAATAAATTTCCATCATATTGCTATTTAAGTAACTCTCTTGCAGCTTTTAATATCTTGAGGTATTGGTCGTGTATGCAACATCCACAAAATGAGCATTTCAGAATTCCAGTGCCTTCTTCGCGACGCTGGGTAAGATCATTCTTGAAATATACCCAGTAGCAAAGTTCCGCACCTAGGATCAAAACCACTTGATCATACAAAATGTTGCCAATCTTAAAGTATCCTTCAAGGCCCATCAAGATGCGCCATTCTGTAAACAGAATCTTGGATTTTGTTGGCAACATGTATCTTTCCTTGAATATAATTCGTCGATACTCAAAAAAAAAAAAAAAACCGATGTATTGCAAAACATATTACAGGATCTAATTCTAAACTTACCCAATCGCTTACCTGTGATACCGTCCCTGAAGCTGAGTTTTTTCGACTTTTCATCCATGCTTGGTGATAATGTGGCATCCTGTCAAGTAAGTAAGTAAGGGAATACTAATTCTTTAATTTATGGACTTTATGATGGAAATTCCAACACACATTCGAGGCACATATGTATAGCGTATGACTACTACCTCTGAGAATTTCGGAGCGCCCATATTTATTTTTTGAATTTCCGACTTTTTAACGACTTTAAAAAGAATTGAGTGACATTTTAAAAAACGACTTGATATTTATACTTTTACGAGCAGTGTCGTCGTCCATAATATCAAGGACGCTTTATCCAGTTTATTTCAATATGTCTAAAAGCTTCTAGAAATGTTACGTGTCATCGGCTACGAATGTAGTTGCTGAGCACAACTTATTAAAAATTTGAAAGGTTAAAACCACAAGGAAAAAGTAGAAGAGACAATTTTTCCTAATTAAATATAAAAATGTTATCAAGCTATTTATGAGTATTCTTTCTTTTGATGAAATTTAACAAATTTCGTTAAAGCAATTGAAGCTTATATTTTTACATAAATAGACTCAACAATGTGCTTTCAATGATGATGTAACAATTTGCTAAAGTTGCCCCTACTAATGATACCCTTCAACTGTTTTCGTCATCTGCGAAATCAGAATTACCTACCGCAAGGGTTTCGTTTGCAATATTTTGGAGTTATACGACACCCATTAACTGATGAAGACCTTAAAGGTTATTACCGCATTCATATTTCAAGCCTAATAAATATTTGCAATATTCTGCAAAAGGGGAGCAACAGGATACGGAAACCAAAAACAATAGCATCGCACTCAAAGTCGAGAAAACTAAACCGATTAGTGAGAGCTTAAGTCCTTTAGGGAGTTGATTTGGTTTTCAATTAACATGGATAGCAGAGCAGAATGAAAGGGGGTAAAGGGAGGAAATGCCCCTCATTAGATCTCATTATTATTGTAATGGAAAAGTCAGTTGAAACGAAAGCCCTTTCAAAGGATGAACGTCGGTATAGAGGGGTTCGAATGATTAATAATTCAGTTATACATTTAAATTGTGTTAAGGTCGTTTGGAATTTTCCTTTTTTTATATTTTTATGCTCATCAGCAGAAAAGTATCTGTCCATCATGCAAGAGCGCGGTTGGTGGCTAATGAGAGTTTTGTACGTGGTTTTGAGTTGATTAATATGGGCACCTTTCACTTTTTTTTTTTTTTTTTTGATAATTAAGATATACAAATCCTACGAGGACACATAACATTAATGACCCTACCCTTAATGAAAATATTATGTTGGTAATCATTTATTTTGGGTTCTCGTCCAAATTTTGCTGCTTTCATTAATATTTTGGAAAAGGATAAAAATTAATAATATAATTATAAAAAAAAAAAGAAAACAAAAATGTGGAAAATTGACTTAAAAGATTATAATTGTGTCTGCTTTAGTAAGTATTACTCATACTTCCATACTCCAAGTCATTAGCTTTATCCGACCGGCAGAATCCATTACATACAGAAAAAATGCACCAAAGGGCCTTATTTTTTTATTATTCACTCGGGCTTAGAGGGTTATGAATACACTTCTGATATTATTTACTAAGGCTAATGTTAGTAAAGTGGTGTTTGAAAGTCAGATTGTATTATATTTCAGTCTTTGTTCCGAGGGTGGTGTCCAGAAGAAATGTTGGCATTGCCTAATAGTTCACAGTATTTTTTCACAACTTTCTGATGTCATCATCATTGCTTAGAACGATTACTACTGTAGTAGAGTTGACATCAACTTTTCAGGAGTTGAACCTGGAGCCTTCAGCTTGATAAGTGATGACGTTAATCACTAAAACACGGCTACCTATTTGAATACTTGCTTAGTATCGAGCTGCGAGTCCTTTCACTGGACCTTCGCACTCCGATTCCGATAAGTGACCAATTCCATCTGCCTCTTTCGTTTACCATAGATCAACAGGAAGTATAGGCTAGGGCTCTCGATTCGATCCGTGTATTTTAATGCAATCATAGACACGGGTACACGTGTATTTAGATACACGTGAATTTATGACGTGAATTTGGTTCGTTTCGTGTATGATGTGCTTGTTCTCGGGCCGTGTTCCGTGTATGATGTGCGCGTACTTGGTCCGTGTACCTGAAGCATTTCATTATAAAATGCATCTATTAATCACATTAAATTTCAATTTGAAATCATTAATTTGTGTATTGGTATTCATAACCCCTTTAACTCTACAAAATTAAAAAAAAAAAAATTACGCGAGTTCTTGACACGAATACACCGCCACAGTACGTACACATCATACATGAACCAAATACACAGCCCGAGTACGTGCACATCATACCAAATACACGGACCACGTCCGTGCACATCATACACAAACCAAATACACGGACCAAGTACGCGCACATCATACACAGAACACGGCCCGAGAACAAGCACATCATACACGAAACAAACCAAATTCACGCCATAAATTCACGTGTATCTAAATACACGTGTATCCTTGTCTGACACGTGTACCCGTGCTAATACACGCACATCTTAAATACACGTGTCGTACGTGTACACGTGTTCACGTGAAATCTGGAGCACTAGTATAGGCTTATTTAATATGTTTCTATCACTGAATTCAACTTCCGATCGAGGCAAGGTACATTTACTGGTCTTAAACAAACACAACTTTTCTTAAAAGCGAAGAGAAATTGAAATAATTAAATCCACATATTTCAAAAGTCAAACTGAGTAGTTTTCAGTCAATATCATGCAAATGAATATAGTATATATGTATAACAGTTACGGAAATTTAATTTTGATATCTATTTCACCGTCACAACCAATTTATTCCTTTCAGATAGCATCACTCACGTGACCCACTCATTGGACATAATCCAGGTGCAATCAAGTTAATTAAAAACTTTTAATGAAAGCAACTACCATGTCCGTGACTACAATGTCGTTGTTACCATCCTGAATTCCGGTGAGGATGCACATCCACTCATCCGTGTTCCAAAAAGGAAGTTTAGCAGCAGTGGTATACATTAACGTTATGCAATTTGCATTTTTGATTACAATTTATCTCATTTAGATTAAATGAAGCTGAAATGACGGTATAGAGCAACTAGTTTTACCTTAGTGGCTAACGTAGCTGCTGACATGCTCTGTCAACTAAAGTCAACCATTTAGCCCGAATCAAATATCTCGTGGCAGGTTATGAATAATTTGAAAATAATTACAATGTAATTTGAATCCGTTGGTGCATGTAAATTGCAATGTTAGGTAAATTTTAATGACATGATGAGAAAAAAAAGATATAACATAACATCCAAGCACAGCATTAGCACGGAGGATTAATTAGGACGACAGCGATGGTTGCTGTTGAATGTCAAACATGTATTTTGATAAGCTCCTTGACAGCGTTCCATAGTTGCAAGTTAATGGAAAATCTCCTAGATGAAAGGATTATACAACGGTATAGACACTATAGAAGTTAATATCTGACTTTTAGTCTTTCTTATTTTGACAAAGAAATGAAATTTAAAGACTACTTCTTTAATTGTATATTTCGCTGCACACTTCTTTGCATTTCTAGTGTAAGGACGCTTATAATTAATTTCCCTATTTAAATGCATCGACTTTGTATCCATACATTTGTTATATTATTTATAACCTGAGATTGTTAGTTGTTTGTGTTTTACAAAACACAGGCACGCACTTTTGATTAAAAACTACAACACTCTTTTTATTTACTTAAATTATTTCTTTTATTTAAATAAAACTATTATTTTATTTTACACTATGTAGTATTACTATTATTATTACTACTCAACGATGTTAACTCGTGCACTGCTTACCAACGACTCCTCGATCTGCAGACCGGTCGCTCGCTTCAAACTTCGAATGTTTGTTTTGGGAAGGGTGCAATTATCTTCGACCGCACAGACTACCTAGAATCGGTCATAGGTTATCTCAGTTGTGCGAGTTATTTTAGGACATGGCATCCTGTGGACAACCGTACGTTAACCAACATATGGTGCACAGCAATACGATACCACTCGACGGTTGTAAACCGTACAAGAAAGGATATCGTTATCACTTTGGTCCCCAGCTGAACTAATAAAATCTTTATTAGTCAATGACGCCTAAAATCGATAGTGAACGTCTGGGTCACAGATGCAATTCACACATCGATAAGAGTAGGCTTTGTCAATACTGGAACTCATAAATTTCGATTTATGATGGACACTGATCCGTTTTATCGGTATTTGTCCAGATGCATGTTCTTTTTGAACTGCACAAATGAATATACCTTATAACCGATGACTCAGAAATCTGAGTCGAAGTTTTAATGCAACATTTACCTTCCCCGTATTTAAATGATGATTATTCTTTGAAGAGGAATAATCATCTGAAGCAAAAGTGAAGTTTACGGTTTTCGATTGATTTGAAGTGGCGATTTGTCTTTAGAGTTTTGAAGACTTGTTGATCTGAAGCTTAGTTGTCTTAAATATATTTATGTATTTATTTATTTTTTTTTTAGATTTTTACTTAATTTTTTCTATACTATAATTTTCGCAATAATTTTAATTTTTATTAATTATTATTCTTTAGTAATGATAAAATGTATAATATATATGAGTAGTATAAAAAATGTTTCTTTTTTGTTTAGTTAAGTTTTTTGATTGTGTAATTTTACATTTGTATGTTTTTCATTTTACATTTATGTTTTTGTTTTGAAACATTATTATTAACTTCTTATTATATATGTATGTAATTTGTAATCAAAATTTTTTTGAATTTCTCTCTCCTGCTTTTCTTTGCTAGAGGGAAGAGGATGAGGAGATTGTTTACATTAATAATTTTCATTATTATTATTATTTTTTTTTTTTTTCCTTAATAGATATGTTTTTTTTTTTTTTTTTAATTTTTGGAAATCTTATTAGAGGGAAGATGATAAACCATTTATATATGTATTTAAAATATTTTTTTTTTTTTTATACTTATTTTTAAGAGGTATTCCTTATTGATTTATTTATTAAACATTTTTTGTATATAATTTCTGAATACATTTTTTTTTGATTTGAATATGAGTAGATGGTATATTGTATTATGTGAATTAAATTTTTTTCAAATTTGATCTTAGAATGTACAATTTCTGTTTAATTTGTGAAAAAAAAATTTTTTTTGCTTTTTTTGCTTTTTTTTGTATGAAAAATTTTTTTGTTGTGGACAAAGTTTTTTTATATATATTTGTTTTTAAACATTCTTGTTTTTTTTTTTTTTATACTAGTTGAATGGATTTAGGTAGTGTAAGTGACCGAGCTATGGGTTTTTTGGAAATGTGACAACGCGAAGATGTATTGTCATTTGAAGGCTCCATAGTGGGTTCTATCACCTGTATTTCTATATCTTCTATGGCCACAGTTCTTGTATTTTGTGATTTTCTCTGAATTAATGAGAACATTTTGACTACTATATATGCAATTAGTCCTATGACTAATACAGTTGAAATAGAAAAAGAGGTTAAGGACAGAGCGTGCTGATTAAAGGACATTTTCTTTTTGTTAAACTGTTCAAGTTTTCTTTGTAAGTCTTCTAGTGACTGAGTGTTTTGGTGTATAATATTATTGGTATCATGTCCAAATAGTAATTGTATCGTTTTGTTTACTGTAGCTTGTGGCAGAACCGTATAATACGTACTGTTAAGACTCTGTAGTATAGGCTGCTCTAAGAGGAAATAGGGGGGTTGAATAATCCTTAGAGGATGTTTGTTGATGCTCTAGTAATAAATGTTTTGTTCTGCTCTCTGTACTTGACAGGGTTGATTTATAGTTAACACACCTTGGGTCTTAAGTTGTGATGTTATAAATTGATTAGAGCCAGTGATATGTACCGCAATTGGATGTTGTACTGAAAAGAGCCAAGTGTTTGGCCTTTTAAGTTTGATCAGCATGTCTTGCATGGGCACTTGAAGTTTTATGGGGCATTCTACCTTGTCGTTAAGGGGGTTTAGCAGCATCTTCACCACGCATTCCTTTGTGTGAGTAACTTGTTATATAGGCACTTCTAATAGCCCAACGTAAGTGTCTGACTCTAGATTTTGAGTTACTTTGACAAAATTTAGCGTGTTTTGTGTTTTAAGCAAAGTGACACTTTGTGTTTCATAATTTATCGCCAGGTGGGAATATCTTATGTCGGGTATTACTGCTTGGCCATCAATGGTATGTATTGGATAACACCAGATGTGTAGGAACTGCATTTTTGGTAGAGTAAAAATAGGTACGTTTATTTTGATAACTAACTTATCATTGAGTAGATGTGATGTGACTTTTGCCGTTTCTGCATAGACTTGAACTTAGGTTCGGTGTAGTCCGCAATCTTTAATTGTGTCTGTAACTCTACTAGGCCGATTTCCGTAAATATATTCCAAGTTTTGTGGTATATCCACAATTCACCTAGGTTCTCGAAAATCACACCCGTATTATTTAAGGGTTTGATGACATATGGCTGTTCAATGGGTTTGCTGGTGTGGATGACGGTTATCAAAAATAAAAGGAGCAGCTCCATTATGTACTGTAGGGAAAGGTGTTGAGGGGCGTTAGGAAATTGTTTTAATTATTTTTAACATAAAAAAAAAATAATTTGGAGGGGTTGGTGCGGATTATCTACTCTATCATTATTCATAAAATGGTTTCAATCGGTTGTTGTGTACAACCGTTTGTTTCCTACCTATTTTGATAGTGGTGTTGACGGGCCCTCTTACCGCAATAACTGGATAAGGGCCCCTCCAAATAGGAGCTAATTTACCCTTTCTAGCTTCACTTTTAATGAGTACCTGATCTCCTACATGGAATGTGTGGGATCTTACTTTTTTGTCGTAATATGTTTTTGACCTGTATTTGTTAGTTAATAAATTACGTCTTGCAATTGAATATGTTTTTTGCAGTTTGTATTTCAAGAGATGGTAATAACTATCGTGGTTGTAAACTGGTTCTGGTTCTCTTTTCAAGTTAGAGGGAATTTCCGCATTGGCGTGAGTTTTGTGCCTTCATGGGAGCTATTGTTGTTAACCAATGTTGCTATTTGCAGAGATTGATCCCGAGATTTTGAGTGTTTTGTTCGCCATACTCTTGGTGATAACCGCTGGCTAAGTCGAGTGCGGAAAAATAGCGAGTATGACCGAGTTGGTCTAAAATATTCTTTATTCGAGATAGAAGATAATCGTCGCGAATAGTTTTTTCATGGAGTTTACAAAAATCAGACACGATTCTCCATCTTCTTTTGCCATATGGGTTCGTTTTTTTAGGAACTACTAGGAGAGGTGAGTTCCATGGGATTTTGCTTGGTTGAATTATAGTGTTTTCAAGCGTTACTTTTGGTTGAACTTTGTTCACTTGCTTCTGGGTTTCGAGAAGTCTGTGAACTTTTTGATTAAAAGGTGCTTGGTTTTGCATTTGTGGTGTTTCGTGTGTGATGGATTTTATGTGCATGAGCTTGTCACCTTTTAAGTGGAATGTATCGGAGTATTTGTTGCAGAGCTCTGTAATAGAGTCAACTTTTTCCGAGTGCAAATTTTTGCCTAATTGAAGCTCATTTTTGAACTGTTTTAAATGCAATTTACTGCTTAATTCGTACGGGTCGTCTTTTTCTGGGAAAAGGTATCTTATGTGTTGTACGTGAACTTCAGTTTTGGATATTTTTTTCTTCTGGGGTTTTAAACGTTTAGTTTTTTTCTTTAGTTTCAAGTATTTATTTGTCGTTTGCTCTTTTGTTTCATTGAGCGTAACTTGTAATACTTTTTGGCTTTTGGGCAATGAATTGTTCGATAGGGAGACAGCTATTACACTTTGTGCCTGTGCAGGCACGCAAACAGTTTCTTGTAATACTATTTTGTCAGATCCCTTGCTCACCATCATCACTTTCGCTGAGGTTTCACAGTCAGTTTTTCGAGTAGGAAAAACCTTGGAGACGCTACAGGCGGTTCTGACCTCTTCAGGTCTCGCTTTGTCTGTAACGTGGATCACTTCGACTGCCCGTTCGCGATTGGTTTTATCTTTAAAATCCAGCGGAATGCTGAATTCCTCAGAATTTGTTTCCGTGCGAGGAAATTTAAGTTGGTGGCTTGGACGCTCTACATTATAGCTTCTTGGATTCTGTGATTCCCATTTTATCTTTTGTTCGCATTTTATCACCGTATGACCTATTCGGCCACAAAAATTACATTTTTTAACCAGATTATGTGGTGTGTATGGATTTGGTCTGTTTTGGTTTGACCTATTATGAACGTGGCTGTTTATGTTGCGAACAGTTGGCGCATTTGTGTAAATGGATTTTAAACGCCGACAATTCCGAATATCATGATTGTAGATATTACAATTGTTACAAAATGGCGTATTTCTTCGCGTTATACAATCGCTATTGGTATGCCCTTTTTTGCGACAGAAACTACAAGTAATGTCAGAAGTTATTGGGTCACTTGCGTTTTGAAAACCTGGGGGTGGTGTAATATTTGAACCAAAGGGTACTGCTTGTGGGTTCAAGTGTGTGAAAAAATTGGGTGAGTGCGTGAAACTGTTAGGAAGATGGGTAGTATAATTCTGTTGTGTATGGAAAGCCGCCCGTTGTAACGTTTCCATGTCCAACGTCTTTTGAATTAGTTTATCTAACGTCTCATCCCCTATGGTTAATAGGTATTGGCGGAGATGAGGATTTGTTACACCGCTTCGTAGGGCATTTTTGGCAAAGTCTTCCAGCTGTATTTCAGCTGAAGCTGCCATCGCGCCATATTTTTCATTAGATGCCTCCTTGCAAAGCATCAGTATCTGCTTTATCCTCGTGGTAAAAGCGATGAGAGCTTCCAAGGGGCATTGTTTTATTGTTATTAATTTATTTACCAGCTCTTGGTAGGTTTCCCTGGGTAAATAAAATCTGGTGAGGAGCATTTCAGCTTCCTCGAAAGATGCTGTTGGGTTTGTTTCGACTAAAAGGTACGCCTCATCACGAAGTCTCGTTGGGAAAATGTGTGCAAATGCTTTGTGTTCTTCCTGAGGTAGGCACTCTAAAACTCTTTTGCAACATCCCAAAAAATGTTGCAGCTCGGTAGCCACTGAAGGGTTGTGTCCACCCGAAAATAGTGGGACAAGTTGGGATGTGAGGTTGGCGATTTTGATATAATCGACAGCCATTTTTAGTTATTAGTATTTCTGTTTTTTTTTTTGACGGGACTTAATTTAGAAGTAGGATTCTGCAGTAAGGACAACCGCTCTAGCCCTTAAATCACCTACATTGTCTAGGAACTTATGATTCGTAACACTTTTATTTAAATATTAATTTCCTTAAACTAAAACTTACTGTTTGATGAAAGTGTTTTCGTCTTGGTGAGAGGTTTCGAGTGGTCCCAGCAGGTTCCTTTGATGATGTTGACGTTGCTGTTGGAGTTGATGTAGCTGGTGCTGGAATCGCTGTTGTTTCCGTTGTTCTGGTGTTATTCTGCTGCAGTTGCTGGATCGTTGTTGTTGAATAGATGCGTTTTTTTTGTTTAATATCTCTCTCCTGCCTTTCTTTGCTGAGGGAGGAGGATGAGGAGATATTGTTTTTATCTCTCTCCTGCCTTTCTTTGTGAGGGAGGAGGATGAGGAGACATTGATGATCTCTCTCCTGCCTTTCTTTGTGAGGGAGGAGGATGAGTAGATCGTTTTGGGTTAGTGGTGTTGGTTTGTGGTGTTTTTAAATAGTGGTGCACTGAGATTTTATTAAAGTTGTTTGAATTTATTTCACTTTTTATAATTATTTGAACATACCCTCGAAACCAGACTCAGTTTCGAGTTTAAGGGTAAGGTTGTCTTGCCCAGTATTAGTTCGAGGATTAAGGTTTTTCAAGCTATTACCAGTTTTTCAACTGATGCTTCCTTAATCCTACCGGCTGCGCCAATTTGTTATATTATTTATAACCTGAGATTGTTAGTTGTTTGTGTTTTACAAAACACAGGCACGCACTTTTGATTAAAAACTACAACACTCTTTTTATTTACTTAAATTATTTCTTTTATTTAAATAAAACTATTATTTTATTTTACACTATGTAGTATTACTATTATTATTACTACTCAACGATGTTAACTCGTGCACTGCTTACCAACGACTCCTCGATCTGCAGACCGGTCGCTCGCTTCAAACTTCGAATGTTTGTTTTGGGAAGGGTGCAATTATCTTCGACCGCACAGACTACCTAGAATCGGTCATAGGTTATCTCAGTTGTGCGAGTTATTTTAGGACATGGCATCCTGTGGACAACTGTACGTTAACCAACATATGGTGCACAGCAATACGATACCACTCGACGGTTGTAAACCGTACAAGAAAGGATATCGTTATCACTTTGGTCCCCAGCTGAACTAATAAAATCTTTATTAGTCAATGACGCCTAAAATCGATAGTGAACGTCTGGGTCACAGATGCAATTCACACATCGATAAGAGTAGGCTTTGTCAATACTGGAACTCATAAATTTCGATTTATGATGGACACTGATCCGTTTTATCGGTATTTGTCCAGATGCATGTTCTTTTTGAACTGCACAAATGAATATACCTTATAACCGATGACTCAGAAATCTGAGTCGAAGTTTTAATGCAACACATTCTCGACCTTTTACTGATTGCCCCATTAGCATAGACTCGCGACCTTGTTGATTTTAAATCTCTAACAGAAAATATAGAAGGGATTCTACTCACCTCATTCCTCAATTCTCGTCATCACTGTGTCATCAGACATGTTTCTTATTAAATTCTGCCTTTAGGTTATCACGTGCTCAAGTGGGTAGATGAATGGTTGGATTGATGAGTCGCATCACATCTTGCTAAGAATTCGCAAGGATTAATTTTCAATGTCACGTACAATGTTGATGGGAATTTCTATTTTGATTACTTCTCTCTATCTCTACTGAAGTGTCAGTAAATTCCCAATTTATTCATACATACATATCTTCGCAGGGTTTGGTCTTGTACTATACAACACGTGTCATATCTTTATGCTAAACTTCTCTAGGAATTATCCAATAAAGACAACTACAAGATGTACATATTTTAATACAAGTGCACACACAGGCAGAATTCATCAACATGATTGACAATTTCTACGTACATTATGACTGTAAGGAATGTAAATGAGTGATATGTGCTCTGGTCTTAATGTTGCACATCTCGATTGTTAGGTGAGTAATTGCAAAAGGACTTCAAATAGATTTATGACATTCTGTTTATGTAATGTTGAATATTTCTAAAAATTCGTTATGAGTATGTGATTGGATTATGATGTGCATTTAAAAATGTTTTTGTAATTTTCTTTTAAATGGTTGAGTTGAAATATTTATTAACGAGTACTAAAACTGAATTATGGATATGGTATCATTTCGAATCAAGGATTAAGCAATAATTAAGGTGCATATCTTTACGTGACTATCGGAGGTAGTATTAATGGTGCATGCACTGCGCTCAATGTTGTAGCGTTTAAAATGTTAACAATTTAATTGAAGCCGACAGTTTTACCAAACTGGATTCAATTGTCTTTTACTTATGTTTCTCTTAGAAAGCCCATAAAACAGGAACAATTTTATATACAATATCATAACACTGATGATGTATTTTTATTATAGCTTCGTCTTGCGTTGGCTATTTGACGAAAAATAGCAAAGGCAATTCGACTCCACTCTAAAAGTTTATTAACAAAAGTTAGACTGTTATTTTTTTGCTTCTGTGCATAAAGATTAACACAAAATCAATTTTTTTGTTTAATTCAAGCTCCACCAACCCAGTTCTCAGGATCAATAATTTACCTACAGAAACGCAGATGTAAGCTTGTCATGTGCAAAACCAATGGTTTCCTAATTCCATTACATTCATCCCCATAACCACATAACCAATGTGTTATACGTAGGTTTATAAAAAAAAAACCGTAAAATCGAAATAAAACGGATTACTGATAAACATGAAATCCTTTACTTTTTTTTGCTCTTTAAGAAATGCCAAGAAATAAGCGGATAAATGCCAATAGCACAAACACCAACATCGTACAAAAAAAAGGACAGAGAAAAAGGAACGTCCCTATCAGTGTGAAATACTTCTTCAGTATACACAATGATGGCCACAAATGTACAAAGTACAGACCAGACACAATAGACGCACAGAAATATGGGTGGATGTCCTCTCTTTTCAGGCTACTCCAGGCGCATCATTTCGGATTCGGGTCACAACGGAAAATTCTGCTTATAAGGCAATATCTATTCAAGCCAAGTCGTCCTTGTACCACAATTTTCTCCCACCTACCTCTGACTACACCCACATCGTTGCCGTTGCTCAGGATATATTCAGACTTTGGCTGAATGAGTCCTTTACAACAGAACTTGTACAAGAAAATAGAATCTTTGCAAATAGAGATTGTGATAATTTTCTTTTATATGTAAATAACGAAGAAGTACTTGTCTTCTGATTTTTTATTTGAATTCGACTTTATAGCCCTCGGATATATCGCATACATCACACGCATATATTCGGTAATTTTTGTTGTGCGCTGCGCAGCATTTCAGGGATTACCATTGCAACAAATAATAGTTGTTTTATACGATAAGGGATGTACGTAGGTAGCAAAGCCTGCCTTTTTCATGTTCATTGTAATGATCTCTTTCCGGAAATTCAATTTGTTATACTTGAGGATATTTGGGTGGGAGCAAATGCAGATAAAAAGTTGAAAATAAGCAAAGGGGAAGGAACAGTGTTGCGATGAGAAAGTCCATTAGCAATTGTCCTTGAAACGATCTATTCTTCTTATCATTATCGTCTTATAAAATAGATTTAATTAAATTCAAAAAGTCGTACAGACATTTTTGTTTCCACTTTCTGTGAGCAGGTGGAAGTTAGCAAAAAAATGTTTGTCAAGACTTTGTTGCCCGCGATGAGGTCAAATAAATTTTTTTTTTAAGTTTTCTTCTGCGTGTATGTGCGTTAATATCTGTCAGTAAAATATACAATCTAATCTGTAGTTCACGGTGTTTTTACTTGTCAGTGTTTGGAAGTTCTAATCAGATTTCCCAAATTTTTCGGGATTTCCCCGAGAACTGTATAACTGTATGTACGTACCAGCATTCTCAAACAACAAAATATTGTCCTGAGTTATATTATGTTAGCATCAAACGATAAATTTCAAAAGGCAGCACAAATAAGTTGAGTTCCAAAGTGGATAGAGTTAGGATACTACGCGCTAGAAATACAATTTAATAAAATGTTCAAACGTAGTTTTCTTATTTTTCTTCTTATTTGGTTTTTTGAACAAAGGTTGATGTTTTTTTTTAGCATCACTTATAACAAACCAATTTAGTCGGCCCCTTCGAGTTCGTTATAAGCGGAAACCATTGTATTTTCATTTCTTTGTTGATAGAATATTTGTCCATCAGATGAGTTGTTTCAGATCTTTGTAAAATTTTGGGAAATGTTATGTAAAAATTAAAAAAAAAAAACATTATACGAGTACATGTATGCAGGTAATACGAAGCAGAAATGAAACTTGTTTGCTTAAAACTTGCAAAGGATTAAATCTTTAAGTATATAATAGAATTGATACAAACAAAGCAAGTATAGCGAGATATAGACATTGCAAACCGCAAAACAATCAAAAAGAGAATGTGGTAACTGCGTATTTAAATTCTTTCTTTTATTCCACTTTGGTGGTCTTTTTTGCCTTTTTGTAGTCGAAATTAACTGTTTGCTATTTAAATTTCTAAAATGTCTGTACAGTCTTCATCCATTAAAGCATTTCTATTCTTTGAGTCATACATAACAAAATTCCTTGGCGCCGTTACATTACCCACCTGTTCCTCATGCGGCAATTAATGTCACTATTTACTCTCGCTCTGCATAAGAAAGCTCTCCAAAAACTCCTATACACAGAAGTCGCCTTAACAAACAATTCCTTAGATGTTCCATTTACATTTACGGCTTCCCCTTGAGCCCCTACTATCCCATGTTCCACCTACATTCTGAAATATAGTACGGAATTTTTTCTACTGCGACTTTCTTTCACCGAAGAATAATTTTCCTGTGTACGTGTATGTGTGTGTTTGTATCGAAATTCCCTTTTTGCGGCTAAGCATTAGGAAATGAAATTAAATAACCCGAGATAAATACCTAATGCTATCGCCATTAAGGTCCACACTTCCACCTGTGTCCTTTCCATACACGTAATCACCTTGAACGGGGGAGGGAACAATGTATGAGCGTGTAGTGCTCGCTGTTGACTAGTCGCGCTGTGTGCCTTTTTTCGGGGACGCGCCAGCAAGCCATAAGTAGGTATATGCAGGTAAATTATACTCATCGTTTGGTTCTCGGTTTAACTAGGATCACGTTGTGGAATTTATGTGAATATACGGATTCTCCTTTTTTTTTAGTCTAAAACACGGATGCTTCTGTGGAAAAATTAATAATAGACTAAAAGGGATGTGGTCTGGGTGAAAAAAATTTTTTTTTCGTCGAAAAACTGCGCACCCAAAAGTTGTTCAGCTTTAGTCGAGGGGGAATATTGATTGCTCAATATGGCCTTGTTAATGATGTCGGCTGCTATCAACCATCTTCATGGAAGTCCGAATTTGACAGTTATACGGATGCGCGTGGTTGCGTGTGCCGTGTTCTGATGGCCCAAATACCTTACATTCGGCATTTGCCATATATATATGTATGTATCCGAGTTTGTTGTGCTTTGTCCAGAATATATCGACATTAACATGTTTCATGCCTTCCACACATATTGTGCTTGCTTTTTTTGGAACAACACCTGGAGAGAAACCAACTTTGTCGCCTTTTGAATGATGTTTTTACTGCTGTCAATGTCCTATTGGGTTTGTCTGGCTTTTCTTTATGTCCTAGGATTTGTCATGTGACAGGTGTCATTTCGGTATTCTTTTTTTTTTTGGGTGACATTCACATAGTATTGTAATGATATGAATCTCTGCTCGATAGGTGCCTTCCATCGCAATATGAAATAATTATCCTAATGACATCGTTAATGTGGGGTATGCACATGTGAGTTAAAGAAGGTGTAACGGAACTAATAAAATCGGCTGAAATAAATACACAAGATTGTGGAGCAATATTAACCAGATTTTCTTAGAATTGATTAATTCTAAACATATTTTCCAATCTCGTGGAAACATTGTCGTCGGATATGTTACAGCTAGCCTTCTTTCCTACTTTCATACTTACTCAATGGTGTTCTATTTCGATACTTTGTACAGTCCTGTGAACTCTCAGTTTTCAGTTAACTAGCTGGTATACGCCGACTACATCAACATCAGCGGTCGCTCCAAACGTGCGTTCATAGAGGCTTTTATGGGAATAAAAGAACAAGCAAAAGCTATATATTTACTCTTGATAAGAATGAAGACAAAACCGAGCAAATTTTTTATTTTTTTTATTTATTATTTCCTTTTAACTTAAATCTAATATACACTTTAGTTCAGAATATAGCGGAAAATAATAGTTATCAATCCGTAACTTCAAAGTTAGAATGGAATGACACAGCGTTTTAATTAACAAATAAGTATAAAATTTGATGTGGGGAAATACATCGGTAATGACAATAATATTTTTCGATTTCATAAAAAATATTCATATAAAAAATTCAAGGAAAACAAAAAACGCAAATGAAAAATGAAAAGAGTACAATTCGAAAATTAATTTAACAATTGAAAAAAAAAACTAATAATTTATTTAAAAAAGGACATTAAGTTTAGACATTGACTTGTGCTGCTGATAAGGATAGCAGATAAATTTTAAGTAACGATTCAAGGACTTCATAATTAATAGTGAATAACCAGTCTTTAAATTTTTTAAAGAATGAATTCAGAGAATGGTAATTTATTGAACATCAAAGCGGCGGTAACGGTGGAGAGGTGAAACAAATATGTTTTATACACGATTGGAACATTGACAAGATGCATGGTATTTGTACGAAGACTATAAAACAGTGTGGTTCTACTAGGAATATTACCGCTTTTCTTATAAAATTCCTTTAGTACTTTAAAAAAGGTAAAGGTGTCTCATTGGTAGAATGCGGAGGTCTCTAAATAAGGGCCAGCTCTGAGTAAAACGGTTTTTGTTACAAATAATCCCAATCAAATGTTTCTGAGCTATTAACAATGGATTGAAAGAGTTAAAGTATGAACCACCCCAACTTGAGATACCATACTGCAACTTAGAATGAGCGAGGCCGTAATAGATTGACGTTAACACTTTTTTGGAACAATATTGCTTGATGAGATACATTTTACGAGTTACAAGAAACACATGCGATTTAACAGTTTGAATATAATCTTTCCAATTAAAATTATGGTCAATTTATACTCCAAGGAATTTATAGTGCTGCACCGATTCAATGTTAAAACAATTCTTAGAACAAGGAAGATTACTAACAAATTTACATTTTCCACAACTATTTACAGGTAAACAGAATTTCTTAGTCATACTCATGAAAGCATAAATTAAAGCCATTTAAAACGTTATGTGATATTTTGAAAGACATAAGTTTTGCCTTCTCGCTAATCATCAGTTTATGTTCTGTAAACCAAAGTCTCAATGTTTCGAGATCTTTGCAATAGTTTCATATCTTGTATCTGATTGGTAAATAAAAGCTGTGTCGTCTGCAAAGGCAGTTGACACTTCATTTAGATTTAGTGCAAAAAGAGAGTTTATGTAAATTAAAAATAGCACAGGATCAAGAACAGAGCCCTGTGGTTCACCATTTTTTAATATACGCGAGTCACTAAAACTTCCATTTACATTTACTTTTTGATTCCTAGATAAGAAGTAAACCACTTATGAATTCCTCCTCTCAAGCCAGCACTGTATAATTTTTTTTAGGAGCAAGTCAAGGTCAACCATGTCGAACGCTTTTGTCATATCGACAAAAAGAGCCATGGTGGATTTGTTATATTTTAGACCTTTATATAACTGGCTACATACTCTGAGGATAGCATCCTCGGTTGACATTCCCCTTCTAAAACCAAACTGGTTACTACTAAGAAATTTGTTTCTGTCTAAAAAAGACAACTTGCGCGATTTCATAAATTTTTTAAAAATCTTAGAAAACGTTGGTAGTAGGGAATAGGTCTGTAGTTCGACATATTTCTTTTATTACCTTTTTCAAAAAGTGGTATAACTTTAGCTGCTTTTATGGGTTCAGGGAAACAGCTATTTTGAACACTAAGGTTAAACAAGTCCACCACATATAGGCACATTTTCTTCGACAATACACTTGAAATACCATCGCTAGTATAAGAATTTTTGGTTTTAAATAACAATATTGCCTTAGAGATTTCACTTGAAAACGGTTGGAAAACAAAGCTGTTCGGTTGTGTGTTTTCTGTTATTTTTATAGAACAATTGCAGTCTTTTCTACAGATGGTTTCAGTTTTTCTCCAAGCTATTTATACCTATTGGTTGTCTACTTTTTCCCAAAATGCTATCAACTACCTTCCATTCATCCCTTGCATTGCCTTTTACTCGTTCAAACTAATCTGAATAAAACTTGTTACCCGTTTCATCTATTTTTTTGTGCACGGATTTGAACAGATTGTCATAGTATTTTTTAAGTTTTATGTTGTGTGGATAAACTCTGCATTTTTTTCCTTTTTATCAGGTGCAAGAGATTGTATGTCATCCACGGCCTTAAACATTTATTTTTGCTCCAGATTCGATGGGAATTAGTAGTGCAATTTTTGATATGAATTTTTAAAGTTTTAAGAAAAATATTAAATAAAGTCCAGTGTAACATTGGGCTTCGGTGGAACGAAAGGTGTTTGGTCAGCAGGTGTTATGCAGTCAACCCTTTTGTTCAGATGTTGATTTTGCTACATTGGACTAGAGACGTTTCTCCGGATAGCGATTCCCGTCATTTATTTGCAAAACATACTTTGCACTGCATTTGCTCCCGACGCGTGTGTGCCCCACAACAAACAGCTGAGAACAAAGAATCAACTGTCCACCCACTATTACAAAATGTCACTTTTGACAACAGTAACTTTGTTGTAGTTATGAATCTTCACGAATGACACACCCTAGTGAAAATTCTACGAAAACTTGCTCTAGAGAACTACTGCTGTTGGATGGCCTCGATTGTTGGTGCAAGACTTAGGAGCTAATATTCCACTTATCAGATATACATATTATCATCCACTCATATTTGGTTGATGATTTCGTGCTTACGTCCTATCAAATCATCACCTTCATATTTAAAAAATCCTGCTGATAAGCCGATGAACTTGTTCTTCAGCTTTTTGATTGCTGCATTGACTTCTTCTTAACTGGGAGGAGGATTACTTCTTCGTTGACTGGAGTTGAACGCTCTTCTTGTCTTCAACATTATGCCCATTCAGCAACTGCTGGAAGTGATGCTTATATACGAGTTCTGAATTTAGCTATGATGTTTGTTGCTCTAAATGTTTCCACACTTAGAATGTTAGATGCATGCCTCGCATCTATTAGCATGTGGTCGATTTGGGTTCCTATGTGAATTCGAAGCATTTAATATTTAAAATTAAAAAGGCCTTGTGAGCTAAAGTTTGTTCTAAATTTCGTAGTAAATGCAACACTATGTTAATTTAACATTCTTGTGTGTATTTGCTGTAATTTTTCATGATATTTCTTTGGACTTGTTCTATCCTGGAAAAATGTTAATTTAAATTCTCTCTTCAACCACCCGATGCCACCTAAATTAAGGGTCTAGGAGGCAAATAATTGGGAAATATAAATCATTCACCAAGTTGATTACAGATTTTCGTTTTAAAATTACTTTTCTGTAATTGCCACACAAATTTCAAATATAAAATTCGACTAAAGAAAAATGACCACTTTAAGCTAACCAGCCGTTGCTTATGATACCTATCTCTGTGCAGTGAAAATGTTTCAATCTAGTTATTAACGAATATACAAACAGAAATACCTTCGAAATTGTTTACTTGCACGGGAATAAATCGAATCTAATCGGTAACCATAAAAGATTATTTTACTTTTACCTAATCTGATTAATTTCATTAAGAAATATCGTTATAAAAATAGTCAATGATTTCATATTATAATGTTGTTCAAGTTAAAAACACTTATAAACTATTTTCAATTTAAAAAAAAAAACCAATACAAGATTTTACCTTCCATTGAATTTAGTAGTAATTTCTCTCCTGGCGGTTTGGCTCTATAGTCACTCTTGCATATGGGCTGTTTGATCCAACTTTCCGTCTCATGGCAACCCCGCGATGTGGCCTCAATCCCATCACAATCAAACAAATACCAGCTGCACAAAGAATGAGCACTAAAAGAATTAACAATCCATATACCCATCGTGGCCATCGGTCGCACGAAAAGTCCTTTGTCCGAACGTTTGTGAGTTTCATCCCACGCAGCCTTGATGGACTTATGCAACGGCCATTCGTTTCGATTTTCAACTCCTTCACCCACACCATCTCACAATCACACCTTAGCGGCATTCCATTAAGATCGAGTTGCATAAGTTGTTGAAAAATTGGAAGCAGTGTTTGGTTAAACGAACGCAATGCAGATCCTCGAAAACTCAAAATCTCCAAGCTACTGTTAAGAGTGTTGCTCCCAAACACATACTCGTGGAATGAGGTGAGTCTTCGACAATTTTGAAAACTTAAATACTTTAGTTTCGAGAGATGAGAAAGAGAATTGTCCTCGACAGTCCTTAGAGCTGGCATATCTTCAACGAATAGGATCTCCAATTCAGTAAACTTTAAGGTATGGCTTTGCAAAAGACTTGGTATGGGATTATCACTAATGTCGAGTTCTTTCAAGCCCACAGGCAAGGAATGGGGAACTGTTTCGAACTGATTGTTTCTCAAACTCAGCGTGCTTAGCGGTGCTTTTTCAGGCAAATTGATGTCACTCAGGCCGCAGCGATCCAATTTCAAAGTAATTAATTTTGGATGAACACCAAATCGTGAGTAGAAATCCAACTCCTGTATACCCTGTGTATTGTTGAGTTGTCGGTTCCATGACAGATCCAATTTATTCAAAGTGCTGAGATACGTAAACACATTAAAGCCGATTTGCTTCAAATTGTTGTGCGATAAGTCCAACACTTGTAGATACTGTAAGCCTGCAAAAGCATTCGTCGAAATTGTTTGTATGGCATTCCAGTTCAAATATAACTCGCGGAGCATTGTCAACTGCTGGAAGTTCTTCTCAGTCAATTCAGACACATTGTTGTGCATTACGTTTAGAATCTTAAGGCTGTCACTTGCAAAATTTGGGACGAACTCTAATTTATTCCAAGATATATCCAACGAATGGCACGAACGGTAAAATGGCAGAACATCACCTGGGAAGTCCGAAGATTTTAGATTTTGAAAACTACAATCGATTCGCAGGGACCATAAGCCCCACGGTGGGTGACTTTCGTTAACACATTCACAAGTCCTTTGCGACACACCCTCTGCTCCATTTATGTCCGAAAAACACAATCGCTCTAGAAGCGTGCCTTCCTCGGCAAAGCTCACAGAAATGAGAAGAACTATTAAAACTACTAAACATTGCGAACACATCATAAAACCGATTTAAAGTAGTTACATTTGTAAAAGACGTCGTTTCACATCGAGCAAGTTCGGCAATTAATAATCCAAATTTAAACGAGTCATATTAGCTACCCACCCTGAACGCATTTCAGTAATGACGATGCCTCATCACTGGTAATCTTATCGTGCGCATGTGATAAGATAAGATTGGCGGTGATATTAAAAGCCGGACGACAAGGTGAGGAGGGATGATTGGGGAGGTCCCTTTAAAAATAGATAAAGGTAAGGTATTGCACATTAAACCCATTATGTGGGCTTGGAATATTTTGATTTTTTTTGTTGAGTTTTTGTACCTGAAAGTAGAATTTTTAGAAATTATTTGTCACCCACTCGTTCTTACAACTAAGAGCTCTAAAGCTATTTAATGGTGCTCTATCGGCGGGATTTACTTTGCAGAGGAAAATATTTTTAAAAATTAAAACCAATATCAAAGAAAAGGTGGGTCGTTGTATGAAATAGGGGCTAACGAGAGTAGGCGAATTGTAGGGTTTCGTAATGTATAAGTATAACCCGTAGGGTAAAAATGTGAATGTGGTGACGCAAAGAGTTTCATATAATAATACATAAGCTTTTCATGGAACCTTTATAAGAGGAATTTTTGAATCATATTTTGCGTGCAAAATAAACAGCAGTACAAGTTTTAGCTTTAATCCAACAGTACAGTACAACGTTCGACGAGATGTGTAGGTAGGTGAGAAATGGAAAGAAGACATAAAAGGGAGGTTAAGGTTTTTTTTATTCTTTTATTCAAAAGAATTCCTAGATTTATTAATTGCAATATTCGACATCGTCCGTTTGAAATTCGAAATATGGCCAAAGATATGCATGTTATGTAGGTACTTTAAAAAAGCAACAATAAAACGCTTTAAGTCCTATCAAAGATAAACATTGACACAAATTCAAAAAAACTTGTTAAACATTTTGTATACGAAGAGGTGCCGCTAAAAAACATTTGGTTGGTTTTGCTGACTTGAACTTCTGATAACCACTGAGTAACGGCTGGGTTTAAATATTGACTCTCAAACAAGCAACATAGAATTGAGTGTATAAAAAAAAGTCTTTCCTTAGTCCACCCCGGCAAACTTAATGTCTGCTTCTGAGTCTAATTGATTGTTATTACAAGATAAACCTTAATCTTGAATCACTGACACTGACTGACTGACTCTCGTTGAAAACATCCCGTCAATATTACTTTTTACGGCTTACGGAGTACGGCCGGGCATAGGTTTTGCAGCAGCATCACTGAAAATAATTTCGTGAATTGAATGGTTTGAGAGCACAAGTAGAAGGTTGGGGTCCCTTACCATCTTGGAGTGCATAACTAAGAGGCTTGTTGGTTGAGGCCCAGCTTCACCCCAAACTATAGAGCCACTTAGTAAGTAAGTCAATAAATAAAAACAGAAACATCTTTCCGGATCACGACAAACAAGAAGCATTCAAAATCAGTGTGCATCCGAACCTCGGTCCTAATTTTTTCCACTGTAAAAATAAAAAATGAAAAAATTAGACTTTTTATCGATCGATGCTCCTAGCTCCTAGACCTGGGTCAACAGAAATAAAATCCATCAATACCCATCTGCTGGCATATGTTGGGAGTGGATTATAGCACGGAATTTGGTCAATGTTGTTTTCGCAGTCCCTTATATCGATTACAAAAAATAGAAATCATATGTGTCATAATCAAAAGCTCTAACCGGAAGACGTTGCTTTCAAAGATTTGGTAATCGCAAAATGCAGATTTACAAATTCAGTTCAGTCTAACATTCATCATTCAATTCTCAAAATCATTGATTGCATTTTATAAAGCTTACAAATATTCTGGACAGAATACTTATACATAAGCATCCATATAAGTATGTGTATTTAGTTTCATAAAGTCAATGGACACTCCTATCAATTCATCACATCGAACATTCTTCGTGTTTAATTTATTTCCGGTTTATTATTTATCTACCTTTCCTATGCATGAATAGGAGCACATTCAATCACTGAAAATATAGTAATCCACACTATCCTTCGTACTCTGATTGAATCAAAAAGGATATTCAGGGCTACACTTACCAGAAAATATCAATTTTCAAACTTAACCCAATGATCCTGTTGAAATTTATTGTAGCAAAACCCTCAAGGATACCCTTTCATTCGATATTCCTGGTTCGACCCCAAATTGCAATTAACAATGGCAGGCACGTATGAAAATTCATTTTGAAAACAAGACGAAAATCTTCTAGCCACCTCTGTCTATTTGCTTCGGTCTCTTAATTACCCTTCAATTAGAGCAGAAATCAAAATACCCCAATGATACTGTTCGACCGAACCAAAATGAAGGCATCGATGTTAATTTGAAGTAATTCCGCTCGTACCTCACGTCCTATCGAAGTATTCTTCGGCGTGCACACGAAGGGGAGTTATTTGCGTCTGCCGCCTCCGGTAATTAATTTAGTCACCTCTGCACGCTGACCAATTGGAGGGGACTTGCCACATTTTCTTGAATATGCTGTCATCCTGTTCCGATTATTCATTTCCTTTTTGGGAAACATTTCTGTGACATTTCTCTCCGATGAATTGGGGCTGATATTCGACCAGGCAATCGAAAAAGGAAGCAATGGTCGAACAGGAAGTTCAATGATTAATTTTCACTTAATTAAAGTGGCAATGGGAAACGACATTACTGCGCTCTTTTATTAGCACTTGAAGGATTTTATTTTCATTTTTTTATTTTAGATACCAATGCAGCGAAATGTCCCCTCATCCATTAATCAAAAACACAACTGTGGTTGAATGGCATGGCATAGACTTTACTAAAAATGCTGAAGGGTATTCGTAGGTGTACTTGTACCTCAGTAATTTGAAAGATAAATTGCCTTGAGGTAGGTTATAATTCTCAGGGACGAATGGGGACCACTTTGTGGGTAGAATTTCGCTAGAACGGTTTCCCTGGGGCACGATGAATGGGATGAACTTAATAAGGTCATAAAAGGCAACATAATTGCCTTGGAAACGCAGTTAATTCGAATGGGACTTTAGGCAGAGATCGAGTTGCATAGCCAAATTCCAAATTCCCCTCCGGCAGCTGTCCTACAATCGATGTAGCATGTTTTCTTTAACAAGTCTTAAAGAGTACTTAGATTTGATAAATGTTGCAAATGAATCAAAAAGTTAACTTTCACATGGCGTTGCGTAAAATTAATGTGAAAAGCACATTGACAGGAGAGAATGCGGGAAGGGAGTGAAGTAGATATGTGGCAGTAACACTCTTTGAGTGAAAGTCCGCAATTAATTATCCTTTTGAATCTTGTAAGTAAATTTATGTTTCTAACTTTGACCTAGTTAACAGCGAAATATTTTAAGATGATTCCTTGAAAGTTTTTTTTTTTTGCGTTAGGATATCGCAATTAGGTTTCACGAGTCTTCGATTACGAAAACAGTTTTAATCGCAGCGATTTCAAAACCAGAAACGAATCAATGCATAGAAGTTATAATACTTTTAATAGTTAGTAAGTAAGCATCAAATATAGACAGTGAAGAAGCATTTGGACTTTTTTTAAAAGAAGTCGGTCCAGTTTTGTATGCTTAACAAACTGGAGTCATTTGTAATTTGAGCTTTTCGCATATTACGTTGATTTTTTGGTAAAATGCTCCATTTTTAAGACCTCTCGATACATCTGACTGATAGATGTTTAAGTGGCCAACAGCATGGATACATACTTTAAATCTAAATGTTTGAGATTCTGTTTTTCTTATTGTCTCTTGGGATTCAAAAATCCTAATGCCTAAAAAGCATTATATGATCGATCCAATAAAGTCGACGAATCCTGTCTCGGCATCATATAATAGGACCGGTAAGTTCACCGATCTGTGGATCATCAATTTTGTCCGTTGAGTTACGAGTTTTGAACTCAATGTTTCTGCAAAACTGCAATATCAACGGTTACTCTCCTTTTGCTTCATCTTTAATTGCCGTAACAGCCTCTATGACGGCTCGAACAGATTTGTGAACGATAGTGCTTTTGGTGTTATCTGCCTCGCACACCATCTGCTCCAGCTCGGGTTTGAAAAAGTCGGGTTACCAACGAAATTCCGGAAAAAATTAATCCCGAAATTCTGTGCAATTTTTGACAGAAATGATTGCACAAAATTTCTGGAATTTTATTCTTGTATTGTTGATAGAGTAAACATAATATTTTCTACAGAAAATTGATCACTCGTATTCATGAGAATCGACAAAAAGGTCGATCTCCGTGGTTCTCACTCTTTCAAATGACAATTTTTTCCCCGTTGATGTGAATTTAGTGGGGATATTTTTTGGTTACTGATATGTTGGAAAACAAGGGAAAGATGCTAGCAAAGAAAAAAAATTGTTACCATATGTCTATTAAAGGCATATTAAATTGAAATCAATTGCTTGGTATACTTCAATAAAAGGTACTTTAAACAAAATTGGAAGTCAAATGTCAAATAATGCATAAAATCGTTTTGTTAAGGACACAAAAAATAAAAAATTAATTTTATCAAAATCTGTAAAAAAGAAACCCGGAATTTTTGCGATGTTTCCAGGATTGTAATTTTTCTGAATTTACTAGTCCAGGATAATGTTTTCTAGGATTTTGTGATCCGTAATTTTTTTTCCGGCATTTTGTGGCTTTCCCGAAAAAGTCACATGACAGCGCATTTGCCGAAATCCGTTGTATGCTTGAAAAAACTAGGATAAGCAGTTTCTGAATTGCATAGAACATCATGGGCTTTCCAGCGTAGCGCGATACAACCGGATAAGTATTGATGGGATCAGCCATCGTTGGTCCTTTAAAGGATTCACTTAAGTATAGAAATTTGGTCTATGGTACGTGAAGTTTAAACTTTTGACAGTCAGACTTCTTGGCAAAATGTTTACTTAAAAAAAAAAATGACAAAAAGGGTCCATGGTTTTAATTTTAGAACTGAAGCTAAGAATAAAAGGTAAGCTTCGGTTATGATGTGGTCTTTTTTTTGGTTATTTATGTATGTTTTTTACGATTCCAACAAAAAAGTAAGTCAAAGCAAAAAAGAAAAAAGAGCTAAGGACTGGACATTTAACGAGCAACTTTGCTCATAAAGTTCGATTAAAATAAAGTACATGACATCATTCAAAACTCTTTTTATAACCGCTCTATCAATTATGCGTTTAAACAAAGCCGAAAGTGATATTAAATCCTATCGTTAATATTTCAACATTTATGCCGTGTCCGTTATTAAAAACCACAGCACGCAAATTAATTTCTTTTAGGTGCCTGCACCCACATTGATTAATTCAATTTAATTAGGCCTACGTTAAACAGTCAGCTCTGTTTTCCATTCAAAAATTTTGTTGAAAGCAAAAATTTACATATATACAGCCTTTCCAATAAATCGCGCTCTCATAAAAATGTTCAAGTAGCTATCGCGATTTTACGACTTAGACCTCTTTCAATATTCAAAACTTTTCCGGTCCTTAATTTATACCCAATATAGAGAATTTGCAACGTTTACGCATCGTAGCACTAGACAATTCGACAAATTTGCGTCGTTGTGTTCCGCATTGTTATCATAAAAGGAGCACAAACCCCACTCAGGGGACGACTTCACGAGGGATTTTAAGTGAACCAGAAGCACAAAGCCAATGGTGGCATCGTGGGTACAGAGAAAAAGCCTACAAGGTGGACGAGCAAATATTCTCTACGGATGCAATTGAATTTGTTTATGGTTAGGTGCCATGCAGTGTGGAGAAATGTCCACAGGACCAGCGAGAAAATTCGAATTTCGAAAATTCCCCTCAAATACAAGGCGCATGTCCTGCGAAAAAATAACCTTTCTCAACATTGTACATATTTCGCTTTCATCCCAGAGCAACGTTTGTCCTGCTGTCAAAACTCTGTGTGTACACAAAAAACAAGTAGGTGCACGGTAGACTATGACGGTCTTTCGCAAGGATACACATCTTCGAGAACTCTTCGTTATGAAATTTCAGTTCAGTCATCTGGTATCTTTCCGTCTGCTCGGTAAGCCTGTTCTGTCTTCTCGGCCGGTTGGTGAATTTTTTGATGCTCGGTTATTATAAATTCGATTGCATTAGCTCAGATATCCCTGTCTTCGCCCAGGCCTTGCTGTTGAGATTGGGGCAAAAAAGTGTACACAAAAAGCGTGCATATTAAATTTATCAGATTTCGATCGAATATCCTTCAGTTTGTTGTGTACGGGTCTGGTGTTCGACGGATAAAAAGACTCTCGAATCATTCCACCCCTCTAAACCCACGTTCTGAAAGGCAAGGCCTATTTAAGATTTCCTCCCTTTTTTTTCTCGACATAAAGGTGGTCTGTAAAGTTCCAAGAAAAGGAGCACACGAGTAACAAAAGCAAAACAAAGAAAAAATCATGAAGAGTGTATAGTGTGAAACGGTTTCTGCGTGTATACAAACAGAAAATATTAATGAACGGTTGATAAATTATTCGATATTGCTATTGACAGCTGTGATTTTTTTTCCAAGTTACATGGACTTTAACAAGTTAAGGCGTAACTAACAACAAAATGTTCTAGCTCGTTCAACTCGTGTCAAATATTCGCGTATATTTTTCGGGACACAGGACCTTATAATTTAATTACCACCTCCTCCACATGTTCAATAACTTAAGCAGAATCCTACAAGGATAATCGCTTTCGTTTTCGTCTACGCCTGGTGTGACACAATTGGAGGGAAGTGAAGAGGAAAATCGGGTGCTATCTTGTCAGATAACAACGACGAAAGCAGATTTCTTCGATAGACGTCTTCAAATAACGGCTTCAAAACGTTGTCGGATTTACTTAAAAGTAAGACACTGAGTTTTTTTTTCTTCTTTCTTTCTACTGCTTCGTTTTTACTGTTATTATCTGGAATCTTGACGGAGGGTGGAATGAGGTTGACAACCCCAAAATTAAGTCTAATGTCAAAAAATGTAAATTTAATTTCTCAAAGCGAAGCAATGTCATCAGCGGAATGTAACTTAAGAACCTTTTTTTTTTTTGGTTTTCTTTGAAGACCAATTTTTCGCTGAATGTGAGTCCTTGGAGACTGCTTATTGTCAGTATCAAGAACGCGCGGAATAAAGTCCTTAATTAGACATAGATGAGTGAAACAGCGTTAATTTTGTGGTTAAGCCAAGTAGTAAATTCGTGGCTGAGAGGGTTCCCGAGTGTAAACACATTTCTCCCTATTCTATTAAAACTTTATGAAAGAGTTCTATTCAAGAGCATTTTAGAGCGGAACTATGTCTGAGATAAAGTGCTTTGAGTAATGCGCTGTGTCTAGTTTTTGATGAACGTCATTCTTATATTTCTTTGGAAATCACAAGTTGTGTGTTATTTCTGGTGCTATGATCTATACAGATATATGTACACTCCCAAATTTTTGGAACATAATCGAAAAAATACGAACTCAATGCCATTGCTCTTATAAATTGTTGAAAAGTAATGGTAGCGCTAAACAAAAGAATAAATATTCACAGATGTGTCTTGATCCCAAAAACATTTTTTCTGCTTATCGAAAAAACGCGGAAAAAATAGAAAGTTCTCTTTTATTTCTGCGATTCATCAGGTAACATCTTTTGGAGTTTGATAAATTATATAAAAAGAGCGTCCCTGTCAATTGTGTCAGAAGCTGCTAGAGGGTGGCCGTGATGTAGTTTTTGGCATCATCGCTAGTTACGCTAATGGTTCCAGGTTAAGGAAGTTCTTACTCCCTTGCTTTTGATGGCAATATAGTCCGGGGTGGACCTGGGCTTTAACCAACAAGCCTCCACATGTGCGCGCCACGTGCGTCGCATTCTTACTCTACTGCGGGGTAGATTCATCTGCTTTACATCTTCTTGCCATCTTAGTTATTGTATTTTGACTCTTCTGACTGTAAAGCCCGTACAGTTCCTCGTTGTAATTTCTGTTCCACTCATCGTTTGCACAAGCAGATGGGACCATAGATCACCCGAAGGACTTTTCTATCGAAACAACCTAGGGCGACTAAATTCATTTGTGACATAGTGCATGGATCTAAGGGGTCAATGAAGTCCACCAGCTGCAACAAGTTGATGTAAACTTTTCTGTACAGTGATCATATGGCTTGCAGAGTTTATCGGAAAGAAAAACTTCTAAGCAAAGATAACAACACCAACAAACTCTTCTTAACAGGCAAAACGATGGTCTGTTTCACGGTTTAAACTCAGGTAAGCGAATGACTTTCTCATCGCTGCAACGCACTTCCGATTGCATATATCTTTGTACTTGGTTTCTCTTCCATCTTCCTGGCAGTTGAGATATCCCAACAGCACTCGAAATACACACTGCTTTAGGATAAGTGATGCCATTTCGAGGAAATTTAGCCACTCAAAATTTGGCAAAATGGAAAAAGGGAATTTGTAAGCTTCCTAGGAAAGGGGATGAATATTTTTGAAATGTATTACGAACTGCTATCGTAATGATGTATAGTACCTCCCCCTGTAAATTGTTTTGCATTCAAGATATTTGAGGAACAAAATTTCATGACAATCCTAAAATAAAGTCGCCATTACCTTCCCGAACTATAAAATTGTCTTCGGAGCAGGTTCACCATTCGCAATCCATTTTTTTTTTTTAAAGCTCCTTCATAAGTAGTGCTGGATCCAAGTTTCATCCTTTCAGTTAAATAACTCCAATAGGGCCTTGAAAATGTTCACTGGAATGCGTCCAGAAGACTACAGTGAGCAAACGTGGCAATCAGCATGCAAACAACTTCTTCATGTAAAATGTGATGAAAATGTTCTTCGATTTGTTTATTGCTCACAGCTCTGCCATTTCTATAACTATGATTCGACATTCATCTAATTTCTTTTGATGAACTTTTTCGACATTATCGGTGGGACAAGCTGATACGACCACGTCGAACAGGCGTATTGCAAGAATTAAGGCATGGACATTTGATTTTTTTGTTTTTATTTTTACAAATATTCGGACTTACGAGTATACTGATACAAAGGACTGTCAAATAACTACTGAGTATCTAAAACGGGTAAAATTTTCAAAATGTGTTTTTCACAGCATCAAAAATTGTAGTACTTGAATAGTTTTGACAAATAGTGAATGTATAATTATGATTTGACAAACAAAAACAACGGGCGTGACTGACCATTGAGAGTAAATTGATAATAATATATTGGCATCACCGTGTTCATGTTTAACCAAGTAAACAACAATGATAAATATGCATTATTTTTTTTAAATATGCCTATAGCAATTAAAAAACAATTAAAACTGTTTCAACATTTTTCATTTACGCAGTGCCGTGCTACAAATTGTCTGAAATTATTTGTATACATGCTCCACATTTCACGTAACCATTTAATGGAATTATTTTGAAGTATTTTTCATTCAAGCTAATTAATTCAGAAGCAACTGTAGATCAACACCAATCAAATTCCAAGAAGACCTTTTCAAAATGGGACTCAGATGTTAAACAAAACAAAAGAACAATACAAAAACGAAATACGATTTACGTTTTGAAAATTTAATTTAATGTACTTTCATACATATGTATATATGTATATTCATTTGTATTTTCGCGTGAATCCATTATTTAAATTTTCGTGAGAATACAGCTGAAAGGATATAAAACAATCATTCCGAATCACTGTTTTAAAACATAATGTCCCTTTTGCATGTCGTGTTCCTTTTTAATGCATTCCCAGATTGGAATGAATGTACGATTATTTAATTTCAAATGAAAACATTTGCCATAATGGAAAGTAAGCGTAATAAATGAGCATGATTCAATTGACATTAGTCTGAAACAAGCTGAGTTTTTATGGAACAAGAATTAACGCTCTTGAACAGGCATGAAGGTTAGGTTGCTTAATGGAATATTTCTAAATGATCAATCATTATCCTTGATTACTATGTTAAATAACTCGTGATCGACTTCAGAGATATCGTGTAGAATCCTATTAGTCCTATATGCCGTTCATATTCTATTTCAATAATACTTTACAATTTTAAAATTTTAGAGACAAGGAATATGCATACAATAAAAGAAGTAAAATCCTGTAAGACTATACTAACCATATTTCATACCACCAAGGGTAGTGACGTCAATCTTTAAGCGAATTCAGAGCATTAACTGGGACTTTCGTCTAACAATTGTGTGATCATAGAGTTTAAGTTTATGCTCACAGAAGAGTAGGAATTATTTTAAATTACCTTTGGATCAGCACAAGTGCATTAAATTGACAAGAACAAGTGATCAAATCTAGAGAATCGTACATCAACATGAAATATACGAACAATGCCAACGATTTCTATCTATTTACGATCAAACAAACATTAGGCTGGAGTTGAACCAAGTGCCCACTATTTACCAAAATTTGGCTTAAGTCCTTCACATTGTCAAACTCTTCAAGTTAACTTTACTGAGACCTACATAAAGATCCTATCAATCACAGAGGAAAATGACTTGGGTTGGATTAAGGAGCCTTTTGATGGAACTCTTGGTTCTAAAATGAAATGAAAGAGCCAAGCACGCAATAAAGTTTGAATGTTCTCAAGTGGTGAAATGAATTTGGAGAATTCGCTTTTATAGGACTTTTAGGTATGTGTTCGCAACTCTTCGCACAGCACTTAAACAAACGGTTTTCTCGTCATGTACCCAGTTCTATTGCTTTTTTTTCTTCCGGCAAATACCACTAACGGTGTACAAACAGCCCACAAAATTCGTGTGCATTTACCTTTTGTTCTGTCTTTTATGATGCAGGAAAAATGGAACGTTTATACTGAGGCTAAGGCATTCGGCTCTTACCATTTCAATTGAACAAAGAACGTATTCTTTTGTGTGTCCCTCCTTTGGAGTTAGTTTTGTTTTTATTGTCACTGTTGAACATCCTTGTTTCAAAATGAGGTGGCGGTATAACGATGTATCGGAATGGAATCTCTGTGTTTTCCTTTTTCTGTTTTCTTCTTTTTATCGAGATGTGGTAGGTTCTACTAAAAGCGAGTACTCTGAATAGGATCTCAAAAGTATACAACTTTATATGCACGCTTGTATTTAACACTCTCTCTACAATGCCATTGTCATCGTAACGCTAAATTGCAAAGTTGGAAAACGAATGACGATGACGGCCATCCTGATGAGGCTACTGCGACACCATCAGGCGTTTATGCTCTTTAATATTTGATTCGTTGTACGTGCGGCACCTGTGTTTATTCTACATCCTGAATTCTTATACCTTCATACGTACATTTCACAGGGGTATCTGTTTTGCCTGCACTTATTTTCCTTTCATCTTTAGTACTAGGATACACTTAACTGTCACATGGAAAAATGAATTTTCCATTATATTGTTTTCCTTTTACGGGAGTTTTATTGCAAACTCTGTGGTATGAGATGTTTTCTTGATTCTTGTTATTGTTTACGGACGGGGAGAGAGAGATTTATTTTCTTCTTTTTTTTTTATTCAGCAGGACACTGAGTAAGTGTTTGGTGTACTAAGAGAGGAAAATGGGATCTGCATCGAAGTGTGTGTGGCTGTCTTCTTTTGCTATTGAATACATCATCTGTACCAAGGAAACACCACGCAGCCTTTGTGGCAAAAGTTACTCGATATTATATATACTACACATTTCCTTCATAATTTCTAAACTTTTCTTTTTAGCCGATGTTATTTGTTTCGTCCTTTTTAAAACCCGAAATATACATACGTACGTATCTTTGAAAAATACCTATTAAGAAGAAGGTAAAGTCTTTGCTTTTTGATGGCCACCTTAGAACACCCATATTACATATATTAGCTACTTATGGTATCATATGAAACTTTTGCATTCGCCATTCTTCTATACCCTTCATTCGCTTGCTTACACATTATTAAACCGCACATTGACGAAATTATTTCCTCTCTTAGATCCATCCCTAGATAGAAAATAACAACCATGCAGTTTTTATTTTAACGATCCCTTATCCTAATCTGTCGGTGATAAGTAATGCCATTCTATTCAGATATAGACTATTTGACTGTCTCATAGATTAGACAGACAATCTCGTAACTGTTTCACAGATTGTTATACAATCAAATTGCCAGTCGTAACCCAACTCACCTTGTGGCAGATTTTGTCCTTAAAAGTGATGACACCTCAGACAAGGTGGAACAATTTTTATTTTATTTAATGTCATCGTAAGAATAGAACAGAGCAGAAAAGCTGTCTCAGCAACAGTTTACAAAAATACTGGCACAAAGTAGGATAGTCCAAGAAGTAGGTACATGTATGCGTTAATAGACAAGCATAGATGATGATTCAGGTAACAGAAGAGCATTACATTACTTTTAGATTCTAACCTCGCTACAAAGTCATGAACTCATTCGTGTTATCCTTAAAGAGATGTTAAGGATATTGTATCTGCCGTTAGTTGTAAAATGGTGCTTTTGTTTTTTCTTATTCGTTCCGAAAGAATGACAAGGAAAATATATTTTTTTCTCTTAAATACATTTTACGTCCGCAGTAAAAAGGACATCGTAATTTACCCCCAACGACCACCGTTCTACACAGACAGTAGAAGAAGATTGCTGTCAAAGAAGAAAGGATTCCTTTTTATACTGCTTACGTTTCTTTCGTCCTTGTGTTAAAAAAAAAAAAAGAACTCAGTTTCGAGGATTTGTAGTTTTGGTCTTAAAGAACATTAAAGTGGAACGGTTTCCTGGGAGCCAGTTTGACGATGTACGACACAAATGAATTAAGGGACATTTGTTTTCGAAACTTTTTTTTTTTCGTTTTTGGGCAACTACATACATAAGTATAAACTCTAAGGAAGAATATACTTACCAGATGTGGATTAAATGAAATGATAACACAGTTGTCTTCTTTGTCGTGAGTGTATCCCGGTGAGTAATTTGTAAAGTTTCTTTCCATGGAATGGCGGAAAGTTTTATGGAGTTTTCGTCTTTTCTATTTTTTTTTTGTATGTTTTTCGGTAGTCTAAGTCACACTAGGTGCGATTACGTCGTAGAAATTTTATGGTGGATTTGAGGTCATCAAGCGAAGACAATTTGTCATAAAAGCAATTTTTGGATAAATGTTTGCAAATCTGGAAAGCGAATGAACCAAGTATACATTCAAGTTGGTATAATCGCTGAATAAACATGGTAATCGTTGCAATTTTGGAAGAATTTCGTTAAAGTTTGTTCTTATTAAACATTAGGTTTGTGTTTGTGGAAGTAGGTTCCTATTAAGTAAATCATCAGTAATTATTGTCATTATGTAAAATTGGATGCCATGTTTGCAATATGGTGCTTGTTTACATTTTTCAGCAGGACATTTTAACGAGTTCAACACACTTCTTTCAGGAGAGCTCATCTCTTAAAATAATGATGAAATATAAATACATTTATTGATTAAAGGCATTGGCTGGATATACCTACTACAGCAAAGACAGACGTTTGTACATACGAATATGTAAAATGCATCAAATAGAAAAGCTGGAAAAAATCATTTGATCTCACAAGGAGGGTTGTTTTGTTTTTAAGGAACGACATTTATTTATTTTTTCAAGAACGGGTTGTACAACAACATCGACTTAGCCAGAAGGGAGAAGGTCCACTGACCGAGGTGGCGAGGTCTTGTGGAATAGATAGACACCAATGCTACTGCCCGGAAATCTTCGAATCCACCCCCGGGAGACGGCGCCGTAGAGGAAGATCGCGATTCTACTTAGCGTGCGAAACTGGAGGTAGCTGATTTAACATCAAGCTGACTGGAGACGCTTTTTAGTTGAGTCCCAGGACTGTAGTGGTAGTCTAAAAGTAGCATTCATTAGATAAATGAGCTTATCTTATGTTGCAATTCTCCTGTTCTGTTATTTATTCGTAGCCTCTTTCGATATTTCATTCGATTTCGTTTCTAAAGTTCTACCGTTCACAAGTCTTTGAGGTTATTATTCCCAGGTTATCACTCATAGATACTGTAATTGAATAATAATTTATTACACTTCACAACAATCAAAACCAATCGGACATAAACGTTATTAAAAAAAATGGGGCCAAAACTAAATTTGCAACGTGACTCTTCATCACCCTATTTCATCGGCTTGTCGTATCGATACATCGTAAGAACAAACATTTATTCAATTGTTTGTGAAGAATTCAAAGAAATAATAGGGGGAACAACCCTATTAAAAATTACTTCTAAATTTGTCTCAGCAATTTGATCGGTCCATTCGTTCCTCAGTTTCACTTTCATAAAGTAAATATGTACCTGCATAAATGACACAACCAATTCACCTTTAAATTCAAACGATTTGCGACAAGAAAACAATGTCAATCTCCAACCTACATGCATAAGTAGTCTTCTATAATTTAAGTCCTCCAATACAAAGTCTCTGCTGTGTAATTCTTTCTTTTATGTTCCACCCCATTAACCCATAAGAAGGATAAAATTCCCTACCAGCTAAGTGACTTCTCGGCGCCACCGATATTTTAACATTGTCGCCAAGTATAGACAATACAATGCCAAAAATAAAAACGACAGAGAGTTGAATTGAATTCGATTTTTTTTTTATAACTCACCGCACAGAAGTTAGAATCTGCCACGTCATATACTGAAGCTATTGCCGTTGGGTCCATCTGTCGTTAATGGTAACTCCCAAGTCACAATCCCCCAAAATGGCTTGCTTTAATATCACAACAACATTAAACCGGGGAAAACGCAAAGGAAAGTGGAAAGCTTATGTCTACTACTCATTGCCGACGATGGCGTCGTCGGTCGGAGAACATACAAAATCTGGGTCAATGAGTAAACCCGTTAAGGGTTCGTTCAAATAGCGCGAGCCATCGCCGTTTACACATCCTCCTTCCCGGAGCGCAGAAGAATTCATTTAAATGTAGTGTCAGTGTATCAGAGTAACGTGCACACTCCCAGATACAGATAAAGACACTTACAATCGCTTTTAATTACATAAAGGGGCTAGGACGGGCGATATCATAAGAAACTCTGAACTGTGAGGGTTCCTGAACGTTCCTAAGCCCCAAGGCTGTGCACATGTACAAGTAAAATTTTCCACATTTGACGTGAATCCATTTGCTTACTTTTCAGAGCGGGACGGTAGCACCTGAAAGAGCTTTCTTGAAAATCTACCCTCACCTTGAAGTACATATGATACATTAAATAATCTACGTAATTAAATCCTTATTTAATTCTCTTGGAGAGAAGACAGAGATAAAAGTATGTTTAGCTGAAATTACGTAATCCTCTTTGCAGCAATGGGAATGCAATTTAAAAGTTTTTTAAGACAATAACGATTGCATGGTGTTGCATGATGGTCTTTGCTCTTCACGGAGGAATTCTGTGTTTGAAAAGGACATGTTTCAAGTGATAAATGTATGACCACCTAATGTGGGCGAAAATATTTCCCCGTGGGTTGCGTAATCGCATAAGTTTTCTCTTCTAGGCCCACGCAGGTTAAAGTTTGTTTAACTCATTTGGGGACGCTTGAGAGAGGGCGTAATTTGGCCGCAAGAAATTGCAAAAAAAAGAACTCAGTTGAATCGTTGTTAATGACTAACAAAGATACAAAAGTGGAGCTATGCCCCATTTCTGAACTAATTATGAACACAAATTGTAATGAAAGTTCTTTTATTTGTAAGTGAGTGATTAATTCTAGCCCAAAGGCATGTTACATAGTAAGTTGGGTATGTAATTTTATTGTGTACACCGATGTGAAACTATTTTAATTGATTCACGCCCATTGCATGACATTTGGAATTCTTTTCTCGGGTTACGGGGTTGTCGCAAAGGAATTTGGAGTTGAATGAAATGTGAGTTGAAGCAAAATAATGGTAGAAGGATCCTAATTAGAATGACTGGCAGTTACAGTGTTTTCTAGATTGGAAGGATACATTAACCTCTTCCTAAAACCCAGAATAACTCTTGAAAAAAAATTGTACCTGTGGTCAACAGAATTGTGTTTCACGTGCAGTAAACGGAGCATTGAAGATTTATTAAAATACCAGAAGGGTATAGAAATAACATATGAATTTATGGATCATGCTTTTAATTGTGTTGCTTCCGGGCCGACAGATTTTCGTACTGAGACAAACCTAGAAAAGAAGCATGAACTCACAAGTTTATCGACTTTAAAGTCGTATATGATAGCATTCATCATCATCTGGTTAGGTAACGCATCGCTGGATAATGCTTGCAGCTCCGTATAGTTCAAAAGCGGCCCATTTGAATTTTTCCAAACATGCACTGAATCTCGGCAACGAAATACGTTATTTTGTGATTTTTTCAATATTCATTCTGGAGCAGAAAGAGCGCTATAACAGCTATAAAATTTCAAAAGTTATAAGCGTTGGACTACTGATACTTGTTCGATCCCAGCAAAACAACCAATACGTCTTTCGCACTACTATTTCTCGACAGGTAACGACAAACTACCGAGAGCTTAATCTGTCATGGAGAAGCTTCTCAGTCCAAATTTTGTTAATGATTACGTTATAAGACACCAAGTCATTTTGGTTGCTAGGAAATTTATATCGATTGATGTTACAGTTCGGCAATCCCATGCATCATCTAAAAGTCCATTCTATAATTGTTTCTAAGACTTGGTAGTCTGTATTCAACTCTTCTTCTGCCCAATTCAAGCATTTTCATTTTAATTTGTCAGCGTAGAAGTGAACTTCTGATGTCAAAGCCAGTCTACATTCTCGGTAATTAGCCTATATAAAATTCTAATTGGAAATATATTAAACATTAGGTACATTTAATTTCTGATCGTTTAATACACACATCGTTTAAAAAATCGATTAATCTCGTAATCATGAATTGACATATTCCCGCGATATAAAGATGAAACAAACAAATTATTATTATTGTTGTCCTATTTAGGTACCAAAAAAACAAAATTTAATTCAAGCCCAACGCTTATCCTTGACCTTGTTTTTTTGTCAGTAACCCCACCGGATCCAAGAGCGGTGATGCCTTAATTGATACCAAACCACACCACTGTCGCAATGAGTATACTTACGAAGCGAACGACAATCAACGAAGCGACAACGGCGATAAAAATAAGGACAAAATGAATACGCGTCCGTGTACAGGATATTCTAAATCTATTATCCTGTCGTAACTCGGTTTTCTTTTTCGTGCTATTCATCGTCCTTACTTGTCCGTGTATTTTCTCCCATTTACTGAATGAATGGAGATGAGCGATGAATAAAGAAAATATTTTGGCCAATTTGCTTTTTATCGTGACATGCATGGAAGGAAATGTATAGGTGCCGAGGTCAATGCTAAAGTAGACTAACAAAAACATTTTGAGAAAATAATGGAATTGTAGGTCTAATGCGGTTTGATTTATGAATCACGTTCGTCCCAAACTTATTCGATCAGGATTACAGTGACAGGTTTAATTAGTCAAAACCACTATGCGATTGGTATTCGCACAATATAAATTTATGTTAGATAACGTAAAATATGCACATTAATTGACTCCCTCCTCTAGTCTTCGTGGAATCAACTTAAGCCAGAAAAGATTTTTTTGCGTTATCTGGAATCCTTTAACAGCCTCCATCAAGTCGGACGTTGTTTTTGGACCAGAAGTAAATTTGAATTCCAATAAAAGATAATACAGCATAGCTTTGCCCTCCATTAAACCGAATCTATTTGCTGATTTAAAGAAGTTATTCATACAGAGTCTTTTGAATATTTTACCGTCCACTTACCTATGCAGTTTCTGGGACCTACTCCAAACGGAATATAACTCAAAGGCTTTATGTTTTTCTTGTTTTCTTCATTAAATCTCTCAGGGTCAAAGGTGTATGGATCTGGGAAACTCTCTGGGTCGTAGTGACTTCCAATAATTGGAATCCATATATTATCACCAGCCTTAAGCTGTACTACAACCTCCCCATCAGCATCGGTTAGAGTGTAGGGCTTAGAACAGATACGATCGGTTACAATTGCAGGAGGCCACTTACGGAGTGATTCTGAAACAACCATATCCAAGTACTTCATCTTTTTTAAAGAATCATATGTAAGTTGGGCGCCGTTTAATTCTTTGTTTATTTCGGCGATCTCCTCATACAGTTTATCCTGGATCTCTGGATTTCGCATCAATTCATGCGCAGTGAAACACAGCATATTAGCTACTGTCTCAAATCCAGCAAAAAAGAACAATAGACACTGGGCGATGATTTCATTGTCAGTCCAGTTTGTGGTATGATGTTGGATGCCTTTCTCGCCTTGTTTTTCTGAGTCAGTTTTTCCTTGTTTCTGTGCCTCCATCAAAAGTTGGATCATATCGTGCCGAATAACATTATTTTTTTCTCGGAACTGAAATGTCTCGGTAACTATATTCTTAAAGTAGTTAAGTGCCTTTACGTTGAAAATTTTGATCTTAAAAACCTGAAATAAACTAAAGTTGTATAACATGATTCTCAACTTCATCCTATTAAACCAACCTTCATTATCTGAGGAACTATAGACAAGATCAAGAATTTAATAATAGCAAGACCTTCGAAGTTCAAAACTTTCCTACCCATAGCGTGAAACTCATTTTCTTTATCGCGATAGGAGTCCACCTTTAAGCCGAATGCCGTTGAAGCTATCACATTGCCTGTATATCGTGTAAAAAAGTCCTTAAGTTCGATCTCTGTTCCGTCGGGCTTAATCTCTTCTCGCAAGTATTTTACTGCTTCAGAACCGCACTCATTAATTAATTGAAAAATTTGACGCATTTTACTTCCCGTGAACATGGGCGTAAGGGTCATTCGCATGTCTTTCCATTTCTGATCATGTAACACAGTGAGCATGCTTCCAATCAGCTCATCATCTTTGGCTGAAATACTGGTGCGATGATTTGCAAAATTATCGAAATCCTTTACTCCGATTTTCTTTAGTAGCTCAGTATCGCGAACGATAAACACTGGCTCTCGGATATTGTAGAAACCATAGATTTTCCTAGAAGAATTTAAGTTTAATTTAGCTTTTTTAGCTTTAATTGATTTCACAGCAATTAAGCATGTGAAAGTTATTCTGCAGGTAATTCATTAATCGGAATGCATTTGACCTCGAAAATGAAATAAGCCGTCAGTTAATGATAAATTAATTAATCGATTTTTAGAAATTGCAAGCTGTTTTGTTAGATTTCTCATATCATAAAATGTGCTTATAGCTATCATAAAGGATTCATAACGTTATCTAAACGACCGATATTATCTTATCTACTAAATTTTCATACCTCTTGTGAAAGAGATTTCATTAAAAACAAATTTATATTTAGGATATTTAATTTTTGATGTAATGAAGTTCGTGATTGAGTCTTTCATTCTATCAACGCAAAAAGTATTACAAATCATGCGAAGCAGTTGTCTTTCAGTCAAAGGATCAAATTGATACAGTAAAACCCGGATAACTGCGTCGTGAAATGTTTCATCTATTTTGGACGCTTAAGCTATTCGAACCCGCTTAATGCATAGAAAATACATGCATCTAATATTTTCGGGTAGTTAAGCGGTTTGCGTACTTAAGCGCGAAGCACTTAATCGGGTTTTACTGTATACATATTCTTAAAAAAGGAAAAAATTATACATATAACACGGTTGGGTATCTACCATGCGCACTAAAAGTTAAACTTGCCGTCGTCGTCAAAGCCGCTTCACTTTTTATTTGTTTATTAAGCAACTGATTTACACGAATACTCTGTCGAAAGCCAATCGTAGATGGCAACACCTTGAATATTGCAACAATGCTATTTCGACTTGAAATAGACCAGCTATCCCAACAAACTACGTTACAATAGGGCATAGGGCATGCTCGGTGTTTGAGCATTGTATGCAATGGTTTCCGGTGGAGCTGCAGAGAGGAGGAGGACCTTATACTTTCTCAGCACGGGTCCCGCCATTGCGAATATAAGAAAAAAACACCTAAGTTTGTAAGCACTTCGTGCCACCCAAGACTTTCAATGCCATCTTGCTAAAAGTTTTGACAGTAAAGATTCATGTCACGAAATATTCAAATTAGCCCATGAACATGGACTCCTTATTGCGAACAAATTATCTATAATACTGAAGTTTTGATGGTTTCCTGTACGCATACCTATTCAAACAGATTAACCAGCCTGTAACTAAGAACCCGCATATTCTCGCGACTCAAAGGCAAAACAGACAAATTTAAGTCATAACTTTACAATGTCCTATTTGTTGGAAAAATTAATTCAAGCCAACGTTTATCCTTGACCTTATTTGGGTGACAGTAACCCCACAGGATCAGAGAGGGGTGGTAGTTTAATTGATACCAAAACCACACCACAGTCGCCATGAGTACTTACAAACGAACGACAATCAACGAGGCAATGGCGATAAAAATAGGGGAAGAGGACATTTCAAACCTGTTATTCTGTCGTAATCCGGTTTCGCCTGCTTTTATTTTTTCTTATTCGAACGTGTAGAGACTACAAGGTTGAGAACTCCCAATTGAATGAAGATGAGTGGTGAGTAAAGAAATTATATTGCCCAATTTACTTTTCATCATCACTTGCATAAAAGGAAATGTTTTAATGTTATGTGCATCTGGGGATAGACAATTCTTTCAGATGTCAGTTGACGGATCGATAATTTTTATTATTGTGGGTTTTTCAAAAGACTGCGCTTCGATCAGTTTCGAGTTCCATAGCAAACCATCAGATGTATAAATTACAACAATGCACATATGAAACCAAAGTTTCTTTTACACTGTAGAAATGCTGTTAAGTTCTAAAATAAATTTCTAAGCGAAAAAAATCCTTATTATTGGGCGCATTCCGAATTCTAGGCATCAATTCTAGTAAGGTATGGCTTTATGTATTGACTGTAAATTCTGCACACCATTAGAAAACATCAATTACTCTAAGGGTGAGGTTTTATGAAATCGCCAGCAGTTTTAACAGAGATAATTCCGGGATTATGCATTATGGGATTTCGTGCCCAACCCCGGACAAGCCAGTATTATGAAATCCATGGATACAACGAGTCTTGGTGGAACTTAAACTATCTCTAGAAACAATGAAATACAAGTATAAACTTTTCCCAATTAGTTAATCATAGTCATAAATCATAAATAAGATTTCAGGTAGAATTTTTAACAAGTCCAATAACTCACAGAAATTTCGTTCTTATTCTTATCCAATTTACAGACCCTCCGACGCTGGTTCTACGATTGTTTCTATGAATTTTCAAAGGCGATTTGTTTACTCATAGTTTGTATTAACATAAGTATAAATGCATGAAAGTATGAGTTTTCATAATCGAAACTCACATATGATGCAAAAATGTCAAAAGCTACATGTGCTTAAACTCATGTATACATTTACGTTTTGTTTTTGTTTTTGTTTGGAATCTAATTATTGTGAAACAATTTTTCAAAAACTTTTAATACACTGTTTTAAATAATATAGGAATATAGAAAGCATCTACAATTTTCTTTCATCTTAATATTCTTAAATTAAGATACCATATTGATTAGAATGAACAATCATCGTCAAAGATCATAATCAATTACAATAAAAACACCAAAATTAAATAGAAAAACAGAGTTTCACAACGACCTTCAAAAAATGTATATAATTTAAACAAATATTAGAGATAAACAAACAAAAATAAGAAACACGCGCGGACTATACTGTACGTAGTACTCACTCGGATTTAAATTTTTCATGTTGATGTATTAGAAGCTTATGGATCGATTCCTTGCCCATAAACAATGATAGGGTGTTACCCACCAGTGGCCATGGTTTTTCATGCTTGACATTACGTTCGGTAAACGTTCTAAAATGGGCTGTTGCCCATTTGTAAAATAGAAAAGAAGTTACCGCTACAAAAATAAATGCCTCAACGTAGTATCCCATAGCTGAGATTAGCACATGTGTGACTTGCGACGATCGGTAAATAATACTGAGAGAAGCTCTGGGCGTTAACTTAACTAAAGCAAATTTAATGTTTTTTTTTTTATTATATTTGGAGAGCTTTTTAACCTATGGCTCATGTAATACGTACATAACATATGCAACTTTATATTCATGAAAAATGTTGAAATAGAGCTTTTTGTCTTTATTTTTCGATTATTTGTGAACTTGTATGTGGTATTTTGCGTAAAACAATAAGTTATTGTGAAATTTCAATTTCACAATTTGTTTCTAAATATTGACCTCTTGAATGGCAAACGAAGAGATTTCTTATGTTTTTTTTTTTTTTTTTTTTTGATTGAGCACATAATTCCAAAGAAGTAGCATTACTATTTTCTTCGAAATAAATCAAATAACATTTAAAGATAGATATTTACCTAAGCGTACTTTTGGGTAAAATAGGAACAATCAAGAGATATCTCTATTGAGGAAAAAGATTTTCAAAGGCGTGAAAAATCAGCCAATTTATCACTGAAACTTGTAAAATTATACAAAGATTAAACTAATGAAGATATTCGATTGTACAATAAGTCAAAGAAAAGGTTTTATTCAAACATGATTTTATTTTATAATAATGCATAGTAAACCTATGTGTGACGTAGTATATAATACTCATCTCCAACCCTGGTAGTAATTTTTATCTACGCTTACAACTATCGGTTAGCTTTAATTTTTTTTCAGCCCTTGTATGAGTTAATTTTGGCGCTATTTTAAGCTTTTTCAGAAACTAGACACTTTATATGGCATCAAAATCCGGAACTGTGATGGCACTCTGTCCACTTTCATGCTTTAAGTCATTATCCTATTGAAGCTCCGACTGTAAGTCTGCAGACTATTCACACTATTCGCACTCTTCACACTCGTTTAATTAGACTAATGACTAAACAATCTGCAAAAAAAAAAAGTTGTTAGAATCATGATCTATATTCTCCTGAGCCCACTGAAGTCTTTTTTTTTTTTTTCTACCAAGAAATGGCTTCTTTATAGTACTCTTAAAAGAGATACAACTTTCTGCTGGTCGCAAAATAAGCGCATCGTTTCTTGTTTATCGCACTTATCGCTATTATGAACTCCATAACGTGGAGTTTTCGCGAGAACGAAATTGAAATAAAGAGTACCTTTTAAGATCCGAAGCGAACTCCTGAATATAAGATACTTTTTTTACGTGCGGATGTGGAACTCACTGTTTAACGATTTTTATTGAACAAACTAAATACGGAGTAAAAACAGGAAGCTTTCTGTAGACATGTACTCGTATATCTCTTGATCCTACGTTTATTAGAGCAGAGACAAATAAATGTTCCTTTTACGCTCCGATGCGACACAAAAGGCACTTATGTTCTAAAAAACTTACTTTTTAAAGAACGAAAGAACTCATGGACCAACATATGTATGTATGAACCCTTTTCATGGCTAAAGTAAATCTCGATGATTAATAGCCTTAAATCATCTTCGTGAACAAAAAAAATTGTTTTCATTCGGTTAAGTTATTTTGAAGTTTAAAAAAATTAGAATTTATAAACCTTACAGAAAACTAAACTGCATGACAATCTAATCCGGTGTTAAAAAGCTACTCTGCAATACAGTGCAAAACTTAGAAAACTGTTCAACTTAATATTATTTTGTATGAAAATAAAACTCTCTCAATATAAACTCAATCCACATTATAAGTAAACTAAAAATCTTTTATTTTCGGTTTTATTAGTAGTCTTCAATTGGTTTTCAGCTTAAATTACAGAAATGAAAGCTAGATGAACATCAGAGTATCACAAAATTCTGGATAATCTTTTCAGGGGGTAACTATACTTTTCTATCCATTACCTGAGTTGATAAGTAGCTGACTAGCTGTGGTTTCCCTGTACATATCATGTGCAATATGGAATCCAAGCAATTTAGAAAGTTGTAGTGTGTCTAAAGCCCCAAACCAATTATTTTATGTTGTATGGCTAGAAAAATAATTTTTTTTTTTTGAATCTTCTCCTTTTTCCAAGAATGTTCTTTAATGCTTTTGGCTCCTTTCTAAATGAGGTTGAGTTATCTATTCATAAAATAAAATTTAAAAAAATATGTATATATGAAACCAAAAGCAGTATGTAAACATCCTTTTCAACCCCCATCAATGGGATGGGATCGGGTATGAGACCAGTCGGCAGCAGCATTCATTGAAGAACTCATCAATTATTCTCCCATCCTAAATGAAAACGATCCCTAGCAACCCGTTGACAGGAACGTAAATAAAATATGTTTGTGAGCACATTTCTCCTGGGTCACACGCAGCTGGTCATGTTCTTGTTGATTACGGTCCAAAATAAAATTGGACTACTCTACCTATAGTGGCGACAACAACACCAAGACCGAAAAGGAGTAAATCTTTAAAAAAAAATTTGCCATGTGCAGAAATAGCCCTGCGCACTTTACAATCGATGGTGTGTGATATTCTTTTAAGGGTAATAATTTATGGAAATCTGTCGTTCTGGGATGTATTTTTTTTTTCCTTAAAAGTAAAAAGTACGAAAAAGAAGGAATATACACAACCACTAGAGAGCTGTCACTGCAAATGGAGTGTAAAAGAATAGAGATTGCCTATGGAAGGAGCTGTCCACTTTTACTTTCAGCTCAATTAAATTATTGACATGTCCTTTGTGCAGACAACGGGAAAGACGTGTTTCTACGACCATGAAAAATACGGAATTCTTTTTTTTCTGATGGGCAATTGAACAACTCAGTATTGCAATTGGTTGTTGTCTGTTTACGTGGAATGTTAGGGAGAAGCCCCAACTTCTGTTTGGTTCATTGCTTGATTAGGCCAAATATCTTTATCATTTCAGACAATCAATTTTTTTTCTTTCTAAAGTGCTGAAACTGACATTTTGAGTGAAAAGTTATTTTATAAGAAGGAATTTACTGTCGAATTGTCAATTGCGTTGAATATGCAACTACTTTTCAAGCTCTGTCAAACCTAGTAATGGTGATTTCAATTACCACCTTTTATAAGCCTCAAGAATGTTTCTTGTTTCAAGTCAATTTTTATTAGTATATGTACAAAGATGCTAAATAAGGACTTTATCAAAATCATTGCAATCTTTTTTTACGAATTGGATAGCTATTCCATAAAGATAACAACAAACATTTGAACAAACCATTTAAAAGAGAAAATACAAAGCTCCTTACTGCAACTGATAATCGAAATCTTTGTTGTTAATATAAAAAATTAATTTTGAAATAGGTAGGGATCCATTTCTAGGCAACTGAAGTCGTTATTGAGTACAATGGGACCAATTACGAACAATTTTCTCTATCCATATAAATGTACTGTTCTGGTAGTACATGATAACCTTAGAGAGCTCACAAGAATTTTTGAACGATCTTTTTTATTTTGCTTTTCAAAAACGTATCAGGACGTCACTGTAAGATGATTTGGTTTCCGAGGGCGACACATTTGGCACTTCTGTTTTTATCTGTTCTACATAATGCCGACACAACTATAGGGACACTACTACACGGATTTTATTGACATTGCTCTTTAAATCATAGAAAATTGTTTCCTTTAAAAAAAAGTATTACACTGCTACCAGAATTTTGAGAAGAACAGGTTGCAATAAACCAAATAGCAGTCGATTGTTTTAAGACCACACTAACATTAAAAACAGCTTCCGAAATTCAAGGAATATTATAATCTTAATTAGCATCAAATGAATATTTTTTTGGTTTAAAAAATTTCTTCAATTGGCGTATAAATTATTCAGGACTGGAGGGCTTAGAAAAAATCGCTCAGGATATATTAAGCTTACCCCAATCTTTGCTTTACCAATCAGTGTAATGATTAATATTCTTGAAATACCCATACTTGTGATTTCCTATTATTTACATAAAAACAGCCCCATTCGCTAATTTATAGACAAATTTAAAAATAATTGCGTATACGCCCCCAAAATCTTGTATAATTTGTGGGCACAGTAATTTATGTTATTTATGCAAGTATAATATTCTTTTTTTAAGAAAGAAAATAAATTAGGCAACAAAGTAGGCATAGTATAGAAGATAAACAAATTTAAATGGTAAACGAAAGATAAGGTTTAAAGTCTTATTGACTAGAAACCGATCAAACCATAGAACCAGAATGGCTTAGCGGTTGGGTCAAAATTGTGAAAATTGGCGTTGTTTAGGGAGAAAAACATAATCAAGGTTATAAAGTTATATATCTGGAAAGAAGGAATGAATATTGTTGATCGATGTAAGGTTTGAAAAGTTTAAAGGAAAGGGAACCATTTGAGCACTTCATACTTATGTAAGTAGCAAATTATCACCGTAAACAATACGCACAATGGAGAACTTTATTCCTTAGCTCATCAGCTTCAGATTTAAGGCAGGAAATCGCTAGGCAATAGCTGTTAACTATACAAATTATAGATCTAGATCCTTGTTACTCACTCGAACAAAACTATATATTTCAAAAACAAGAAAAACAAGGTAAGTGTGACATGTCTTGTAACGACACATAATTTAAATTCAACTTCTGACGCCCCATTTATACTCCAGACAGGAACATTTTTGCTTTCAAAAGCATTTTGGTATAAACTCATTGAAAATAATATTTTTTTTTATAAAAACAGAAAGCTGTCATCATGTTCATATGTAGTTGCCTCAATGGAAAGAAATTTTTACTTATTTCCCCATCTTGTAATACTGACTTTGATTTCTGAGAATTTCTTACTGAACTCTCAGCCTCACAATATACTAAAAACACGTACAGACTGCTTTTGAACTCCCCCTTGTAATCTCATACCAATTAGCAGCTATAAATTTCTGCTTATTCATCATTCTGCCGCTCTAATTTCTACACAAGTCAAAAACAACATGAAATATCAAACGAGAACCATCCCATAGTTGCAAAATGAAAAATACCTGCAACTGAAGTTCCAAAGGCAAAGGCACATCGCCTTTCTACCGTTGTTACCACCATATCAACTAACAATGAGGTTTTTCTTTATATATTTACCAAAAGCCTCACATCTAATATGCTTTCTTTTTTTTCTAAACAAACTCCTTTCTCTTGTAGATTTACAATCCTTATGGATAACGAGCTGGTGTAGCTCAGATCTGTATAGGAGAAAGCGTTTACCTAAGGATAGTCCACAAGAGAAGGAATACGACGACCTACTCTTTGGTGGAGGCAGAAGGCTGGAAATATTAGAGACAAAATTCATCAACAATTCCCTGGGTAAGTCGGAGTCATATTTTTTTATGTTTCTTAACCCCGTTGTGTTTGTTTACTCGTATTTCCCTGCTCTTCGTTTTTGCTAAATTTATGTATTCTTTGTTTGCTTGGTGTCGTTCATAGGGAATGGAACGCCTAAGGACTTCCGCAATTTCCATAAAACGACGACGAGTATAAAGGGCTTCTGGTTGTACTGCAATCATAACAATTATCCTTTGTAGTGTGGTATTCTTGACTCACTGTCGTTTCCTTTAATTTATTTTTCTCTTGTGTTGACAAAGTCTCAAGGCGTCTTAAGATGAAAGATGTTATTTACCAGTTTTCCATGCACTTTAAAATAAAAAAACAGCACATTGCCAACCATAGAAAACACCTTCAGGAAGAAGAAATCCTTTTCCGTTTCTTATTTCCCCTTTTGAAGTGTCCAACTTGTGGATTCCTTTGAGGCCATTTGAAAGCACACTTTTGAATACGAGAGAAAAGCCTAACGCCACAACACTCTTTGGCTATGGAGATTTGTTTACTTTTTTCCTTATTTATTTCAACTTTTCACGGTGTTCGCAGAGAAAAAGGTCGGAAGGATTAAACTAAAAGTTTGTCATATACCTATTCAGTGGCATGTAGCCGTTCGAGGTTTCATGCCTTTTCACCCGCGAGTGAATGAATACTGTCAAAGTAAAGTAGAAGGAGGAACGTTTTCGTTGGTATTTCATACCACTTGTTGCTGTTGTCCCCCTGTTTCTTCTTTTATATTTTTAGGTATTCCATCAACCAGACAGGGTTATGACTCATAGTTTAAAGGAGCGACAGCCTTGTATACGGTTTACTTTTTTTCGCCTTTAATGAGGGTTGTTTGGTCGCATTCTTTTTTCAAGCAGCATGTTTGCATGCGGTGTTTTGTTAGGGTACTTAAGAGTGACATAAAGCATAAAAGACGAGAAAAAATGCGGAAGCATTTGCGAAACGGAATGAATGCGTGTGGGTGACAAATGTATTCAATTGTTCATTTTTAAAATTAAAAATCTAAATAAAAATGAGTGGTAATGGGGCACGTGTACAAATAGGTTTAAGCATGTATTTATTTTCGAAAAAATTAAAGTTAAATATTAAATATAAAAAGTAGAAGTGTCTTACGTTGAGAAAAGCTAACGTACAACTATCGAGAGCAATTTTGGCTGGACTGACTAAAATGAATGCTTAAGAATGATTTTTCGAACATAATTATAAAACCATTTAGGTATCATGATGTAGCTTAAGACCTTACTTGAATTATTGAGCCGTCGGAAAATTATTCTTAAAAAGTACGAGTACACAATCAGAGAGCAATACCTTGTCTATAAATTTGTTTTTTAGAATGCCAAATGGACATTTAAATGCCTTATAATAAAAAATGACCTTGTTTAACGCAACCCTGGATGACTGCAATAACCTTTTATTGATTCAAGACAACTTGTCTTACCGATATCTTACTTTTTAAAAATACAAATATTTGATGCGGCAGCTCATAGCAAAGTAAGATTTAACTTCTCGCAACTAATCATGTTGTGAGTGCTGTATTGTTCGTACAAATGGAAGGAATCTTCAATCTTATTGCCAGCTTCGAACTGCGGAATAAGAAGCTTTTTCATTACAGATTGCAATCTCGGACTAACACTCTCAACAAATAGAACACATTGTCTCCGAAAAATAGATTTAAAATTTCATTGCTTTTCGAAGCTTCAAGTGGCCGTTTGGTTTGCGTCCGTGTTACGACTTTTTTTTTTAACCTTCAAATTTTTTATTAGATGTTCTTTGTTTCCTCTGGATGTCTTTGACTGAATATTCTGCAATATTGCATGTCGCATCATCTAACACTAAAAATACGTCATATTCTTGTACTACATAAGGGATGCACAGAGGTGATATTGTCTTTAAACTCTAGCCCATATTGGTGTAGCAGAATATGCCACATACAGGGGAATGAATATATGAATATGTGTGCATATCGCTCTCATTTTCAGCAAAAGTACCCTTCAGTTGGAATATAAGGTAGCTTGTGCTAATCGAAGGCCACAGTGTATAGCCGTCATCCTCTTTTAGATAAAAGCCTACTTTATTTTGGTTACAACCAAATATTTAAGTGGTTTGTTGTTGCGAAACCGTTAGAATTAACTAATAATTGGTGATGCCGGAAATACATCCCAAGAAAAGTGGAATACGCAAGAAAATGCAGATCGGCGGTTGCTTCGAATTGTGTACCTTTACACCATATTTTATTGTTTTATTTACATAGTTTTTCTTGAACTACTTCATTAAGAGTCAACCTTTTAAGAATATTAATTTTGAAAATATTGTTATGAAGGAGCATTTAAATATCTTGACTCGTTTTGCCTCTGTCGTAGAAATAATATTCAACAAAAGCTTTTCATACTTACAAACTTCTGCGCAACAGTCTATGAAGGAGAATATTCATAGCATTGTCCATTAATTAATTAAAAGCAACAAAAGGGAAACAGAAAATAATAAAAAAAATTTGCTATCTGAGGACTCCTATTCGACATTTCAATTTTAATAATTTTATGTAAACAAGAAAATTCTATCCGCCCCTTTAGACCGAAAACAACCTTACCTAAGATTTAATTGAAATAATTTTGATTTTACTATTTCTATGGTCCTAGATCCCTCTTCAATTAATTCACATAATGCAAATCCCTGCTGTGGGTTTTTAATCTAATAGCGAACAAAAGAATTCTACAGATAGCAGTCCTTGTTCCTATTTATGCAGTGTCCTTATGCAATAGACCAAAAATTATATAATTCTTCATTATTTCACTTTCAGATAACATGGACGACATGGTGTTCCATAATAACAATAAAAACGCCATTTATGTTCTTAACACAAGCTATAATACATATGGGGTAAGTAACTCTTGCTTTTGATAAAATAACTACACTCTATTTGTACGAATGTGTGTGAAGTAACGGCGGGTAGAGAAAAACATGGCAGAAGGAGGCACTTTTGCACAGTAAATACATACATATTGTTCAATTCGACAACTTAGTTTTGTATGGCTTAATTAAAATAAATGTGCAGCAGATTAAAATAAAAAAAATTTTAATTTTGTATATGTAAATACCCTACCCGCCATTCTAAGTAACTCTCTTAATGTTTTTAATAAATTTAATAAAAATCAGAAATGAAAGCAAATAAGCCAACTAGGTGGGTAATTTTTGTGAAACAAGATTATCCTTAACGACATTTTTTTTCTATCGATAATTCACTCACTCTTATCGCATAACATTCATTTCCCGTCACGGATAGATATTCTGTGACTGATACGGATACCTCCCCTTGGGTGTTGAGTAGCAGTCCTATTTTTTGAAAAGAACCGAACTGAGAATATGTGATATCCGCAGGGAAAAATATCAATTATTGTGTTTTATAACGTATGTGTGCATGTATAGAGCAGATTATTATTTCACTTTTAATTAAGTGGAATTTTCAACGAAGGATTAATGGGAATCAAAGTTTTGCATGAAATTATTAAGTTTAATTTTTTTTTATGTTTTGTGGGTAATGACCCTTTCGTGTGCGAGATTAAATCTAAAATGAAATATGTGTTTGGCAACAAGTGTACGAATAGGATAAGTATATGTATAAGATTGGATATAAAAATCAAATCAATATTCCGAAGTTTAAATTGCCTTTTACTAAAATTACTGTGATAGTCATGAACACAAGTTTCAAATGTCATAACAAAGATTGATAAAATCCGTAAAATCCATTAGTAACATTTTTAATGTTACTAAACAAAGCCACCGAAATAAAAAAAAAGAAGAAAACTTTAAGTTGAAAATGGCCGTGGCTTAGTATGTGTTTTGAATTGCTAAGCGAGAAGATATAGGTTCAAGCCTCAGCAAAACAATCAAAAAAATATTTTCGCCCACCACCTCTCTGCAGGCAACCACCAACCTCTGAGAGTATAATCTGTCATAAAAAAGCTTTTTAATCCATCGTTCGGAGTCGACAATAAAAACTCTACGTCCCTTCCCGTCATGCGAAAATTGTAACACACACAACATGAATGCTTGCGAGAAGCAAGGCCAGCCCCAAAAATTTGTACTTATTATAGCAAATTCAATGCCTCTTCTACATTAAGAACCAAAAGCCAAAAATTGCTATTGCTTTCTTTCGAATAATAACTTTATTAGATGTAAGTCCGACGTGCACTGACATAATTTTGCGTTCTTCGCATATAGAACTAAATATCAGAAAAAGCATTATCATCCAGAACTAGGCAACATATAACAGGGTTAGCAAGATTAACATTATAAAGAGCAGCAATTGATTTTTTTAATAGAAGTTTTAAAACCAATCTGTACCAGCCAAATATTTACTAGATTCAGTCCTTGTCGAATCTCTTATAAAGTGTCAATTGTGGAGTTTATGTTGACTCCGAAGTGAGTTAACTACGTACGACAGAGTATTGGTGGTCAATATCGATATTTTATCTTATTCTTCAATGCAATCGTATTACATATGTACCCTAAATATTGTTTTAAACACTATAAACGCAGGCATGTAGGAGGCATTTAATGCTTTGCATCAACTTTATAATTTATTATCTTCTTTGTGAAAGTTTTCAATTAGTATTCAAGGTTTTTCTCTTTAAAAGAACACGTTATTAAAATGCAAATAACCTCATCCTTTCTGTTACGTCTTTCTTTTTGCGGTTTTTTTTTAATGAATTTATAATTTATACAAATAAATTAGGCTGCGTTATATATGCATTCACATAATTATACATAAATATTGACAAACAAAAATATGTACATATATATATACGGGTTTGCATGGCGTATTTTATTTTTAAGTAGGTATATGCTTAGGAAGGTAAATCTTTTGTGGCTATGTTTATTAAAACATTGATGATTGTCTTTAACGCCGGAAGTATAATGTAAGCACAAACATTCATAAAGTTAAATTTCAAAAATAATTTAAGAAACAATATTGACATACATTTTGACTTAAAGATTCAAACTTTGTAACTCAAATTTCCTTTCAGGAATTCGGTCGTCCCAATGCCTTTGGATATCCTCAAATCAGTTCGGATGAAATTTATAACAACCCCAAGAATTGTTCACTTTCAAGGAGTTTACATAAATTGAAAAGTTTACGACATCATTCCAGTGAAATGATTTCGTGCTGTGGCTCAAACGCCGCGGAAAATAATTCATTATCAACGACATCTTGCTCCCCAGCTGCAGCCGCTTTACACAAACTCTTCAATTGCAGTAGCACGGCTCACAGCTGCAAGAGTATCAATTTTAAAAACAGCAATAACAACAATAATAACTGCCACTCCAATAGCCATTTACACCATGACTTGAGCCACCATTGTAGTAGTAATCATCACCAGCATCATAGTCATGTCCGCCAGGAAACGGGGAAGCAAGAGCAATTGGTGCAACCGCAACTGGAATATAATCATCTGGAGACCCAAATGCCACTATCGTTGCGTGGCAAGAGTAACAGCATTACCCGCGCAAGTTGTGTTCTGCCCTGCGTCGATAGCGGTAAGAAAAAACATTCCAATTCGACTACCTCGGTAAAATCAACGCTAATTGCCAAGAAGACAAAGTTTTGGAAATACTTAGTCGAGGAAGAGAAATGGCGGAAGCACAGCGTTGAGAACTTATCAACTACCAACTGTGAACGGGACTGGGATAGGTATGGTTCGTTCTTAAGAACAAAACTTTAAAATTTTTTTTTTCTTGCCCTATTACAAGGACAAGGGATGGAGAGACTCCCTCAGGTGCATTAGAAAGTGGTTGAATAATTATTTAACTTTTTATTTCAATTTTTCTTGTTGACTTTTTATGTATGAGTACAGTTACATGTAAAAAGTGTGACTAACAATGGAAAAACTTTAAGGTTTCGAAAGAGAATGAAAGAAAGCGAGTGTTTTTGAAGTGCAAATCCTTTACAATCTGGTTGAAGTTTGATGCCATCAGGATTCTGTATAGAATTTTCCTCGGGTAGATGGAAGCTCTGAAGAAGTTCTTAATGGTGTGAGGAAACATTTTTAAACAGAGTGTTGCAATTTCTTTAGTTAAATGAAATTATTGAAAGTGTGTGTGCAAAAAGTGAAATATGCTTACAGTCAAGATGCAACGAATGCTTATGTTAACCAAACTTTTTTGACGTAGAACTGCGTCTTTCTCAGTATATACAAAGAAAAATGGAGATAGACATGATTTATATAGCGTTATTTCATTTCATTTCATTTATTTAGGATAGAGAAAAAAACTTCCTATCTGCGAGTTGGAAGCGTCGCAGAAATGTACAAGATTTAAGCGATATTCTGATTTGATATTGTCTTTGAACGGATTGTGATAGCGTTAAGTTCAGTAGTTTAGTCAATGGCTAAAAAGTTGGAAAGCAAATTTGAATGTTAATACAGGGCTGGGTGGCAGATAGGTAAAAAAATGTCAAAACTGCCACAAAAAAAGGACAAAAAAAAGAAACTACACGAACTTAGGGTGACAGCAGCTCACAACTATTTACTTCTCGCACCCGATACCCGTCACTCCCAAGCAGAGTTTTACGTGAATATACACAACAGAGTAAAGCTATAATCCCGCCGATTTGTAGGCTGATTGTATTTATCTTGATTTAAAAATCAATTAGAATTTAGTAAAAAAAATAAATTAGAAAAAGGAACTAATAAGCAGACTGTTATTTCTAAGGCACTATAATCCAATCACCAATATACACTCTCCCTTCTTAATAGTTCTCCTGTATTAATCCAACATTATATTCTTAACTTATTTAAAAGACCCTATTACTTAATCTGATAAGCATTGTTTTGCGTGACAAGAATGACGAACTAAAAGCATCGGAATGTATTAATTCTATTCCGCTGAAGCAATTTAAAAAAAAAGAAAAGACGAAATAAGGAGAATCAAAAATATTGATATCTTTCGGTACGCCCTATTCAGAAAGGCATAGTATTTTCGTGTAATAAAGACGGACCCGATAAGAATATTATACTCAAGCTTAGGATAAATGCACACCTTGCAAATAACACAAAGATAAGATGGGGTAAAGTACTTATTATGCCGTTTAAGGAAAGCTGTGAATTTCGTTCCTGACGACCCTATATACGTGGTTATTCGAACGAAAATTGTCATTTACATTCATATCGAAAATCAGAAATATTTTCGGTCACAGAGAAAGAGGGATATACCAAAAAAAAAAAAAAGAAGGAAGAATGTTTAATTTTTATGGTTTCCATTTTCTGTTTTCTATGATAATTCCATTTCAGTATCAAGAAATCGTCCTTTAACACTGTCGCCTTTAATGCTCGGGCTACTAGTCATAAAAAGGTTTATTATACTTAAACTACGGTTACCAAGATAAAGAAAATGATCTGCGGTTGAATGAACTGGCCAATACAAGTCATCAAGTCAAAAGCCACAGGATTTTAACAACCTCGTTAAATCAATTTAAGGGAAATCAGTGATGAGTATCTGTTTAGGAGACTTTATTGTAGACTTCATAAAAATAGTTCTTCCGAAAGTAATTGAATTGAAAACAAATAAACGTTATTTGCTGATCTGTAACAGAATCTTTAGAAAAAAAAAAGGAGGCCAAGACCTGCCATAATCCACTAGATGTATACAACCATTATAAGATCAATTCTTATTAGTGTTTTCTTTGGTGGCGAGCCGCAGAAAAAGACACAAATCACTCGGAAAACGTGCAAGCTTCAGAATCAACTCAGTAGTGTGTTCAGGAAAAAGTTTTGGCGGTAGCCGAGGTCCCAAGAGTCTCTCAGTAATTATTTCGAGGCCACAACAAAGAAAAAGAAGAATAAAAGAAATACCTGCACTGAACAGATCGTACTTTGCACTAGTGACAAGCATCCTCACGCCACAGGCCATGTACTATTAGCGCCCCATCTAAAAATAATGCAACTAAGGACGACCGACCTCTACGGAGGCTATGACGATATAGACGTGGAAGAGGACAACACGCACTTCCACTGCTACTGCTACTGCTCCTAAGCAACCCAGACGAACTATGCCACCGAAGCCCAGTCTAAAATGCATACAGGATTCAGAGTAGTTTAGGGAGACCACTAATAGACAACCAATTAATTCTGTCTGTCTTTCTTATCGAGCTTGAATTGTCATTCTTTTCTTTTACTTAAGCTATCTTATTTGGTTTTTATAACATAGTATTTCGTGGTAGTCGTATAAAGTCCGTTAGACTTAGTAAGCTGACTCAAGTTCGAGCCTTAACAAACCAGCGCAAAAGTTTTTTTCGTTGCTCCATCCCCTAAATCAAATACAAGTTTACGTACATTTGAACTCATGAAAATTTGCACATACCAAAGCAGAAAACACGTTCCTTGTCCTTAATTCGTGACCGTTAATAAAACTTCCAGAAAATTTTGAATAATTTGTGTCTGCAAATGTGAATAACAATAAAATATGTAAAACGATTGCAATAACTTAACAACGCTGCATGTGCAGCACCAAAAACCATTAGCACTAAAATCTCTGAGTGAGTTGAACACGTACTTCTCGGTTTTTGTTCTTAAAGCACCAAAAAACTTTTCCAGAAAGCAAGACCTTGCTCTTTTGTGCTACTTTAAAAATTTGCCTCAAAAATTAGCAGTAAAAAATGTATATTTTGAGGACCCTAGGAAACCGACGCCGACAAAAACTTTCGTCTGGGAAACGAGGTATCCCCAAACCCAAACTATGAATTCGAGTGTCTCTGGACTCGTACATATTATGTACCAATGTATGGGACGGTATTCCTTCTCATGAATGTCCTTCTCCATAGAATACGTTCAGAGTTTTCTTTTTTGTCTAAATAAAAGGAAAAAAAATGAACCAAAATGAGTGGAAACTACTAGCATAATAATGTGTTATGTACGATATAGCAGTTCAAGAACGACACGACGAAAAAACTTGAACAACCACGAGGAAGGAGAAGAAAAGTGAACCTGCCAGCCTGGGAATTCCATTTCATTAAAATGAGAAAAGTTTTTGGCGCGACAAAAATGGAACGTCTTACATGAGAGATTGAAAATTGTATCGCAGGACACTTAAGATTTTCTTCCGACAAAAGCCTGAGAGGTGTTACTTTTTCTTTCTGGATAATCTGCATAATAAACTACTATATTCGGTCTTATTTTTGAAGGACCGTGCAAATTGAATTGGGATTTAATGGAATGCTGGTCATAAATATATACAAATGTGTTGCTTATTTCAACTTTATTATCCCAAAGTAGGTATCACACTACTTGACAAGGATGTATTATATTCAAGATTTTATTAAAATATGATTGTGACCAATGGGAATTGAAGACTTAAAGCCTAACTTTGAATCCAAACCACGTACTGTGGTTCTTTAGTATTAAATATTAGTGAAAATAGTAGAACAATAATCTTAGTGAAAAAGAAACAAAATTGTTCGCACGTGAATGATTTAGTATTCACCGCCACATTCAGAATGCTTCCACAATATCCTTCCTTTCAAATATTTTCCTTATTTTTCATTTTTTGTTTCATGTCGAATCCTCTCATAATTCAACATCGATACGTCGGACGATAACAACCATAGATCTATTGGAAAGTCATCACTGAACAATCATTCAAGTGTAAATGACAACCAGGATACGAATACCGCATACAGTGGTAGTAGGAGTACACGAACTGGATTTGCTGCTATAAACAATCATTCTAGCAAAAGTAATTCACGAAGTTGCAGTGGTAACAGTATTAGAATTAGTAATTGGAGCGGAAATGTCGATACCAATAAAAACAACAACAGCAATGGTAATCAAAAATCAAGCACCGAACTATATAAGGAAGCAGCCCAACTGTTAGGACTCTCCTGCACCCTATGTGATAACTGCCGATGCCTCGATTGTCAAGTGAGTATAATTTATTCGTCCCAGATACATTCGCACACCAATGATACCTTCATTTACAGAGTCGTTACTTCGAATGCGATGACTCTGACAGCTATTCGGAATTTTCTTTCATGGATGAATACTATGAAACATCGCAGGATGTCGATAGCAATCTGAAAGACCTGCATTCTAGACACTTTTCATCGCCAAGCCTGCAACATTCCCAGGAGGACTCCATTAGCGATGATCAGCCAACGAGTACTGATTTGGAAAATAACGTACTTGACCACTGTGAATCCTTTAATGACCTAAGTCTAGAGAACTCGGTGGAGAGTGAAGACTAATTAGAATTGCTGTATTAAAACAAAGCAAACCAAATAAATACTTTTAAAGCCAACTCCAAGTCATGGTAAGTCGGTATATTTGTCCTTTTTTTAAGTTTTGGCTATGAGCCAAACAACTTTTCTTGTTTAAGTGTTGGTTAACCGCAAAAAAGTCGCCATGATCATAAAAAATTTACCCGCCGGATGTTGTACCATAATGCAATTTGCGTTTTTAATTCCCTCTATAGCTTTTGTTCGTTTCTCTGGTTTTCTGTTAAATTTCCCGTTCGCATTTGTTCGTTTTTTGTAATTTGAAGGCTACGATGCTATAGAAAGGTCATTGTTGTTCTGCTTTTTAAATAAACCAACTTTTGTGGCTAAGGGGAGAGACTAAGAACACAGAGAAATTGCACTGAGGGAAAAAAAAAGTTAATTAACGTTTAGCAGTTGCTTTAAGTTATCTCGGTTCAGTTTGGGTGTTTGTATATACTTTTTTTCTTTGAATAAATAAGGTTTTTTAATCGTGCCCTTCGGGTGGATCCTGCCCTGGTGATAGATGAGGTTGTGTAAAAATTCTATTAACAAAAGGCATCACATTTCCATTGTTCTTCTGGGAAGAATATCATTATCTCCATTAAGAACTGCGACTGGTTCAAATAAAACTGACAAGAGCCAAAGACCATTGATGCGAAAGACGAAATGGAAACATACAGCTATTTATATATACATATATGTACATACGCAATTGTATGTATTATACAACAGGTCTTAACGACCCCTTTTAAAGCCTGTAGGAGGAACTTGCTATCGGAGTAGAATAGCAGAAAAAAGCAAAGTGGAAGGATAGAAAAATAATAATAGACGCAGAATATGGGGTACATGCATATACATAAATACATATGTATGTATGTACACACATATATTGGCCTGCTAGAGGATGAATACAAGCTAAGAAAGCAAACGCCAAACATTCCTCACACGAATTCATTACGGTCCATTAAATTTATTGGCATTTTGTGGTAGACGGCGATATTGGAGTGCGGAGTGGAGATAGACGCGTAGCGATATTTAATGAATATCTTTATACATGGTGAATGAACAATTTTATTTATTCTAAGGTCTTCTTAGAATTAATATAAACGAGTGGGACTTTCTCTTGTCTTTAAGTTGGGTTACACGAGTACGTATCTGATAGTTTACGCGAGGATCCGAAAAAAAAAGTTAACCCTTAATTCCTACACAGTTACTATGTCGTCGTATGTTCTAAAGTTTACTTAAGACTTAACAATAGCGATAGCTTTTTCTGAGTGGAATCGGAGATTTTTCGGGCTGGAGCATTAATGTTCATTCGCTCTACATGACCTAGCCATCTTAATCGTTGTACAGCTCATAAAGTTCGTCGTTAAGTCTTCACCTCCATGAATCCTCAACACATAAATAAAATTCCGAGTGCTGTTCTGATTGAATGTTCGAAAGTGTCAGTGACTGCTCTCTTCGTCCTACCACTGATGTCAATGTTGTCCAAGTAATCAAGTAGTTGTACTAATATCTGAAAAGTAGTGCCTGATGATATGGAAATTTCACACTACTTTTTCTAGTATCAGTTTGAAGTGATTACATGAAAGTGCGTCATCCTGTCTAGAACATCTTATAGTATTGATGGTATAGTATGGTATACTGGTGTCTTTTTTGAACCTAATGGAACAGCGCGCATTATCCATCGCCATCCTTATGAGTTTTGCAGATATGTTAAAACAACATATGGCGCAAAATAGCTCATTTTTATTCACAAGATCATATGTGGACTTGAAATCGGGAAATAGATGGGTTTTCTTCAGAACTTATCCTAAAATGAAGATTTGGTCAATCGTAGATTTTTCAGTCCTACAACACTGATAACTTCCCACCAGTTCTTAGACGGTTTCAGTCGTTTCATTACATCAGATTATATGCGATGTTCAGGAGACTTATACCTCTGCAAGTTTTTAAGAAATGGATCGTTCTAACATGCTGACCTCAATTGAATAACTAATTTGAAAGCACATGCCGGAAGGTAAGACATTAATAAAAATGTTTCACTTATTCAAAAAACAATACCGCACAAATATGCTCTAATTGATGTTAGTTTTTTTTTTACATCAACTGATACAAACCATTGCAGTACGTAATTTTTATCGAAATTATCCAATCATCAAATATGTATGTTATTTGAAATGTGAAACAAAATTCGGACTATACCGCAAAAGAACCCAGAACGGTTAGGAAGTCTTATTTTAGAAACCAGCATAAAAGAACCTGTACGTCTATTAACATGTTTATGTTTTATTTTCTATTACAATTCCTGTGAAAATAAGCACAAAAATGTATAGGTACCCATACTTATTAACATTTGTGGCATAAAGAGTACAAATAGCCATTGAAAAACCAATCTCTATACATTTCAGGCTGTTTTACGATAATATCCACCAATTCACTTCAATGTTTAAATATAAAAGTGTTGGCAGTTGATGCAACTTTCACCGTTAGCACACACTTCAACTGGTTTCGCGAAATCCACTCCTGATTTGAAAACTTCCATTCGAATTTATGTTCATGCATTACATCGTTTCTCATGCGTGTCGATTTCAATCAAAGTGCAAATAAATTTTGAACATTTGCATCCTGCGAAAAGGGATTTCCAAAACACAAGCGTAACAGCATGCGAAATTGTAAATTTCAAACTGTTTAATCCCGGTAGGCCTGTCAGAACACCTATCTCGTCCTTATATGACATGAAACATAAATTACCAAAAATATCAGGAATGAATTTTGAAATTCAGCATGCTTTTCGCTAGAACTGCTTCATATGTGTTTTTTTTTTTTCTTTTTCGTTCACATGACACAGCACAACCATAAAGTGTGTCCCGTTTATCAAAGTTTTCAGATCGTTTCGCCCCAACATACATCATATACATGTCGTGTTTGTATTCGCATATGTCATTCAAAAGGGGGAAGTGGGTAGTACGACATTGTATTTGCCATGACATTTAGAATATTGAACTCCTTTTGGAGAAAACGGTCTAGAACATAAAAGCTGAAAAAAATTCAAGAAGATTTCTATTCCTGGATGTCAATTTATGAAATTTGTTATTACACATATCACACCGCGGAGCAAAGGAAAGCCATCCATCACAAGGTAAAGCAGGTGTTGCAGGTTTTCAAGTTTTATTGTAATCCGCTTGCGGGCTGATTTGGATTTTATTACTGAAAAGAAACTTAAATAAACTGCATTTGCATTTTGAATTAGTGCGCGGTACAGTTTTTATGACTACCCATAAACAAAGACACGCGCATTGGGGAAATTAGAGAAGTGACGAAAGAGATGCCGATGCTTGTGGTGATGGGGAAGCACAGAATTAATGTAGGTCATTCCACATTTGCATTGTACGTCTTAGTAAAGACAGTACGTCCGAAAGTAGGCTTTAAGGTGTGCATTCGTAAGAGCACTGTTTGTGGAAGAATTGATCAAATAGTGTGAGAGGAAACATTTCTTCGGTTTTTGAGCTAGTCTATTAAATTCAGAATGTTCCTGTCACCACTAAGTCAACTTAAAATGTGCAGGACAGTTTCTGTTGTACCAGACCAGAAGTTGACGTTGTACTTGAGCTTTGGGCGAATGAACGCGTAATAGATTGAGGCCGAATCAAAAGAGGTAAATTATTTTTTGCTCATGTAAGGAACCCAGACATTTCGCAGTATTTTTGGCAACTTCGAATATATGGTTATTTTGACGAAGGTGTTCGTTAGTAAGATGGAGATGGAGAGTTGTGCTGCTTTGGTAGTGTAAGTGTGTTCCATTTATTTCATGTATAATGGTTTGAAGTTCGGGTTCCAATTATGTGACAGAAGACAGCATTGGATTTTGGAAGTTCCAGTTGAAAGTTCTACTTTATTAGCAGCACCCCATTTTATTATGCTGTCGATGTCTATTACGTCCGAAGACCAGAGACGTGTGTTACGGAGCGAATATGAAAAACTGAGGGTATTGTCATCAACGAAAGAATGGATTAGATTAGAAGTTACAGACAAGATTTCATTTATAAAAAATAAGAAAGAGACTCGGAGACAAAATAGATTCTCGAGAAACATCAGCATTTACATATATGTATAATGAGCTGCAAAATTGAATCCATCCAAAACACCTTACAAGCATTGAGCCAGCTGCAAAACACGCAACAAGCAGATTGGCCTTGTTTAAAGAGCTGACAGTTAGAAGGCAGAAACTTTCTACGTTTTTCACGAATGGTCAGAAATGTTTACTACCTTTGGAAAAATTAAGTATTTTTTTGTTTCAAATTCTGGCTTTTTTCAACTTCATTCAGTTCTCCTCTGATGGATAGGCTTTATAAGACTCTTTCTTTCTGCCTGTGAGTATTTTCTTCATTTCATTAGAGATTCTAAAAGCTATAATACAAACTTGATCAAAATAAAAAGATATCATCCCCTAGTTTTCAATTTCATTTGGTTTATGAAACGACAGACAAAGGACAAAGCAGAAAAAAAATAAATAATTTCCCCCATCTAATCAAGTTGAGGTAGGTCGCTTAGAACAAACTCTTATTGGCAATCCATGATGTGGTTTTCACCAGACACCCCATGAACTTTGATGCGAATGCATTATGGTTAACTTTATTGCTACCCCACTTTTAAATAAGTTATCAGGGAATCATCTTTATGTACCTAGACCATATTCTAGGAATTCATTGACTGAGAACGACTTTATGCTTTTATTCGAAAAAAGAACTATTCGGTTTTATGACAAATCCATATCTTTGTTCTGCAAGATAATAGTTCTGTAAAATGTCCTTATAAATGTTAAGGCACTAAAACCGTCCGTTAACATGTTCTTTAATGTCTTTGACGGTCTAGGAAAACTAAATAATTTTTATAGAAAGGATGATGTGCTCCACATTCCAGAAGAAAAGCGTCCTTCAATTATACAGAAAAAACCATAGACTGCCGGTGCCCTGCTTTCAAAGTCAAATACAATATTGTCTAAGTGGTCGAAACAAACCAGTTTCCTACATCCACTCTAAATCAATTAGTCATCCCTCAACCGAAATCGATGGATGAAACTACAATAGATACATTTTTGTGCAAGCTATTCACTTCTTCAAACACTCTTTCGTCATCGATAATTCAGGGACTACTCTGATTGATTTTGTTTAAAAGCGTATCGAAACTTTTATCTAAATTGGAGAATTTCGCATAAATTGCGTTTACATAACGTTCCAACTAAATCCCTCTTTATGGTTTTCAATTCAACAACGAGTTTCACCCAAAAATCGATAGGCAAATGACAAGTTAAAACAAAAAAAAGTAAGCACACGCATACTACACAAAATAAGAAATAAAACTACCAACTCGAGGTGCTCCAAAACTCGTCATCGTGCCTATAATCGATTTCGAGTTATCTTCCCTTTTCTTTTAAATGCATATGCACACATACATCGTTTCGTCGCTTCTCTGTACAAGGCTAAGTGAGTTTACGAATGTTAATGGTGCACAAGGATGCTAGGCGCATTGTACTACATGTACGCTATGGAAAACTACTTTTGCATGCAGGACCATCAGCATCGCCACCAACGATGAAACCAATGCATCTTTGTGTTCAGTTCTAGTTGAAGTTCTTGGAATGGTGCCAGTGGGATTTAAATGCACTTTGGCTCTTCTTTTGGGTTGGACTAGTTTTTCGAATTTGTTCTTTACAAAGAGTGATGGCGAATTTTTTTATTTTTTTATCTCGCCTTTCTTTGCAATGTATCCGGAAATATGTGGGTGAAATTTTTATTCATTCTGGCATCCGAACTCGATTGTGTGGATTTTTTTTTAAACTGAAAAGGCATTACAATGTCGTTTGAATGACATGCCGCAACACATTTCGAACGTTGCACATTGACATGGATGCGGTAAATCAATCCTAGAGCGGTGGCGATAAAAACAAATTTCTAGTGAAATGTGGATTATTGGATGGGAATTGTGGAAGGTGCCAAACGTATTAAATTTTTCCGTAAACCCCGAGGCAAGTGCTGAAGCGGTTGAATCCAAACCAAATCGGTCAAATTTGTTTTGAAATCTAATAAATCAACGTAGAATTCTGATACGCTATTTCGGGCGTTTTAGCAATCATACTTGTACACATCCATTATATAGATACATGGACAGATACTTCTTTGTTTATTGACAATGCGTACAAATTTGGTTTTGTCCTCATTTACTTTAAGACCAATTCGTTTCGAGTGTTCTTAGATTGTCGAAAAATCCTCTATAATGACACGCTGGGAGCTACCGATGTGCCGATGGCGTCTGCGTATCCTAGCAGCTGGATGGATTTATTGATAACGTTTTTAAAACGTTTTTCAGCAACAGTTGACACAGCTGAATTCTTTTTGCCGGGATCACGAGTCAAGTCATCACCCTGTAGAGCTCTAGTCGACGAAAACTATTAGGCTTTGATGTTTGTGGGCTTTTCAAGCATTCGCCTTAGTTTGAACATTTGGTCTAGCCCCACTGGTACGTGCTGATTAGCGTGCTGCAGAAGGGATTCAGGGGTTAACATAGAATAGTAGATAGGATCTCATATGCGACATTTAGCAGGGATATGATTCGACAGTTGGCCTTTCTTGAAGATAGAGCTGAGATTACTGTGGCTCAAATGTTTTAAACTACTGAGGTTCTAGTCTCGACAGAATAATTGCAAATCTTGGCATACTACTGCATATCTCCGAAAATACTGGAGTGTAATAGATAGAAATGGGCGATTAATGATGGTTAGTGCTTTGGACTGCTGAACGAGCTGACACACTTTCAAACCACAGCAAAATTGCAAACTGATTTTCGCAGAAACAATCATCGGCAGACAAACTTTAACCTCGGAGAGTATAATTTGTCATGAAAAAGTTTCAATTTGCCATTCGAAGTCAGCAAGAAAAACGAAAAACTGTAAGTCGCTTTAATATTTTTATATCTTGGCCCTCTACGGACTGCCATGCCTTATATTTGCATTTGCATCTTGTGGATGTCTACATGCATTTCTAAAGCAACTTTGGCAAAAGTATCTTAAACACAATCCCACTTCGTCTGCTTCTGTTTATTCTGGCCTCCTTCGGGGGAATGCTAGTCACAAAAGCCCTTTCTCTCCTATAATTTCTGGAAAATGATGTGTGGTATAAGGACATTTATTATGAGAAAAAATCCTTCCTTTATAACAATATTTCACAATTTAAGATATTGTGTATGTTGCCCGTCACTTTTTAAAATATAAAATCACCTGATCCGTATCCACCGCGTGTAAAGTACGTTTTTGACATCACCTAATCTGCCTATCCTTCATGGAAAAAAATTCATTTCCTGCCACCTTAATCCTTGAGAATTAATTTTTAACGGAAATCTTTGTCTTGTCAACCACATCCCCAGCACGTAAGCCTGACGACAGTTGAACAAGATTCATAATCGTTGAACTTTGCATTGAAAGTTTGTCACAATAATCGATCGGCTTAGGGTGGTGATTGGTATATGTATGTATGTATGTGCTTTAGCACGAATGATATCATTTTTTATCAAAATGTTTTTTTAAAATTTTCCTTACACCGAACATCGAGAGAATCGCGGAATGCAAACAAGGTTAGAGATAAATTTCGGGGTTAAATGCATTGAATGGAAAATCAATGTCGTTTAAATTGGCTGTGGTTACGGCGGAGATGAATATTTTTCCGAAAAAATCGAAGAATTCATTTAATAGTTGTAAAAAAATATATATATATACATATGTAGATATATACAAATTAAAATACTTTTTGTAAAACAGTTTCGACAACGATACTCCGCTTCATTGCCAAATTATTCTCAACGATAAACTTATTCTGATTCAAGCTTAAAGCCGTAAAAAAAAATATGGAACCGTTTACAGAATACACTTCTAACAAACCAATCGCGGAACTTTTCACCATCTGCTGGTTTTCCCTTTACAAATTGTGAATTATTGATTTTATTGCTTCCTCGATAAGGGTTACAGCCACGACCTGTGGATATCCGCATATACCCCAAAACCCACTAGTAGAACACTTTTTCATCGCATAGCCCAAAACTGCCCCCATTTACCATCGGCCATTCTGCAGTACAATGCGGGTAATAATATTTTCCAAATACAATTTCCGGTTGAAATTTATTTCCGGTTGACTCCAGTGCTTGCTCGGAATTATTTGCTACTGGAATTTAATGAAGCGATTTAATTAATAGCCACCTTTTCGGGTGGATGGGGTGAATAAATATCTACCCGTGCACACGCGAAAGCGAGGCAAAGCCACATCCGGTGATGCCAATATTGCGCCGGGTGAGCAAAGTTTCATAGAACAGGATTCTTTACATTGAAATGGTGTTTCGGTGGTGAGAAGTATGGTGGTTGGTTTCACACATTTTGCCTCCTTTTTATTTGATGAAAGTGAAATACCGACAAAAAACGTGTTCTGCGAACGAAAAACGAAAAATTAAATCTATCAAACATTTTTTTACACCCGTATTGTGGGAGTTAAACGTTTTCCTTTTATTTCTTTTTTTTGTGGCCTTCAATTTCGGCAGGGTCAACTGCCAAAAAACTTTAATATGAAAACTCGTTTGCCTCTAAAGTGTTTTTGGTAACTTTGTTGAATTTGCGAACAATAGACGTTTGTTTGAGGATTGAAGTAAAAAACAGTTCTAGTGGGTCAGTAGGGTGCCTTTGTTCAACTGCGCGTTAAGTTGCCTTTGGTTTTTTAATCTTTATATTTGTGGTAAAACATTTAAAGAAAATTGTAAGAGAAGAATGGACCATCTGTTTTGCTTAATGACACAGAGTTAACACTCGTATGTAAAGTTTTAATCAAATTTAATTAATTTCCAACGATCTCCTATGCATGTCTTGTTATTGCATTTACAAATAGAAATGTCAACTTGGTTGGCATTCTCAGAAAGAGTTTAACCATTTACCTAATGTGATATGTAGTAGCTAGTTGTTTGACTTTCTAAGTTCTTAAAAGACATGTTTAAACTAATTCTTTGATGATTGTCAACAACAATCCGACCACAAACGCAGCTTTTTTATGGACTTCTGCAATGTAAATGTCATTATCATTGTCGCTGACCTCAGCGCGAGATGTGTTTTTTATGTATATCGAAAAATATATGGACTGGATGTTACAGTGCAGCTATGGCGGAGAAAGTCTCGTAATGAATGACATAAGCATCTACTTTCCACGGATGATTTGGCCATTCTTGAGCCCTCAACCCAGCGCGCACTCTTAAAGTTTGTAACCGTCTCATTGAGTGATGTTGATATGAAATCTTCTGAGCTGTCCAAGGCGGCTTCCTTACCTCAGATGGTATGTAATTAAATTGTGGCTCTAAAAAGCTTATTACTCCGTGTCAACTTTTATCACTTCGAATAATATGGACAGCAACCCTGTGGCATATTTCAAGGTTTTTGGTTCTAGAAGCCCAGAAGCAAAATTCCAAGTTTAGAGAAAAATACATTCTGCGATTAACGTGCATTCTGAATTATGAAATCTAGGACGTGTTTGTTCTGTTTTGTAAAAATAAATTTGATATTAATGTTATTATTTAGTGTGAGCATTATTTATAAAACAAAACCCTTTTACGCATACATTTTAACATTGAAAAAAAAATTTTAATTTTTAATTTTTGTTTTATTTATTTCAGCCAAAAGTCAACGCAGGAGGAAGGACCTCTCTATGATATGCTACCACAAACAACTCTCCCCGCTATTGATCATCATGAACTGCCCCTTTCTGAAACAAAGTTATGAAAAAAGAAGCTTCATTGTCATTCCGTTTAATGATTATCTTTGTCATTTGTAAATCTTATATACGCTGTGCATATTTACCACTTATCAAGGACAACGATGACTACAAAGACCTATATGTACTCTCCATTCGGTAATTGAATCGATCAATAAATATTGATTCTGTCTCTGAACTCCATTATCCTATTTACCATTATCCTTTTGTTCAAGAGAATTTAATGAAAATGATTACACAATAAACAAAACAAAAATAAAAAAATTAAGCTGCAGTATCCCCCGAAATTGAAAAATACTCTCATAATGAATTCTGAGAAGCAACATAAAATGAATCGATTGCTCCATTTTGTTTCATATTTCAATTTGAAAATTAAATTATTATTCATATTGAAACTATTAACACTTGGTATTTATTTATTTATGATTTTTACCTGAAAAACAAATAATGTATTCATATTAAAATAAAACAATAAATGCATTCAATTCAATTTTATCTGCATGTATTAATGGAATTCAAAAATGTTTAATGAATGCAACTTCTTTTGTTGTTTACGATATATTTTTTTTAATTGTATACGTATTTAAAGCATATTTAACTAACAATAATAAAAATGAATTCAAATTATTGTTTAAAAGCAATTGATTATTTAAAGACGAGCGTGAACATAAGTATATTTTTCCGTTTCCGTTTTTTAATCTTGTAGTCTCTTTAGTAAAAATTCGACTCTTGTTCGTAATGTATGTAATTTTTTATACTCATCTTTTTTTATATGCATATGTATAATTTATAAAATAATGCTGAAACTGTGGATTGATTTATATGTTTTCTTTTTAAGTTTACTATCTAAAAAGGAGGGTTCATTTGTTACATTCTTTCTAGTAAGTGCAACGGTAGTTTACCCTTGAAGTGTCACTTTCTAGTTATCTAAACCATTTGCTTTTAGTGCAAGACGGAAATTACAGCCTTTCTCTTTGTGGGTTGGTATATGAATCCCTCGTGCAAATTTACCACCTTGTAGCCAGGTCACCAAAATGAGGTTATAGCTTCTTAAGTTTTGTACCCTCGAAAACTATCGAATTAACATGACTTTCGCCACAAAAGGAACATTTTAGTACGTATGTATTAATTTGACCCTAAAGATTGCTACTCAACTACCCGATTACTTCTTCATTTATCGTACGCGGACCACAATCTCTTCATGATAGACCTTAAGTAAGGTTAAGTTAAAGTGGTTCCCAGCTTAAGCCAGCACACTTAGACCACATGGATCTTACCTACTCGTTGAGCCAATTGGAGCTTCTGATCAAGCGCAGGTGGTTCTGTATTAGTCAGTTCACCTTTTTATATTTATTTTGCGAAGGAACAATTTTCTCCTCTTCTTTGTCCATATACTCAGCTACCAGACAACAACACCGTAGAGATGTAGGGCCAGTGAGTTATTCGAGGTTATAAACTCCATTAATTCCCGATAGCGTTTTTGGAAGAGGAAAGTGCTACTGTAGCTTTGTAATTTTCCAGGTGTATTTCATATCCAAAATAATACCCAAATATGTTGCCTCGATGGAAAAGTCCTTGTTCACATAAAATGTATGTGAATACTTGACATATTATTTATTTCTTCAGGAAAAAACATACAAAAAAATGCTTTAATCAAAATTACCTCTTTCAATGAACCTGCCTTTCCCTAAGCTGTTATTTAATCGTACTTACAATAAAAGTAAATATTCAAAAACCTGTGCCAAACAATATTTATCAATTCTCGATATATTAGCCATTCTTACATACTATATGTAGATAATTTTAAAAATTGTTAAAAATTGTAGTTTAACCTAAATCATATGAATTGTAACAAAAGAATTTTATTATATAAAAATCTACGAAAGCGGTTAAAACATATTTTATTTCTTTTCTAATCAAAACATATTTAAAATTTTCAAATTTAAATTAAAAAACGTATATGAAATTGTATATAAGTATTTCTTTTTTGTTGTTGTTAACGAATGAGTGTGTAAAACTTTTCTTTTAAAGAAAAGAAAAACAAGAAACTTTTAAAAAATATACGAATTATAATCAAGTGGAGAATTCCATGCTGTTTCATTTTATTGGACATCGAAACTCTTACATTTTAATAATGATTTATTTAAAAGGGCTATAAAACCCCATAAATTTATTCGGCTTTTACCCTGGTTATGCGATCCACTCAAGTGAAAACTTTCATATAACACTGAATCCTACACACTTTCATTACATTAGCATATTATGTTCTTCCTTTTGGGGGTAATAGGAAAGGGGTTTTAAGCGTCGATCTTAAGTTCACGTCCGGAAATTCAGTTCCACAATTCAATGGAGTTTAATTCGACTCATGTGAGAGAAGAGAAAAAGAGACAGAACAACAGAAGTGTGTGTGCGTGAATTCAAATCGAAAGATATTTGCGTGTGTGAAATAGGAGAATAATTGACTAAAATATCTAATGTATGTGATATAGGAGGCGGGTAAGGGTGGAATTTTATTTTAGGAAATAACTTAAAAAACAGTACCTCGCATGGATGAATGTCTGTCTGTTTAAGAGAAGCAGGCGGAAAAATAAACATCGGATAATTAACTTTCGAAATGTGGTTTAAATAGAATTTTATAGTCGGATATGAAGTTTAATGACATAACATTTGATATATGAATATATGACGGATTGGGATTAGTTTTAAATCACAGCTTTGTTTTAAAAAAAAAAACCCAAAGGGAGTATAATAATAAAAAGGAAGTCTATAACTCACTTAGAAAGTCTGGTAATTAAATTTGAGGATGTATGTATTTTTGTAAATGTTTTAATAAAAGGTAGGTATGCAAAATGAAATTTTATTTCAACGATGTCACAGTAGGATATTGATTTGATAAGTAAAGTTAAAAATTATAATATCAATAAATTATATTAATTACTAGATAATATTGCTTACATCATTTTTTAGTCTAAGCAACAAATAAGTGCAGAGACTTATAAAGGTTTCAAGTTCAATTTCCCAATGGAATTCAGTGATTACCTTTTTCCTGTCGTCTATTCTTCTAATTTCCCCTTCCTGTTTTTCCTATACTTGCTTCCGCACTTACGAATTTCCTTTTTGGGTTTGATTAATTTTGACTTCTATTTTTAAAAAGTCACTAATGCACCAAATTAGTTAATGGAGTCAATCGCAGTTTTAAATGAAGCAATAAGCTTTTTTCTTTTGATAGCGATCTACATTGCTAAGGCATCACATCTAAGTGTTGAGGTTCCCTGCGTGCTATAGATCTTAGATCTTCAGTGACAAAAGATTTTGTAAGCTCATGGAAATCGACACCAGAAAGGATAATATATGTGACACAGCTGTCAAGTCGTTCAAAATCATCTGTGTTAAGAATCATACCATAAGAATCACAAGAACGTCATAAGCAACAAGAATCCTAAGTGATTTAGAATAATAGATAAACTCATTATAAGAGTATCAATGCCATCCCACTTGGCTAGTCAATAATTTGTATTAACAAGTTTATGAATCCCTCCAATTTATGTACATAGTTCAAAAAAGAAGTTATAAGCTTTTAATATTTACATTACTCTTTTTTAAACTACACAAGATTGCCAACTTAAAGTGGCTCATAAAACAACAATTACTCTTACTACTGTCACGTTTCACAACGTTTCACCTTTGCAAATATTTACCCACAATGATAAATGGCTCAATTATATCCCATACGACACATCAAAATAACAAATTTCCATAGAAATCGAATCTTACTGCCAAAAGAAGGGAGAAAAATTATCACTGCAGTTCAATTGGAGCTCAAAAATTGCCACCAACTCCTACCATTGGCAACAATAAAAAAAAAATAAAAAAAGGGAATCCATGGATGGCCTCGTGTCTCTTAGCACAACAGCAACACTCTTCTCACGCTATCAGTTTTCAAATTGAAATCGAATCATTTTATCGCTTCGTCGAATTTTGCGACAATGATTCATGGGATCTAGCTTGCTTCAGTGAATATGTAGATACATTCAGAGCAACGCACAGACAAAGACCTGAACGAGCGACGACAATACATACATAAATACTTTCTTACTGAATGGGTACTTAAAAAGTATCTTGGTCACGTTTTCACTAGGTAATAGACTGGCTCTTCGGATATAAGCAAACGCCATGAACAACGAATTGTCTGCTATTTATGGCCAAAAATTCTTTACGACTCGACGTTGAAAAGTGAGATGTGGGTGGACGCCATATCAAAAGGACTTTCGCTCGAGTTGTCATTGAGACATATTTATATCATGACCGAGAAAAAAGAGAGTCTCATAAATTTACTTTTAAAATTGTGAATTGTTCTCAATGGTTTGACGATGTAAGAATTTGCATGCAAAAAAGTAGCACCTTCCTATTTCTCTCTTTTCAATTACGAAGTGGATGTACTAGCTACAACCAGACGTTGTCAAATACAATTGAAGGAAAGTGTGATTGTTTCAAGTGACGAGTTGCATTTTGTTTAGTTCATTTCATCTGGACATGAAGCTCCTTGTTGCACAATGTATTATTATGTGTAGGGTGCTTAAGATTAAAAAAATCGTTCCTTTGTAAGTGGCCAAAATATATCAAATTGCTTTTGAAAAAGACAATAGGAAAGGCGATTCCACAGCACTTTCTCTGAAGAGAAATTCAATACATATGTGACCTCTTTTAAAAAGCAAACAATCCAATTGTAAAATATAAGGAAATCGTTTTCTTGAATAATTTTGAGACCTGCAGCATCTATCCACTGTTGAATTTTCAAACAATGAAGATTTTTGTAATGATATATGACCTTAACCAATTTCTCAATAAATACATATATATACACCCAACATGCGTCCTTGTTTTCAAAGATTGTTTCAAACTGTGTAAATAATTTACTAAATTACCATTATCCTTTCACAGAGAATGACTCGAATAAAATATTTTGCGTTCAGCCAAGCCAAAAGTAATATGTAACACTCAACTCGTTTTTATTCATCACTTCTCATCCCATTTATCCCTCGTCATGAATCACCACAAACTTAAACTACATAAAATTGTCCCTTCCATCTGAAAGAGCATTGAAATTTAAGCCTCACACGTACACTTCTCTATCCTTCAGCTTTTTTCCACCGGGTAATCCAATTGAATAGACACTTCTATTCTAGCCACATCAACCACATCCGATTAAAGGGAAATCCTTCAGTTCAACATAGAAGTGTCTTAATCCTATCTTCGTCCCACGCATGTATGAACGTACACTCCCACTAAGCAATGTACACTGCACAGTGCCCAAGGATACATCAATGTCAAAAAACTTTAATTCAAAACTTTTGTTATATCTCATTTAACTTTGTGACAATATAATTTCATAGCTTCTTCATTATTTTTTTGGCACATGCATTCCATTCATTTAGGTTTTGAAGTAAAAGGATGGTAGATCTGTCTTAACATCCGACGTGAGTTTATTCCAGAGTCGACATATCATATGTGCCACACATTTGCAGCTAAATTGCCCGCGAAATCCTTAATAGTTTGTGTGCACTTACTGCGAATCTTCATTGCATGTTGGCAATCATTGCATTGCACAGATATGTAGGTATTTTTTTGACAGACGAAGAAAAAAACCGCAGTGTCAGTGAAGTTTTGAGCTTATGGTCACTGAGATAAGAAGACTGTGTACATTTCTAAGGTTATCTAAAAGTAAAGCACAATAATAATTTTATGTATATGTATATGTAGGTAATCATTAATTCAGTAGCGAAGCAAAGTTATCCAGGGCAATGATAGTCCTGCTCTTTGATGCAGAGACATACACTTTGTCAAGAATGGATGCCGACCGAAATAGAGGAAGACAGGGAAGCGATTTGGCGTGCGAAACTGTAGGCAGCTGGCTCAAGATCGAACTGGCTGGAAACGCTTATTAGTTGAGGCCAAATCTATCCCCGTCATTCGAATTTTCAAAAGAATTTGGTATGAAAAATGTTAACGCAATCAGAAATACTAAGGACTGCAACACACAAAAATTGCAAAAAAGGATAAGTCTCTCAAAATTTAAAGATGCATGATCGATATCAGAACACATCAGGCTCTCTAAATACGAACATAATGAAATTCAATTCGTCCTTGAGTATAAGAAAATGTTTAATACGTAATTTTGCATGTAACATATTCCAAGCTCGTGATATGAATATGGGAGGAGCAGGTGATGAAATTTCATGAACATCCTTAAGATATTCCACCCATCACACTCATACACCGACCAAACTATTCACCATCATCAAATTGACCAAAAACTCGAAGGAAACTTGTAGACTAGGTTAAGACATAGACTATTACTATGTTTAAGCCAAACATACTTACGCCCTTTACTGAATGTGTTCGTATAGGAGGAGTTCCTTGTTCGTGTCTAGAAATTCGTTCTCATATATTGTATACATGTAGAGCTATAAAAGAAAACGTTGTGCGATATATGTTTGTATACCCAAAAACTTTATTTGACCTCAAGACATACCAAAAAGGGATGTTCATTCTGATGTTGGAATCATGTGTTTCCCTTTACCTCACCAAGAAAATTCCAGCAACAATGTAAGTATAATCTTAATTAAAGAGAAGGTTTTTTGCCCTGAATAACCTGGGCAGGCCTGCTTACCAAAAAGGACTCTACATCAAAATTATGCAAGGCAATCCCAAGGAGTTAGGTTTAAGTGTGGCAAAGAGGCAACATTGAATTAAATTGATTGAGATATGTACATACATAGTCAGGTTGTTTTATGAGAAAAGTTAAATAAAAAGTCATCGGGTAGTTGTAAACTGATAAACTTTATCCTTGTCCTTATAAGATGTGAGAACAATCAAAAATTTGTAATTAAGTTATGTAGATACTCTATATACCTATAAAGTTTTTACCCGAATATTATCAACTAAAATTTTATGACAGGATGATGAACTAGAATATAAGCATCTTAGTTTGAAACTGGCAATAACAAAAGTTGATCTCTAGTTTATGGCAGCGAGAAAGGAATTGGAACCACCATACTACATAAAAAAAAATCATTTCAACATAGTATAAGTGATGAAAATAACCTCACCGATGCCAACAACTGAGTTAATAGTTTCTACAATAATTGAGAGAATCAGAGAAAGCAATTGGCTGCCGATTTGAACTTAAAATAGCTGAAGAAGGGCAGCCCAAAAGATAGGAATAACTTTATTGCTATTCTAAAGCGTTTCGATGGACGAATGTTAGAGTAAGCATTGATGAAGTTCTGTGAAACCATCAGCTCCATCTTTGCATTTTAAACCGAGTTAAATTACATACGTGTAGCCGTCGTGGCTTAGCGATTAGTGCGTTGGACGAGCGGACACAGATTCGATCCTCAAAACCACCAAACGCTTTTTCGTGGCACCAATAAAAGGATTGTAGAGACCATAGAAGGAGAGACGAGGGAGTTACCAATGCTCGTTGGTTAAAAATGCTTGTGGATTGTTATGATGAGGAAACACAGAGCTACGTAGATTCGTGTTGTACGGCTAAAGAAAGAGTCCCTGTTCAAGCCAGTCGATTGATTTCACAATGTTATTGTCTAACGCGCGTTTTAGAATGCTGCTATCTTGAATGTGCCAGTCTTTGGTGCTCCAGACTAGATTTAAGCGTTGTACTCAAGGCGAATGAACGCTTTACATATTGAAGCCTGATCAATACCATTTCGCAGCTCCGTTGAGGCCTTCGAATATATCGTCGTTTCAAGAAAGGTCGCCATTAACAGATCTCTAAATCTATTTATTTGCGATAGTAAATAAAGCTTCTATATACATAATGCATTGACCTTCGTACAAATTCTAAGCACTCATACTTACAAATATTTCAAATTCTGATATATACATTCCACTCCTACCTTAATCGCTTTACTTTTAGCCCTTCTCACCATTATCATAGTGAATCCTTTTGCAAATCTATTTCGATCCGTTCACCGAAAAGTCGCATTCATTCCAAAGCTATCATCTCAAATTGCGTGTAATCATCATCATCGTTGAAAAAAAAAAAAACGTAAATCCAAAGAAAAGTTCACCAATTGCAATTCACTGCCTCGGGTTTTTTTTTGTTTTTTTTTCTTCTTCTCAGTCGTGTTGGCATTATTCGCGTTGTACCTCATTTCCAAATCATTAGGCATGCCAACAACTGAAGCTGAAGAATATATACGTTTCGTTCTAATCCGTAGGATGCCATCGCCTACATCCTCCTAATGGAGAGAATACTCCGACTTGTGAATTGCGTTTAAATTGAATTTGTTGTACCTTTATTCTTCTTCCAGATCCGTTCGACGAAATGGAAAGTAAAGTGAAGATGGGGAGTGAAAACAATAATCGATTTGCTGAAGTTGTAAATATTACCAATCTCCCTGGTATGTTGTCGGTTGGTCCTTCCCTTTGTCACAGCGGCCACACTTTGGCACAAAGGTCTGTTGCAAAAAATAAGTTTATATCCATTTTAGGTGAGTTTTGCAAACAAAGTTTTTGTCATTTATAGATTGTACTACAAGATAACGGAGAAAAACAAATCTTTTTTTCTTGTCACGAATAAACTTTGCAATAGGTATTGCTTCGCTTCGCTCTCGTAGTTTCATGTTACTGAAAAGTTTCACGCGTTTATAGATACGCGTGTGTATAGATACACATGCGTTGTGTCAAGTTCTTTTAATTGACATTCAGGATACATTATTATAAAAGTTTAAAAATGGAAATTAATTGAAAAACGTTTTTGAAGAGTACCTATCGAGTTTAAATCAAAAAGTTTTTCCGTCCATTTATTTCAATCATGTATCTATTTTCTGACTGATGTGAATCAGGTCTAAGGAGATTGACCATTCTAGAGTATATTCGTTTTGGCACCCAGCGCTTAACGCTTTTTCACCTTCGCCCCAACAAACTTTCTTCACTTTGATAGGCTAATATGCCTAAATGTTCATGTTTAAGACGCTATAGATATATGTTACTAAAATGTTATCTTTTTAAATCGAAATTTGGTCTCCATGACCATAAAATTGAAGTCAGATTAGAAGGCGCAGAGTATTTTTTACTTCGAATATGTGGCCCTAGACATTGGAAAGTATTTTTGCAGCTGATCCATAAACGTAACGAAAACCAGGGATAGGCGAGATTGGCTGTATGAGTTTATGTTGAGGACCTTTGAATTAAAAATGAGTTGATTTTTCGCCCGATTGTTATGAGAACAACGATGCCCTACTTCATACTAAAAAAACTAAGCTTGCTGCAATTTGATGCTTCTAAACCTTTTTGGCAGCAATACTTCAGAGTAACACCATTGCCGACCAGTAACTTCTTGAATTACATTTATTCTATTGAGCTTTTCCAATACAACACTGGTTGGACATTATTGTATTTAAATTAGTCCTGTTTCAAATAATTTTGTTAGACTTATAGCGATATTAAAAAGTGGTTTAGATTCTGGTCTGGATAATGTCGAAGGATGACTCCTCTCACTCTGATCCTTTCTTATATCAACGGAAATATTCTGAATATTGGCTTTATTGCAGCATTCATTAGTATAAAATGATATTTACTTCGAATAACGGAAGTGTACTCAATTGAGAACAAAGGAATTTTTCCTCCTTCTTTTCTCTCAACAAACAATGAAGGGGGAAACGCCTCAAGCACAAAAGAATCCTTTTGGTTAAGTAAACCAAACAACACAAAGCAATTGGATCTGAATTAAGTGAAAGTAATACACGGCAAAAGTAAGCCGGAAAATCCTCTAATTTCGTCTTCTTTAATCAACTGAAGTCATTTTTGTATCCTTAACAAAGCCCACAGTTCAGAAAAAAAAGCTCCTTTGTGAGGCACCACACCATTTTTATTGCCTAATGACATCGTTGAATATTTTCTTTCCTGGAGAATTCCATTTCTAAGTTATTACTGGCAGGCATCAAGGACGTTAGACAGCTTTCAATACAATATTGAATGGATTTAGTCGATTTTTTAAAAATGAAAGATATGTATACGAAATAGACAACGCAACACTTGTAGATCATATATTTTCTTTATGAAATAGACTTATAATTGAGATACCAGTTAAGATAGTTTTTCTATAATTATGACGTTAAAGTTAAAGTTTCTGGAAGTATTGGAACTGTGAACTGGAAAAGCTTTAACATGCGCTGTTCTTTACTTTGTGTGAGTATCCAACAAAGGTGAATATGTACTCCAATTGACATGGCATTTTTACTTCATAACAGCCTACGGTTGTATAGTTTTACTTTAAGATATTACACTATTGAGAGCAATGCTAACAGGAAAGTCTATATAAACAAAATATCTAGAACCTCAAATGGCAGACAGTTTTATGTAGTTTGTTTTCAGCAATCTGTACTTTTTCCTAGAACTCGTTAAAAATGTTGGTAAAATTAGTAAACTTTTCGAATGATGGCTTAATTTGAAAAGTTCTCCACAGTAGAAAATAGTATTAAGTCAGACGTATCCCTCAAAATGTAGCACTTCTCCGTACAACTATCGGACATAAACAAGAACATAAACACCTTCATTAATTTGTGAGCAAGCTATACTAGAAATGTATATACTAATGTTTCTGGATCAAGTCAAATCAGATCTAAAAGCCACATCACAGGTAATGTTGGACACATCCAACTAACAACCGATAAAGATAACCTTTTAGCTAGTTCACCTGCAAAGCCTGCTAACATCCATTTAAAACACTGCTGTCTTTATCGATAGTCAAACCGTCATCATAGCTATTGATTCGTCACTAACACCTGGGTCGCAGGACACAATGAAATCGACAGCAACAAAGGAACTGACGAACTGACGAAAAATTTTTTATTTTTTTTTAAATTGCCCAACCAACGGGGGGATAGGATAGATAACTGCATCAGATTATGAAAGACGAACCACTAAGCAGATCAAGTCCACATATCAGAATTATTGCCGCTTGTAAAGGTCACTGGCCGGTAGGACACCACGCAGCCAAGCTAAGCATCCCTCACAACACCTTTCGACATAGCTGCAATGATAACAGCGAAAACAAATCTCCGTTTCACTTTCTGTCCAATTGCCCAGCGCTGGTGAAGGTCAGACAACGCATTCTAAGGATACTCTTCTTCGATGACCTCCAAGATCGGAATAAAATGATCAGAAAACAAATTCTTTTTCATAACTCCATCGGTTCCTCCTGCAAACAACCAGGTAACATGAGTTGTGATTTTAAAACGACGCATCCTAAATTGCTCTAAATTGGTTCTACTTTGAACCGCCATGCCACCACCACCTACTAACCTACCTCATCCTGTAAACAATTTTCCAAAGTGAGAGCAATGGCTCTTTCCCTGCTTTTCGCAGCCTTAAGTGTAAGGCTTATAGAATTTTTTTTAGAGAATGGAGAGCTTTCTCATGGCAAGATTTACTCGTGGATAGATATTTGTCATTGTCCAGATTTAACTAGCCTTTTGTAGAAGAAACGGTCTTATCCGAACAAGGACCTCGATAAGTTAGTTTTTTATGAAGCTGTCAAAGAATTACAACTGGCAATACTGAAGCAACAGTCGTTACCTCGTACCCAAACCAAAGTAGTCTAATGGCTAAAGCACGACGACAAGCTTTTTAATCGTCCTTTCATCCACTGCGCACTGCAAATTGGAATCAATTTATTTGTGCTTCACAGGAAAGACAACAAACTCATCCGAAAAAAGGCAATACACCAATAAAACAACAACAACAACAACCACCCCCTGTAAGGAAAACAAAACTTTTGGGTGGAAAAGCCGATGAAGACGACAACATCTAACACGGCGACTTTTTATGTGCTCTTGGCCCAACGGATTGCTTTACACACAGTCATGAGCAGCACGTCACTGTGGAAAAAATCATTCAAAATGGTGGTAGCCTTTGTCGTCGGGTCGTGCTCGTAGTTTTTTTTTTTTTTACTTTTCATAACCAATTGTTATCTGTTCGCAGTAAAAAGAACAAATGCTGTAAAAAAATTATTTAATATCATTTTTTTTCACCGATTCAAGTGTATTCCAAGAGTAATTTTTTTAAGACGAAGTATAGTGCAATCCCGATACAAAAGAAATCAATTGATTGGAGCTTTTTCAGTTTCTTAAATATATTCTTGTCCATACGATACATTTAGTTAAACATCTTTTTCGCGTGATAGAGCTATTTAACTGGCTTTTAGATTCAAGTGGCATATCTGAGTCATAGTTTATACGTTTATTTATTTTTATCGTGGCGGTCGTGCGACGTACATATGTACAGTGTGAACTTTTATTTATTCAACCCGAATCCATATCCTTAAAACGAGCACAAGGGTAAGTCCCAACGAGAAGACTTGGAATTTTCTTCTTTTTACGTTCTTTATCCTATACGACATACAATAACCTGACAATTACTACATAGATACATATGAACATACTTATGTATCTCAGAGACGGACCAATCCCTTTAACGTTAGAGAACGGGGAATTGATTCTTTGTTCAAGCTTAGCTCTGCGTCAGGTAAGGACATTTTTGGCAAGCTTTTGTGTCGTAAAACTATGTTTATGTCTAGGCAACTGTTGTGGTGTGGTCTGTTTATCAAGTGATTGCCGGAATTGTAGGTAAAAACCTCTATGCCGTCCTGCTGGGTGACTTAATTAAGGACTAATTGAAATAAAATAGTTTTATTTTCTTACTGGCGTCGTTTACTTTATTTGAAGAAGTGACACGTGGGGTGGTACATGCAGGGTAAGGGATAAATTTACGTCTTATAATAAAAGTGAGAGTCGCATGAACGCCAAGACATCAGGTGACAGCATAATTTCCCAAGTTATCTTTGAAATTACAAAACAGTAACTTTAACTTTAAGAAAAATAAATTTTCTTCTACTGTACATTACTGCGAAGCACCGTGATGTGACGAATACCAATATGTATGTATGTACATAGGTATGTGTATTTTGAAAAGTTTAATGATTGTCTATTCCTTGAATCTACTTTCAATTCTATATCCGAAATCTTCCACACCTACACAAATTCGTTAGCTTTCTTCAAGCACGAAACCTCACCTTTACATTTCAAATGTAAATCCCACACCATATTGCAACTTTCTTTCCTATAAGTATTCCTTTCCTCCCCATTGAGGGATTAACATCTTCAGCCTCTTAGCCCTCAAATTACAAGCATCTTGATTGTGTAAGAGGAACGTTCAGATTTTCAATTCTGGTGCCTACCCAGAAGAGAAATTCAATTCAGTCTGCAATGATCTCAAATGCATTCTATTGTCTGCATGTGCAGAAAATTGCAACTAAGAAAAGCGCAATGATAATCGTAATCAATTGCCGCACGTATATCCTTTTATTAAAACAAAAACAAAAAGCAGAAAAAAAGCTTTTTGCATTCTTTTGTGATGAAAAACTATGTGACGATGCCAACAACAAAGGAGCGATGATGCACATTCATATTCAAAAACAAGGGAATTATTTCTTTTCATCCTCTTTTAAAGCCCCGCATAGCTGCGAGGAGCAAAGAGCTCTAAATTTGCCTGACTTTGGGAAGTCATCGCTGCCAGTTGGTTCCAACAGCTACTAACAACCGAAGAAGACCCCAGTCCCCGGCCTGAACTCATACCCAATCCATTTTACTCCTTTCATTGTAGGACGAAACAATGAAACATATAGCAAATATGTGCGGTGTAGAGAGAGATTCCAGTTATTGTTTGCAGAAAAATTTACTTTATTGTTGTCTCTCTGTTGTTGTGTTTCAGTTGTCGTTGTTGTTAGTCTGTCCCAATTTTTTATTTTTTTTATTTTCTGTTAACTTATTACGTAAGGTAAAAACATCCCTGGAAAATGGAAGAATTCAAATTGTTATGTGCCCTTAATTGATCTTTTCCAAAATTCGGTTTGATATTTTAATGTCGTTTTAAATTGTACCACATTCAATGGTACACGAACTTAACCTCTTCAAGTCGTTTGTAGGTTTGAATCTCGGGAAAATTTCTTTATGGACACCACTTCTCGACAGGCATCGGCAGAGTAGAAACTGTTTTAAATATCAGAAAGCGTAGCCGGTAAATATAGTAAAACAATTTTAATCTGTGGATGCCTTACTTAGATACTACATAATACGCACAACACTATGAAAAGCTAGGTTATTTATGTATGGCCTGCCGCGCTGAATATTTACTTATTTACAGTGCCTGAATAGCACCCTAGCTTGTGACTCTAAAGGTTACAGAGAAATCTAATACCACCTAAGTTCGAAAAACCACTACACTTACTTTCGTGCTGTGTGATTAACATCACACGGGTATTCATAACACCACCACTCGTGTTTGGCGTGGCCAAAGTTTCTAACACCGAATAATTTTTATTTGTTTCTGCGGGCTTTGGATTATTGGCAACCACTTGTTGCTGTAACATCTTTATAACATCTGTCTGTTAAACCTCACAAACCTTTTATCAAGCCGTATCTCTAGAAAACTCTGAATAAATAACAAGGCGCATTCTTGCGCTGCAGAGATCAAACTAAACGCTTTCCGTAGGAATTATCAGAGGCCACATCTACTGGCGGCTCACATAGAAAAAATGCATTTAGGTAAAGACGATTTATACAGAGGCTGCGGTGATACAGATGCAAAAAAAAAACACATCCCAATTCGTATGCGAATGCCCCAGCCTATGCAGAACCAGAAAGACGGCCCTTGATGAATTCCACTTCAGTAACCCGTCTTAGTAGCCATAAAGACCGAACGACCACCAACCATCTAACACAGACCCTTCTTCTTTGTCTTCTCTTTCAGACTGTATATTCCGCACTAGGGAAACACAATGGATGCTTAGATATCCGAGTGTAGGCTGCATCATATAGGACGCGGTCACCCGTTCAGCCTACCTGGCTACCTCACTATTACGACCAAATATCAGTACCAACTCATGCGCTATCATTCCTTTCTAAAAATTCTTACAAACCTTAGAAAACCTTTTCATAATATATATGTAGGTTAATGTGTTCCATCTCATGCGAGACTGAGAACCCATTTTTTTACATTAAACCAATAGTTTGAAATACAATCTTGAGTCGAGCAGTTCATAGAAGATTTTATAAACATACACTAACATATGAATATTAGTACTGATTTAAAACCTGAAGTTACTATGTATACAAAATATACAGTATAAATACCAATAATATATGTGTAATAAAATATGTTGGTTCCTTTCTGAAAGCAAAAATTAAAATTTCAACAATTTATTGCACACAATGGTTATTTGGAATGTTGAATTGTATAAGAATGATGATGAGATGTGCAATCATGTTTTTTTTTTTTGTGCAATTCACATTTAATATTATGAGTGGCAGTATTAGGTCGAGGTTTGTTATAAATGACAATGACAGTCCTCTTTTAAGCCTGCAGATTATGATGCTCTTATTTTTGGGAAATGTGTCATATGCCATGGTACACAACATAAAAGTTTCAGACAAGTACAGCTAGAACTCATATGTACCTATGTAATAGAGGACATGATGAATACATTTCACAAGTTAGGGTAACTAAAACGAGTGCATTTTTGTGTATCATTTTGATTTTATTTTGCGAGTCATTTGCAAATAAATCTTTACTCCATTTTTGGCGGCGCCAATATATACATTTCTCATTACATTTTGGCAAATTTTTCGTCTGATTTGGTAAATTTTCACACAAATGTTTTGTTCCAGACGTTGTATTGGACGCATTTCGAATGCTAGGCTTTCACCTTTTAGTAAAGTCATACAAGAGGTCGTCCAAAAAATTACCTCCATACCCCAATCTCGATTTAATATTCAGAAATGCTAATCTTTAACTTTTTTTCGCTTCATTCATGATGGCGCGCGGAACGGTGTTTATATTAATTGACTTATGGATTTTTTTTTTAAGTTATCAGAGATTCAAGATTTATTACTGTTGCATAGTTTCTAGATCTTGGGACGTCCTTATAATGGTTTGTTGGTACTGAATTCATAATTCTCTTTTAGGTGAATTTTAAATCTTTCGACCAGAAAGCTCAAACTCACGCATTTGACACTCCTTATTATGCGAAGAATAAACAAACTCATACGAAAGGAACGTATCCGTATACCTCACCCATCGTCTCCAAAAAATATGAATTTTGAAGTGGCATCATAAATGCTTTTTGGGCGATAGGCCATAATAATTTTTTCATCCATTTCCAATTGCGTCCTAAGTAAACAAAAAACCACTCCCACAATTTATATATTTTCTTTTCAAAATGAAAAAAGCGCTTACATCATAGGTCATCGTAAAATGTATATCAATGTCGTAATAATATTCGTTTCAGCATAAATAAAAAAGAATTGTGTCGTCCTTCGAACACATCATGTGGAAGCACGGATAGGTCATAAGTCCTATTTTGTTTTCCTTTTATTTTATTCTTCTTGATATGGCAAGATAAACCCAAAAAAGCGCACTACAAACGAGCGTGTTACAAAGTAATTTTTCCATCCTAGCCCAAAACTTCCTTTTATCATACCATCATCAGGACTTCCTCTAATAAGAAAGCCCAAATAAAACACTAATAGAGCGTAGTTCTAATGAGGCAATATTATGAAAATGCTTCCCACACCCTGACGGTGCCTAGCTAGACAAAGAACAAGTGTGTGTATTCGTCATTAGGCTTTCGCATGACAGCTCTATATGCGTTTAGAAAATAAATGAACTGGCGACGTAATTTCTAATTATTGCTTTGTTTTTCTCTCGATTCCGACAGCTCTTATTTGAGCAAAAGTAAACAAGGAATAAATGAATTGACGGATAGAAATGTATGATAAAAAAGAATGTCATGCAGGGAGTTTTGTATATTCTTCCTTAAGATCAACAAAGCTATCAGAAGAGGACACATGTGTGTATTAATTCCATTTGCGAAATATACACGTATGTACATTTATAATAGGCAGGCATGTACATAATGTGTACATCTCTGTGACATGAAATACTAGTGGTTATTAATAGACATAGTACTCTCATTAGAACTACATTCACGTATTTATTAATTAATGAATATTATGTATATAATACATATGGATGTGAGCTTATCTTTAAAACTGTAAGATGGGTTTTCACCAGACCTTTAACATAGACTATTGAAAATATGAGAAGTCGAAATTTATTTTTGGAATTTAAGGAAGTCCCTTTTGCGAAGATAAAAGAAAGAGGTGTATGGACTTCTGAGATAACTGAACCTAGTAATAATGACTTGTATCCATCAGTAAAAAAGGTCCACAATCTAAGTATATAGATATAAGTAGATATTTGTGGCAATATAAGATTTTTTTAATCTACACTATTTTCGCCTGTGGTACGCTACAATGATTTGGAAGACGGAAAGAGAGGCTAAAAGAACACCCCTACCAACCCAGTCATTGGTTTTTTATCCGTCGGTGTTGATGTTGATGGACTTGTCTTCTAGAAATGGATCTTTTTCCCAGAATGACCTGAAAGAAAGGGAAACTAGTAAATTTTTGTTTCTAACAGCTTGACTACCACGTCTTCGTTCTCGTCAATCAACTGTGAACTAACGATTTAGCAGCTATTATTTTCCAATATCACACCTTAGAAATATTTTTCTTTAATTTAGAAGTTCTGCACAGAAGTGTAATTATTTTGAATCCTTATAAATATTTGAAAACTTATTTCTAAGCATTCAACACTTATACTAGTCTAATTCTTCTTTTGTCTTTTCAGTTCTCTTTGTACACACTGGGGTGAGTTTTTGTTTTATCTCCTCCAACATTTCTTGCATGTTATTATCAGTCATCGTTTTATTTAGCACTTTTGCCACAAACTACATACATACATAGTTTTCCATACATTTTTAATTTTGTTGTATAAATGTCGAAACTCTCTTTCAGATTTGAATCTCTTCTGCATCTGCTACACCTTATCATCTGCTCATAAGTGTCAATGTTCTGTGTCTATTTTGTGTCTCAATAAACAAACAAAACAAGTAAATCCTTTCATTTGTATTGCATTCTTGTAAATGTTAATCAAAACTTAAATTAAAACAAAAACTATCAATATATCAATGTTGTGAATAATCAGTAGCGTGTTAACATAAATTGTAAAAATAAATTCCCAAGTGGAAGAACTTAGGCCGAGACGGGGCAGAGCCGGAGGAGGTGACGAAGGAAGACGAACGAGGAGAAGACTTTTTAATATGGCTCCTTTTAAATTGAAATTTCGTATGGGAAGCTCGAGAAGTACATCACAGGAAGTTGATTCAGACCCACAAGTAAATGAAGCTCTTCTAAATCATTCGACTACACTCGGGGCCAGTAGCTCGACAATCGATTCGGCCGACTGCACAAGCTTGGGATCAATGGGCAACGAAAGAAAATCCTTGCTGCCAAACAAAACTAATAATTTACGACTGGGTAAGAACATAAGTTCCAATTCATAAGGTAAACTTATTTAATATCTTCTGTCAAGCATGTCCTTTGCATCATTTATGTGAATTGGAAAAATTTACTGTTTATTTTTCTACATGTTTCGATATCACTTAGTAAATTCATTATTAAATTTAATTAAGCTTCATTTTACCATACACACAAAATTAAATATTTTATTTGTTTTCAATTAATCACCCTGATTCCGAAAATTTTAATTTGGCTACAGACTTGACTTGAATAATCAAGATTACCAAGCTTTTGAAATTCTGAAACTGCTGTCAATAACGATAATGTTGAACTCTTCCCTCTGCTTAAGAATTCCCTCGTTCATGATCTAACTGCGTTGAAAAATACCATGTATTTAATGAATATGTCGAGAGACAAAAAAAAATAAGAAGTCCGAAGTAGCTGATTTCTGAATAGCTGTGATACCTATACTTGGATCCCTTTGGAGTTTAGTTACGTTACATTCTAAGCTCAGAGAGATGCCACAATTCAGATAAAAACCAAGACTTGCTCAAAGGCTATTCTAACCATTATGCTTATACATGTGTAAGTATAAAGCATCATACTTCTAGTTAAAGCATGTACAAGCAATGTCAGCCAAATGCGTAAAGCTTTACTCTGTTATAAACACAATGTCGTGTAGCTACCAAAAGAGACTAAGGCAATCAGTTGAGTATGAAGCGTCGTTTTAAGCATAGTTGACAGTGTTTCGACCAAAATGAATATTCAAACGATGCCATGCAACAAAATAATAACTTGGTTCCTTGGCTCAAATTCAGTACAGCGACGATTATAAGAGGTACAATCCCTGTAACATTTTTGATCCGTTGTTAAAGTCGCCAGAAGGCAACTTGATGAGTTTATTCACATCTGCGTGTCATAGATATCAAGTGTTGTATGTAACGGAACACATATCCTACAGTCGCATCTTCATTCTCGCTCCGATTGAAATTATCCATTTTTATGACCAAGTGTAGGTGGCATGAAAACTTGTATCATAAATATTTCAAAAATATAACCTAAAGGATAGCGTTCGCGCTCTTAAATATCCTTCTTCTTATTGCTTGGCTTATGGTGATGATAATGATGATGATGACAGTGAGAATGGTGAAGAGATGATGGTGACATCAGAAGTCGATGTGATGGCAACAACGTTGTTGATTATGATTTAAGGTTAAAATTTATTCATTCATATTTTTTCAGGATATTTGAATCCCACTATAACGCAGTGCACATCAGAGAGTCCTGTGCCGAAGAGCCCACCGCCATCCTACGAACACGTTCTCGAGGAAGTGAGTTAAATTGATTTCTTTTTGCATAATGAAATTTTTCCGATGTGCTGTAGGCAATATGGAAGCTTAACTCTCTTGTCCTATTTTCTTGCTCTCCCTTTGCTACAGAATACACGCCTGGCAAATAGTCTCGACCTGGGTAGTCGACTTACATTGTCCGCCGAAGACGGTTGTGGCGGAGGTAGTAGCGGTGATCAAGCTACTAACATACGGAAGAGCACATCTGGAAGAGCATCTTGTGAGCAAATAGCTAGCCATTGCATGGATCCCGATTGTACTGAAATTGGATCGAATGAACATATCTCAGAGGACGCTCACAATAATAACAATCAACAGAGTCAACAACAACAAAACGAGGACGACGACGACGACGAAAACGAACCTGACAATCGCAAGGAATCGATTGATTCGACTGAATATTTAATTTCTAGAATGACTGCGCCTTCATCGGAAGAAAATTTGTTAGAAGATTGCAGCGGCAGCGCCTGTCACAGTTCGGATAATTCCGGATTTTGTGATCCTTTGATGCACGGTTGATAACTTATTCATAGTAGATTTACAAACCGGTGTTAATGTTCTTGTTTGCAGATACCCACCATCACCATAGTAGCCAGCAGCAGGATTTGGATTGCAGCCACCATGATGAATCACAGAATCAACCTCCACCAGAGTATTCGGAGAATGCGGAGAATCAGCAAAGTGACAGTGAAAGTGACGACGGTTGGGACTCGAATCAGATGAGTCAGATGAGTGGAAATTACTCACAACAACAAGAACGATCTATGTCACCGGAAATCATAAGCAACAAGTCCTCAAAGGAAATTTACAAAGCCGTGGCCAAACAATGGGGCATCACGTGCAAAATGTCAGATCAATGTCGGTGTATGGAGTGTCAAAGTCACTATTTTGATTGCGAATATGATGATGTGAGTAAACATATATGTATGTTGTAGAAATGCAGACAAGACACGCTTCTATTGCTACTTACCTTTCGTGGGTCTTAGGGCTTCTTCTACGCTTACGCGCCATGGTGTATGGTTTCCGGCTATATACCTTAGCGCTCGCCAGCTCTGCGATTTTGTCACAGCAATATCTGACTGTTCTGCGCCATATTTTTCTCGGTAAATGTCAATATGTATATCACTTTCATCGTTGGATGATTTGCCTATTGGTTTCTGACACCAGAAACGGTTATGCCAAAAAGTCCTTAAGACGTTTCTTAAGCACCACTTAGTAACGAACGTTTGGGGATAATAGAGGTCACTTTTCAAGTGCTACACCCACTTAATTCAAGCTTTGAATTAATCAGTTGCAGCGTATTACAATAAGTCGCCATATTTTAGTTAACGTTCCAAACACCAACTTTACTTTGCCATTTAGCTGACAATATCTATTTCGGCTACAACATCGGTAAAGCCAACACCGTTAAGAGATTGAAAACTCTCAACTCTTTCTTCTGGTTGACCAGCAATGCTTACTGTTTTTTCTTTTATATTGTTTTTTTTTAAAATTACTTTATGATTATTTATTAATTAGATAGCAATATGTGATATTGTTAATTTACTTTTGTTTATTTTCTTTTAGAATGAACACCAAAAAACTGATGGTGGCCTTGGTGCTGGTACGCCAATGTTTATCAGCGAAGTAATGCAGGGATCAGCCTGCACGATTTTGTAATTGCATTAAACAATTTTAACAAATTTACAATGCGATTTTTTCTAGTAAACTAAATTTGAAAAAAAAAAAAAAAAAACCAACAAAAAGAAAACATTTTACATCTTAGGCAGAAAATTATTAATTTTGAAATACAATTGCCTATTGCACGATGATTATATTATATAGTAATTAAATTTAAGTAAATTGCACTGAACAATTATTATAAGTTCGTCATTATAAAAAAAGTGGTATAATTAGGTACATCTAATTTTAAACAAAACTTTACAATCTATTGTACTTGCACAAAATGAGAGAAAAAGTGTTTGAAAACAAAAAAGTAAATTAAGAATTGTATTTCTCATTAAAGATTTAAAATAAAAATAAAAATGCCAAAATTTCAAAGAAAACTGATAAGATATACCCGCAAAACATAAACACAAAACCCACCTACAATTTTAATTTTAATAACATTTATTATGCAACAAAAAACAAGATTTGTTTGGAAAAAAGGACGGATTTGGTGACAACAATCACAGCGGTGGGTTCTGTGTCTTGTATTTAATTAAAATAGAACCCGAATATCCATCACAGTCATCGTCACTTGTTTCATTTCGAAAAACAAAAATACAAATTGCATAGAGACGAAAATTTACGCCAAAATTGTCTCACTGAATTTGGAAGCTAGCTTCACAAAGTCAGCTATAGTCATTAGTTCACTATTATAATGTTTATGTGTATTGATTTGGCTGATACATCAAACTTTGGCGGTAAAAGACAAATTGATAAATTCCAAAACTATAAAGCTATTTGCAAGTAATGTATGTATTCCGCATCTAATTTTTTTAAGTCAACAGCTTTCCTACATAAGAAAATTTTGAATCAAATTACAGTTGGAATGCGTAGCTTCTAAATACATTAAGCATTAGTAAATTGAAGCACATCCATTGTTTTATTTAGTTTACATTTTAGGTATAATTACCTAATCCTCTGATATGAGAAAAATATAGATTTTGTAAAATGTTGTCATATCGTTAAAAGTGTGAAAAAATTAAACTTCAACAAATTTTGCAGCCAATTCAAAACTCTACATACAAATTCGCTTATTCAAGCTAATGAAAATCGCACTAATTGCGCAAGTAAAGCTTGTAACACTTTCATGCTTTTTATTTATATATATATGTTTTTTTATCAAATCAGTAAGATTTCAATTTAATATTTCAGGCTAAAATACAAAGTACGACAAAATAAAAAAATAAAATACTCAGCCAAATTTATATGAATTGCAAGAAAAAACTATGTATAATATTAAAACAAACAAAAAATAAAATCATACAAAAAACAAAAAAAAATCAAATTCAAAAAACATACATAATCATATATATTTTTATATATATTCAAAAAGAAAACGAAAAATAAAGCATTTATCTTGTTTTAAAATAAAAATAAAATAAAATCAATTTGATTACTAAACAGTTTCTCTAAACAATCAACAAATTATTAAATTCAAACTCATTAACTTTGTTCATCAATTAAACAAATTAATTAAATAAAAAACTAATAAAAAAAAGCATAAATTAAATAAAGGAACACGAAGAATAGAAAACAATTTAACAACTACGTAAAAAGACTTTACGACGGCCTTTTTTGTAAAATTAAAGAAGTATATTTCTTACTAGATATTAGACAAACAAAAAAAAAAAACAAATGTATTTAGGTACTTAAGTAAATTCAACTCTATTATTAATGAAAGAAAAAACACAATTTGTTCATTTAGCTAAACAAACCATACAACTGAATACGATTTTGTTAATGAAAATATACAACGTTCTTTGAAACGAATTAACTACAACGTTAAGTTAACTTAAATCAATAAAAATTATAACAATATTTTGTGTTCCGAAAAGTGAATTAATTATACTCGTATTTAAATACTGGCAAACACTTATTTACAGTTACAAAATAGAAGGTACTCAATTGTAATATTAGTTTACTTAGAAAGAAAAAAGAAACTGTACGAAGCATCAACAATTAATTACAAACGAGAAATGTGGCAAAAGCAGAATTTTATTTAGAAATAAATTAAAATGCTGATTCTTAAATAAAACTAAATGTATATGAATCATTAATATATGGATTTAATTTACACTACGGCAGTGCTCTGTCGGGTTTAACGGAGATTCATGAAGAGAATGGTTCTCATAAATTGAGTATTTTCTTGACGTTTAATGGCGAAAAGAGAAACGCATATCCTTCGTTTACTGATACTTCCTACCAGAGATCAAGCAACAAACTTATGACTTATCCCTGTTTCCTACTATGGCCGCTAGGGTAGGCATTATTTGCAAGGATAAGGAAAAAAATTAGACCTTGTATTAGTTCAATTTAAGTTAGACATTTTTGGAGCAAAAGCCTAGAAGGCCAAGGCCTAGCTTCTTGCAACCATTCATGTTGATCGTGTTCGTGTTGATCGGCATACAGTTTTTATTGTCGACTTAAAACAGAGTAATGACTTTTAATGTCAGATTTTCAGAACCGCGATAAGTGAAATTTTAATAATTAATCCAAGAAATCGTAGCCGGCTTTTCACCATCCATGTCTATATTGGAAAACCGTATTTATCCTTAATAACGTAACGTCACATCAAAATAAGTTTCCTGTCACTGTGTACGGTATAAGACTCGATGTGGGCGTTGAAGTCTTGTTTTTGTGAAAGAAAATAGATTTTACAGACATTCTGAGATAAAACAGAACAAGCTTTTGTTATTCTACTTTGGATATCGTCGGCTGCCACGGCATGCGTTGATATAATGATTCCGAGTTAGGTGAATTGGTCCACGCTACCAATAACTACTTCGCCTGTAGCGTAAATAGCTGCTGTCAGAGAGGGAACATCTTTACACGACTCGAAGACAAGATCGTCAATATTTTTCTTCATGTCTTACTGTCTCGATAAAATTAAGCAAATACCACCAGCATACTCAAGATATTCTAGGTTCTCGATGAACTTCCATCTAAGCCGCAATGGATCTTGTGAGGCATTCTTCAAGGGCGATCAGCAACAATATGGGAGATGTTGCCAACCAAAGGGTTAGGGTGGCTCCACACCGGATCAGTCAAAACGTTTTTTCACGTTTTTTGACTAACTCGGCTGCAAATACACCGGTTTTGCTTTTTGTTTCGCTCACTTTGGTGTGTGTCGGGTCATAAGAATCAATGTATTGTTGTTTGATAACTCAAAATAAAACGTTTTGACTGATCCGGTGTGGAGCCACCCTTAGAGGCCAAAAGCAAGTAAATAAAACGAGAAAAAAACTTCTTTTTTTTTTAATTTTAATACTTTCTTCATAAATATTTCTTTTTTTTAATTCAAAATAGCAATAAATATTATTCTTTAAATCTTGTGATTTATAAGGAAGATATATTTATTTATTTTCTTCAGGGGATGAAATTTCTGTCTGATTAAAATTTTATTTTATCTTTTTACATAAAACTTTCTCATTTCTATAAATTACAATAATTTCTCAAATCACAATCAATGAATTTAACAAATATAATTTTATATATGTAGGTAAGTAGAATTTACATTTTTTTGTAATTATCTAAATGTGTATTGTGTAGTTCATTTTTGTATGAATTATTTGTCTCTTAATTATAAATGTGATTTTGTTTTATTAATTTAATTTTTTTATTGATTTAATTAAAGCATTGTTGTAATGATAAGTTTGTTTAATAATTAATCATGTTGGTGTTTTATTATTATTATTTTATTTTTTATTTTATAACAAAACATATATGGTACTTTCAAACAATTAAATATTATTTACTAAAGAAATAAATATATTAATAAAAATGTATTTTATTCTCATCTTATATCGTTTCATATGAAAGGATTTAGCAATTTTAAGAATAAAGAAGGAGGCACATAAGAGAAATATTATTTCTTGGTATATTTATTTATTTATTTATTTAATTTTTTTAAATAATTTTTCAACAATTTGTTATTTACTAAATGTCAACATAAAATATAAATAATGTTTTATGTTTATTATGTGTTCAAAAATATTTTAATTATTTTGCACTGAAATAGGTTTCAACTTCGGGATCTTGATTGGTTGTCTAAACTCCGCATTGGGTAGCTGGTAGTGGAACACGGAGAATAAATAAAGCCTTCCCGTAATTGAAAATTAAGGCATAAGTTACTTGGAACACTAGGAATTCTTTCACAAGTTATCCAATAAGAGGAAATTCTAAAAAAAAAAAACACCAGAAATGGAGTTTGACTACACTACACAAAAGATATTTCATAAGGAAATACAAGGACCTGTGGATATAGTCCAACAGTTGGGTATCAAACCGATACAAATGCGATTGAGGAACGTAATGCGAACTGTGAGTAAGACATAGTTATTTGTGTTACGATCTGTTTTTGAACAAACCGATATTGCGATTCGGTTAAAGAATTAATTTTTCTGCAGGTGTCTGAGAGTTCCTTTCTTGTTATGTTTTTGTTGAAAACGCAAACGGGATATAAGTGATGCAAAATGACTAGAAAAGAAAAAAAAAACCTTTCATACTATCAAGACGACAGGCCGATTACATATTTATTTAAATTTTTTCAGTAAAAAGATGAGTAGAAACAACATTTTTGTTTTTTTAAGCTGTTGCCTTTTGACTTACATATCTTGTGAGTATGGAAATTGAAAAAATACTTTCCACGATAAGTAATCTAAACGTCAAAAGCTCAGTATACATATGTACATCTTTGAGCAAAAACTGAAAAGGGCCTTAACTTTAAGTTAAAGTGAAATAGGGTTTAATGCAGTGAAAGTTCTCGTCATTCTGAATCGATGGATGAATATTTTTATTTTTCAGTTACCCAAATACGCGAGTTAAAACATGTAGAATAAAATATGTTGCCAGAAAAATCAACCTATTTTTTTGGTAAGTCAAGCTTCTCTAACCATACATCAGATGGAAATAACAAACAAGTTAAACTGGAGTTTAATAAGTTGGGCGCAAGCTTAGTACGGAATATTACAATAAAATGTATGCAAATTAACTTTTTAACTTAACGAAAACATTTAAACACTTAATTTACTTTTCAAAAATAGATAAATAAAAATTAAAAATAAAGAATTTGTTTGTTGTATATAGAAATTTAGAGCAGGTTAGAGGTTGGATCAAATCCTACATCTCTGCTGGGCTCGTCTGTGTACTTCTCATAATGAAATATAAGCCAGGGGATCGAAGATGATGGCGAGCTCACCTGAGGCAACCTACTCCCGCGATCCTCATGAAAAATAAGCTGGTCATTGAAAATGTATGTAAGAGTGTGTTTTAGAGATAGAATATGATGGCCTTTTTGGTTTATTACTACTATTTTTTAATAAATGCTATCAACTGCAATTTCATAATACAAGAAAGGGCATTTGATATTGACCAATTATTATAAAATCTAAACCACACGAGAGGGGTCATTTCTACCTTAATTCAGATACAAAATTCTTAAATGGACAAGTTCCGCGTTAACAACAATCCTAGAACACATAACAATTTGTTTCAAACAATTTAAACTATATATCAATCCAACAAACATAAAAAATCAAATAACAATTCGAGAGGAAAAAACCAGTTATTAAATATATAGATTACATGAAACCAAGCCATAAATAATGCAATTGAATTAAACGCAAGTCGGTGTGTTAGTCGACTCCAAATTAAAATCTTTACTCCGAGAACACATCTCGCAGATTCTCTTCGTATCCGGGTTAAGAAACGTGCAAAATCTACAGCTCCATTCGTTTGGACTCGTCACAATCACTTGTGTGGTGGTTGCAGCGCTTGCATTTGTACTGCTTGAGGCGGCACGCGAAGTAGAACTTACTCGATTTGTCGTGACTCGTTCAACAGGGTGATGATGATTGTTGTCTTCCTCAAAATTATTATTCAGACTCGTCGATTGTTTTAGGTTTGATTTCAGAGTCGGTTTCAAGTGTGATGATTGTCCATTCTCGATCTTATCAGCCTGTTTTGGTTGAACCTTCAGAATTGACTTTTCAGTACCACTTCTGGTTCGTGAAACCGTTGGAGCCTTTTCAAGCATTTTCGGCTTTGCAATATCGCCATTCTGAGGACGAGGCTTTGCTTCTACATTACGGCTTACACGGCGCTTTTCTGTGGCAATATTACTACCCGGTGATATATTCAAAGAATCTAAGTCCAAACTTTGTACCAGTAAGTCGCCACGTTCGCCAAGATCCTTAGAGTAGCCATGCTTTTCAAGATTCTGGAATACATAGTCCCAGGATTCAAATGAGCCAACACCATCTTGATTTTTATTGGCCCTTGTAGATTTTCCTCCGTTTGATTCTGCTGAGCATTTGGTGTTCTCAATATTCACAAAATCTTCGTAGCTATCAGAATTTTCCGGGGGTGCCTGTACAAGATGTGTTGTATGTGTACCACCATTAGTTCGTGCTGCGACTTCCATTAGTGGTTTTTTATTGTCTAAGGTCTTCTCATACTCCTGTAGGATTTCCGAATTCTTCAGATACTTATCAGTCGTAGACTTCCGATGTCGTCCAGGGATAGGGGTAGCATACACATAGTTTCCATCCAAGTCATCAGAGCTTTCGATGTGATTATGATTACGGCTGTAGACGTCCTTTTGTGAGAGCAACGTTGCCGATTGCATGCTAGCACGACTTCGCCTATTATCATAAACCTGTGTGGTGCGATCACTGTAGTCGAAGCTGTTATTCTGAGAGCGGGAGTGTGAGTGTGGTAATTCATGTGACGCTGGTCGTTCATCAAAATCGATCAGCTGATGATCGGGTGGAAACGATCTCTGTCTGTAAGCCTGAAAGTCTTTATTCCCTCCGCCATTTCTTGACTGATGATGTGGATAGTTACAAGGAGTAATTTTCGCATACCCGTTGCACTCACCATAGCCCCCGGCATCCATAGTAACTGCTGTGGTAGGAATCTTATGACCGCATCCAGCAACTGGATGATACATATTCCCGGAACCATTGTACGTGTACTGGTTATGATTATTCAGCTGACTGGAGATGTTGTAGGGAAGCGGATACCGGTTCCCTGACACATTGTATGGATGATTATAGGCGTTGATGTTGCAAGTATTCTGATAACTATCGACACAGTCGTAAGGATTGTCATAGAGATGTTGAGGTTGCTGATTTTGCGGGGGCTGATCAAAAGAATGCCGATGGGGCAAGGGAGGTCCGTCAGGATGCTCGTTGTAGTGCTCTAAACTCTTAGAATGTGACATTTGTGAGTAATTCGGGTGCTTGCAGTGCATTAGATTGCTTGTGTTGTGATGAATGCTGCAGGAAGGGTTATAATTTGATTGAGAACGCATGTTGCAACCATTAGGCATCTGGTGAATAAGTGGCCCAGCAGATGGATGCAAATGGTGATGATAATTACCGTGCACTGCACAATTATCACACGATGGTCCAGTCTGTGCTGCTACTGAAGCAGCGGGAGGAGGCGGTACTTGCGGTGCCATTTGTGATTCTATAAAATGGTTAAATCAATAGTTTCCTTCTTCGTGCAATTTTCTTATCTTACCAGTGGCCAATTTTTTACTGCGGTAACGCCTCTCTTGTTCGGCATAGGTTATAGCTTTTATTGCTTGAGTAGCACCACCTTAAAAATAAACAAAAATATAGATACATTTTAGCATTGAGTGCTTTTGTGTGGTGTTCACGCTTACCTAAGTGGGTTTCCCGACATTTGAATACGTCATGCCATGTGCATAAGAGTGGCAATGCCGTCAATCCTGCCTTCACCTGCTTCATGATTTGACATTCAACGTAGGCAGCCATTGCATCACGTGACACATTTGTAACTTGATCTGGACAAATGGGACCGTCCAAAACAAGTATTTGGTTTGAAAGCTGACGATAGCCCATTGCTTCGAAGAGTTTCTCAGCGTCAACCAAATTTGATTTAATTTCGTGCTGGTAGAAGCCGGAGTACATCTGAAATACGACGAAAGAGTCTTAGTAAAGAATACTTTAAAACAAAACAGGAATCTACAGTAGCTTCAGATAATGACTGCAGCTTTTGAATACAAAAAAAAAAAAAATACAAATCTTCAGCTCATTGAGAGCCAAAGCTTAGCTTCTCGCAACCATTCATGTTACGCGTCTTATATTCTTTGCACAAATGAAAGTAACCTATAGATTGACCTATAGATTGTAACCTATGGATTGAGAAGCTTCTCGTTACAGATTATACTCTCAGAGGTTTGTCATTGCCTGCCGAGTGGTGGTGTCGCGAAAAAATGTTTGTTTATTTTACTGAGGCTGAAACCTGTGTCCGCTAGCCTTGCTATTCAGGATTTAAATATGAACGCAAACGACCGTAAATTCGTCGGCAAGGTGAAATGACACATTCAGTCAAATAAGTGCTGAGTTTAACCAACTAACAACAAATCAAATTACCTTTATTACTCTGTATTCCTTTCTCCATGGTTTAGTGAATAAATTATTGGCATATTGACTTATTGACTCAAATCCAATCATTGCCTTGAAAGCGTTAAAATCATCCAATTCTTTGACGGTCTTCTTTAATACATGCGCTGTTTCAGGTAGGAAAAATTTCCTATCGTGTGGCACTATACAGAGGAACGCTTTTAAACAGCCTTGACGTAAAAAAAAGACCTTATTAGTTTCAAAATTTAAATTAACATTTTAGCACACTGACCTTCTAGTTTCTTGCGTTCTTCCAGTTTTTGCATACTTTCTTCAGTCTCTAGAAATGTCCAATGCCTTCGGAGAATCTCCTCCCACAAATCCGGTAAAATATCACGGGGCACAAAATCAGACATTTTAACTCTCTTTTATTATCGTTTTTTGTTTGTTTTTAATGTATTATCTTTGGTTATTTTTTTCTTTTAATGAATGTGTGCTATAAGAGAAAAGAGAAAATAAAAATCAAAAAACAAGAATATTATTCGATTAGCAAACTTCTAACATGAACCTCTTGAGTAATTGCTTTGACAGCACTTTCAAATACGTTGCAATCATTAAAGCAACCTGATATGCAATTAATACAGTACAATACGACACAACAGCTGTTTGTGTATGTCTCTTTATTCATTTATTAGAGGTCCTTCTTATAGTCCTAGCTATGTTTTGGAATTATACTGAAGATTATGTCCATATACTGGTATCTATGTTAGGATAGGGAGTACATATTTTTATGATGGAAATCATTGTGCTGGTAAAAATACATTAATATCCATACACGTCACATATTTACCATAAGCTGTTCCTTGAGTAACAAAGAAACAAGGGGACACATCCGATTTTTGTTGCCATAGTAGTTTCCTTAATTCTCGCAACAGAAACGAAAGATTTACAAAAAATCGGAAGAGTTAAAGTCGAAACAAGAATTGATTAAGCGATTACTTCCTAGAATAAGCAGTGTAATTGGACAAGATATTTTCTTCATAAGGAGTCCTAGACTTTTCTCGTCAATTATTACGCGGAAGAGGAATACTTCAAGAAATAGGTTTTGGCTTTAAAATTCTGCTAGCGCAAAGAATTTATAAAAGGGAAAACTAGTCCACTACTTTTCGGAATCACCGAAAAAACGATCCAAGTTGGTAAAGCCTTGCCACAGGTCCCTAAATAAAATCGCTGACAGATGCAACGTTTCCGTTCTTACACTCACAGCGACAGAACCTGTCTGCTTGATAATAAAATTGCTATCTTCTCTTGAAAAACAAAGCAAATTTATTCCAGATGACAATGGACCTATGTACATATATTTTGGCCTAAGTAAGTCCTTCCTTAAGCTACGACAGTTCCCTAACGTAACTACGCCGCTTATAATCCACTCCCTAGCAAACATTAATAGGGTAGGTGACCTTCTCCCTGCCACACGTAGATCAATCAATGGATCCATTATAATGCTATAGACATGGATAGTCTTTAGGGTGAAAACATTGTTCGACAGTGCACATCTTTTTATCAATTGAACAAATTTTGTATTTTATTTAAGTTTTGAGTTGTTACCAATCTCGTTCCCAGTTCATTGAGTGTCATCGCCTTATTTACATTCTGACCATATGTACTCATCAAACGTCACTCCATAGAATGAATAACACACATGCTTCTTTGCAAAAATAAAAAATAAAAATTAAATAAACAAAGATTTAGAAGGTGATACACAAGTGGCAACAGAATACAGTCAGCTAAATTAGTCAGCACTCAGAACACACAATTTTTTTTATGATATTTCACAGATAATCCAAGAAATAAACTTTGGATAGAGCTTATATGTAGATATTATAATTAAGTTTAAGCAATTATTGTTGTAGAGTAGAGGTGAAATAGATAGATAGAGATTGATAGTCTTTTCGAATGTTTCGATTAAATTTGTCGTTGTTTAATCAGTTGATCAATCTAGAAACTAGACCAACAAATTCGTTGAAGGGCAACCTAGAGTCTCATTCATGATGTTTAAATATACTTTAAAGGGCTAAATGCTAAGGTAAGCAGCATAATTAGAAAGGAAAATGTTCCGAAAAGTGTTGTGAATCCCATTGATCGAAAACAGTTTCAAATTTATCTTATCTTGCCTTGATGTAAATTAATGGCATTAACTTTCGCTTTCTAGCAAATAGATCGCTTGTAATGAATATCAATTGAAATTTAATTAGCATTTCATTTTCGGTTTCTTTTTGGTAAGTAGGTACACGACCTATGCATAAACTTTTAAAGCCAATGTAATTTTACTTAGGTAACACCAATTTTGGCGTCTAAATAGAAGAGCAACTTTATAAAAGAAATCAAGTATAGACGACATGCCACACTCTATCGTCACCCTATAGGCATTCATAACGCAAAAAAAAAAAAAACACGAAAACAGTTCATCCCACGTCGTTTGAATACCTTAACCTTGGGTGAGTCATGCAACGTGTTAAACAAGTAGTCATTTCAGAGTCGCCTTTTGTCTTCGTTTAAAGTGATTTTATATTTGTTATTTCTTTCTGCTTTCTGCATGTTGTTTGGTATTTACCCCAAGGCACATTTTATTTATTTACGTTTAGATTTTTTTTTAATAGCGTAAATTGTTCGTGATAAAGTATGTACATACGCTTAAACCAGAAACAATGGAATGAAAGTAGAGTAAACCACTGGTATGAAAGTATGCAGTAGCTTGAGATGTAGAGTGACAGTGTTGTTTTCATTTCTCATCAATGACTGCTCAAGTTATACATATATTTTTTTCCAATTTTTCTTTTGAATTGTGGAAAGAATGCAAACATAAATGAAGCTGAACGACGACGCACACTGCGGCGCAGGGTGAATGACACTCCCATCCTTTTTATGCAAAGAATTTCCACGAGATCAGTTGTTTGCACTGTAAATGCAGATTGCATTGTGAAAATATGGAGAGCGAACAACACTGGAACTGGAATATGGTGTGAATTAACGCTATTTTTTCACAATGTCTTGAAGGGATGTCGCTACGAAAACGGCAGATCTTAAAGTTGAATTATGCGAAGTTAAGCTATATGTTGTCTGCAAAATATATTTTTATTCCAGTGAATGCTTATGATTAGATGTATATTTTCCACAAATTTAGAGTCGCAGTCTTCTACTAAAACTAATTTTGGGTTTGGGTTTATAGATTGACAATGCCGGTACCTTCAAAACACCTTGAGATGACGAAAATATCCCACTCTCTAGTCGGTTTCGGTTTTAACATGGCTAAGTGTAAGTTTGTATTTACCTTAACAGAGACATTGCGTACATTTTTGGATAAATGCAGCAAGGCCGGAGAAAATAAAAATATAAATCACACACTAAGGCGAAGACAAAATCAATAAAATATTTATTATCATCCCCCGAGAGGTGACTCTCCTTTTCTCGTATGTCGTAGCACTATTCGGTATTTGGGGGAGGTAAATCCAAACCTACGCGCAAATTGTATGAATGAATGAAAGAAAGTTCACATCGGAATTTGCCCAAACGTCAAATCTTCCAGAAGTGAAAAATCCTTCCTCAATGAATTCTGGTGCAGCCAGCTAGCTAGCTTTCGATTTATTTATACACAGGCAGCGCACTGGGTTTTCTCTTTATTAATTCACAGCCACCATGTTAGAAGCACAAGAAACAAAAAAATAAAAAATATAGCCGAGCGACGCAACTGTTGCTGTAAATTTTACTTGAGCGGAAGCAAAGGCACCTAGTTTTCAATTTCCAAATCTTGGTTGCAGTCCAACTATACTACAATTTTTACAAGGGACAAAAAAAAATGCAGGAATAAAAATATCTGCACTCTTACTCACTTGCTGTACGGTTTCACGGATATTTTTAGAATCGCAGTGGAAATCCGATTAAGAAAAATGTTAAATGACGACTCGGGGAAATCGATTATGTTCTACATTTTAGACAGCAATATTTAAACACAAATTCTTTATGTATTTGGTCTTGAATTTTCGTACTTTATTTTTTGCTGAATTAGGGATTTTTCACAAATTCTTTTAGGGAATCATTACAACATCGTTGATATACACTTATTGTTATTGAGAAAAAACTGTCAAATCGAGGATGGCCATGTTTATTTCTCTTTTTTTTCGCGCATGAGAAACGTCAAAGTGACATATGAAAGTTGGTGCTGGAACAGTTTTGGGTGTTTCGTGTCATAGAACGCACTCATTTCAGGATAGAGTTTTGTGCTTACATTTTATGTGTTCGTCGTTATAAAGATTTATACATACCATATTTCAAGTAACATCAAAAGAGGTAAATTTGTTGACAAATCGAATTCGAAACACAAATTTTTTCTATTTACTGAGAGCATTACGAAAAGTCTAAACCATTAGCGAATGAAATGCTGCTGCAACAACATGCATAAGTAACTGACTTCATCGCTGTTTTTGAGACACAATTATTTTTAAATATCGGTTACAAATTAATTCCCCCAAGTAGGTTTTTTTAAAAATTCAACATAAACTTTTTGAAAGCTGATTTTTCACATAAAATATTCAAGAAATAAGTCTTCTAATCCTTATTTACTGGAAAGAAGAGTAAAAATCTATATTTAAAATCATGCATTTGATTTAACATAGTAAAATCTATAATTTTTCTCCAATCTGGTCATAGATTAGCATTTTTTTAAATAGTTAATGGAATTATTCAATAAATTTTTCAATAAAATGGTATAATATACCATATCATAGTTATATTATAACTATTAATATGTGTTTAAAAAATATCCCTTGACTTTCTGTTTTTTGTTTTTAGTGTACTCTTAAATTACACATGTTTTCTTGTCAACAGAAATTGAAGTTTGTATAATTCTATTTTCCTTTATTTTTGGTGTCCATTTGAGAAATACCATAATTTGTACGAAGTTATGTCTGCTGAAAGTAGAAATCAAGTTGATCTAGGTTTTATCGAGGAATGTGACACAGTTCTGCTTCGAAACGTATATTTTCCAAGCAAAGTCGGTGGTAAACCAGCCTGGTTGGACCTAGAGGGAATTCCGTCTACTGAGGAACTCAAGTGCAATAAATGTGGAGCACCTCAATCATTTCTTTGCCAGGTACATACTACTAAATGTAAAGTATGTAATATGTGCTTTATTAATCAATTAAAGTAATTGCAGGTCTATGCTCCAATTGAAGACAATCCAGAGTGCTTCCATAGGATGATATACCTGTTTATATGCCGAGGAGCTGGTTGTTTTGTTCAGAACATAGCGGAGTAAGTAACATATCAAGCGAATAATCTTGTCACTGATGGTCTAATTTTTAGCAATTTGTTAGCATTTCGATCTCAGCTGCCGAGACAAAACAATTTTTACTCTGCAGTACCACCAGACGACGACAAGGAATTAGTAAGATGAGAGTTGATTCGTAATTGTGATTTACCAATAATGTATTCTTAGGAACCGATTGAACCATCTTTTAAAATTTGTACGGTGTGTGGTTGTCGTGGTGCATTAATGTGTTCTCGTTGCAAAAATACCAATTACTGTTCTGCAAAGCACCAACGAGCGCATTGGCCTCAACATAAAATCGTTTGTCAATTAGGAAAGCAGGATGCCAATCGAAAAGTTACTGTTCCACTGGTCACCTTTCCGGAATTTGAGATCGTTATTGAACGGGAAACGGAGGATTCTGAGCGATCTGATGATGATTCTGCTGAAAAACGTAGATTGGATGAATTTCAAAAACTCGTTGATGAAGGAAAGGCTGGTACTATGAACGATATTTCCGAAACTGAATTGAAAAAGTACGCAACTGATGACGAAAAGGCCGATGCAGCCTTCCGTAAATTTAAAGAGCGTATTTCAATAAATCCTGCACAGGTTTTGCGTTATGATCTCAGTGGAGAACCGCTCTGGATTGCTGATGTAGATAAAACGATAGGAAGTGTTGAAGTTTTAAATTGTGAAAACTGCAACAGTGAGAGACAATTTGAGTTTCAAATAATGCCACAGATGATAAACCACTTGAAGGACGACAACATTGACTGGGGTGTTCTGGCGGTATACACGTGTAAGAAAAGCTGCAAGAGTGCAAGTGGATATACAAAAGAATTCATTCTCAAACAAGATATTGTTCCCGACGACAATAAATAAGACGAGTCAAAGTGATATTATTTATTCTTTTCCTTTCTACAAACACGCATCTACGAATACAAAAGTTTTGAAAGATGACGATATAGGACGAGAGGGCAGGAGAGTAAAAGCACACAAGACCAGATTATGCAAGAGAGCTAAATAAATTTCAGTTTAATTTTATTATTGGGAAGTATCTATGCTTTCCGAAATCAAAGTCTGGTTGTGCTTTGGAATCTTTTTGATGTCCTTTGGCGAGTACATTCATCACAACAAAGTTCACTCTAGCCACGTGAATCATGTCTAGTATCTTGAAAAGGAAAAAAGGTTGGTAAGTGCTATTAACCCAGTTACGAAAATACCTACCTCTTGTTCTGGATTCTGTATGGACTCCAAAATATTTCTTGCCTGATCAAAGTACTTCGCAGCACATATATAGATTTCGGAAGACGGCAGAAGCATCATGTGTGCTCTGATCTTCTTAAATTCCTGATAGGTCACTTGTGGTGGACTGGTTAGCGCTGCAAAAGGGGCAAATCGTCGATTAAAGCGGATCTCTTCATTGTCAAACTTGGGCATCGGCTGCCGAATTCGTTCATCCTTTGTAAATGCTCCCATTGCCATATGAAAACCTCCACACATATTTAACATTGCATGATAGTACACAATTTCTTGTCTATATGGCTTCAGTTGTTTTTTCTTCTTCGGTTTTGGTTTCCGTTGTTTAGAATTCCCCATTTTATTCATTTGTTCAGCCAATGCTTCTTGTTCAAGCAGCGCTGATTCAGCTCGTGTCAGCGCAGAGACAATAAAACCAATCAAAAGCTCATACGGATACCAGTAGATGTAGAGGAACTCATGAACACTATACAATTCTAGTTCGAAGCCGGACATCAGAAATAGCATCATTGCTCGAAAGCAATTGTAAAGCACCCATGTAGCAAAGTGTGATGAATGTTTTCCAACGTTATCAGTCTGCTCCGCTACTATATTCAAGTGGGAGTCTATTCTGGCTGCCTCTACTTGAATATTGGCGAATCCTTCAATCAATCGAGCGAGTTTATCTCGTTGCCTAGCACGATTGTACCCACAAATTTCAATAAAGTGTGTAAATGTGTTCATGTTGATGCAATAGGTGAGGAAACACTCCACATAAAGTTGAATCTTGCGATCATTGGCCAATGGGCAACGGGGATTCAAAACAGGTGGTGCATTGAAAGCGCGAATCGAGTCCCGAAGGAATTCTTTCATTGGGATAGCTCCAAAGACGAGATGACGGTTGTAAAGGAAGAGAACTTGCAAAACGCTGCGAGAAAGAATGCATTGTCCCGACTTGCGACTGAATTCTATGAAGAAGTTCTGAAAAGAGTAGAGAGAGAATGAAGAACTTCTAAAAATAACTTTTCTATCGAATCAGTTTCCAGAGCTAACCAAAGCTGAATAGTAGTCCCTTTGCCTTATGATTTTACACGCAAATTTCAGCCGCTGCACTAGTTCTTCGAGAAACTGTAAGCTTGATGAACGATCGCGGATCTTTGCACTGCGAGGAAATGTGGGTGGTTGATTACGAACGTGGACGCGGGGTGAGAACCCCATTGGATTAGGTGCCTCAGCTAAAAAGGGGATTGTTTGTTTTTTTACTTAGCAGTTTTTTTTTTGTAAATTTTACTAACATTCCAGCTCTGGTTGGGTGCCTTTTTCAATAGTCCTCTTAATAAGCGGGACCAGTTCCAATGCTGCATTTAGATTTTTATGAATTTCTGCTAGTTCCCCTTCCCCGGCTGATGGTCGTCCTGCGCTTGGTTGAAGTTGCAAAATCGATTGAAAAAAGAATCGCATAAAGCGAAGACGATGAACCACAGCTAATGTATCCTAAAGTGAATTCATTTTAACCGCTTTTCTGTTAACTTCTCTTATATTTAATTACCTCAGGACTTGCTTCCGTTTTGCTTCGACGCACCATATCGTCTTCGGCCTCTTTCAATGCGGGTGCAACATTTGTGTGAGGAAAATCCTCAATTGAAATAAAACTTGAATTACCATAGAGCTGAAAGTCTTCCTCTTCATTTACACTGCTCGTTATGATGATATTCTTTACAATGGATATCAAGTTTCGAATGGCATAGCAGAACGCTCGTAAAGCTTTGTCCTTTATACTGCTGGGTGAATGCAGGTATAAACAGGTAAAAAGTACCTGATCCATAGAATTCCCTTCCAGCCAAGATACAATACATGCGAACAGGGCATCGAAGACACCAATTAGTTCTGGGTTCTCCAAGTCTTCTAGTTTAAGAATACCAGCCTGTAACCATACAGTCAGAAAGTTATTTAATCAGTTCCCCACCATTTAAGCTTCTACCTACCGCAACAGCAGTCTCAAATGTATGAGGAGGAGCTTCGTTTTTGTTATAGCCCATCCCAACATCCATTTTTGGATCCATCATCTCAATGGCAGACATCGCTTCAAACAAACCGAATACCACGTCCTGTGCTAATTCTCCAAGGGCCAGCTCTACAAAGAAATATTAAGTTAGGATATTTGAAGAAGTCCGTAATATGAAAACATATTCACCCGAACATGCATCAAAAAAGTCTTTGGTGATATCAATCCATTCGTATTGGGGATATATAGAGCCGCTTTCCATAGCCATGTTGGACATTTGCAGATCATCATTCATAAGATCCTGCTTATACCTGTAATCATCCGATGGTGACCATTGTGAAATGTTTTCCTCTTCACCGCCGCAAGCAGCCACTGCTGCAGCAGTAGCAGCGGCAGCCGCTGCTGCTGCAGTTGCTGTTGCAGCTTTCAGACGATGATCGCAGGAACTATGAGCAAATGTAATTATTTATTTATTTTGTTTCATTAATGAAATAATAGCAATACACTCACTCGATAGGCTTCATTTTACTTTTGACAAATTTAATTTTAGGAAAAGTATACACGAGTAATTTTTCTTTGGCAATTTATTTTTTTTTATAAAATTGACATTTGATTTTGTTCTTTCTTATTTATGTCAAAACAAATGTCGTTCAGGTGGTCCAGTAGCCAAGTATACATAAGTATGCAGATTGAAATATTTATGTGTAACCTACTTTGCGTAGTAATTTCTAAACAGTAATTACTAACTACATCAACCTTACTGTTGAACCAATTTTAGATTCAAAATATTTTTTAATTAAGATAAACTAATCATGATTCTCAGATTAGTATGGATTTTGGCAACGCGATTTTGAGTGAGTTCGTTCAGCGAAAATGTTGTTTTTATTAATATTTTTGTCAAGCGAATACAGATGTTTAAATACTTAATTTTTATTTTAAATGATGCACATACACAGGTGTTTTACGGCTTATAATCCAATCATTTTCATAAATAACCTTCCATTAGCAGACTGCAGTCAAACCCGGATATAATCACATCGCTTTAAGTCACAATTATATCCAGCCAGTTGCCTTTTTTTATAATTGGTACTGATAAAAAACCTTTTATAGGCACATCGCTTAATGGAACAAACTGCTTAAAGTCACACAAAACCTATTCTAAAAAAAAAAATCCACTCATTTTTGTCCGCTTGTAGTCACATGCACACATTTTACGAGAGAGAATTTCCGACAAATGCAAATTATCCCTCCGCAGATTGTTATTGTATGTGTGCTACTCGCTGGGCGGCAAGCGATATATTTTTCTTTATTCCTTTGTGTATGTGCGAGCTTACTTAAAGTTTAACCAACACTTATCTTCTTTACCAATTGTGTTATAACACCCAACTGATTTTTGCCAGAATGGATAAAGTCACAACCCGCTTAAAGTCACATTATTTTTTTGCCTACATGCTGTGACATTATCCGGGTTGGACTGTATAAATTTTAATTTGATTATAAATATTCTTAAAGAACTGTGGTGTATTATCTTGCCTAACGTAAAGTAAAACCTAAACAAGGTGACAAGAAAGATTACTTGCCGGCTAAATCTGTTTCCAACTGTCGAAGCATCCAGGGATTTAGACTACATAAGGAACTTTTTTTTTTTTTTATAATTCACTAGCGCTAAAGGGGTTATGAATACCTTTAAGATGCTATTCACACAGCGCTACTACTTAATGCGCTCCCGAGCCGTGCCTGCGCCTGAGACACTGTAGCCTTACATCCTCTTCGATCTCGGAGATGCTGTTTCCAGTTCTTTAAACCACGCACTCAGGCATAAACGACAGCTTAGTCCTTAAAATGGAGGTTCGGTCTTCCTTTTCCTCGTCGTCTCGAACCTAAGGGCTATTATTGTCCATTCGTTCGATATTTTCGACTCAATGGAGTCAACGTGTTTTACTGTTGTCAATAGTGACGTTTTGTCCTAGGCGGTGGACAGATGCTTCTTTGTTTGTTGACAATATCATTTGTATGCTTCGATTGCCGTAAAAACGTCTATGATGGCACTTCTACGTAAAGAGTTCGGGTCATATACTGGACTTATACGAGTAAAAGGTTCGCAACCAATTAAGTAAATATAAAAAGTCGTTTCTTAGGTTACGAAGACTTCAAAGCAGAAGAGAAGGTCGTCTAAACTTGTGTACCTATTGTCATATGCAGACGACTGGAAATAGTGCTGGCAGTCCTAGAAGTTTATAGAAATCCATGTTTACTGACTGTTAAGTTAAACGCTTATGCAGATAGCCCCAGTGGAATGGTGACAGTGTTATGCACAGAAAGCTAGAAAAATACTTTTATAATAGAGCAAGTAGAAGAATAAATATTATATTGTTAAAATGATAATTAATTGTACTCAATGGAACCATTTACGCTTACCTAAAAAATGCCCTTAAGGCTTAAGTACTTGTTTGATGATCAATTATTTATGTTAACTTTTTGATCGAGGATGAGTCACGCGAATAAAGAAAGCATAAAGAGTAAATGTTGATGCAGTTTGCATGCAACCCACAACCAGTTGCTCAAACGGAAAGTAGACCGGTCGTAGGAGAATATAGATATGTACGAACTTGATGGACTCCAGTTCAAGATTCCTCATAGTAATTAAAATTTTCCCGACAACGTCCTAGATGGTAAAAGATGCTTTGCAATCCATTTTTTGCACTAAACTTCATAAGAATTTGTCATGGAGTATGGTCAATAAACACACTTTAGCCAAAGCAGAATTGCATTCCACCGTAAGACCGAAATTTTAGAGGCCAATAAAAAAAAATTAATTCTTCAGCAACAAACACGAGGAAGAGTTTAAAATTAGCTTGAAAAAAAAAATGAACCCGTTGCATTATTATTATTGTTTGTTTTAATCGTTTAGTATATTTCTGGTTCTTGGCACTGAGGTCATTAACATTAAATTAACTGAGTAAAACTTAAACAAGTTTTGTATTCCTTCAAAAGGTTTCCGATGCCTGGTGGTGTCTTAAAACTTTCCACTGAGACTTCAATTGATTTCCCACCGATGACAATTTCGGGCTTGAACCACATGTGACCCATTTAAGAAGAAAGAATATATTAATCTTATACCGTATTGCTCTTTGATCAAGTTTCTTGGCTTAACGTCACTTAGCCAATTGAAAGTCTGTCATTTTCATATGCTGGGTCCTTTCGAAGGCGTATATACCTATCGCACAGGTATCACATCCATTCACCAACTGCAAAAAAAAAATAAAAAATATCTGAAAATAATTTATGTGTCCCATTTGGAAGCTGGATTCGTAATGGGAACCAATATCGAAACGATTATTCACTGGCAAAGGATTTGTCCATGGTGGGAGGAATAAACAGTAATGCGCATGTTAGGAAATTTAGTAACGACAAAGGTAGGGGTAGCAAACAGCAGAACAACCCATTTGATGCAGTCTCCGGACGAGCAGCAGACTGTTTATCAATTCCCCGAGGATGCAGAGGAGGAAATCACATTTATTTATTGTTATTGTTGGTTTTCAATACGATTGAGATGATTGAATGGGGATGGCTGATGGTGGCTATAGCCGATGCTCCTGACAGATAGATACATTTAAGTTATTGGAAATACAGTACAGGTTTTTATTATCACATGTTCAAACTTTTTTTTCTTTTTTTTAAATTTTGCATTTTATGGCTGTTGTTGGCTGTTTGCCTTGATTATGGTTGTAGTTGTTAAAGGTTTTTTCCATGTACCTCAACCATTTATTTGATTTAAGACATTATGTAAGAGTCTAAAGTTACAAATAAAAAATTAAAGGTATTTGTAATAGGTATCCAAATGAAAGTAAATTCTCATGGAGGACCTGCGACCTGGTTAAATCAATATTTAAGCAAGTATCTTGTGTTCTCAATATAGAACAACTTGGTTATTAAAAAGAATAACCTACTTATAGCTCAAATGATTGGCTGTTGTATGAGCATTACGGAAGACTGGATCAGGTTAGCCAAATAAGCTAGACCGCAATATATATCTTTGTATGATTTTTTTCAACTTAATTTCATAGTTGTCCTTTATTTGGAAAGGTTTATTTTCATTTTAATTAGTCGTCCAACCTGATGTATGCACAGTGATTGTATTACTTGATGTGTCCTTGAAAAAGTAGACGATTCAACTTAGGTATATGGATAAACAAAAGTTTCGCATTCAAAATTTCAACATTTTCCCCGCCGTAGAGTTCAAAATATGAATTAAGGTATTTTAAAGTGACTAGAATCCTCTACTTTGTACTACTTGCCTTGTCCAAGAAAACTCTTGACGCATGTAAACTAACATTTAACCTTTATTTATTTCGATTTAAGTGCTACACCAACATTTTGAATTTGTCCTCTTGCACATATTGTACATATACAATACAAACCAGCATACTCCAGCTAGAATATTTCTTTGCAAACAACGTTTCTGTTTTTTTTTTTTTTTCTAGTGCCAGAATGAAGAGGTACAGTGCTGGGTGAGTTGACTCTTGAGCAAGCAACATAGAGGGAACTGCATTTAATCTACCACAGTGATTACGATAGAGCATAATTCTGAATGGATAGTGAGTTCCCCATCCCATATTGGAAATTCGATTTCCAAACTGACCCTTTATATGGAGTCTCAAGCTTTTTGTGAGTTTGAGTTTGGTTACCGATGGCCATTGAAAAGACTCATTAAAACATGACTTAACTTCGAAAATCGTCTGCCACAACTATTTTGACTCCACCCGTTTCTTTATTATTGTCTCCTAATGTTTTGAAAAATTGTATTTAGGGATTCAATACCTCCTTTATGCACCATAGTACTCTCAACCCAAACAATGAGTTTGAAATATCTTAACACTTCCATCATGTTATTTTGTTGAGAAATGTCTCCACGTGTATCAAGTTGAGGGAAGATCCAAAGAAGAATGTGCAGTTTTGCCTTCTTCTAGGAGTATAGCAGCGATCCCAAATTTCCGAGAAAATGTTTTCCATTGATCAAAAAATCAGTAATACATTCCGGTTGCCTTTTTATTCTCGCCTCTACTGTATTCTCCCAATAACCCTCCAACCGGAAGTAATAGCAAAAGCAGTAAACTGTTGCAACAGATAATCACTCGCATAACACACAGATACAATCAACCGAAAATGAGAGCGAGAAAGAGAGAGAAAGAGCGATAGGAAAAATGCAAAAAACAAAAACAAAAACAAAAACTCATTGAACCCAGTGGGTGGCAGTCGAAAACTTGAAGGGGTCCGTCCCCTTACAATGTTGTTTGTTCGCTTATGGAATAGTAAACATACTCCGTCTGTTACTTGCACCCTCACCGCGAACGCATACACAAGATAGCATCATGTGGAAGTCGGCAACAAAACCACCCACACACGACGACTTTGATTTCTGTGAAAGTAAACAAAACGGTCACATTTATGAGTACGAGAGCGCACGGAATATTGTAGCTCGAAGCGCGTTCGTTCATTGTTTTTCGTGTAGTGAGAATCGGCACGCGAACGATGGGGATAAAATCGCCCCCACACCCCCATGAGAGTATTTTGTATTTGGTAAACAACTTTACCACCGAAAGTCTATTTAATGGTAGTAACATCGTTGAGACTTTCTCTATCTCTCTAACGGTGTGCCGTTGTAGTTATCACACCTAATGCATATTACTTCGCTTTCTAAGGGTTGAAATTCACACACCGAAAAGCATCGAAGAGCGAGAGAGCGAAAACCAGTCTTCCTATAGCCCAGCAGGGTCTGTGCGAATAGGAAAAGCGTTATGTCGGGAAGTCGACATCCATGGGAAGTTCCCTCCTTAGGGGGTGGCAGCGTTGCTGGAGGAAACTTAATCTGAGCGACCAAAACTGGGAAAAGCGTTTCAATTTGGATTCGTTTCGTCGCCGTTCACTTCTATTTTCTCTGGCTAAGGAAAACACGACAAGTTAGATTTTTGTTTTGTTTTCATGTGTGTTTTCCGACCCATCGTCGTCCGGTTGCTTGTATTGCACAAACGGGGTGAGATTCTAATATCGGTCGGGAACTGTTGTGTCGGATAAGAGCCGATGTTTCGCATGATGAGCAACAATAACGTCAGCCAGTGGTCGATTGTGCTGTTGTGGACGGCATAGTATCGCATTTTTGTGGTCACAAAATTAAAATGTCGCAAGGATTTCGCTATATATTTGATAAATTCTTCATTCCATTGTTAATCGATTGACGAGTAAGATACGTTGTCGGGATACATTTTGACAAATTGTGATTTTCTAGACGGCAGCTCACAAATCATTTATGCACTTGACAAAGCGCCACCCGGTTATATAAATAAGCAATTAGTTCCGAATTTTAAAAATAAGACGGTTTTCCTTCGTTTGTTTATCCTAAACGCGCTGTCTGATGAGCGGGAAGTAGATTTTGGCTTCGATACAAAAGAATACGTCAGAAGCACACGTTTGTTTGATCGGTTGTGGAACGAAAAAGAAATTGCGGGCAATTAAACGCCGTGAGGTTTGTTTATTTGTAATGAATATTATTAATTTGGTTTAATGATGACTTGATGAGAAACGAAAGAAAAATACTGAAAGGTGAAACTTATAAGACATTTTTTTTTGAGGTGGCGTGGTTTTCCGAGGTTTGTCTAGACTATATCGTGGATAATAATATTTTTAATAATAATTTGGCACGGCATTTCATAGAGGGTCAAGGTCTAACTTCTCTCAACCATTTATGTTGTGCGTGTAAGATTTTCTCACGAATAGAAGGGACTTATAGTTTTTATTGCTGAATCCGATTGAAGAATTAAGAATGTTCTTGTAGCTAATTATATTCTCCGAGGTTGTCCGGTGAGTGGTTGTGCTGAGATTCGAGCCAAATTTAACTTACCCACCAGTCCATTGAACTGATTACTTGAGCTACGGCGACTTATACGGAGACGAAGGCGATACATTTGTTTTTTTTTTTCAGTTTAGATGTTATATAGTATGTAAACGTGTGGCGTTCTAGCTATTGACTGCTTATCACAATTTGCATAAAAGGCTTATCTGTAACGCATTACAGTATTTATACTGTATTCATTGCAAGGTGTGTGCTCTCAATGAATATGAATGTGAAAAATAGTATTTTGTAATGCATCATCGGCATACTAGTAATTGCAAAAGTTAATGTATCTACTCGTCTATAAAATACACTGTCACGATAAATAAACCTTTTGTACTGATATAAAGTTTCGTGGTTTATTCATCCCGTCGGAAAATAAATGTTCTCTATTTTTAGCTAACTATGTTAGTACATAGATTTAGTTTTAGGCTTTAAATTATTGCGTTGTCATCATTTTCAGTATCAAAGTTCTGATTTTCCGACTAGCACAGGTGATGAACTTGAGTATTTTTGCATACAAATATCTAGTAAGACTAAGATCGAAAACCTAGAAACAATTTTTGTTTTCAGTATAACAACTCATTTTAAATATTTCCAATGCTTCTTACGAAAATACTTATTTGGTCTCCAAGAGTGCCACTGGTTTTGATTTTGTCTTAAACACTTTTCTGACATTACGAGTTAGACCATGTCGTTACTGACCTTGATAACGACACTTACTGTTAACTGAGAACTTTCTTGATTTAAACATTTATCATACCGCCCATCTTTCAAAAGTGGATAATTTCTACGGCGCGGATGAAGCTAGCTGAAACACTTACCCTTACAAAATGTTCTACCATTGTCCACCATTGTTGAAACACCCATGTTATAGGAACAAGCGACAACATCTTTCACTTCCACAAAGGGTTTACACTAGATTACCAGCTGCGGGGTATTAAGAGAATAATTGCATTAAAGTGCTTCTATGCAAGATGTAACACAAGCATAAACTCAATTTATATGAAAACTGTCAAATGTTCAAGCAAACTATATCTTCCAGACTGCACTTCCTCCCGGGTGCGATGTGGAGCTCAACTTTGTTGCTATGTCAACCTTTGAAGCTAGACTTAGTTATTGTTAAATAATTCAATGGTCTACGTGATTTTTGTTCATTATTGTAAGCGACCCTCATCATCATACTCATCAAATGAACAGGTTGTGTGCCAAGTATAATTTCATCCACCTGATCTTTCTTGACTAATGTATGTGTTTTCAATACTCGTCTATCACCAAAATTATTTTACAGATGTAAAGCAGAAAAATAGAAAAGTACTAAAGTCATTTTGTATCCACTAGATTTTCGGGCTATTTTTGAATTTTAATTCCGTGAAAACCAGACACAGTCTCACATTCATTTAGATATTGGCCACAATTTCAAATAGACAGTCAAATAAAAAAAAAGTCAAGTACAAGCAGATGTATTGTTGGAAAACGTTCAAGTGCAACTTCAAAATGCATCATGTCGATAGATAAGTTAGTGTTTTCCGCAATTCATTTGATTAGGTACTCATATTTTTATTGCACACCTATCCCCCCTTTTAAGATAACGATATGAAATAACATTCTTATCTGCATTTTGTCGGAAAACAGCTTTACAATCAAAAAAACGCTATTTAGACGTTCCCGTACATTTAATCAACTACAACGAGTGTCGGCGGTGTTTGCTATCTTATCAGTCATAGGTTTGTGTGTAAATTCAATTTTTTTTGTTGGTCTTTCTGAACTGAATTATTTATAGATTAGTTTTTATATTCCTATAAAAACAACTATAATAAGAAACTGCCTCACAGGCAAAACAAAAGTTCTGTTCTGCCATCGGAAGAGAATATTTATATAATTCTGAAGTACATCAGTGACATTGTGACAATTCTTAGTGTGAAATAAGTTTTTTTTTTAAAGATACAAATCATTCATTTCGAAATCTTGTTTACTTTTTTTTTTTTGTTGAAGTAAGTTTATTTTTCTTTTTATTTATTTGCTGATATCAACCGCAACTACGATTTGATGCATTTTGATATAAAATACTCGATACATGAATGATATGAACTGATTTTTCAGTTTAGGCACAGAAGCATAGTGGACATTTTATTACATTTCAGATAAAGTGTTCAACTTTATAGTATTCTAAAAATATATCAACATAGTTCCTAAGACGAAAATTGTATCAAATGAATAATTTAAGGAAAGTGTTTATTTTATTCCAACAATCCAAACAAGTGAGTTTCAAAGAAAAGGCCCTTTTACTACGAACAATAATTTGAAATATTCAGTGAATTTATTCGAATGCTGTTACAGCGAAAATTAATTTTATGTAAAAATTGTTGTATGTAATTATTATTCCAAATTCAAATGATTGTAATTAATTTGTGGCATGGTAGTAGTTTTGTTTGGATGGGGATGGTGTTACAGTTAGTTTTTTCAGTATAACTGAATTTTCATCATCTATTTAAGAACTATATGACGCCAATAAGAAAGTTGTTTGCAGTATTTTCTGTCAAAAGTCAGCAAGAATACCGTTGAATTCTTGCAAATGTCGGGAAATATACGTTTAGTCTTCCTGCATCCTGGAAAGTCATACCATGTGTTTGCTAGAAATTCAACCATATATGGAAACTCTAACCAAATTAACAGACAAACTCAATGTAGGTTCAGGACCGGATCTCATTTCCGGTAACCACACTGTGTCTTAGGATCTTCCAACTGATTTCCAACTATTACTGCATTCTCGAATCTCGTAAGCGCTACAGACGCAGATACTGCGTCCCCTTCACTAATTTTTCGCAAAATATGTACTTTGCAGCCATAATTATGGCTTAAATCTTATTTTGGAAGGCAAACCAGTGGCTTGCCTCAACATCATGGATGCGCTGAAAACTTCTTTAATAGGTGTGCTTCGCCTATTTTTGATGAAGGACCTTGAGTCTTAGCGACACTCATCAATGGTGTGAGCAAGTATACCAAAAATGACATTGCTTCACCGCATTGCTTCTATCAGATAGAAGTAAGTGCTTAAAGTCAGTTCGAAGTCCTCTATAATGAGTCTGTCTCGATCTCTATGGACGGCAAATCGTATATGGTATCATCTTGATCATCAATGCTCGGTTTATTTACCCTATTCTCGATCATCAGAGATCAAAAGCATTCATTCGGCTAAAAAGAGACCAACTCTCTTAACTTACTAACGTCATAACAGAGCACTGCATCGTAGGCAGACATGTTCAGTGTTTGGCTATTTATGTAACGAATTCCGCAGGAGCTTCAGGAATGGGGTAGAGGAACAATCGGTCATACATTTCCTCTGCTCATACCTCGCCTTTACCAACATCAGACACAAAAAACACGAATACTTCTTCAACGATCTGAAGGCACGACCGATCTAAACGTATAACGTAGGAAGATCTAAGTAGTTTCAGGAGCAGATTACGTTCCCAACACAAGCATTTGCAGTCTACCTATTTTCCAGAGAACTACTCCAAACTAACTAATTAACACGATAGTAAATTTCAAAATAAAAATCTATAATAATAATGTAAGGCAGATTGACGATCAAGTACTAGTGTTCTTTTGAGATCATCTATAGTTTATAGCACAATAAAAAATATTTTCTATTTTTGTGCATTGAGGGCGTTTTCTATTCAGTGAAACTTATGTACATACATGTAGATATTAATAATATATAATTACGTTTCGATGACGTGATGTTATTTTTTTATTTCAAATATTTTATTTACGGAAAAACTTTTATGTTATTTTATTTTATCACAAATTGGAAAACTTATAATTGAATGACTTTTATAACACGACCCATAACGCTACCCATCCCCTGAACAAGAAAAGATTTATCAAATCCACTTAAAAGGAAGCCTTTTCACTGTCAGTTTGAAGGATCCACATCAATTCAGATTGTTCCTCGAGAGTCTCTCCAAACAATAATAATCCATTAAAGTTTCCAACAACCACGTCGCTAGCGCCTTGGGCCTGACTTGTAAAATAAACAAAACCATTCACATTGTTTCCCTTTTCAAGGAAACTCTAGTCTATACGTATATGTATAGCAGAAGGCATAGAATCTCAGTCAAAATGATTGTTTTTCTCCTTCACAACCAGCCTATAATTTGCTTCTGAAATTTCATCCTGTTTTTAAGAGATAGGTAGGGGTAGGCCTTACTGCCGGCATAATATGGTAGAAATTTGTTACCTCATCTGAAAGTGTCATTGACGTTGTCACTTCCGCTTTATGAGTACATAATTTGAAGTCGTCGCTGGTAAATGATTTACTTTATGAGATTCTTAAATTCGTGAATCGGTTTTTGATTGATTACGTGACACAGGATTTTCGGTGTCAGAGTAGTTGAGCATTAAGATTTTAATACCACCGTCAGATGGTATCGTTAAATGGAATCGTTAAATCAATGAAAAGATAAGAGAATTTGTATCTTTCGTTTCAATTAATGGTAAATTAATTAAATTCCAACATTGTGCACATACGTTTTCAACTGGACATACGATTTCAACCATGGGTTACCATATTTATTCAAGTCTGCATTGCTTTTATAGCGACGACGATGACAATTCGAACAACCAGTGGTGCTGGATTTGCTTAATTAAAAGCACACGAATTGAATGACACGTACTGTCATCATCGTATCCTGTTGCTAGGCATTCATACACATACATATGTACGTACATATAAATATATATACAAAAGGATGAGAGCATGTACAGGTGTATTTCATATGGTACATGTGGTTGTCGTACAAATGTATCCAAAATAATTGAAATGCATGAATGATCCTTGTGTAAATATTTATTTGTGTGTGAATATAAAAGGATGAAAGGATGTTTTCGTTTTTTCATCATCCCATTATTTGCACAGCTGAATGGATTTCAGTTCTCTGTGTGTTCTTAATTGATTGGCAATTCAAATATGAAAAGATATTGAGAGTTGTTGAAGCAGAAGTGAAATACATTTCAGTTTGTCTTTTGGATACCTTGGGTTGAATTTATTTAAAGGGAAAAGCCATTAAGTTACTTTATAATTATAAATACATAATTCGATTAAATCTTTGAAGCAAAAAAATAATGAAATGTTTTGATAAAGAAAAACGGATAGGTATAGAAATTCCTTTTAAAAATTAATACGTTTTCCAGTCTCATTTAAATGAATTTTCCAAGTTCAGTTTAAGAAGGAACAGAAAATTAAAAGTCTTCATGACCTGTTCTAGACAGGATATAGTTGATAATGGTTATATGAATGAAACTTGTCGAGACACTGACTCTTATAGCATGATAAAAGGCAACGAATTATAGACTCGGCCATATGTAAATACTGTAACTATAATAGCGTTATTGAGAACAAAACATACTTAGGTAGGGGATGGTAGTACAGTTTAGCAAAAATTATTTACTTCTAGTATGATAGATCAAATGCTTTAAGAAAAGGGCTACTTTTTTTGTACTTTAAAAAAAGTTCTCCAAGTGTCGCAATGAATCTACAAAATACAGTGACTAGAGTTTTGTAAACATAACCTAAAGGTTCCTCTGCCTCTCTTAAGAACTATTTTCTCACGTCATCATGCTATGTACATAGCTTATATATTCCTGTCTAAACACAACTCCATATTATAATTTTTTATCGACTGAGAAGTCTTTATTAAAAGGTAAATTCATAAAATATAATATACATAAATAATCAAAACCGATGAGAAATAGAAATCAATAAAATATGTTTATTGAATGATCCCAACACTCTGTGTGGCATTTGTGTCATTTAAATCAACAGATTTATTTGACAATTTTGCTGGTATTCCTCAGAAGCTCTCAAAAACTCCTTATCCTTATCTTAAAGCGTGATTGACATATGATGCAGTTTGTCATTATTGATTGCTAGATATATTGAACCTTTTAGAGGTTTAAAAAAACATTTGTGGTATGTTTATCATTCTCTCCTTGCAACATTTTTTTAAAACAAATCATACTTCATATTTCTGTTTTCAATATCAAAGAAAAAAAAAAGTATACAGAATATAATTTTCCACCAGAATAAGAACATCCGTTCGGGAGAAGTTTTCTACATTTTCTTTCTCATTAGTGTAATTGCAATTCGTTCGAAAAACTCCAGTCAAACACACAGAAAAACTTCTTTGAAAAGGATATTAAATTCGAAACCCCTCCCAAATCTTAAGAAAACGAAGGAGTTTTTTCTTTCACAAATTGTCCTATTTTTTCCTTACAAGGAATCAACAAAAGTGGTGCGTATACGCCTCGGTGATTCTGTCTATCAAATAAAAAAAAAGGAGGAAAGAAACGGATGGAAACAATTTCCAATTTTTTGCAAGCAGATTGAAAGATTTTCTTTTTATCTTTGTTTTTCTTTCTTCTTAAATTTGTTAAGTTGATGTTGATAAATTTTCCAGACATGTTGGTGGAAAAATTACACAAAATTACTGTTAACTTTTATTCTATTTAAGGAAGTAAAATAAAAGATTATTTCTCCAATACATGAATCATAATATTGCTCATAAGATATTGAATGAATCACATATAGAAATAACTAATCTCCTGAGGGATTACAGAGTATCCAAACCAATAAAATAAGTTTCCTATCTTAGGATTATAATCAATAAAATCCCAAGGGAAACTAATATGTTTTGGGTCGAAGTAACTGAGAAAAGTATACAAGAAAACATACATACTATGAATGTTTGTATATATGTATGTATGTGTATGATACTTCCTTAAGGCTACAAGAAAAAAAAATTGTAAATCTATTCGATTTTCTTGTCGTACATATCCTGTCCTTTAAGAGGGGGTTGTTTGAATGATATCGATACATTCCTGGCAAGGTTAAGAGAGATTTTATCATCAGAAGAAATGCCTGAAATAGCTATTTCATTTAGAAAAGGTGTAACCTTTCATAAAAAATAATGCGGTTCAATAAATGTTTACCTATCTAAATGTGTTGGTATTTGTTTATGTATGTGAATACAATTTATTAAGCGGTAAATTGAAATTCAGCTTTAAATAACACTTAACTTGTTTTTATGATTATACTTGTGATCCACTTTTACTTTATAAACCTAGAGTTAATCAAAAAGCTATTAAATATGTTAATTCCTTTTTGGGTTTATTCTAGCTCATACGTCAAACAAAGTTATGTCTTATTATATTGCAGGTGCAGCACAGTAATAATTAAAATTAGGTTATGCACAAAAACTTTCTATTTGACGTAACCACAATAACTTAACTTTGCAAAATTGAACTAGCATTTAATTAAATGAATGTGATTAAATTGATAAGCTATCTTACGTTGTAGGAGACTTGTAGTCAAGCAGAATAAAACATTATCTAATAGGTATTATGGCTAGTGAATAACATTGAAATTGAAATAAACATAGAAGGTATGTACATTACATAAAGGTTATTAATAGTAGTGCACAATTAAGAATATCTCAATGTGCTTGAAAATGATAAGATTATAGATAATATTTGTACTAAAGTATGCATTTTCACATTCTTTTTATACCAAGTTCTTGCATAACAACTTTCCATTCACACGCTCAGCGAATTTTAAGATTCTCTCGGTAGTAGTTCAAACTCATCCCAGAATCTGAACTGCTTAATTCTGACATTTTTTTACATTCCGTACTAATTTTTGTATGTACCTTTACTTATATTTTTAATTCCATATTTATTATTGTGAACAAAACTTGCATTAATAACAAAAAGCCCATGCCAATGTTAATATTTCTCTTGGTTCAAAGAAAATTTAAAAGCAATTCTTTGCTATACCCGTACTTTTTTAAAGTGGAGACAACTTTTAGATGCTTCATCTTGAAATTCTATGTATCTATATATGTACGTATCTACTCTCATATTTGAATCAACTTGCTTGAGTTTTTGCAATAAATATAAGTTATACTTCACGGTGTCAAATAAAAATATTCATCAGCCAAATCAAGGGGATACCAAGATACACGTACAATGTTTATTATCTACATCAAATTAATATATTCATAGTATTTTATCAAGGAACCTATACGTGCTTCAACTTTTGCAAATTGTCTTTGCTTTTGCAATAGTAACGAAGAATGCCTTATGACAGTCCATTAGTACTGACGATTTGAAAATGTTTCCAAACAACTCAAATTAGTTGTCAAAATAAGTCACCGTTTACGAGCTCTAGCTCTACATTCAAAAGTATTTCAGATTGACTTTATTTAAGTCACTACTGAATTAAAGTTTACAATAAGTAATTATTCTAACTGAATTCTTAAAGTTCGAATCTGTTACTAAAGCTCAAATAAAGAAAACATTTCGCCACATTATAATAAAACTTTGTGTTTTTATTTTACTTCCAGGCGACCCTGTTAAGAAATCCAACAAAGGTAAGCACTTCAAAGAAATGAGTCTTACGTCGTAAACTAAAATGACTCAGGGTTCAAAGTTATAAAAAATAAACAATCAGCTAATTCTGTTTCCTTTTGTTAAATTTCAACTTAAATTGTCATATGACCAGAATGCATTCATTAACCTTTAAGTCACATGACACTCTCTTTTATGTGTGTTTTAAAATACATAAATGGCCTCTCTGTCCAATATCTTCAATGAATACATCTCAATTGTATATAGACACACAATCAATATTTATTCGCTTGCGAAACACTTATTATTCTTTCGAAATATGATTGCATAATGTGCAGACAGACATACGTACTTTATTTAACAACAAAAACACAAAACAAATGGAAATCGAATGAAATGCATTTTTTTTAACATTAAAAATACATTTCTCGTAGCTTATTGTTTAATTACAGAAAAAACTCACACATCAATTGTAATGCGATGCAATTTCGAAAATATTTAGATAAGCTTATCCAAATGATGCAGTTTGTGAGAAAACAATTGCCCACCCTATCCGTAGCATTAACGCCGGTTTACACAAGACCGCTTTTATTTTTTTTATTGTTTTGTTCTACTGAGTAGATGGTTAAATATGTATGTACATACTTAGATACTTTTGTGATTACACCAACTGCTGTGAGCGAAATTAAGGCCAATTGGTAAGTTGCTCTGCGCGTATTTCGAAACGACGAGATGCAAAAGCTATTAAAGACATAATTTAACTGCAGATCAAATGACCACTCTGGCGTTTACTTATCTAAATGTTGTCACGAACTTGGTTGAATTATGTCAATACAGGAAATTTATTCAGAGTGATCGGTTTGGTGACTGTCAATTGTGTGCAACACCAAAGAGAATACATTTATCCAAAGAGTTGCAGAAGGGAAGAATACATTTCAATGCAATTTGCTAAAGGTAAGAGATTCATGATCGTGCTCAACTGCAACATTTTGTGCACATTGAATTCAAAACTTCAAAACTTCAAAACTTTGTACAATAGAGCTTAGAATAGACAAGTTCGGATACTCAGGATCGAATATCACAACAAAATGATTGCATTTATATATTGCAGTGCTTGGCTTTTTATGGTGCTTTCTAGGTTTTGAGGTTTCGAAATGACATGTGTTCAAGAATATATATTTCCTTTTTATTTCATTTCTGGCCAAGAACAAAACTAACTAATCAAAATTTCATTCGCATCACATTTGCTCACAATGCGGTGCCTACGCAGAAGATACATTTGCATTGCGTTTAAGAACTTCGTGTAGGCGTATGCTGATATGAACACTATTATACTTGAAATGCGTTCTGTTATTCGAAATAAATCAAAGCCAAAGCAAGAACTTGGGTTCAATCTGACCTGTGTTATTGCCGTTCGGAAGAAGGCACCATAACGCAAAAGCCAAACCACCATCTGAGGAAAACGAAAGTCTCTACAGATAGGCTAGAAATGTATGTGAACTTACTCTAAAGCATGCCAAATCCACAAAACCAGGATTTGAGGCAAAATGATAAAAAAAATCATGAACTCCAAGAGGGAAGACCAATCTGCTGGCTGCGCATTTGCAATGAATTCCACCTTACCAGACAGCTAAAACAAATATTTTCCGAACCCGTGTAGTAGCTAGAGTCCTTAAAAATCTCAAACGCATCAATTCAATTCACTCCTTCGTGGATAATAGAACTTTTAACTTCGTTTATGCACTAACGTATCCACGGTAAGGACCCCAAGCCGCTGAGTCAGCGAATGTCAACCGAGCTCAGCTCAGACATTGATGAAATCATCAATTGGACTGCAAAGACTTGATTTGACTTCAGCGTATCGACGACCCGCAGCTGTTTCCAGTCTCTTAAGCTAGACAATAACGTAGCAAAACTAAAAATGAATGGAGTTGATGTTGAAGAATCGAAAAGTTTCTCAATGCTTGGCATGCTTGTAAGCTCAGACCTTATCCCCACATTTTTTGTAGCTGCCCAGCTTTCTGCCGTAAAGGCTCTATTTAACAGAATTCTACTTCAACGACTTAGGCGATCTGATAAACACAGATTTCAGAAAACTCCTTTGATCCATCAGAAACTCCAATTAGTTCAAGGAGTAGGTGCAGATCCATGTAGTATCACAATGCACCTATCACTGGTCTAAGTGTGCTGGCAAAAGCTGGCAGCCATCTCAACCTAACTTAACCTAGTCTAGCTCAGGGCTTTGTAATAGCCTCAAATGATGAAAATGTTTTTCCAGCGAACTTCAATATAACTTACATGTTTGGGCGCAACATGCTTCATTTTACTTTATCGTTTTAAATCATTAACCTACCCGAGTAGGGCAGGTAGTTAAAAACTGATTTGTAGGGGGTGAAGAGATGTTCACCTTGTATAGTTTGGATGGACAGAAAGCTACACTAAAGATATATTTCTAGTAGAAGTCCCTAAATATGAAAATAATTAGATATCAAAAAATTCGACAAGTCGCGAATTTACTTCAGTGACTACTTTATCTAGATTTAATTTGATGTGAACAAAGCGTCACTGCTGTTTTTTAGCGTCGCTGATCATTGAGATACTATAAGGTGTATTTATATAGAAAATGCCACCTTTCCAACAGGTGTACAACTAATAAAATTCTAACTCACGGCTTGAGTGATCATATGTTTAAGTTATTCAGCACACCACTTCCACCCCCACTCATTAGATTTAATCTTTTGTATTTCGCATAACCAGCTGGTTTCCTTTTAAATAATGTGATTATACCTGACCGTAGTTAAATGCCGGTCAAAGTCAATAACAAGCATTGCCCTAGGCAGGTAGTGACTGAACTTGTGCCAATGTTATATGATACTGAGATTTGTTATAGATATCTATCTTTAGTAAATGTAACAACAAAATTAATATATGGGAAGAGAAAGTGTAGGTACACCATATAGGATGTCATAAGTGCATGTCCCCAGGAGCGACACTTGTCATTTCGTTTTAATCCAGGGCAATCAACTCGAAAGAGCTTCAATTGATCTTTTGTTAAAAAGTGCTTCTACTTCCTATAATCCGTGTCCTCAGTGTCCTTCAAAGCAAGGTGGCTGAATCACTTTTCACTAGTACTACTGTATTGCAATCTCAAGTTCATGGAATGAAAACAACAAGATTTTTGCTGTTATTATGTTGACTTCTGTTTGATACAACCTTCGTTGACACTTTTGAATTCAGTTTTGTTTTTATTTCGGTGAATGATATTATTCTACCTGCCCACGAACATGCGAACAAGAAGGAAGGAATGCAATTGATCGCAATTGCAAATCCTTGCTCTGACATTTAGCTTGAGTGACAGGGTAGTCAAAGCTGAGTTTGTTAGTTGCACTGGATGTTCTTTTTAATTTAGAACGGCGGTATGACTAAATAAGGTTAAAACTAGTTTTTATATGCATTTTGATTTTACAAAATAATAGCTTTTATTGTGTTCTTTCACTTCCCAGTTAAAATGTATAACGCTGACTATATGCAGAACCGGATTAAACTTATATGATCAATTATAGCAGACCCAGTGTTGTTTTTGTCACTAACAATATCAGCTTACCAAAGCTTGGTTAAGTACTCCTTTATTGGGCTGGCTAAGTAAATCACATGACAACAAAATTTCTTCAGTCGAATCGAATGAAGATTTCCATGCACTGCAGAAGAAAAGATTCTCAACCCTAGACTATAAACTGAACTCTAACTAGTTTAGGAAATGATAATCTACTAATATTCAAGAAGTTACCATTGAAGAATGACTTCATCTCAAAACTGTGGGTATCGATACGACACTTTCAAATGCAATTTGTCATTTAACTTTTATTATAAAATTGACATGAGACTCAACTTCTCACAGAAGCGTGATTTGATTTTTTATCGATAAGATCCTTCATAATCGTTATATGCAAAGCAATCATTTCATAATGTAGGCTCCACATATGCTACCGCCAGTCAGCATGACTGGCAATAGCAATAAATTTTCAATTAAAAAGTCATGAGTGCGAAATATGTAGATTTTTTTAAATTATTATTTATACTGTTCCCCTTTTCCTGCTTTAAACATAAACATGCCACCAGCAATGTAGTGCAATCTCAAACTAGATAATTCGATACCCACCAACGTTGTCGTGGCTGTCAGTGGATAGTGCATGCTGATTAATGAGATATTTGCACAAGGCTTCCAGTGTGGGGGATCTGAGTTATGTGTGCTTTATTTTAAGATGCTTTAAGTCCTTAAAAGTTAGATGGTTTTTATCGCCAAGTACGTAAGGCGCCTACTATCAAAGCAACAATCAAACAAGCGAACCAAACAGGTGAAAATTTTAAATTTAAACTAATTCAACTCAGATAGCAGTTGCATTGTAATGATGCTGGAGCAATCTCCTTACCCCGCTTTTGGGTAGCCTTAGTAACCTCAGTAACACCATTAAAAAAGTGATTGTAGTTGAGTGTGCATTCGTGACCAGTATTACTCAATCCATATGGTATAGAGAGGCTTTAAGGAAAATGCATTTTACGTACAAGTCTAAGCTGAAGTAGTTCAACATTTAACCGGAACTTAGTAGCTGGCATTTGAATGCGGTCTTGCATGTCCGTCGAAATTGACATAATGATTAAAATATGCGCTTTTCATACATTTATATTTATACACTGGTGAGTAATTTATTATCAGATTTGGATTACACAAACCTCGAACTGAAAGTTAGTGACGCATATCGAACTCAAACTTCAACTATCTGTCAAGATTTCGAGGTCAATATTTGGTAATGAATTGAATTGACATTATCGTAAACATGTTTTGCACAAACTTTGGATTGGAGTTCTTCATTTTAACTTTTTCTCTTAGGTAGGCTGAACAGGTATTGTTGCTCTCTAAGATAATTAGAAGAGGCTCTTCAGCATAGCCGTCGATTGTCTTCACAGATGGTTCCAAAACCAGCGATTGCTGAGGTGATCTTGTAAAAGCAGACAACATTTGACAACAAGACATAAAACTATCTTCCAAGCGGCTACGAACTGCCTATATAGCGAGAAACAAGTGGAGGGGACGACATATCAGCACTTGTAGTCATAGCCAGGCTTCACTTAGGGCCTTGTTAAATTATCTTACTAGATCGATAATGTAGAAATAGTTTAAATTTGGTTGAGAGACTGTATCTATTAACATCTCTGATGAGTTTGATACAGAGGCAAGATACAGAGGAGAACTTCGCCAGCCATGAACCTTTATTACGTTTGCTAACATCTTCAGTTAGGGATTCCAATACAACTTTAGGTAGTAGAACTATCGAGGACGGAGAAAGACTAAATGGATACTTGCTTTCCGACATCTGTATGAAAGACTGACTACTTTTTTGCCAAATATATCAACATGATAGGTTGGCATTGCCTGCTACACTTTTAAATGGAGCGACGATACTGCGGAACACTTCCAATGTAAGCGTCTTGCTTGTGCTCCAGCTGTGCATATTTGCAAGAGCCCGACAGAAATAAAAAATTGACCGCCCTCATATTAGTAAATTAAATGTTCACTAATAATTATTAAAGACAATAGACTGTCCTAAGATTCATAAGAGTGTGAGCTTAATAGTGAAAGTGGGTGTTCTTTAGGATTAAAAGGGCTTCTTTTTCTTATTGAGCATCATTCAAACACAGTAGCTATTTTGCAGTGAGTAAAGTTATTTTATAAAGATGTATTTAAGCTATGAAGTCACACCACTGCTTTTCTATATTCATGTCAGTTCTTAATAGGCCAAGTTGAGCTATTTGCATAATGATACAAGTATGTATATCATGTTTTTTTAGCTTTATTTATTTTATCTTACCAATTAAAATACAGTCACCGATCGACTTAAACAATATTTCTTACTAAAATATCATAGGTTGCATCTGATTTGGGAGCAGACGATGGCACAATATATCCAATTGTTTTATTTATTAGTGCCACATACATCATCTCACCAGCTTTGTCTCTACTGCTAACAACGGCATAATCAGGAATATTTCCATTATAAGCTGTCACCCAGTTGTATTCATTTGGGTCTCCTATTAAAACCTGACAATAAGAAGATCGTATTTGTTCACTTTTAAGTTCTGCTGTTGCAAAACCCAGCTCCGGGGTCACTTGTCCAGGAATAATCGAACAACCTGATTTCAGTCTAGCAACGTAAATATGATGTCCATCTTCCGATTGTCCACCATATACAGTATTGTTCGGTATATTTTTTGAAGATGTATCGATCCAATTGCTATTGTCATCGCAAACTAATATAGCTACATTGCTAAGATGTGACCTGTTTTTCGTTTTGGAAGCCAAATAAATTGATTCAATGCGTTTGCTGCTCGTTCCACTGCGAACAACTCTTCCGATGTATATAGGTTCACCATTCGACGCAGTTCCGCCACGTACAATATTCTCGGGAATATTTTCATATTGCGGGAATATCTGCCATCGACAATTATCCCCACTGACAAGAATCTCATATCTACGTTTGATTATGTTCTTATTGCAGCTCTCAATGACAGCAAATGTAGTATTAACTTGGGCCGGTAGAACCTCGTCATAGTGCCTTGCTCGGCCAACAAATTCATCACCTCGATCATTCACAGTTATAGCATTCCTTGGAATTGCGTCGCCTGCTTTTAAAGATATCCATTTCAAGCCTGCAATTTGAAAAGAGAATCTAAAATTATAAGAGTTTTCAAAAAGAGTATGAGTGGATGGATCCTTTGTAGACGAAAATACTTATGCAACGGAGAATTTCCGCACAGATGTGTTCCTTCTGCTATTGCTCATGAGAAGAAAATTATGGTCGATGAAGTGAGGGAAACGGTGAAAAGAATATATTGGGGAAAGGAATAAATTAGGGAAAGACAGCCCATGTGTTAAAACCTACTAACACATGGGCTGCCATGGCCATCAAATATGATTACCACCATTCTTATGCATCTTTTGTGGGACATGGCATTCAAAAATGATAGCCACTACGAACAATTGAGATAGGAATACAAGATGGTTGGCATCTTACGGGGAGCTAAATGTATTTGGTTTGTTGAAAAGTAATGGAGAGGTTAATTTTTATAATATTGGTGTGGCGCCCATGTGTTATGAGTAAATGGCTCGCGACTTCATTCAGGGAGGAGATCAGATGCTTAATCGGTGGAGGGAGAGCTTCCTGATACTCCTGTATAAAAGCAAGAGCGACACGTTGAAGCTAATGTCGCATACAATTACAATCTAAATGCGAGTTTTAGATTGGATAGCGAAATATTATAAAACTTTACGAAAGCCAATGCAGCTAAGTCGGAAGCAAATCTATTTACGACGCGATTCAAAAGTTTTGGACTAAGAACATTCTCACACCCGTTTTCCGAATCTTTTAAATAGAGTTATAGTGGTTTTGTCAATCAAAAGAGTTCATTAACTCCTTAAAAAACAAGAGAAGACAAGAAATTCTTACACTTACGTGATGAAAAGCTTCTAATGGACCTACTTTTAAGTCACATTTAGATCTTTAGGTTACAGTGCTTTTCTGGTACACTGAAAGGTAGTTGTTAAGAGGGGCCAAATTCAGATAATAAACAATATAAAATCTTTCAAAATTGTGAGTCAACATTTTTTCATATGCATTGGAAAATATAGCAATCAAAAAAACTCAAATAAATTATATAGAAACCTAAGAATTTATATCTTTTCGTTGAATATACATTATTTCCGTTTGAAAATATGTATATAATAGTAAAAACGTCATAAACGAGCAATCTCAGTTTACTACACTGTCACGAACAGGTTATGGTTCTTCAAATAACTTTTAGAAACAGCAAAAAAAAAAAACAGAATTAAGTATGTATTAAAATAGAAAGACAACTTCAAATAATAATAAACGAAACAATGCGGGTCAATAAACCGGATGTCATTTAATTTCAATTGCCCGCTAAAATTCTACTCATAATCACAAATCACACAAAACTGAGTTCGTCTGCAATATAAGTACATACTTACATATGTACATAAAAGAAGATTAATACAATAATCAACAAATAAAAATAGTTTTAAGATGATTGCATAAATACACTACAATATTGATAGTCTTACCAGCTGAATAGTCGACTGTGGTTATTAAAATAATAAATATAATGAAACTTATTTCTCGGCTCATCTCGTGTCCCAAGTTGCAGATGATTGAGAATGCAAACTCGTTCTTTGACTGAATTTCTTTTTCATAATTTTCTATTTAAATACGCAAGACTTATCAATTCGTCATGGTATTTTTTCATTAGAATAACAAAATGAAAATAATGAGGAGTTGGAATTTCACTAAATATTGTTCCCTGTTTCTGTGTGCTTCCCCTTGTTTATGGATAAAAAAGAAGGGAAAATTTACAATGATAAAGAGTGAGTCATTATAGTACAACATTTACATATAGGTATATTTTTGCTCATATTTAACACCTTTTGTTTGTGGAAGGATTCTTAAATTCTCTATATTATAGATAAATAGATCGAGCTTATGATCGATCTAACCTTTTTGTAACTCGTTGGTCTGTCTTCCTAGTGATCTATTAATATTCGATGTTTGTAGATTCCTTCTAAGCTATTACTGAAATAGCAAATAAAAATTCACTGGCTTGATACCTAAAAACTGCAGCTTGTTTCAAAGTGGGTTTTATGTAGACATATGTGAAACCCGAATAGATATGGTAAATAGAAAGCAGGTGTCCAACTAGCTTGAAACAGGTTGACGAAATTATTTAAAACTGCTGTTTGCCATTTGAATTTTACTTATTTTGCTAGGATATATGCAATTAATAATGGCCTAGGTTTGTTTGCTATCAATGTTACTAGTCTGGTGATACAAGACTTTTATAAGTAGTATCGTGTACAATGAACCATAAATCTCAGCAACAAGACTAAACATGTAGGGGTAGATAAAAATAAAAATAACCAGAAATAATTCTTTCAAATTAAAGCCCGCATCGATTTATTAACCACAAGCCGCTAATAATACATTTATCGTCCAAAATTCTTTAGACGCGATTGTTTTGAAAATAACTTTATTGACATTATTTTTTAAAGTTCACCGGATACTGGCAAGGAATGCAATTCATATGAGCAGGAAAATAAAAAAAACCCATGTGGTTAAAATTATACAACATTTTAAATCAATCTACATACGTTAGTTTAAAAGCTTCCATAATATTCAACGAAACTACCGATAAATAAGCGTTTTCCATTGCCTTCTGTAAATCCTACCCAACGTTAGCGATTTAAAATTATGCCCGTGAATCTCGCTTTGAATTTTCAAGTGCCGTGAAATAAAGTAATTTCCTTTGTACTAAAAAAGCCCCAGTCTTATTGTACTTATACTATTTATAATAAATTTGAATTTGAATTTGAATTTTATTTCGACATGCTGTTTAGCATTATTTGACTTCACCAAGCGAAATAAAGTCTAATTGTAGTATTTGGCCTTATGTTACATTTGTTAGGACATTCAAAATTTGTGCATATATGTATACTGTTGTGGTCTCAATCTGGCTTACAATTTATTAATCAGCTCGATCGTAACTACTTTTTTTAAGGACACTCCTTTCGAGTTTTGATGAGCAATCTTTTGTAAAGTCATATTTTTTCCCCGTATTGTTGTTTAAAACACTTTCAAATCAAATATAAATGTACGATGTTAACCAAAATGTAAGTTGTGTGTATAAATTTATGGGTAAATACCTTGGTTACTCATTTCAAACTAGAATGCTTAGTTCTGACGCATTAAAACATTCTACTTCTTAAATAAAAATCACAAGACACAAAACCATCACCAATTTAGAATTGATTACAAAATTAGATGCTTTTTAAAACCACTAGAATAGATGATTCAGTGTTGTACGTACTAACTCGTTTATAATTAATTCAATTGTATTAAATTGACCAAGATTTGTACTTTGAAATTCTTTTTGAATGATCACCAACACAATACCTTATTTAAATCAGGTTTATTTGATTGAAAATGTTAGTAAACTGTGTGTGTGCCCTAAGCCAGTTCCAAATTAAATAAGTTAATAGAAAGTTATCCTATTTTTTCATTTCATATATGCATTACTTCTACATGAGTTTAAAAAGGAGCAATGCTCAAAAGAAATGTGTCGCGTAAAAGATATAAAGAATAACAGTATATATGTATATATTAACATGCATACATACATATGGACGTGTTTGTAATTTATTAGCGGAATCAAAAATAAAAAAAGCACCAAAAGAAAAACAGTACCAGAGAACCGATTAAACCAAAGACTAATAACCTCATATTTCAAGGATAAGAAACAACATGCAAAAACAACTATGTTTTTGCATCATTCATTCGTTCGCGATGCACATATGTATATCACTCGTTCAAAAGCGTTGCGTCGTCATATCAAATCTTCCCTGATGCTCCATCCTATATATAGTTTTAAGTCAATATAAGAAAAATTAAAGGGCTTACAAGAGAATTCAAAGAAAATATCATACGGACGATTATGTCCGAATTCCAAAAAATATAACCTAGTTAGGTTAGTTTGACTGGGTCTTAAAAAAATAGTACCACCACTGACCCCGTACTTTTAAACTATTCGCTTTGTTTGTTTGGTCAGAAGCTTTGTTAGTACATGCATTAAAGTAAGGTTCATTAGTAGTTCAGGCGCCCATCTCACGTGAGGAGGAACTGATGAATATAACAAAATTATAAGATTTTCTATAAAAAAATGCAAGAAACCTGTCGTTGGGTTTATGTAACATTTATCAAGTTAGGCTTGATCATACTAACTTAAAGTAATAAAGTTAAATTTAAAAATGGTGGTCACGTGCTGATTCTAGAAATATTTGGATTTTAAATTTTGAGAAATTGTCATTTATCAGCAGAGCAGTTCAAAATACTATACCGACAAAAATTAAGTAGACACAGATCAGCTCTCATTCTGATATCGGGTTGTTTTGAGCATTTAAAATGACAATACTTTGCGATATGCCCCATCCGATGTTCTTAAAAAACTGGTGTCTGTTAACCCTAAAAAATTGACTCTAACTACCTTTTTAGATGGAGAAAGTACTTTCAATAATGCTCCATAATGAATTGAATTATACAGTCAAATCAGGACAATAGCCTTTAAACCGAGTTTGTAGATAGAGAAGCACCTCAGGGTGGTGTTATGTCCCCACTACTGTTTTAACGAAATGTAAGTTAGGTTTCGACAGAGAATGGGTTAAAGTGGTCGTGTAAGTGATGTCTTCCTCTAAGGGATGCCCCCCTTCATGATCATTGAAATCATGGAAGGAAAAGTTATCATAGAAACAACAAAAAGAGGCAAAGAAATTTCCAAGATCGCTTGGCAAACATTATAGGTTCAAGGATGAAGCTGAGGAAGGGACACCGTGAAAGTAAGAGGCATATAATAAATACTTTGCACCGACTCATGCAACTATAATACATTTCACATGATTAATGTTCTATTTTTGCTAATCCTTTGTACCCATTACTCTACTGTAAGTGTATGCACATTACATATATGAATAGTTGTAGGTATAACTTGAGTGCATTCAACTTTCCGGATGAGTAGCATGAAATGCCTATAAATGGAGCGGAAAAACTGCTTTCAGGTTGGCAATGGCAAATGGAAAACACAAGAGATATCCGTTTACATTAATACGAGAATGTGTATCATTATGCATTAGCATTCGTTGGTTATTCCAACTACTTCTCGTTTTCATACGCATAACAGGTATTTTATACGTACGCATTCAAACAAAAGGCCGTACTACTTGTTCAAGTCACTGATTTTTACATTAAGATAGATTGTATTACAAGATTCATGTCAACATTTGAAATATCACCATCGAAGTGAAAAAATCAAATTGGTTGTCTGTCCAAAACAAATTGACTATAATTTAATTAAAAAAATAATGATCAATGTGCATTTCAATTGCTCTGCACAAAACATAAATTAATATTGATTTGATAAGTTGATTTACTGTATAATAAATGAATAAAGTTAAGAAATGAGTTCTACCCTAATAATAAGTCAAAGAGAAGTCAAAAGACGCCTTTGACTTTATCAAGCATAAAATGTTAGCACTCTATAACACTATAACACTTTCTCCAAAAAAAGGCCAAATAGAAGGGAATCCTTTGCGTGGCAATAAGTATGAAGGCAGGATATTCGCTGGTAAACGACTGCAGTTTGCATGCAATATTTCTCTACTTTGAAGCACTTGAGTGTCAAATATTATACGTGAAAGAATGGAAAGTTGAAAAGAATATCGCTGCTCATTACCAGGAATAATTGAGTTGGAAACTTATCTTTCTTTGGAAGAACTTTGTGATGAAGGTTTACTCAATGCTAAATCTGATTGTTAAAGGACGGCTGTATACCGTTGGTTTGGGTAACTACTGCAAACAAATATATATTTGTTGTACATCTCGAAATATCGCATACCTACATATTAAATTGTTGAATAATTATAAGCTCAACAGTCAACTTGCTCATTTATTGCAATTACAAATGTTAAAAAATAATTGCATTCGATAGTCACCCATAGCTGATTTTGTGACACAAGTAATACTGTGATGTCGGAATCCTTTGAGATGTAGAAGTAGTTAGAGAAACCTTTTCCAATACAATTACATACAATGTCAACAAAACATTTATTCTGTTACAATGAAACTACCTGGTATTACCAAATGGTAATGACTTGTCATTGCCATGAGAAAACAGAACCACGTACGAGAACTTAAATGTAATTTATGTTACTACATACATTTTAAAAAATGTCAATAAAATTTGAGTTAAGAATTGAAATTTATTAAGCAGTTGTCATTGTGAAGAGCCATCATTGTTACTTGCATAAATTAAAAGTACTATTCCTAATTATAGTCCACGTAAATTAACAAAAAAAAAAAATAAAAAATCCCAATGAAAACCTAACAATTAAAATTTATATTTCGTTGAGCACGTAAGTGTAAATTTGTCGGTGTTTGCAGCATTTTATGCAGAATTGGCAGTCATTAATATTTTAGAGTCATAAGACATACATACTCGTATATAGTAAGCTCCTGACTAGGAAATGAGTGCAACAGTAATTAGACCATTAGCGATTTTAATTAATTACTTTTAATGTGAACTGTAAAAAATCGTTTAAAATGTTTCATTGTTGCAATCAAATACAAGGTGTGAAGATCATTTATTATTAATTAGAGTAATTGACTAGATTGGGTACGTAGTTATGCGAAATAAGGAATGCATGTCTAATTTCAATTAACTTGCAGTAGGGCGGTTACGGAAAAACAATGGTGTTGCATAAGATTGAGAAGATCATTTAAGTTTAGGTTAGATTAGTTTTCGTTAAACTGGTAGTAGGGCGGTGTAAGGTGCAACCTCTCGCGAATCATCATGGATCTATTGTGTTCCCCTTTGTAGAAACCTCCTATGCATATGTGAAAGAAAATTGGTTATTTGTTTACCTATTGCTTTCCTCCTTAAACCACCTCAAATCCAGTGCATATTTTAGAATAGCCTTCTTAGACATGGTATGACAGTCCTCCCGGGTCGCTAAAGAAGTATACGTCTAGGATTGTTTTTTTAGTTCTGCTAAGGTTTGGGTAGTCACAGAGAAAGTGCATTATGTCCTTTTTTGTGTCCAAACTGCCACAGACCCTGCAGAGATCGGTTGTATTTAGTCACATAGGTTATGGCTAAGAACGATCTGTTGAGCGTAAATACCTCTTCTGCTTAGAAAATACTGGAGTGGGTAGGATGTTTAATTGACCGGGCAATTGCAGCCTATGTGATCCTACTTTTGCATCCATTTTTGAGAAGTCGGTAAAAACAGAATTTCGGATGGGTTTCATGATCTAAGAGTTTAGGTCGAAGCCAGGGTATGACGTTATGCAATGTTTTTTTGTTTCCAACTTCGCCCGTCTAGCGATACGTGACCTATTAAGGCCTTTTTCTGCAGTCGTCTTTGATGCCATTTCCTCAGTGTTTAGGTCGAGTGGTATGAGTGAATGTATCGCTTCGATTTCGAAGGGTTTCGACAGGGTCGTTCTTATGGGGCTGTGCTAATGTATGCTTATCACTGGATTTTTGTAAGTGTTTTAAGTTTGTGGCTTTTTCCGCGGCTTGCCACAGACCAGACATTTACAAATTACAATGGACCTAATGATAGCCGAAAAAAAAGCGTATATGCTCTGAGGAAAAACTACAAGGTTCATAAGTCGGAGACGAGATATCAAAAATATATCTCTATTACCCTATTATGGACGGACTGCACTAAATCAATCTATCCGAACTCAAAGGTCTATGAACTTAATCAATGAAAGGGTTTTTAACCCAGGAAAGTCTCTATCTGAGACACCGTTGCTTTTCATTGTCGTCATAATCGTTAGATAGAGCTTATTATCATCCACAACCGGTTGATCATCAAGATCGAGATTTAATCTTTCTTGTCTTCTCGAGCTTAGTATTCAAAGATCTAATTTGTTGACTTTGACTCCATTCGCTTGATATGTTTAAAACAAATGTAATCGCAGATCTTATATTTTTGTTTCACATCCACATCAGGGTACAGCTGATAAAGTTCAAAGCTGTATGCTTTGCTCCATTCACTGAACACGGACACGAGACCATATATCCGAAGAACGATTTTATATTTTATAGAGTCCAATATTCGCTCTGCTTTCGTCAATGATGACGATATCATTTGCATAAATCAACACTTGGAAAGATTTGCTTGAGATAATACTCACCATGCGATGAATTAATTATGTTTTGTTAATAAAAGCAGTTACATGCGGCTTAGAATCGATGACTAAGTGGTGGATTTCAAGTGTATTTGGGTTTTTCTATGATTTATTTTATTGTCAAGATTATAGTCTCCAGTTGATCGACCGGCAGTATTGCAGTAGTATTGCACAAAACTTCTTAAGATGTTCACTCAGTGCGTTGTATGAAACGCATCCAACATACGACTTTTTTTTTTTCTTATAATTCACTAGCGCTAAAGGGGTTATGAAGACATTAATTGCCCTTGTTATACATGAGACATCTGATAACTCTTGGTCCTTCTCTCTTGTTTTTTTGCAAAACAATAATAGTTGTCTTGACCTCCAATATTTGGACAATTTTTTCTGTTAATTGTTGCTTTCTGATTCCGTAACCATTTCTTGTTCTTATTTTGCATTTTCTTAACATTCCTTCATTGGTCAATGTAAGCACATTTTTATATTATAGTTTGTAGACCAATAACATACAAATAAGGTGTCTGATATAGGCTTACTAAAACTTCTTGTATTCAAGCAGTTTTTATAGCTTCATATTAACTTTAGGTAACTACATCTTTTCACCGAACAGTCGAGCTTTTTATGGCCCTGTAATATAAAACCAATAAAAGAATCATAAATGATCATGTGGTCAATTTAACATCTGGTAGGTAAGTTTGATTGCAAAACTTCTGAGTCTAGAGTTGTCCTGCCATTGAAATTGTACACCGAATTTAGTCTAGAAATCTCCAAGTATCACCTTGACATTACGAATAGCCTGTTTCCGGAAGGCTAATAAATTTGTTTTTATAAATGACCTACTTTGGACTGTAGGTAGATCAAAGACACCTCGCCAGCAACTACACATGCCAATTCGAAAGCATTGTGTTGTGCATTAAGGCATAGTTATTAATGACCGACTTTATGTCTTCTCAAGCATCTTACTTGTAGCAAATGGAAAAATAGATTGATAAATGCGAACCGCCTACATTTTACAAACAATATTATTGCAGCCATGTACTCTCAAGTGTATGCTTTCAAAATATTTACGTTTTTCTCACTCGATTTGGTCTTCAATGGCCATTGAGAATAAATATTTGTTATATGCGAAAGTTTATACAGTAAAGACTTCAAGCTATCAACAAATTATCACCTGTGACACCTGACAAATTTACATTATCCAAAAACAAAACAACAAAAAAAAACCACAACTATTCGAAAGCACATTCAAACAAAAGACTAACTTAAATGAACTCATTAACCATTCACTTAATGTCGAAATGAGCTTGCCAATTTGTTTATAGTTGTAATTAAACGGAGAATAATAATATTTATTTAAATATTTCAAGTTGAGAGCGGAAGTTTATTATTCAAAATTCTGCGTTTTGTAGTACTTACTCAATTTGGAGTTCTTGAGATATGTATCTAAGTATCTACTCGTATGCATAATATTGAAATTTTTAAGTAATTTACTGTTATGGATTGCATTTTCTTTGCTTATTAAATTGTTGAACCAAAATAAAACGAAAAAACTGGTTTGCTATTTTTGCTACTCATTGTTTTTTTTTAAGCAAAAAGTAAAGCGGGGCTGTGCGTCTATAGCACATTTTAACAAGTGCTCCGATTTAAATAGTTCCTTGATGATAGAAGCGAGCAACGCTTCTAAGAATATAAAATGTTCTGTTGTCATTATGCAATAAATCTTTTTTCTATAGGATATATTCTAGATGTCGTTCTTTTATGTATTCTGTGCAGTAGAATTGATTTAGTGGATTAAATTGTATATTTTTTATTTTTATTTTATTTTTAAGTTTCAGGAAACCGAGTCTTTTGAAAATCTTATTGACATAAATTGTTTAACGTCGTTAGATTGACTATATACAAGGCACGATTTAGATGGATTAGGGTTATTCGATTATTGCAGATATAGAAGTCGAATGGAAACAACTAGTTACCGGGCAAAATCTTTTCTGTGCTATTTAGATGGTAAGAGCTGTATAGTTATACATACATACAATATGAGGTGTGTTCCATGGTTGATGGATTTATAGCAGATTGAAAGCGGATATACAATTAAATTTTATTAACATATAATCATACAATTGTTACCTTGCAATAGGTAGGCGTTGTAGGCCACCAACGTAGTTTTTTAAGATACACTCTTAAGTCATGTGTGTATTTTTATATGACTTAGACAAAGTATTTACCGGGCTTTTCCAGATAAACTTAACAGCTGTGAAAAGTTGATTCAAACTCCCGCCTTAATCAACCGGATAAGACGTTGACGGACGGATAATTATGGAAATTGCAGTAAACGTTTAAAAAGTGGCACTACAGGTGTTTAGCTAAATGATTGATCCTTATACATTACATACAACCGGAGTTCTTAAGCGTGCCTCTATATGTGGCCATGACTGATAGTCGCTTGCATCATTTGTATACACGTGTGCCATCACAAAATTTGAACATCATAATAAAATGAACCGAGTACTTATTTGGATAAAAGGCAAAGAATAACGCAAGTCAAATGATCACCCCATATAGAAGGTCGCTTGTCACGCTGAAGGTTCCAGGTTCAACTCCATCAGCCCATCAACTGCGAAAAGCTGAAGTCAACTCTGCTTCATACGCATAACACTCACAGTTGAGTAATGATAATGACATCAAGAAGTTGGAAAGAAATACATACTGTAAATTTTTACCTATGACAACCGCACCAACCAATTCGGCCTAGTTATTCTGAACACCACCCTCGAAGAAATAACTAAGACCAAATACTATCTGAGTTTCGAAACAGTACCGCTGTGTGAATAACATTGTAAGGGTATTCATAACCCCTTGAGCACAACCAAATTATAAAAAAAAGGGGCGAAACGCAAAGCAACTTCAGTATGTACTGCCGACCTCGAACGACGGTTTGAGGAGAAGCTTTTTCATGACAAATTATACGTTCGACGGTTTTTCATTGTGTGTCGAGAGGTTGTATGCCGAAGAAACTTTTAGTGGTTTGCTAGCTCGAACTTGTGTCAGCTCGCTTAGCAGCCCCACGCCACACCGGTCATCACTATGTTATTTAAATTGTACCCCAATGGTAAAAGATAACATCAATAAGCAGATACATACCACTTTATTTCTTAGTGTAACATTGTTCTAAAGATTAAAATATGCGTCAGCACGATGATGACAATGACAGTCAAGTTACCAAATTTCGTTTGTTTTTGTTTTTTAATTTACTTGGAATTAAAACGGTGGTTTTCTCTTTACACATCAGATTAATTTGATGAATAAGATATAAATAGAATGCGCTTACTCTCGTAACCCTATTCCCATTGTTGTTTTTTGTCATTTTCCACGTATTAAATAATAAATTAATTTAACACCCCCTCTCGAAAAAAAAGCAACGACTCGAGCGTACAATTAACAAGAAAAAAAAAAAAAAACTAAAACAATTCACACGAAGAAGTGAATTTTCACCTGTATCTATGTCTCCAAATATCACACTGTTATTAAATCTCACGCCTTGACAAACGTGCTCGTTTCCTATGCAGCATATTGCCCTCACTGCACACAGGAAGTATTGTGAGTAAATTTGGCGCTATCCACCGAAAACCCGTCACCATCACCCGTTTTCCACAATCGACGGGTTTACCTTTTTCTTTTTTACGAGTTTTATTTTGCCGGAGATTTCTGTTCACTTGCGAGATAAAAGCAAAACAAACAAACACGTGAATACGAATACAAAAGAAAGAAGAAACAAAAAAAAAAAACAATTCACAACAACGAAGATCATTGCCTGCTGCTAGTGTTCATAAGAGATCTCCAACCTGTCTACAAATCTACAACTGATATTCTGCCAATACACCACCAGGCGTAAGCAGCAACCGCTTCTAGATACTGATACTAAATCAGAAAGTCAGGCACAGTAGCGAAACGAGACAGGGAGACAGGGCACACGACAAACTCGCAAATATAGGCTACACGCTGCCTGTTAGCCGCTGCTAAGAGCCAGCTGTTCGAGTTGCTGAAATAAGGAAGGAGGTGTTGGACACTCACTGAGCGAATTCAACTATATAAAGAGCCGCAGGTTCGCCGTTCTGCCTCAGAAGATTATATGACCGTCTGGCAAATTCACATGTGCGATTGCGATTTGGCTGGACCGAGATCTTAAAAGTTTAAAACTAAAAAGGATAACTCAACTTGTCAACGGAAACAATATTCTCTTAAGAATTTCGTGAAAAAAAGGATATTTTCTTTGTGAAAAACTTTGTGTTGAGTGATCAGTTTTCAATAACAAAAAAAAAAAGAAGATACAATCATAGACCATAAGATATTTGACCAGTTGTTTATGATTTTCGCGTGCTTTCGTTGAAAAAAAAAAGTTCTCCATCTTTGTGCTAACTTTAAATTTCTGTTAATTTGTTTAAATATCAATTAAGTCATTTAAATATAACAAATCAAAATGGAGCTGCAAATTCAACAACGAAGTGTTAAAGGTACTCAATCATTTGCGGATAATGGCTCAATTATCCATGAGGCGCGGTACACGGTGAGTACAGAAATAATTTTCCGGCTTTTGTGACCGGACAAACAGTCTAATATTTACGGTGAAAATTAGTTTTTTTTTTATTTTTGTTTTCATAAACGGCAAAGTTTATGATTTTTTTAATTTTTTTTTTTTCAAACGATACCAATGGAAAGTTTATTTTAAGAAAATGGAATGTGCAATAATGAGTTAGTGAAAATAAATTTAAAAAAATATTCTTTTAATAGGAACGAGAAAGAGATTACATTTTTTTTTTTTCCATCAAAATAAACAAGATTTTTCGCATGCTTGGCATTTTTTTAATTTATGTTGACTGGACGGGTAATAAATTAAATGTGTAGGTATGCTTACCACAGCAAAATGTCATCAAACGAATTTGAATGCAAATTTTGACAAAGATGCAGTAGTCATAATAAATGGAATTGAATTAGTTTAAAAACAAAAACAAGCTTTTTTTTGGCATACATACGTACATATGTTAATCGAGTTATTAAATTTATGGTACAATCTATCAAAAGTTAATAGGCAAGGAGCGTGTCAAACGATAACTTTTAGGATCTGGTAGCCGATGACTATTTTGACAAATATTGGATAATCCTTCATCATTTTAACATATTAAAGGCGAATAAAATTGTGATTTTAAATTTCATCTCATTGCTAACTTTGGAATTCACTACTCTGTCAGTAATGCTGTAAGGCAGCCAATGGACCAAACTATCATTGGAAGAATCTCAGATTGGAAAGAATTAAGTGAAATTTATATAAATTCATTCATATCCCTTTGCCTTAAGGACACAAAGGTTTAATATCTGGTTACGAACCGAAAACTAGATTTTTCAGAAAAATAGCAATGTAGGTACTTAAATCGCTATCCAAGTTAGTTTGTTACTTTCAGAGAAGACTTGGAAAGTAAGTCCACTGTTATACCTAGGGTTGAAAACCCCAGTCTACTCCTGATACCATTTATATTTTCTTACATAACCGTTTAAATCATTAAGATCATTCAAGAAGTTATTTAGACATGTACAAAGGAAGTGTACGAATGATTCTTCTTCTTCCTCATCGTTGCATAATGCTGAGCATGTGGCCCGTAAGTTAGTTTTGAGAGCTGATCACATTTCGAATTAGCGTTTTCGATTTCTTAGGATTGAGGATAGGCTAGCATTGTCAAGATGATGCCATCTGTAATTTGCTTACGACAAAGCATCGATGTGAATCAGGCGTTTAACAAACAATATAGGCGCCCTGTCATGGTCGAGCTTCCTACAGTTTATTCCTAGAGAACCCTTATCTAGTTAGTTTGTCAGCCGCAAAGTTTAGAGTGTCGTAATGACCTGCTTACCAATAAAATATGATATGCTGTTAAACGATTTCGTTTGGCAGAAGTCCTTCACTGCCCCATATTTTGTTGTGTTGGATACAAGAGATCTGATCAAAGCTTAGCTGCTCATATTAATCACACTATATGTTTATGACAAGCGATGATGCTAACTACAACATGGCCACCCCTAAATCTATTTTAAATCAAGGTGACAGGTTCAACTGTTGGAAAATAGATTTCTTCTTGCTTTGATTGATTGCTGAGCAGTTTGAAAAGACTTCGAAAAGCTTGATTTAATTGTATTAAACATTAAGACAGCAAAAACTGGCAACGCAAGCTAGGGTTTCACAATAGTAAGGCCAACGATTCAGAACAAATGTCTTGTTGGTAATGGTTAATTTACTAAAATCAAATTACCCATTCGATGAAGAGACAAATTTTATTTTGTAAAACATAGGACGATGTACAGTAATTTTCCCCCTAAGGGCTTCGAAAGTTCAAAAATGTTTTACAGACCGAGTAATCGACTAAAATTCGGATTTCTTCCCCTACTAAGTATGGCTCAATATTAATTCTATTGTATTTTGCAGCTCTCCGATTTGTACCCCATTGCAAGGCTCACCAAAAAAATGGACAGTACATTGAAAGTATCAGAGCCAGTTGATGATGTTCCCTACACTGTTGAATTGATTACGGAAAAAGACGCCGATGGTGTACTATCAATGCTCAAGACATTCTTTTTCAAAGTAAGTATTTCATTTTAACACATGTACACATATTACTCCATGGCAAGACATAAGCATATTTACACCTGGCTTTCCCAAGGTGTTGAACAAGTTATTTCTGATTTGACCTCTCAAACCGGACAAATTGAAAAAAAAAAGGATTTCCATCACATGCCAATTAAATCTTTTAGCATGTTTGTTGTGTGCTGTAACCCTCAGCACTATTTGTAGTTGAACAAGGAAAAAGAAAACAATGCTTTGCAAGTAGGAAGTGCCTCTCTAACAGTCACCATTGTCGTGTCAAACTGAATCGGAAGTACTAACTGCCAGAGAATAATGCAATCACAAAGATACTACACCCGACGACAGAATTGACTTAAAATAATTATTCACCTGCAATTGTTTGCCATAAACGACATTCAACAATCTCACGATTTGGTTCACCTTTCATTTAATTTGCATTTCCATGACAATGAGGTCTTGACCAAGCATCAGCAGGTTTTCTTATGAACCCTATTCAACCCCTTGACTAGATGTAACACTGATAGGCCAACATTGTTGCAAATACGAGTATGAATGTTCACTTAATGCACCGGCTTACATTTAAGGACCTCTCTGAGTGTTGATAAAGATCGATTATTTTTAAATGGCTTTATGACACATTAAAATTGACATTAATTGCATAAGCAACGCCAATCGTTGTTTAATTATTCTCATCTTAATGAGCATATCATATGGAAAACTATGACGCCCGTTTAGCATGCAACATTGCAATTCTAGGCGCGAGAAGCTAATAATTGAAGCCTTTCGTTGCCGGCATTGGCAAACATGTAATTATGATTATCGGTGTGCCATCGGGCACGGTTGTCTAAGTTTCGCCTAAGAAATAGAAGGCGTGTCTACCATATGGACACCGAGTGCAAGCACCGCACTGTGGATGTTTTACATCTGGCAAAGTGGTCGGCTGTCGACCGTGTATGTATCAAATTACGATAATTTATTATTTATGAGCTAAATAGCTAGGTGCCATGTAAATGGTTTCATTTTGTAATTAATTTTAATACTGCAAATATGATTCACTATTATTGATATTTATCGACACAAGTATTAGCCTGTAAATGGTTTATCTATAGTTGAGTTATTTAAAGTCCCCGCTTACAATGGATCGGTGAACATTAATCAGATACGGAGATGGAGGAGATAATATTAATGTTGCTTAGTTTAGACTGAAATTGCCGCAATTATGGGATAACAAAGGAATTGCTAATTTGTTATTAATAAATCTATACAAGTTGGTAAGTCGTAGAGCTAAGATTGGAAAAATGTATTTGGTTCTGGATTAAGGGTGGCATATTTTAGAAGTTATTATACTCAGGTCATGATGAACAGAAATTCGCATAAAAAAAAAAAATTGAACTTATAGAAGATTACCGTACTCTTGGCGAATGAACGGTGAGCAGTACTAACAGCAATTAAGGATTATATTTCAAGTACGTGAAAGAGGTCACTGCGAAACACTTCAGTTATTAGTTAGTAGTGGTTTCGATATTCCTGTACATATTTATCATGCAATTATTCTTCAGATCTCAAATTTTGTTGACCAAATATGAGATCAAATCTGAGGATAATCAACCGTTTAGCTAAAAATGGATCACTGAGGGTCTTTAAACTTTAAAGCAGTTCCTCTTCATGAGAAAACCCCAATTATAATGCCTTAATAAATTCGAATTTGGGATGGTTATTGAAGTCAGTTCATTCTTTCCGTATTAAAAATACCTCCCACATGCACCTCATAGCTAAGTTTATACTCTTAGTTTCATTTAAAACTTGTTATATAAGGTTTGTCAACTTAACTTAAATTAGTCATAAATTTCCCACTACCGCTAAAACTAATTTGCAATACAAATATGTAGGTATGTAGCATAGTTAAACAAAACATTTAGAGATCGGTAACTTAAACCTTGTCCAGTCATTGATCTCTCTTGGTCGACTGTCTGACGTTATCTTTACAAGTCGGAAATCAATGAAACTGAAACTATAAAAAAAAGCATAGCAAAACAAATGGAGTAGATGCGACGCTACTTTGTTTATATCCATGAGATCTCGCACCACATGTCTTGGCATTCCATTGGAGGTAAAAGAAAAATAAAAAAATCTTTTAATTGCTAAATCTTGCGCCGGGCATAAATTATCTTTTTGAACAGATATTACGCTATGAAGCCGCGTGTGTTATGCTTACTCAATAATGTTTGTTTACTTTCTTTTAAAGGATGAACCACTCAATACTTTCCTCAACCTTGGTGAATGTCAGGAACTGGAAAAGTACTCCTTGAAATGTATACCTGAAGCGTGTTCTTTCAAGGCCGTCAACAAACAAGGTGAAATTATTGGAGTATTTCTAAATGGCCTCATGCGACGACCAGTAAGTTACTAAGCGACCTTTTAATAAAGCATCATCTAATAAAAAATATGTCTTTAGAAACCCAATGATAAACACGAAAGTGCCGCCGAGTCATGTGACCACCCTAAATTCAAGAAAATTCTAACACTCATGGACTACATCGAAGAAGACTTTAATATTTTCGATCACTTCCCTAACGCGGATGTTATTTTAGATGGAAAAATTGTCTCCGTCAACACCAACTACCGAGGCTTGGGCATCGCTGGCCGTTTAACTGAAAAAGTTTTAGACTATATGCGCGAACAATCAATTCCTGTGATGCATGTCTTGTGCTCAAGTCACTATTCAGCTCGGGTTATGGAAAAACTTGGTTTCCATGAGGTGTATCAAATAAAGTACGAAGATTTTAAAATTAACGGTGAGGTAGTGCTACGGCCAGCTAAACCACATGTGGCAGCTAGAATTTTAGTTAAGGAAATTAATAGATCGTCGAAAATCTAAATGTTTCCAGTGATTTATTATAGTTTTGTTTGTTGAAAGTTTCAAGGGGTGACTATATTGTATGTTATATTTATTTTAACAAAATTTTATTTTTTATTCGAGTTCTACAATTTTTGTTTTATTTGTATAGAGCAACACTTTGAGAGTGTTGTGAGATCAAAACGCTTATTTTCTTGTAAATTTTTGATAAACCAATATTGTATGTATACCAATTTGTTATGACAAGATGTTATTCATTAAAATGAGTAAAAAAAAAAATGTTTTAAATAAGTAAGGGTCAATTATGTGTAGCTTATTATATTTATTGATGATTAAATAGCATTGACGTGCATTTAACGCAAGTATAATTAAATTGTTATTAAAAGTTTGACGAGGGAACGTACAAATTTTTTGAATTTATTAAATAATGAGTGTTGTTCAGTGAACCGTAGAATGTTAATACATAAACTTAGGTGTGTGAAATATTTTGCACAAAATGTTATATAATAGTTCAGTTCAAAATGATATTGGATGAAATAAAACTAAGAAAATATTAATAAAATAATTGCGAGTTTTTATCTACGTATTAAATCTACGTTACATGTGCAAGAAAAAGGTTTAGATTCCACCTCTATCATAATTATAAAACTATATTTAGGGCGACAACTTGTAGACAGCCAGGGTCTTGCTTACTGTTGCTGCAACCATTCATTTTGTGTGTATTATATTTTCCACCATATTATTGCAAATTGAGATTGAGAACCGAAAACGTTTGCTTGTTTTTCTGAGGCTCGAACCTGTGTCTGCTCGCATAACAGTCCACACCATTTAATACTAACCCAAGGCATTGGACCACCCATAGCGGGTACAAGTCAAATTGCACATGGAAGTAATGTGGGGTTCACCGTCATGTGGTGCTGCACTTCTACTATGAAAGAAAAAATTAACAATCTTGAGATGAAGATCGCGGCACTCTGAATAAGCCAAGTAAACCAGAATAGAACAAACTCATCTATGTCTAAATTGGACGAGGTCATTTTTTGATACAGCCACTGAAAAATGTAAATACCTTTGGGCTATTGAGAAGTGCAATGGAGCAGGAGAAGAATGTTCGATATTAAATTCAATATATGTAATAAGAGTATATACTTATGTATATCCCGAATAGCCCTGCAAGATTAAACTTTCTTAAGAGCAATGGCTTAAATCAAACTTGTTATTTTGAAAAAGGGTAATTTTTGTACGCCTTCTGTTACCCCGTATTATCTTCTCTGAAATTATGTATCGAATTTATTTTCCAAACATGATCGCAATAGAATATCTTTGCCAGTCTTTCTCGGTCTTTACCAAAGATGATGATTGCTTATCTAAATGATACCTAATAATAGCTGAACACAGTCTGGTTTTATCGTATATAGTAAAGAAAAACTTAAACCACCTTCAGCATCGATAACAGTCGCGGTTGTTGCTTGACTAAGATATTCCCAGTTTTTAACATGGTGTTGCATAATCCCTCGACAGCTCCAGAGTCGCTTCAAGCGGTTTTATCATTGCTGTCATTATGTCCAAACATGTATTGCATTTTAGATATTGACCCTAGTCTGTGCTTATTATAGTTGGGACACCTATATTATATTCACGAACTGAAAAGATCGTGAGCAGAAACTGGCCAACAAGAAGGTGCTACAAAACTAAGGTCTGTAAAGAATTTAGTACAAATAACTCATGTAAAAAATATAGATATCCGTTTGATTTCTTTACCGTCAACCTGTTTCTACATAAAAATCACTTAAAAAAAAACAAAAAACACAATTTTTTTATAAACAAAAGAAGAAATAAAAATTACTTTTTATTTCTTCTTATGTTTATTTGTACTATTTTTATTTGGGTTTTATGTTATCATCTAGTTATCATCTTTTCCTCCATTCTCTTCAATTGCTCATCATTTCCGAATTTTTGAGCATTCGCTCTTACGGCGGCATGATGTTCTCCAGCTTCTTTCGATTTTTCATCCAACTGACTGCGATTGAATGTGAAATTGGTCCTTAAACGAGACATTGTTTTAAATAGGTTCACATGGAATTCAGTAGGCGATTACCTTACGGACACAAATCCTAGTCCGACGCCAATCATTGCAAATACAACCAGTGCCGCTACCACTTTTGCATTTGAAACTCTTTCCAAGCCCTTTATTCCGTAGTATGGACCAGGATTAGGATTATAGTTTGGCTTAACTTCCCAGGGCCTATAAAATAATTTTTCTGGTAACATATTAATAACATTTATAGAAGCCCGCGCAACACATATAGTTTGTTAATGAATATTGTGCAATGTCATAGATATGAACAACTTTCTAGATTCAATTGTAGAACTACAGCCCCACCCTAGCATCATGTATTGTAATTTTAATGAACATTGTGATTTGTTTTGCAAAAGAGTTTTCTGTGGCTCGTTAATTGCATACTCGTGCTTAATAACTCAATAAAAATTTCTAAATGATTTTAAAGTTACGTGTACCTAACATACTTAGATGACAAAGCTTTTTTTCTTAATTATATTTAATATATTCAATCGTGAGGTGAGGTATTTAATTGATATCCTTATGAAGGGATGAATAAGTGTTTCTACTAACCTATGAACTTCTGGGTTTTTAAACCCTCTACTTTGTTTGTCGCCTCCCGCTAAAAGATCTTGATCGTAAGCATTGCGGGATGCTGTCTTGCTTAGTACTTTATATGCTTCTGCGATTTTTACAAATTTGTCTGTGCTTTTGGCGTCTGTTTTGGCTCCTTTGACATCCGGGTGGTACTGTGAAGTGATAATAAATAAGTTGTTTTGCAATCGGATTTAATTTAATTTAATTTAAAGCAGTGCACTTCATTATACACTGTCAAGCCACACAATGATAGGTATTACAGTGAGTTGTCTGCATATGCTTTTAAACAAAGTTCTTACAATCTTCCAACTAAATTGAGCCAGTTCTTTGCCTATAAAAAGTTAAGGCTGTTACTTTCCCATCCATAAAAGAAAAACAGCGATGAAAGCAATGCACGTTATTTGATACGGATCAGTTCTGAACATGATCAAACGTAATGATAACGACTATTAATTGTACATTTTTATTGTGAGAATGTTTAGTGATCCTCTTTTGTTTCATCATGATGATATAATCAAAAATAATAAGAATATAAAAAATATGCCTAAATCATGATTTCAGTTACACGAAGTGATCGTAATCTGAGTGTGCGATCGGTTGAAATGAAGGGACCTCTTTTACCTCGCTTATGAAAAGAAGTCCGATCGCTCCTTTATCTGTTGTTCATCGATCTGAGATAGTACCAATTGAGAATACGTATGTTTTCAAAATAAGAACATATGTCTTTCGTCGATTGCATTTGGATAGAAAGGATTGAGAATTAAAAGATTTCATCAGATTGGGGGTGCATTATACCACTACAGATTGTTTTTTTCTAATTAAATGTTGATTTCGTCCATTTAAAACAACATAAAATCAAATCCATTCAAAAATATTACTTTTAAAAAAATCTAATTTGCAATTACAGCTGATTTTGACATTTCTCACAAATCTGTTCTACCTCAAGAGTAGGTGCAGAAAATCTGTCCAGGGCAGGGTCATCGAACACAAAGCAGAACATGAACTGGACAGAAATTGTTCTCATTGAACACGAAAACTTGTCCAGCTCATGAGCCGGACAGCCTCATTGAACAAAGCTAAAAACATATGTTCTTATTTTTGACAACATATGACTTTTACTGTATTCTGTGCGTACTTGATCTGTCATTTTTCACAAAGTTCTGCTCAGGTTTTCTATTTGAACAAAGTTTAAATTAACTCGCTGGTAAGAAGGTGAATTAATCTAAGAAAATATCTTTCTTCGGCTTCAATCACAGAAGAAATACATTTCGAGTGTTTTTTTGGGGATATGTTTACATATTTCAACAAATGGTTATCCGCTGATTTAGAAAACTGCACGAGAAAATCATCATACTTTTAATTGCCGCGAAATCATCAACGGCTAACTTGTCTATTTTGTAACAGATGATAGAATGGTTTATATTTCGCAACTTTCTTTGTGCAAAGTTTCAAGTTAAGCAGACTCAAATAATTATTTACCTCTTTTGTTAATTTTATAAAGGCTTCTCGAATTTCTTCAGGTGTGCAATTTTGATCGAGGTTGAGGACATCGTAATGAGTTTTTGAACCAGTTGCATATGATCGGAATCTGAAAAAACAATTTGCAAAATTATTATCTCTCATTAATAACTTGACTTCTTACAATTGGCTGAACGATTGATTTATGCCGAATATTAGAGTTTGGAGCATTTTGTATCTTAAGCTAATCTATTTGTATATTTACAGAAATTTTGAAGCGAAATTAAAAAAAATAAATCGAAAGCAAAAATTTCCTTCAACGCAGTCAGCTGTTGATGTTTCTGACGTCAAATAGTTAAAATGACAGATGTATGGTCATTCACAATAGAAACATAAGAGATTTTTCAATTGTGATGTGAATTGATTGGATTTAACTGGTTTGTGTATATAATAGGAAGAGTAATCTGTATTGCCGACATTAATGTTTGTGTGGCTTCCGGCGGACATAGTCGCGAGAAGCATGAATTTGAACCGATTTTCAAATGAAGAATCGGCAGCACACCCTTTACTATCTGTGCCAAGGAATTTGAATTTTTAAAAAAGGTTTTAGGCCCAATGACTTTCTTTTTTGAAGATTATGAAATGTAAAAACTTTCAATAAATCTAAGATTGCAAAAGGATGAAACGCACTTCAGCCGTCCTGGACCGAAGCTCAGTTCTCCTTGTTATAAGGGTCTTACGACATTCCGCGAAGCTGTGCGGCTGACGAACTGAGCAGACAATGCTTTAAATGTGCAAACAGAATTAATATTGGGAATGATAAAGCTTCTCCTTCGAAAACAAATCATAGATAGCAACATCTTCACTATTGAAGCAATGATAGGCTTTTTCGGCTTATCTTCGATTCCAAAAGATGGATAGTATTAACAGGGCACTGCAAACATGCTCAGCTTTTGGGCATTGTGTGCAAGGATTTAGGGAAAAGCTGCAGAGCTGAGGAAAATGAAGAAACTATCATACATTTCCTTTGCACTTGTCGCACCCTTAAGAACATTAGAAAAACATTCTAAACACTATCAGTATGATGAATCTAAACTGTTCCGTAAGGAAATCTAAATTGTTTTAGGAGTAGTCTAGAGTTCCCAATCCTAGCACTCACAGTCATTTTATTTAACAGCTTAACACGTTTCTATTTCGAGGTCTTGATATCTAGAGCAAACAAGTGTATGGCAAACAATTGGGAATCAGAATGTAGAGGGTTTTTGTGAAACACTGCTACGATTGATTGCCGCTCATCTCTGATATGGTGAGACATTTTGGTAAGGCGAACGAACTCGCCAAAAAAGGTACTAACCTTAGGACGTTGCGGAAGAAACAACACTTGGCTATGCCTATCGCTACATGCAAACACTTACTCAAGCTGGATGCTAATGGCAAAGCCAACAACAGATGAAGGCACGGCCAGACTTTTCTAGTGGCCAGGCAAACCTGGTCTAAACTTAACTTATAACTTTATTAAAAGATAAATAAATTATACATTTAATACAAAATAGGTAAAGCGCTAGCTACCAGGGCTTTCGGCTAGGGGTTATCAAAAGTTATGCACTGGATCGACTCTTATACGGTTTTGTTCCAAAAAGAAATGCAAAATGTTTTCCTTCCGCCTTATCACAGGGTTCATCACATAGCTAACGCGGTAATCCTTGGGGGCCCAAGGTGTATGTTCTTTCTTTGTCGGTGTCAGTGCGAGATTAAGACTACACACTGTGGGCAACGATGTCGCAAGAATGGACTAAATCCAATCCTTTTCCCTGCGTTTCTTCAAGATGTCCTTAGGATGCTTGTTCTTATTTTTCAAGCTCTCAAATCAATTTTTAAAATGTCTGTCTTTTCACACCAAAATTAATTTATTATCCAAATTGTGTTTTTATTTTTAACCCACATTCCCCCTCGTTTATAGTCACTTTCGACCTTCAAATAAATTTCAAACCAATCTCCAGTTTAGGTAAAGATGATCTTCTTTTATGAATTAGTTGTTTTCCTCAAGCAATTACTCCCCTACCATTTACGGCAATTACATAAGTATGATGTTTCGGGTGAACGGACTCCGCCCAACCCTAAAGCAAACAAACTTGATAATCGCTGCCGAAGGTCTAAATAAATTGCCCAGAGAATAGGCTTATTACCAAGGCTTTTTCATCCGCTGCCACTATGTACTCGTAGTTGTTGTGTGTAAAAATATTTACATGCAAAAACTAAAATGAACAAAATACACGCAATATAAGTAGTTTGCTTATATGTACATATATTTATTAAACATTATAAACAATTAAAAGTAAAGTGTATAAAAAATATTTAATTTCGATGTTCGGTAATGAAATGGATTCCTTACAACTAATGCTTGCATTATATGGATAAAATTATATATAAAAACGTTACGTAGAGACAACAATTTAAAACGAGAATATACAATTTGTAAATAAATTATACATGTTTTTCTTTCTCTTGTTTAGATACGGACAGTAGTTGTTTTATAATTCCGATGCTTTGTTTGATAGAGGCGAGATGATGTCTAGGGAGCATTAAAACCAGGCTTTTGCCATATCCAAACAAAAGTTGAAAGCATCCTCTAGGCGTAGTCACGGCCACTGTCCAGTTTTCTCATCTATAAGAAACGTTCAAAAATTTCAGATACTCATCGTTTTAGAGATCTCCATCTTTCCGCACTAACCTCTCGCTCATCGGCATGTGTTCTGTACTTGTCTGATGAGTCGGTGCGATCTGGTGGTGGCTGTTCCAACGATTGTGTGTATATAAGTGCTGCAGCGATACCACCGAGGATTGGTCCAACCCAATATACCCAGTGATCAGTCCAGGTATCTGTGATAACGGCAGTGCCAAGGGTTCGGGCGGGATTCATACTAGCACCAGTATAACGGATCGTTCCCAAATGACCAAGGGTGACAGACATTCCAATGGCCAAAGGTGCAGTAAAGCGGGAGTCTAAATAAAGTCACACATATTCATCAATTTTTTATTTTAATTTTTTAATATATTTGACAACATACCAGGCTTGTTACCATCGCATGCTCCGAAGACGGTCAGCACCAAAACGAGTCCTAAGAAGAATTCAATTCCCAAACCTTGGAGTGGAGTTATGTTGGGAGCCAGAGTTGTATGACCCAAACCATAATAATATTGCTCATCGATAAGGGTCTGAAGTGAGAGATTTTAATGAAAAACCGGATTGATCAGCGATTTTGGCTAACACTCACCTTAATCGCAGCCGTACCTGCTATCGCTCCAATACATTGGAATAGGATGTAAAGTACGCTACGAAGAACACTTATGCGTCCGGCGACAAGCATTCCGAAAGTCACTGCTGGATTAACATGACCTCCACTAACATGACCGACAATCTGTATCCAAATGAGGCGAGAATAAATTAATTTAAATTTCAAATGCAATTTCAATTGAAAATTGACGGCACAGACCACAAATGCGAAAAAGGAAATAACCAACATATTTGGTCAGATGTATTGCTCTGTAAATTTTGCATGGTCTAACCGCCATAAGACTTGAGTCATAATGTTGAGAGGTAGAGTATAGATTGTCGTTTTATGAGAATATTATGTTGAAGATTGAGATGAAGTAGGGAAGATTGCATAAGCTTCAGTACTCCAACGGATTGTGTCATATTTTAAAAATGCCTTTGAATTGTTTTTAATATAAATGCAAACAGGTCGCAATAAAACCCGTATGTGTCGGTTTCTAAACAAAAAAAAAATGTAATTAACAGATCTAGGGTGTCAAAAACGACATCGTCTCGTCCATGTGATGATATAGAACTCCAACAAGATCATGAAAATAGCTAACATAATCTATATTCCTTTTCAAGGGCATGGCCCACCGCACCTTAGGGTGAAAAAACAGACCACAATGCTGTTTAAATTATAAACTCAAGTTCAAATTAAGAAACGTGATTTATTTTCCTTCCGCCTTGTAATAATCATTTCGATTTTATTTTAAGTTAATTTTTTATTATTCCTAATGGAATGCATATACGAGTATTCTTCCTTTATAACGTAACTAATTACGCATTAAATTTTAAATGAACAAAGTGCCCACTTCGTTCATTCACCAGCGTCACCAGTACTAATTGGTTTGTATATTTAATTTAGTAAATAAGTTAAGTCAGAAAATTCGCATTCAACAGGCTTACATAGAGGTTTATTACTTTCTGTTTGCATTAAATATGCAAAAAGGTGTTGAAAAAAAAAGGTTTGCGAAACTATGCTGTCATAAAAATACTAGGTATAATGGGCCTATCGCGACAGATCTTCTTATAAAATCTCAAGGCAGCTTCTGCATTGCGTATTTTACTGGAGAAAACTCCTTATGGTTAAACCTAGCCTCAATCTTACCCACTACGCCGTGTTAAGCAGTTTACACAGATTTGGCTTTCGGATCTGTGGCCTGTAATTTTTACAGTTTACCTCTGTGACACTTACACCTGATGTGAGGAGTCTCTTGAACGTTTCAATAAGAAATGACGAAAGACTCATAGGCATAAGGATTTAGCCGTAATATGACTTTGTTTTCCTGCATTAAGTATGGAAATTAAGTTGATTTCTAGTCTTTGCGTGCACACAGATGGATCAAATATCTTAGGGCAATCAGGGGCAATATTGAAGGTGGGCAATGGAGAAAAATATCTGTCCCAACAGACCTAAGTGAAAATCAAATGCTTATCAACTAGCAAACCATCCGCTATTAATTTCTCCCAATGAACGCCAATCATACATGGTAGGACTTCAAACATAAATTGCAAGTACATGCTTATACTTATGCGATCCAAGCTAATCGTGCATTCAATAAATTTTGTCAAACAACAATTATCTTTCTGAAATAAATGTCCAAAAAAGGAATGAAATACGTTCGATGAATGACACAATACGTACACTGACCAAATGAGGATTGCCAAATACGGCAAACGCACCATAGTGCGTGAAGTTAAATAAATCATTTCGATGCTGTACTCCCAACTGACTCTGATCTCATCTAATGCTATTGTATAATTCAATGAACTTACCGTGATTGCCATGAAAACTCCAAGTCCAAATGCCAATGCCTTGAATAAACCATCTTCTGGTTGTGTACAAGCGCCACATGCGAAAAAGTTCAATATGAAGTTTCCTATTGAAAGAGCAGTTTAATAATTGTAATTAAACGGAGAAAGGGTCGCTTTACCTATGAATTCTCCAACCAACGCCTGCCAGAGTCGTTTGTCCTTTGATTTAAGTTCGTTGATTCCCAGGTTGTATTCAAATTTCCCAGCCATATTTGTAGCTCAATACAATAATTTCTGCAATTAAATGAGTGGCAATATCATTAATACTGATAATACAAGATGCGCGGTAGTAAAAATATCAATCAATTTAATTTACGATCACTAAATTGCAGTTCTCTCTTAAGTAAGAGAAAATGCTGTCGGCACCAACGCATAGCACACGCTGTTTGATTTCGATTGTAAAAATGTACAACTGCGAGGGAATTAATTTGCGGAGCTACGTATAAAGCTTCAAGTGGACTATTTAAACTGATATCTGGGCCGTATTTTACGAGCGTTTGTTGCAGAGATTGGCTTTCTTTTAGTGCCCATCGTATTCGAATGTGTGCTTTCTAGAACTGACGTGGGTTATTCTTTCAAATAAAGTGAAGTGAATTGTTGAAGATTAAGTAGTTAGGTGCGATTTGTTTCAAGATGAAGATAAGATATTTTATGTGTTAATGAAATTCTACGAGCATGTTTGTACATGTGTTTTTTTTTTTTATAGAAAGCGACGTTAACCTACTTAGAATTGATCGATTCCCAAAGAGATCATTGCTGACATTTTTCGAGATTGCAACAAACAACGATCCTTCTATAGATGTAAAATTTTGGATTGCATGGATACCGGCATTTGGAATATACTAGAATAACCATAAGATTTATTAAACAATTTCCAAATTAATGGTGTACATAGATTGAAAACTGCTACGAAATATTCAAGCTCAGATTAACAAATTTATTAAAATTATTCCTTTCATCAATAACAGTGTTACTATTTGTATCCTCTTATAGGATTTCGAACTTAAGCTGCTTTCTTTCCTTAATTCGAATGTCGGGGTTATGCGTCAAGATAAGTCATAAAAACAATTAAAATACACTTTACAAATATAAGCGCCGACCCCTTTTATAGCCAAGTTCACAAAGAGCGGAAATGCTTGTAGATATGCTTGATGCCCTGTGGGATCAGTTGCCAATTTAAGCAAGGATTCAAAAGAGATACTTAAACTGTTGTCATGATACTTTTTTATTTTTTCAAATTTCTTGAGGAAGCTTTATAATCATCTAACTGCCTTCAGTTTTGCACAGCAAGTTAGTTGTGGATCACTTTCCACTTGTACATGCCTTCTAAGGTGTCATTCCTAGTTAGATTCGAACACGGGGCGTGGCCATTTTAATCTCCAAAGTCGCGATCAAAAATCATGTCAAGAACTTATAATTCGAGAAAATCAAGGAAGATCTTTGTGCATTCTCCATTAACATTCTGCATCGAATGCATTTGCCGTGTATGTTAGAAATGGACATGGTGTGTAGAACTTGTCTTTGTAATCATCGTCAGCCTGTCTCTAGACGAGATCCCTAGCAACAAGTCACAACAACATTGTAGGAAACCATCCGGCTGACTAATTAGCTTTACAAGGCTCTCTGAACCCGTAAAGAAGGAAACTCGAAGCGCCTTTGTCGATGGTTAAGATCGTGATTAACACTCACAAAGCAAATCATAGATGATAACATCTTGGCAAAAGGCATGCTCAGCATTTGGGCATTGTATGCAATGATTTCTGCAGAAGCTGCAGAGGTGATGAAGGCGATCTAACTCTTGCCCTTCACCTTTGGTGAATACTTCAAATTGTCTAAACACTGCCAGTGCGACCGCTCTAAACTATTATGTTAATGGTTTCAGAAGCAAGTAGACTGGGCTTATCAACCCTAGCACTCGCAGTGGTATTAAGAATGGACCTAATTTTATTCAGATGTGGGTTAGAAATTTTAGCTGTTTATTTGTGACTGTAGACAAGATCTTGTACATAATGTAGAGAAGTTAGAACATACAAAGAAATCGATGCTTAAATTCATGATGCATTCATTCATTCGAATAAACATATATTCAGGTACATACTTCGTAGATATAATACTTTATAGTATGTTACTGCCTTTAGTACAGAATTATTATCCATCATTGTCCCAATAAATACATAAAAGAAAATAAATGTGCTATGAGTACATCATTCTCATTAATGGATAACTTTATTCCAAAAACATAATAACCATGTCATAAAGACCTTTAAAGTACTTGTGAATCTACCATCAATGTCATTTAAATCATCAAAATGCCATTTAATTTTCAAAGCCGCGTTTGCGTTGTGTTATTTTTCTTAATTGAAAATATTGCATAGATTATAGGCGGTAATCTTTTCATCCTACAATTCCTACTCCATGGATGACACAATTCATAGAAAACGAATTAAATTATTTTAATTAAACCCACAGATGTCCGATGACTTCAAAGCATTGCAGATATTCGCAGTACAATATTCGGTACATGAAGTCACGTATCAAGATTAGTTCGATTGATTTTAAAACGTTTTGAAATCGTTAATAGCGTGCAATGATAGGAACATGGAAATTAAATTAAATTGCAAATGCTAAAAAAAATTAAACAATTATTTGCTATTTTTAGTTGAAAAAATCCTGTACAAGCGTTATCGTTTCAACCTTTACGAACACTTGGTTTTACAAGAGGAAATTCATGAGAGAGGAAACTTAAGTGCCAAACTCTTGTTAAAAATATGAATTACAAGCGTTGATAACGACGAATGTGTACATAGCTGGAGTGGAATAACTTCTTAAGTGCAAGAGGTGGTGATACGAAAATATGTTGAATAATTTGTGTGGTTACATTTAAAAAAAAAATTCCAACAATGTCGAATTGCGTGTGACAAACATGATAAGGATAAAGCCAACCGGAAAGAAGTATGAAAATAAGAGATTTTCGAAAAAATTTAGCCTTGAATTCATAAAAATTGATAATTGTTTCGTTAAATATAACTTTACTTAAGTTGAAAATGCAAGTACTAGCAACTCAATTTTGAAATTTGGAATTTTTTTTTATCAAGACCATAGTTTGCGGCGAATGTTCGATTCAAAAAAGGGGTAGCACAGACAAAACTATCCAATCAAATCTAATGACTTTCCAGTCATTTTCACAGCATTAATTTGGTTCAGGCAATACCGTTTTAGATTTAATTGTCTACTAAAACAACAAACATGAATGTAACTACACAAAAACAATAAGCCAGTACAGTACAGCGATTTGGTACGTGCTCGGCATTGCAAATTTGTGGTGTCGTTCAATCATAAGCAAATACAAGTGCTCTTTGATTGTGCCAAGTGAAGTCATAAAACCGATTGTTAAATGTGCTATTTATTTAAGAAAATGCGACAAAACACTCTCTTTAGACATTGAGAGTTGTATAGCAGAGCCGTGCAAACAATTTTGTATTTATGGACTATCATAAATTGCACTAAATCATTGGTAAACGTAGAACAAAGTATCGGTATTATTTTTATTTTATTTTTCATGAAATACGCCTTCTACTCACAAATTAAATATTATGATATCAAAGCAAACCTGACATCATAATAAATGGTAAATACTTCGTTGATCTACCAGCACATAAAACAAATTGCAAAGTAAGCTCACCTTGAATTGAACAATATTTGTTGGTGCAGATCACTTTCAAGATCAGCATCATTTCTGTAATAGGCTAATGAGCACAGGCCCCCATAATCGCTTTGAGAGGTACCTTGTTAGCTCACGATCATGTCATGGCATTAATTCGGTGAGAATTGATCGCGGTGTGAACAAATTTGTAGTATGAGCTCAGCAAAACACCGCCATGGATGGATTAGAACATAGCTCATAAGGCCAAGTGGTGATCTCGTTTCACTCTTAACCAAACGCTGCTGGGGGATGATCGAATCGGTGTTGTTAAGACATAAAGAGTACTTGAGTTGCGCGCCACAGTGTGGGCAACTAAGAATTTTAATTGAAAAAAAAACTGCCTACAGTCCAGAGAAGGAAATAATAATAGAAACTTAAATTGTTCGTGTCTGATAAGAAGTTTTTTTTTTTATTTGGGTTTCAGTTTCTCCTTTAATATTTCCGGTTTTCTTAAAATCTCACAAGTAATTGTTAAACAATGCATGGGAATTGCTTATGAGCGATACATACCTATACACACATATATTTTTCACCTATAATTGTCGATTAACTACTTATGAATGGGATATATGATCATGGAAAGATAGTCAATTCATTGGAATTGCATCAGATCGTGCATCGTTTGAGATTTAAAAATTTCCATTGAAGTTATGTTCATTCGTAGGCCAACTAGAACTGCTTTGATTCTATACCTTTGAATGCCAATAGATTAATGAATATCTAAGCATAGTCACACTTCCAATAAATTTGTTTTGAATTGCAGTTCAACGCCAGGAACCTTGAACGATAAATGAAATTCCTCTTTCTTTTTAGAGGAAAATACTATGAGTAGTTATATTGGTATTTAAGGGCTTTATGCTTTATGTGGGGAAGCAGTTGGACTTGGGGACAAAGCAAATTCGTAAATATGATAGAAGTACTCCCCGAGGTATTTTCTTCTCTGCTTTGGTAGGACAGGACAGGTAGGAGGTTGGCTACTATTTCTTCCTCCTTCTCGTCTATATAGCTTCTGCAAAAAAAACTTTTCCAATAGCATGTCTACGTATTAAGCAATGCCCAATGAAAGCTTCTGCTATAGGGTTAAGATAGACAATAATTTCCCTATTCTTTTCAAATCCAGATTATTTCAAGGCTTTTAGCCTTGACTATGACTATGTTTAGTATAAAAGCGTTGCCCTTCACTGCGTTAATTAAAAGCCAAGCGAGATCCCTATTGTAGCATTATACAAAAGGTTAAGTAAGTATGTACTATAATAACACAGTTGAAAACCATATGGTAAGTGAGATCGCGTGTCGATTGTGTTATCTAGCTGAGTTCACCAGTCGCAGATTTTTGTGTTCTATTCCGAGTGGGGCTCTAAGTGGTGCATTCAACCGCAGGGCTTCCTTCCGCTCTTAGTGTAAATTCAATTTTCTTCATTAAGGTATGTATTTGGAAGATTAGAAAAATACACATTTCATTGTTTCTATCCTGCGTGGGATGAAATGACATACAATATTTCTAAACACTGGCTATTTAGATTAAATGTTTTAATTAATTATAAATTAATTTTGAGGCAAAAAGTACGCCCACGACTCTTGATTGTCTACTTGAAGTTTTGATTTTCCCGAAATGCAGAGCAACGGATGTGCTCTACTTACTAGAGTAGAACATAGAAATGTGCGTGTTGTGCATACGAGATATTTAACTAATTGTACCTACTTGTAAATTTAATTTGGAAAATATGTTACAATGACCAATATTCTGTATTTTTGTTTTATTTCCTCAACCTCATACTCATTTTGATTATCATAGAGCTCTATATGTAGAACAATTTGATTAATGAGTCCGACAGGTAAGAAACTTAGATCGTAGGTGGGTGCCACCCACTGACAGAATATGATATCAGGAAATATATTTTTCGTCACGAAGCTGTGATATGCTAAGACTTTAGACTTTTAGAGAGTCATTTCTTAACAAACGAATGATGTAGTCGAATCAACTATTAAAGAAATTCTTGTAAACATAAGACTAATGACTGACGTCATCGGTCGCTAACAGCGTGTTATTTTGGAGGCATTCAGGGCAATTTATGAACTGGTGAAACGGGTTAGTTTTGAAGTGAACAAGATCATAACAGAATACCTATGTGCAGGCTAAATATCAACAAGCACCGCCTGGGATAAAATGTCAATATTAATATCTTTAATTTCGAAGTCGTTAGGGAATTCATCTACCCCGGTGCTAACATCAAATTTACAAGTGACAAATTCCTTCTTTCCACTTTGGTTTAATACATATTCTGCCAGTTTACAAGTATAACTAAACGATAAGTAGAAAAGCAAAGTAAATATTGATGGCTTTTGAACGAAAAATTCTTCGTCGAATATTTGATCCTGTGTGCGAAGAGTTGGAGGAGAAGATATAATGGCGACCACAAGATGTAGATGTGTTTCAACAAACCAAAACACGACGATGACGTTGGCTTGGTCAACAACAACGCTCCAGCAAAGAAGATCTTCGCGCCTGAGCCCCCAGGATAGAATTTACAGAAAGACCGGCTCTTCGGTTCGAAGACCGAGCGCAAAAATTGGAAAAGGAGTGTCTTGGCTGGATGAGGACAGAGGGCTACCATGCCTCAGGCGAGAACTACACAAGGGCAATGCCGTGTAAGGTAAAGTAGGGATTAATAAGACTGATTGCATCATTATTTCAGGTATTTATCAGAAATTGTGTTCGAAAGCTATGCCAGAAGGTAGAAATAATTTATCAATTTCAAGATGCATGAGGAACTTGATAAAATAGTCACAGATAATGCTTAGACGATGTCAATCTAAGTTTCTATTTAGATTAAGGTACCTGCAGATAGCAATATTCAAACGGTAATCGAAAAATCTATTGATAATAACGATGAATATTGGGGAAACTTTAATAAATAAAAATATATTTTGAGAAATCTTCATCAAATTTAATTAAATATGTTTGATGGCAAATCAAAAATGGTAAACAAGATGCGCTAACATGCAGTTTGAGAACTCTCGCAAATATGTATATATGTAATTATATATGTAGCTGCCATAAAGAATTGAGGTTAGTCATTTTAAAGGCGTTGGTTTGATTTGTCCAATATGAGATCACCTCGACTTTAATATTTTAATTGAATTGAATAATTGAAAAATAAGTCGTACCGACAATCCAAAATGAAAAAAAGCTTACGTCACTTTACCACAATTAACCACACTCTCATTAAATAGAGTAAATAGGTAACGGATATAAAAACCATTTTATCTCTTAATCTCAAAACATCATTAAAGAGATTGCAGCTTAATAACTGAACGAATAAATTGCTGTTGTAACCGTTTTACTTATAGGACATGGCTACATTTGTACATATGCATACATAGATACATGTTTCATTTGAAAATCACAAAAATTACGAGTTGATCAAGTGTGGATTGTTTTTGCTCCTCATAAACCTGTTCTTAGCCTCCTTCAATCTTGGAAGTTTTACATAAAAAAAAAATATATATATATATAATAAGAAACCATGAATCGGACAGCTCATCAAAAGCTATTATTTTTTATCTCCATGTAAAGAAATGTTCTGACCTGTAGGTATTAATTTCTTGTAAAGCAATTAAATTTTTTTTAGTGTAAAGAGAATAAAACTTAAAAAAAAAACCAGCATCTGAGAAAACTCAACATGTTTTGTTATTATACGGTTGATGTTGCATATATAAAAAAAAAATACAATGTAATATCTAATGGAGAAAAAAACTGATTCAATTTGAATTTATTTTAAACAATCTCTTAACCTTGAATTATTTTCTCGGCTTGAAATTTTTAATAATTACATGATTTTGTAATTTGTTTACAAAATGTTAAAATTATTTTGACACTGAATTACAATTCAACATTGAATTGAAATTCTTTTGGAACACGAGTGTTGTTTAATCACAAAAATAACTTCGGGTGTCTGGGATGGTTATCGACTGCAAACACCTTCAGAGGTGTAATTTTGCAAACCAATCCTAACCAAATTTATTTAACAAGTTTTTTATAATGAAAGCTTCTCCCTGCTGTCTACATTGCACCAACAATCAATTTGGATAACTTGATTATTTTAATTATCACCATTGTATTAAGTTTTACACACAATTAAGGACACTGTATGATCATATGTACATACCTGTGAGAAAATTAAGTTTTTTTTTTTTGTTGGAAAATTTAGCACTTTCGATCAAAGATGCACCGTGCACCGCTTTACAAACAGTTAATTTATAAAATTCGACAAAACAAAATAAGTTAAAAACACTAAACAATTTATAACGTGAAGCGCGTTTTTTGTATGCGATCGCGCCAATTTAACAATCAACTACAAACTAAACAACCACAGCACACGGCACACAGAGTAGAGGTTTGGGTTTATCGTTCGCGCTGACAGACTGTGTTGCGCTGGGCTGTTGCTCCCTCTTGTGGTTAATTTTTCTGTTGTTCTAGCCGATGTTAGCTGCAGAGTGCGAAATGCTAGACTAAACAAGTAAGACAGTTTCGATCGCACATCAAACCTGGGCCAGCTTCAATGATACATTGCAGTCATGCCTTTACCGTAAAACAACCGAACGATTTGTAGAATTGGGTTGAGTATATTGCTTAATTCCAGATGTACGTTTACGGTCAAATTAGGAATTATGCTGTGTGCTGATAATGACGGTAAGATATTGTTCGCTAGACATTGATATGCCACTCGAGTTTGTGTATGTACATATGTATGTATGTGTATACTTGCAGATCGCTTGGTTTCCTTTGGGAGATATGTTGTCGACGAATGTATGTGCTGCGACTGGCGAATGAGTCAATCAATAAAGACTTCACGTCGAAATGGTCAACCACTTCAAATTTGAGTTGTCCAAATTTTGATTACGATAAATTCTTTGGTGGGCCATATTAGGAATGCTGTTTGTATTTGATTAAACTGCTGTAAGACATGAAAACATTTGTCTAAGAATAGAATGAATGGAATCATCCTTGTTGAAGTGGAAGAGAGAAGATTTAAAAGTTGTTTGCACCACGCAGGTCTTCAAAAAGTATAGTATTATAGAACGGAGCTCAGACAAGAAACAGACCAAGCTGATTAAGAATCAGAATCATATAAAAGTGTAACGGCGGCGTTCAATTTTTAGATTAAGGAACTTCGATTAACAGTGATAGTCTCTTGCTATGTGAAGCTAAGATTCTGCCAAATTCTTACATTTATCGGGCGCAGGGTCATGGAGATATTCCAGGAAACTGTAAGCTGACAAACTGTATCCTTTCTATCGATTGCTAGATAGGTTTTTATTTTTAGAAGGGCTCCCGCACAAAAAGGTAAGGTACTAGTTATTGCCATTAAGCTGCAGGTGTTTATGTCCATTCCAAGCAAGAAATTCATTAGTCATTGAGTTTATTAGTAAATAAATTGGAAATAAGAAGGCGGATGACCTCGCTAAACTGGGATTTGAAATGAACCAGATAACTCACTATGACTCAGTTTTACCACCACTAGAACTTCAGTATCGCCAGTTAATAATTATTTTTTTCTAGTATTTCAAGTATTCAACAATAGATCCCTTGAAATCCGAGTGAAGCTGTACATTTTAAAGTGCAGCCATTTCTAGAACCTAAGCTAACAGACTATTTCAACAATAGGCCGCAATTCAGACTTAAAAGTTAATAGTGAATCACATTTTTTTACAAGACTAAAAGCGAAGTCACCATAGTATAAATGCTCCACATTTAGATATGACTTCAACACCGGCCACTTACCCAAAAGGAAATAACACAAAAATATCAGGACTACTGATAAGGTCAACGTGCATAAATTTCTCAGAAAAAATAAGTTGTACCCAAATTAAATTAAATTTATTAAAACAAATGGCGGAGCATTGGATTTTATATTTTCGTTTTAATATCAAGATGACGTCAAAATATGTACGTAAATATAACAAATATCACTTATTTATAACCAACCAACCAACTTTCAACTTTAGTGTGCTTTAGAAAGTTTCCATAAAAAGAATACGAGGTCGATGTCGATTGTATCGTCAAATATATATTTTAAATAATTGTTGTTCTCTCGTAATTCTTTCGACGTTTATTTCTAACCAGTTTTAAAATAAATACGTTGAAATTAAAATTCAACAACAGTTTAATGAACTTTTTGTTCGTAAACATTCCCAAATCCTTAAGGCATGTTGCTATTTCCTCTGATGAGTAATGCACTGCTTAACTGACATAGTTATTGGAGTCGTCAGAAATGTTGCTCTGTAAATCTTCCTGTTAAATTTCCTTTGAAGCGGTTTACTATCAAGAATAATCGTACATATTTCGTCACATGATACACAAAAACAAACTCAATTTGTATCACAGGAATGCAGCAAATCCAATTTGTTCAATACACACCACTAATTAATTGAAAGTGTAATTAAAATCTTTGTAGCAATAGTACAGGGCCGATAACAACAGATAACCAACAACTTGAAATCCAGTGGTAAAACAAAAATTAAAAATTAATTGGCACGCACTTTTAGCAAGACCATGGAAGTTCAATGCATACTTATCTTGAATGTCGTTTTCACTATCCACTATCACAATAATGACGGTTAATTAATTCAATCATAGAATTAATCGAAACTTGAAGTAAGTGTATCTTAATCGTTTGCATTAATCACATGCAAGTGAATCATTTATCAATAATTACCTATGCAATGAGTATCTGCAACAAATGGAAATATCTTGAAAGGGTTATTGATGTCATTATAAAAAATTTCCATTAAGTGTATTACGGGCGGAAATGGTGACAAATACCTTTCTATGATAGAACGATAATCAAATATGTAGTTTCCATCATTCATCTCTAGGTTTGATGTTCAGAAATTGCATACTTTTAGGCACATAAATACAGTATGGGCTTAAATAAGTGTCGGAATTGTTGTTCATGATCTGTTTCGTAAAGAATTATGTCCCAACTACAACAATACAAGCTCTTTAAGCCTCTTCATTCTTAAGATTATAGGTCTAAGCTACTCTTCAATCTATGATAAGACTATAGCAGCGGTTCCCAATCTTTTTTCAATTAAAAATGAAAAGAATGATAAATTGAAATAGAACACCGCGATATTTGGCATTTTAATTGACAGACATTTTAATTATCATCAGATGTTCATTCGAGGCACACTTATCGATCATGTCCTTCACTTATCCTATAGGAATGTTTGCGGACCTAGAAACTCAAAGAATGACTGACTGAGTATCAAGTCATTTTGAATTGCATAGTTGTTGAGTTTTTGTGTTTTTCTACCTTGCACCTTTAACTCACGCATGTGCTCCAGCTCAACAGTAGGAGAGAGGAAATATTTCATCGGTGTTCAAGCAAGTTGATTTATTTCACAATGTCCTTGTCACCTATAAGTCTTATTGCGCATTTCAAAATTTTGTCAAAAATGTGCAGCACAGTTTTTGAAGCTAGATCAGAAGAGGTAAAGTATTTTTTGCATCGTTTAAGGAAACTTAGATATTTCACAGCATTTTTTGTGATTTTGAATATGTAGTCGTTCCAACGAAGGTCGTTGTTAATGTACATACTTTCGGCTTCGGTGATGCTCGTACCATATATAAATAATGGTTCAAGGTTTATGTTTCCCTTTAGCAACAGTTTAGTTTTGAATGCATTAGAGTCCACTCTCTTTGTAGAACCTCATTTTATTATGCTGTAGAGGTCGGAATTGAATGAGTTTAACATACCTTGCCGTTTCTCTATTATGTGGAAAGAGCAAGCAGGGACGTGGGTTTGCGAAAAAATATGAGAAACTAAGGGTATTGTCATCAGTGAAGCAAAATATGGGATAAGAAGTGGCGGACAAGAGATTATATGAGTTAGAGATAAAACAGAGCGTTAAGAAACCAGAATTTAAAAAGTGATTTGAATTAAATGGCCCGAAAGGTAGTTTCTAATCCATTTAAGGAGAGATGCGTCCATTTCCGACAAGAACTTAATGCGAGATTCTGTCGGATGATTTTAAAATTTCAAGCGCAACATATAATCTTACATCCACCAAAGTGATGGAGCATTTCATATGTATGTTTAGGTTAAAGGGCTTTTATCACCAAAACCCCTTTAATTTCTATATATATTTAGAGAGTGCTAACTAAAATCAGACGGTCTTTAAAAATATGTAACTTCGACCCAAAACTACATGAATTTTAAGCTCCGCAAACAGCATATTGTTGTATCCTTTTAATTTTTCTCGTTTAAGACTGCTTAATGCTCGGAGAATTGAATAAAGTTGTTTGTACCTACATGAATATATGGTTTGTATTGGATTCAGTGAAGCAATCGAGTGTGTCGTATCCATTACGAAATCACTGCTGCTCTTTATGGGTAGAAACCTATGCTTCATTGACTAGAGTATTAGTGTCAACTTTACAATCCATGAAATCACAGTAAAATCCTTAGAGTTTTGCTTTGCAGTATAAAAGAATTACTCACTTTTATGGGCCAGACAACCCTTGGGAAGTAATATATTTTATTATGCAAAATATCCCGATAAAGACGTAGTCAACGTCCTTCAGGTTTTCCATTTCCTAATGACAATCATGTAATAAAGACTCAGTCATTTAAAGTTAATCATCCAATTCCATTAGATATTCGAAAGATTAGGAAAAATCAGGAAATAATATCCGAATATTTAAAAACCACCGGACACAATCATTACCAATAAAAATCCAATTAAATTGTGACCAACTACCGCAGTGTGTTCGTTTGCTGTGCAATAAATTTGATCAAATCTTTCAATTTCGGGAAATGGTAGTGAAAATTGAAGGTGATATGGAATTTTGAAAGTACCATATAACATCAAAGTTTAACACAAAAAAAAAAATTATTTACCATGCAAATCAGGTAAGCATCGTTTGTTACAGAATAAATAAAAAATAAAATAAAAAATAAAAATAAAAATTCAGCACACGTATTAAAGCGTGATAATTTTTCTAAATACCTAGAATATTAATTATTGCACATTACGGATCTTCTATGCAAAAATCTACGATGTAAGTAAATAAAAGAAATGCAAGGAAATACCAGACGTTGGAGTATTTCATCGATTTTGACGTGTTTACGGATTGGATATGAATTTAAATTATCTTCGAGAGATATCCTGTAAACGTGAATTCGCTTCGGATCATGTCGAGTGTCGGTAATCATCATGCAATCAGGAAATGTTACGATGCCAATTTTGGTGTTAGATAGTAGGTGGAGTTGAGGTGCAGCCTTATGACTCTAGTTAGTCTTTCCAACTACAAAGGAATGTAGGTTTTCTACAAATATTTTACATAAATTGTCTGGCTAAAACGTTGTTTGTAGATTTATTTACGGCATATGATACGATGCATGAATTAAAAGGAACACGAAACTAAGTTGAATTGATATTTAAAAAAACTATATTGTAACGCAGAAGGTACAGAAATGAAACTTCTTTGCGGTCAGTTAAAATTGCTTTGTCATGAAACGTTACCCCCTAGTACACATCCATTTTCTGATCACCCATTTCGTTTCGACTATTTAGTGCTCAATGTTGCCGCAGCTGACAATTTTAAAGTCATCAGATTCTTGTTCCAAAGTCGGCAGAAGTCTTCGTATTCCAAAAAATAAATCAAGTGTGTTTTTTGAAATGATCTTGTGCGCTTGAAGTTTTCATGAAATTCAGTGACTTCAATACTTTTTCAAAAATTGTTCCTTAATCTTGATCTCCTTTAAAAAAAAATGTAAATTATAATGTTAATGGACGAAGCGCTGTTTACTTTTTCGCTTATCTAAGATTCCCAAACATCGTAAATAGGAAGATATCATTCTTGTCCCATCGTAAATAGGAAGATATCATTCTTGTCCCAGAAATGATTCAGTATATTTTTGTATGACTGTTTTTCGGAAGTTAAACACCGTTACAGTTGTAAGACCACGCCATTGATGATAGAGAATTCTTATATTTTACTTTGATTTAGGAGTAAAATTCACATGCCATCTGACATGATCAACAGAAAACTGATAAGAAAATTCAGTCCAGATACCACTTCAATTAATTGTCAGGTGTACAAGAATATCAGGCGCCTGCCAACGAACAGATCCCCCTACCAAATAAGTGCAATTATCGCCAAAGTTTTTTGATGTTGATTTCATGACTGATTGCAATCACCATGCAGAACGAAAGACACTATCAGTCCATTTCGACTATCTTTGGGGTATATAATGACAATCACTTCGCCACCGACATCACTTGTTGAAGGTTTCAGCAAAATGGGTAAAATACCACTTCGAATCATTGTTTTTCAAAATCTAATTTTTGTTTAATTACAGCGGTTTCAGGCGTAGCCGTTCTTCTAATTGCTTCTGTTCAACTCTTAATCGTTCAAGGTACTCAGTCCAGCTATGAATGGTTGTCTTACAATCCAGCTATTGAGCGAATACCAGAAAATGCCATCATCGCTGGATACGACGTTGAAGGCTTTAACATTTATATAAGCCAAATGCGTGTTGAGAGGGAAAAGATCCCATCACAATTGATACCCGCCAAAGCTACCAGTTACGCAGTTTACAATGGCGATGTCTACAGAAGTGCTCTCACTTCTATTCCTACTCCCATTCTTTGCGGGACAAATTACGCATGGGAATCAGCTTCACTTGGAAGTTTTCCAAAGAACGCTATTCCCTGCGGCAAAACCGAGTCCGGGGATATTTTGTACGTTGGACGTGCTAACTACAATGGATCGATGATTCTTGGAGCAGTGGGGCCAACACGCAGTGCCTTATTTGCAGTTTTCAACGGAACCGAAGTACAATGGTTCGGAATGTACAAAGTTTTAGTTTATAATGAAGTTGATCAATGGACGCGTGCAAGTTTTGACGATTTCCCTGAAAATGCTGTGGTTGGTGGCTACGATAAGGCAAAACGCGAAGTATACGTTGGAATAATCCGAGTTGGAAACCAAGTTATTCCGGCGCAAGTCCAACCCGATGCAATGGTGGCAACGGCTTCTTATCACGGTGGCATAGCAGAGTCCGAAGACTTCGAAGTACTTATTGGCGACAACTATCAATGGGTGCCAGTGAAGAAGGGTAAAATTGCAGATAATGTAGTGGTTGCTGGACGTACCGGTGAAGGAGAGGCCATGTACGTTGGTCGAGTCATGTACAAAAGACTCATGTTACCTGGAACAATTTTGGCATCGGAAAAGGTACTGTACATAAGCTATCTTGGCAAACTACGTACGGTTGAGTCTGGCTATGAGGTTCTTGCTCGTGTTTCTGGAGAGAAATAAATAAAATTCGATTAAAGTGCATTTGCTGAGATAAATGAATTCTTTATTAGTTTTATGGGACCACCACATCTATGAGTATTAAAAGAAATTAAATTCTAAACAGTCATGATGTATTGTTAATGGTTTACCAGAGAAGCTTGTAATTATCTATTCGATTGTGCACAAATGAAGGACCTCCGTCTCACCTAATAGCTAATGATATCAGCGTGCGGGTTGCTTCATACTTGAGCTATCCAGAAACGGAAGTTGAATTCACATCGGCCAAAGTTAAATCTAGGCAAAATAGTAATCGAAAATAAAAAGTCATTCAGTAGACGCTGTAGTGGTGGTTGGAAATATTCCCTGATAGATATTCGTGAGGCTTTGTTTAATTTATTTAATAGCAAGGTAATTACTCGGATGATTTTGAGATACATACGCGATTATCGCAATGCGGAATACAATTATCTCGCTTAAATTCCCATTAAACTTGTATTGTCACTCACAGGAGAGACAAAAAAAAAAAAAAAATTAACACGTCAAATGTTTACATGCAAAATTATTTTCAGAATGTAAATTGTCGCATTAATTTTGAGATCTTATATTATTTACGTGTTTAATGGGAAGTAAGAAAGGTAGCCTGTTGCCACTGTCGATTGCGAACACGTGCCATCCAGATACTGAGATGAAGCTTACACTATGAGGAAGTATATAATGACATGTGAAATAACATATTTGAGATGAAACGTTTTTTAGGATAGACGTATAGTAATAAACCTTTAAAGCCACATTATAGAGTCGAATATCGCAAGTCTTGCACGTTTGACATCGGTGAGGTACTTAAAACTGTACCTTAGTATGAGAGATACGTTTGATAGTATGGCGGCAAACCTTGATCCAGACTTTGGTTTCTTATTTGCATTAGAAGCTGTCTAATCAAAAGGACTGATAAAAAAAAGAGCTAAGTCAGTATGCTAACACAATCTATAAATGTTAACAACTGATGCAGCATCACATAAGGTTAGGATAGCCAAAAATTGAGCTTCTAGCTTGATGACGAAAATACAGTCTGTTTTGTAAAATAAGTGAAGGACATGCCTATAGTAGTAGATACATAATTTTCGCGTAAGCCTTTCTAACAATTTCAATATTGGGCATCAAGAGACAAGAGTCGATAAAGGAAATAAAGAGGATAGTTAATGATAGTATAAGCAAAGAAAAGTACATGCATTAAATTCTGGAAGTGTAACCCTGGTCTCTGGTCCCTGTTCCAAAAGTGTGAGAAATTAAATTGTAAAGACTTTGTCAAGAACGTCAATAGAATGAGCTAGCAGTGACTGAAATAATGTTAAGCAAGCAGATAGGTATATAAGTTTGTCCTTTTTAGTGATTCGATTTTACCAACATTCGTCGGCTTAGAATGAATTTCTAAAATATCTGCGCCCATCCCCAACTATACAAACTAGCTGTTTTAACTCTTCATGAAACACAGAAACTCAAACGTATACAGAAATTCTACTCATAACAAATAACAAAGGCTTTTCCTATTTTGGTTCTTACCAGATCCCTACATTTTTAGGAGAAGGGAAGCAACGCTGGAGGAAGTTCTACAGTCTTACCAATTTCCATCAACGAAATAGCTGATTTACATATTTTTTAAATATATTTTGAACTTTTTTTTAATTACTCCTCTGCGAATGTAAATACACAAACAGAAGCAATAATCCTTCCGTAAAGATAGTTGCAGAGTACTTTTCTGCAGTAAATGTACTTCTCTTCACGAACATTTCTTGCACGCAACTGAGCCCGTTTAGTAATTAATTAACGTCAATTATCACATCAACAACGACCCACACTTACGGTGACTTATAGTATGGCTAATCACAAAAACAACGCCACTCCGATAGCATGCATGCAGAGCGAGATACCTCTCCTCAAATGAATAACGAATTGAGTACTACCGGATAAGGCGTGTACATAATTAATTCACTCTTCCGTGGTCATCCTCGCGGGCAAACACACAATACCTGGCCGCAATCCATTAATCCATTTTTTCTTTTTTGCATTTGATGATCTCAAGTTCACACCGCGAAAAGATGTCAGGGTTAAGACCAAAATGTGTCAGTACTTTTCTCGAATTGCCCAATAGCTATTTTTCTAGATCCACTCACAAAAGCCCACGACATCTTGAAATCAAATCTATTTACCGAACACTTTTACAAAGCAAAATCTAACCATTTCGCCTAAAACCCTAACCTCTGCTGTGGTGTTAACAAAGCGCACGCACCCCACTTGACAAGCTCTTTTTCTTTCAAGAAATGCCAAAATTAATAAAAATTATTTATGGCCCCAAAAGCTTGTCAAAATGTCAAAATTTGCCAAAATAACAGCAAAAATCCAATGAGTACTGAGAAATAAAGATTCGAGCAATATGGTTTTTACGTCACCGCTTATCCACGACCTTCAGCGGTCGAGATGTGATCTACAAAGACAATACTTCTTAGTACCTCTTTATACACAGCCTAAGGATGAGAGCCTTTATTTACGTTGGTGCTCTTGGGTTGTTTTTTTATTTTTTCTGACAAATCTCTGCAAGATGTACGTTTATGAGCCGCAAAGAAATTATAGAAAGAAAAAAACTCAAGTGGCTGGAAATTTGGAACACTCTCAATCTTCTGGGCAAAGGTTCAAAACAAAAAGTGGGGATAACCACTTTTTGAGTACTTGATTGATGAAGTTGCTTTACTTTAGACTTTGGGCATTTCGGCGATGAAATATTTGACAAATCACGTTTGGCACCGTAAATGGCAGTTACATAGTAACCGCACAAGTTATGAAGAGTTTGACAGCTAATTCAAGTAGATAAAAGATTGCGAATAGAAAAAGAGACTTGTATTGTTTGAAATGGGGATTTTTTTTAAACGAAACTCAGAAGCGGAGATTCCCATTTCAGATGCCTTACTAGTTCGTCGGGTCATTGTGCTTTAAGTGGAACTCTAAAACTAAGATCGCAATGCTCGTGTTGTCCCATATATGTACGTGCACTAGTTGTAGTGGGATCATAAATCAAACGTAGAACTTTTCTCTCGAAAAGTCCAAGTGTACTTTCTTCCGATTTTGACAGATTCCACCATACAACAGGACGGGGATGATGAAGGTCTTATATAGCGCCCCATTGGTTTTTCTCTATTGAATAATTATACCGCAGGTCATAATACCAGGGATTGGCGAGTGTTATTCTACGTTGGATGATGTCGTTGGCAGAATTTAATGCCGGCAAGTTCCTTCATTACCTCGAAATTATAGTTATCTATCTATGGCAAAGTTTTGGCTGATACGTCGCTGTTGTGTTTCAGTATTCGTAGACAGTTTATACTATGTTTTACCCACATTTACAAAATGCCAGTGGCTGCTCACTTCGTTTTACCATGATGTCAACGTCGTCTACGTAACCAAGTAGTTGTACTGGTTTGTGAAAATGAATTAAATTGAGAGAAAAATAAGCATCTTGACTACTTACATATATGAACTTACTAACTAACTTAACAGGCTCCCGACCCGTGGAATTCGCTGCAGCTTTTCATCTTCTTCGATTTCGGGTAGGCTGCTTGTAGAGGTTCAGTCAAAATTCAAAACTAGACTTTGATACATTTCATAGAGTTCGCGGTTAAATTGTCTCCTCTATTCACGCTTCTCATACATGGAACCTAATACGGGACTAGGATTTTTTCTCCCTGCGCACTATCTACTTCAGCACGAGATTAAAAATCAGATGGTAGTGTAACTTTTTGTTAATCGGGTGCATGTTCGGAAGAGTTCAGGTGGGCAGTTTTCAAAGTGCAGAAAACCAGCTGGATGAGTTTTGTCGAGATCGTGATTCTGGCCATGGTCGTGTAGAGCTTAAGACGATGGATAGGTGACTCAAAATTCGTTGAACTTTTTCAAGATTTGCCTAAGTGTCAAAATTTGGTCTATAGTTGATCTGTCGGGCCGGAAATCAGACTGGTATGTGTCGATTAGTGTGCTGCAGAGGGACTTTAGCCATTCGAAAAGTACGTTGAAAAGGATCTCGTATGCGACATTAAGCAGGCATATGGCTCTGTAGTTCTTGGTAAAAATGGTATCGCCAGTCGTGCTCTCGTCGATTCAGACTTGGTCGATGACTTTGTGCATGTAGGGTGCATGCACCAAGTCATCAACCAAGACATCACCTCTGAATTTGAAAAGCTCTCCTGGTAAGCCATAAGAACCGGCGGCTTTGTTGTTTGCAATTTATAGACTCCGCCAAACTTCGAAGTTAACCAAACCTTAATGCACACTCTTTCCTGGCCCTATTTAACTTTGCGGTCATTCTTTAAAAGACGATCCTTAATATATTGACCTTCTGAACAAATTGGTTTAAGGATAAAAGTTCCTTAAAGCAACTTTGCAATTGAACGTCATTCATACATTACATGTTACGTGTGGGTTTGTTTATAGGATTAAGCGAATTCATCAATGTATTAATAAAGTTCAAGTCACCCAACCCCCTTTTTTCCCCAAAAAAACACACAAACCCTTTACAGGTTGAAAAAGAATCTTTTGTTTGCTTGTATACGACACTTAAATACAAGTCTGATTGTGTCAATGTTAAGTGGCATTTAGTTATCGCACAGCATATCCCACTTCACATGCTATTATCAGCACATTGGTGAAGCCGCTAATAGCCGGGCTATTAATTCAGAAGTTCAATTGACAAAAGATAAAATGTAAACAAACCAAACAAACTCCCCACACCAGCAAATTCATCCATACAACCCATCGAACCTAAACCACCGATCCAACCAAATCGACAGTGGCACCCCGAAATTATCAAACATCTTCAACATTCATTCACTTATTGTGACAACTATTGAGGTGTTCCCTTCATATACTTTAGTTTCCTATTCCTATCGCTTAAAGAACAACAACCCAACGACGTAATCAATTCGTTCGGTTGCAAACCAACCAAACAACTACCAACTAATTCTAGCACATCAGCCGCACGACTCCAATTCTCAAGTCGGCCGACTATATCAGTTTGCAACCTACAATTTTCATTTATTTCCATTCGAACATCGAAAGCGTTAGCGCAAGCAACTTGTCAGAGCTCCACCACGCGACTGCAGTCCCATTCGTAAAAAAGAAAAAAAAATTATAAAATAAATATAAATACTTTTGGCAACGATTAGATCGCTGGAAAAAGTTACCATCATTCAGTTGATAACTTTTGATTTTTCAGTTTATAGCTAACCGTCAAAGAGTCAATACGCCACGGACCTGAGTGCACAAAACTTTCTTCTTAGCCGCATACAATTTTGAATTTCGGTTAATAGTTTCGGTTTACATAAATTGTTTTCTTTCGCCCCGGTGTTAAAGGAAAGTTTCAAATAGTTGTCTCGTGTCTCATTTGAAGTAGAGAGTGTATCTACAAACTCGTGGTTTATTTCTTCTTTTTTGTGTGCACGTGTGCGGCTTGTTATTGTTGTTGTTATTATTCTTTTGAATTCGATTTTTTCGGGTGCAGTGCGAATTAAAGTGTTCTCCTTCGATCTCACGTTGAGAAAAAGCATAATTCTTTTAGTAAAAAGTCATCTGCTCCACTTTGGTCAAGGTGTAAATTTGTAAATCTAGAACGATGGTCGAGAAAACAGGTTAGTGAACTTTTCTTTAATGCGTTACGTGCCTTTCAATTAAACGTTTAAATACATATATTGTGTGGCTTTAGTACTTGTGGGATTTAAAATAAATGGCAAGCAAGTGACTGAGTACCTACATACTCGTAATTGTTTCGTTTCTAAGGGTGAACAATCAAAATTTAATGTTCGACACTTTCATACCTACATATTCTTCTTATTAAGTCTTGTATTACTATTACTTTTTTATTTTCCACTGAACACGTTTTTATAACATTTTTTTTTATCTCATCAAAGTTTACAACTCTTTTCCTACTGCAAAAAAAAAAAAAATTTAAAACACTGTAATGCAATGAATGATAAGAAGATCTGATAAAGTTTTGTCATGTTAAATTTTATTACTTGATGTAGGTCATAACTTTAAAGCACAGAATGCTCCTACTAATTTAATGAATTTCACAGTTTCTCTGCAGCTAATTCAATTTGAATGTTAACATTCATGGGATTTTTTCTTCGTCCCATAATCTGCAAATCCCAGAAAGGTAGTTCAGTGTGAAAGTTGAGATTTGACTTGCTACATTTTCGTGATTAATAAGATTATGTTAGAGAAACTCTGCTAGAAGGTGTGATGCACAGAGTGAGTTGTAAAGAAAATGAATTAAAAGAAGAGGTTACAGAGTTTATAAATGTTTTGAAATTTAAAAGACGAATAGTGAATTTGTTAATAACTGAAAATATAAGTTTACAACTGGTGATTTTGAGAAATTTGCGCTGGACTTGATAATATTGTAGAACATTTAAGGAAGAGGAAAGGGAATTCAGTCTTATAGAAAAAAAAAACGCGTTTTTTGAACATTTCTAAAAGATATGAAACAAATTACTGTAGATGTTAGGCAGAAATCAAGGTGGCTAACGACTATTTCTAGGATCGCAGTATGTATTTTATGGTGATGATGGACATTTAGAATATGGAGGAGATATCGATTCAAATCAGAGACAGGACTTAGAAGTAATTTGCAATTTTTGTGGAATATGGAACATATTTGTGGAACGTTACCACCCCAAATACTTGCCCAAGGTCGAGCTTAATCTAAATCTGCGATCGGAATTCAAATCGGGGAAAGAACTTGTAGGGATATTTTTTGTCGCGGTTTCGGACATCACAATTGGACACTGCAATCATGATACGCATTTCAGCAAGTACGTTAAATAACAACCAGAAACATTTTACTTTACATTTGTGTATGTATCTGCGATAATAACGAGGCAAACATTTCAATAAATTTCGAACCATATTTTAAGATTTTAAGCCCTTTTGGGGCGGAAATATTTATCATTTCTTGGTAATTTATATAAACTACGAATATATTAGAAAAATGTCGGGGACATAACGACTCGAGAAGTGATTAAGTGAGCCCAGAAGCGATTAGCAATTTTTAAACCTACTCGTAGTATAAATCTGCATTTATGCATTTTAGTGATAATTAATGACCTGCTAAGTATCACGTGAGATAATTTGACTTTGGCAGTGGAAAAAGCGGAAATTATTACGACTGAATTTTGATGCTCAGCAACGAGCTTAAGGTATCTTATAGGTTGAGTTGCATTTTTCTTTTTATCGTTTGTGCCAACCTTGCTCTAGAACAATATTTGTAGTTTTTTTTTTTTTTTAATTGAAGTTTCTGCGGGGTTTTCTTATATTGATGGTTTTTTGGTGTTTGATGAATCTTATATCGAGGCTGTTCACATATCAAACTTGTTGAACTTTTTTTTTAAAAAAAGAGATATTTTCAATCAAAACGATGCCATGGGCAAAAGACCACTACATCGAATTTAATAAAGAAAAAAGCATCCGGATTGATTATTTGGATAGATGGAGAGGAAATACTATTTTTATAGGGCATTATAACAGAATAAATAGAGATCTAGATACATTTGCACAGGCATAGAAAATACACTGTTTACGTAGGCAGACTGTTATGTAGTTGAGCTTTGCAACGTGTCAAATCTGGCGTGTCTTGAAAAGTTTTGTGCACACATTTATTTAAACTAAATACTTATGTACATGTGTATCACGTTTTGCGTTTTTTTTTTTCTTTTTTGCAAAATATGTGTAGCTCTGTTCATTTAATCAACTCAAATTAAACAGGCTCAAAATATTGTCAAAAAATTTTTGAAATTAATTTCAGAACTTTGTCATTTGCAAACAGCAGTTGATTGATAAAACCATATACGTTTAGTGATTGTGTTAGCATCTAGTTTGAAGATAAAAAAATAAATTCTTAGTTCCTAGCACATGTCATTTATATACTCGTATAAAAGGGAAAACAATTCTAAACAACAAAATGCAAACAATTATATCTTAGCGCAGCGCGTGATATGGCTGCCAACCTCAACAAAAGGATTAGTGAGCAATAAGATAACAATTCCACAATAGAACTAAAGTTTTCATTTTACACTTATTTAGTTTTATAGTTTACCGTTCAACAGCGCATTAAGATTGAAAAGCAGTATCAGTATGACGTAAAAACATTCCTTATTAATAAAGTGAAGCTAAATTAAATATTTTCTGTAAAGTTCGTGACAATTATGAATTAGTATCCAACCAAGTTACTTTGATAAACTCTTTAGAAAAAAAGACTAGTGCACGTATTTTAGTTATGCCTGCGTATAGCTTAGGTACATACTCGTATGTGTATTTTGTGTTTACTACGCAATAAAATTGTGACTTCCTCAGGTGACAAGAGCTGTTCTCTTACATTCGTAAGATAAGACTTTTAATTTTTTCTTGTTAATTTTACCCATCCAACGTGGAGCGTGGTTGGGGGAGTGTCAGCACAGATATGAGAAATGGATGGGATTTTCAGTTTGGCATATTCCTTCTAAAAGTAATCAACCCAAAGAGCACCACACGACAACGCGTGCTATTAATTTACAAAAACAAAAAAAAAAAGAAGGTAGAAGCGGGTGAGACATTTTTTTGTTTTATTTTTGCGGTTAAAACAAGTATAAAGACATAAATTGCTATTTATATTGTAATGTCACGGATAGCTTTGGGATAGTGAGTTTAAAGGCAATGAGAAGGTTTAATCATTTGCATGACTTGCACAGGCAGTGATATGAAATTCTATGATATATAGCACAAGATATTAATTTACTTTGCATCAGTGGGTTGTCCTAGATTTTTGTATTAAATGGCTGCAAAGGAAGTGTCATTGGAATATACCCAGACAATGCAATGCCATGTGGAATTTGTACGCAAACATTTTCTACCTATGGGATAAGTGACGAGCTCGTATTTTCACTTAGACACTGTCTTCTTGTAACGTTTCACGGTGAGAGTTGCTGGTAGAATAATATAATATCCTCTAAAAAAGTGTTGGACTCTGTTTTGGATAAGCTCGGGGTGACTCTTTTTGTCCAAACCTGCTGCTCGCAGTAATTAAAGGAAACAAAAGCGTGGCGGTGGTTTGTGGCATCATCTGAAATCGCAGCAATACTATACTCCTAAAAGGTGGAAGAACAGCGCATTGAGCATTTAAACTTCCACTGAATCTGGCTCGCGCCTATAACCCTAGCTGCGATACTTACCTATATTGCGACTGTATGCTATTGTTGCGGCAGTGCAACTTGTTGGTGCTGAACGAATGCACTATGCTGCTCAAACGTTAAGTGGAGGCACTGGACCACACGCTAAAAACCGGGGAATGGCCAAAAACTGGCCGGCGATATGGTGGTGCTGTTCGCCGTGAGTAAAGACACCCTCTCTGCGAATGTTAGTCTCAAGTTATAACATCAGCGCAAGTGTGTGCAGACGATGAAACTTATCACCAACATGTCAGTTCAGCTGCACAACGACACCTAGGGAGTAGAATTTGGCAGCCAAACTTCTCAAGATCAGGGATGGGCGACTTCTGGCGTCCAGTGCCATTATTAGTGTTTTCCCGAAGATTTTGAAGCGCATCGCAAACGAGGAACGTTATGTACAAACTCTATATTGCTTATTCATTACTTTTTACTACAAAGACGGACGGAAAAGTAGACGACTAAAGCCTCTACGGAACCCTAAATACGTGATTGAAATACTTGTAATTTGTTACAACTAAAAGCTATCTCTACCACCTTAAAGAGATGCTACGGTCCGAGAAAGCATCAAAAACCAACAGATCATATTCGTCACAACTTTTCCATGGCGGCGGAGCCGAGAGCCAAAGCTAGTATGTATCTACATACAAACTTAACTTAATTTTGTTTAAATGGGTCCTCATTGAATGGATTGTAAATATTTAAAAAAAAAAAATCAGCTTTAATTGTGATATGTGACAGAAGTATACAACTAATACTTCACTTTATGTAAATTAAGCACAAAACAATACAAATTAAACAAGCAAAAGCTAATATTACTTTTTTTTTTAAATTTGATGTCTATTCAGGTGTCTCAAAAATTGGGATGCCACTTGAATCACTTTAATGGAAAATATTGAATTCAATATTTTTTTCTGACAATGAAATCGATTTGTACCCAATAATCAACTTTAATCCATTATTCAATATTTTCTAAAAGCTACGTATACATTCACAAAATGTACGCCATTGTGCAACTAAATGAACACCAGCTATATTTTATTAACCTTTTTTTTTAATTTATAAACTAGAAGGGATATTAAAAACAAAAACATAAAAAATTCCACTTAAAAACGAAATATTTAGTTTAAAGAATATCTGATTAATCATTGTTGATATTCGATACTAATGACTGCAAAATATTTTGATTACTCAACAACAAATGTGTTTACCAAAATGCGAATAGTACTTGAGAAAGATTCTCTTAAAGATTTCCTTTTTTAGTAGCCAAACCAATACATATGTACTTTGATTCGCCAAAAATTTGAATTAATGCGCAATAATTTCAACAACAACAAAAAAAGAGTTATTTATTTCACATTCAATTAAGAACGTAATTCATAAGGTGAACAACCTCTGCCACACATACGGTCTTAAAGCGAATCTTTAAGAATGATGATCTTTAACTTATACATAAATCGATGAAATGACCAAGACTTCCTGGTGTGCAAAAATTATTGGTTGCCAATTTAGTTCGCAGATATGTTTTGTTAGGAAAAGACAAAAACGAAAATACTTGAGAAGTCTTAAATATGATCGATGTAGGTTTACAGGTCAGGTTCTTAAGCAATGTGGTAGGGGAGTGATATTAATTGCGTCGCGGTACAAGTCATTTAAAAAATATAGCTAATTAAAAAAAAAAACTCAAATGGGATTGTTTTTAAAAAAGTATGTTGGACTAATAATTAGGTAGTAAGGCTTGTTATATATATATTTTGTTGAATACGTTTAATATTAATAATTCTAATTCACTAATTCTACTCCTTCCCGCTATACATACAGACGTATGTACTTAAGTGAATTCAATACAAATATGTGAAACAAGTCGACAGAAATCATGTCACTTAGTAGGGATGACAAAGTACAGTAATGCGATAAAAATTGACCTAAGAACTAAAAGGCATGCATTTTTGAATGCTCGAATCTTTAAACTCGTCGCTTGCATTACAGGCACAGACTAATTGACGAGCTGAAGGACATGGTCCAAATTCAACTAGGTTAGATTAGGTAAGAGATATACGAATTTTAAAGTTGAAATCAGAAAATAAAGCACCGGTACTTAACACTTTGGACCAAATGATCCATTTTTAGTGGTGCTGCAGCTAGGTTGGTAGGTTAAAAGGTGTCCGCATCTCGTATGATGCAGACTTTACTCAGATCTCTATGGATCCATTGTGTTCCTCTAACGTGAGTGCTACAGCTATAATTGTCACAAAAATGATAATGTAGCCTAAAAGGTGCAAAAGAGTAGTCTTTATGGAAAATTAAATTTTTTGAGTTACCATATTTCTTCCAAACACCACAGAAGGTCTATGGTAACACCACATGGATCTGGGTATTTTCACCAGAAAATACAAGAAGAATCAACAGGAGCTTGCTATCAGACGTTTGACGTTATTTATACATAAGTCAGTTAGTTCACCAATACTGCCAATTGACACCCAGATAAGCTCTTCTTCGAGCGAACAGGCCTACTTCTCACGTACGAAGAAAGAAGAGAATCGTTTCCTTCTCCTCCTTGTCCACAAAACTTTAAAACTAAAAATCATTTAAGAGGAGACCTAGCCTATTGACATGCCTGACAATGACACCCACTGATTTAACAGTTGGAGTGTTTGTAATCCAGCTAAGGTCAAATCTATTTATTAACGAGACAGTAAGTTTCATTCGTCCATCTGCGGTTGGTGCAGCTGACTGCATTAGTTTGAGTAGCAATTTGCATGTAGCACAAGAATCGATAATATCGTCGCGTCTGGCACAAATTCCACTCACAAGCACGATATGTTTCATTTAGAGTTTGACAAAAGACTCGCCAAAGAACCTAAACAGTTTAAGTACCTCCAAGGATCTGGTTCTTTCTTTCTCCTTACCTTTGTCTCTAAAAAGGATACACTTTAGAGTTAAGCTGCCACACCCGGGTAAACCGTTTGGACATAGCTTCAAAAATGACGGAGAGTAGGTCTCCAAATTGTTACCATCGTGATATGGTAAGTTCACTTGCTTCTGCAGCATGCAAATCGGATTTGGAGGTGCAGAGCAGGACCCCATACATGTACTCCTCAAAATGCACTTCCTTTCAAACCTATCCTAACCCAACCTAAACATATAAAGTATAAGAGCGACTGCTTTTTATGATTATCCACAGATACCGATAGTTATTAATTACTCATTAAAGTAAAATAATCTATCTATGCAAATTTCCTTTTTCGAACTAATTCAATTTCTGAGTGTTTGCAAATAAGGCTGGCTGAGATTAGAGTGAACACATATTTTGACGAGCACGTCAGAACAAATCAAAAGGTGTGTTGCTATAAAAGTGGAAATACTGGAAGGGTTGTTTTCATCATTTGCCGACGAAATCGTTAGATCTTTTTTTTCAGCCGAATAAGCATCCGCTGTAACCCAGCCTTAAGTCATTTTTGTTTAACACACTTTTTCTTTTTTTCTTTTTAAGTTTAATTACTTATTTAATTTCTCTTACCAATTAAATTATAAAGAAATGTATTTTTCCACAAAAACATCCCAATAACATCACAGTCATAGTCTGGTGGTTTTATTGTTTCATCAGTTTGTAGTTTAAACAATGCACACCCAAGTAAATAATAATAACACACCTTAGTAAACAGTTTATTAAGTACACACTTTCATACCCTAATTAACAACAATTGCCAGAAAGTCAAATGGCTATAAGAACAAATAAAAAATTAATATGTACTTACAGTATGTTAAAAAGCAAAAAATAAAATTTATATATATAACTATAATGTACATAATGTACATGTGTATACATCATGAATCACGACTTGCTTACTCAGCAAACTAAATTATTCCTTGCTCACTATGCTGCAAAGTTGACATCTCAAGAGTTTGGTATCTCAACATAAGAAAATCTTAAAATTTATCTATGAGCTCAATACATTTAGGATTTGCAACAAATTGAATGATAGTCGTATGGGGTAAATGGTATACCACTTTGGAATTATACTGTTGACAATGTATTACTGTACTGTGGTGCATAACTTGCACCATGAAGTCTCGCATGGTAGTCGCGCAGATACTGGTGCAACAGTATTTTGGCCGACAAATGTGTTTAGATAAGGGGTTAATTGCTCGGGTACTTGAGGTCCATTGAGGATAGTGTCAGATGACAGCTTAAGATTTATAAGCGCGTTTTTTTTTTGAGCAGGTAAGTTCAAGCGAGAGGTTAGAAATTGCATTGAATCGCGTGATTGGACACACCTCTGTGATTGGTATCGGATGGATTTAAGCTTGCTAAATATGTGTTTACTGTTAATAATTCATGATTTGTCATAATTCCATCGAAGAGATTAAGTTAAGATAAAATGTTTTAAATTTAACAGATATTATGAGTATTATTCGGTTTGAATATTGTAGTCTTATAATCGTTACACCTAAGTATACTGTAAAGAATGAAAAAAGACTTAATGGGGTCCTCACCCACTTCTTGATCACTGTGCAAAATTTTAAAGCATATAAGGCCGTTTATCTGGTTTTTGTTATAATTCACTCGCACTCAAGCTCGATAATATTCACACAGCGCGAGTAGTGGTGTAGCAGTTTTGAAACACAAATGGTATTAGTTTACAGTCTTGACTTTTGTCAACTTCCTGATGTTAGTACGATCAACTCTTCAAGCCATTCGACCGGCCCGCTGCCAGTGTTATGCCTATGCTATAAAGTCGAGAACCGCTTTTTTTCGCAGTTCATTTGACATCAGCATGACAAGCGATGATGCTAGCCACTATACCATGGCCATCCACAGGGTACATCCATCTCTTGCTGTGTTGCTTTGAACTGGATGGATTACTTCAAATAACTTAGTATTATAAAACCTTAATGACATCACAAGCTTATGTTGGTCTTAAAATGTGTCATTTGGGTAAATCCCCTTGATTGAATAACCTCAAAAGACTGATTATGCCACCTTAAAATTAAAATTAAAAATTTGAAAAAAAAGCTAATCGATCTACAAGAAATATCAGGAAGGCTATCAATCATTAGAACGTGCTGCTTATTCTATTTAAAGTTCCAAAAATCAATTAAAATTCTTAATGTTTAGGTTATTTAAAACCGTTCGCTATTTAATCTTCCCTATAGAGATAAAATACGAAATTATAGACCACTCTCAAATCATAAAAGTTCGTGTGCATAACTTGCATGGTGAACTATTTTAATGCTTAGTCCGCCATTGAAAGACTTAAGCCTTCCAATTTACTTTTCTTTCTTTCCATTTTGTTTCTTTTATTGCTTTATCAATTTAGATTATTTTATAGATGACGCTGACGGTAACAGCAACACGATTAGAACCTCATAATGGATGTGTAATGACTTTTTATCGGTGTGCAGATACAATCAAACAAGGCTGTATGTGTCAACACAATGTGCTTGTTTTTTATAATCAGGAATCTTACATACATATCTCGTGATTTTTATGTCATTTTACATAAGATTGACTGACGTGTATTTTCCTTTAAATCGTTGACAAATATAACTCATGTCACCCAAATTTTTAACAGCAAATCCACCTGTGGTATCCCTAGTTCCACATTAAATTTATTACAGTTAATAAATCAACCCTATTCTCTAAGTTATCTTACAATTTCATCTATTATTGAATTGACGTCTCCCACATTTCAAGTTTATTTATACAAAGATTCTAAAATATTGAAACTGATATTGAATAGAAACATGATTCGTTTGAGTGGCTAAGAACAGAAGATATGTAAACTTCCGCGCATGGCGACGGGAGTGGTTCTCATTTTCGATGATATAATACTCCAGGGTGGAGTTGACCACCTTCGAAGATGATATTAATTTTCAACCGACATGGGAACATAAAACACAATATAACAGGCTTAATACAAAGGGTGTGTTCGCTAAAAGGTGTAACACATATTTCTTCGTTTTGTATTTTAATTAATTTGACGTGAAAGATGAATATGGCAAAAAGGTGTTCCTTGACAGAAACAGAAAAGGGATAAATATCAAATAAACTCCTTAGCAGGGATTAATGTGATTTTTATGAGTGTGATTATTGCTGTTAGACCATATAATATTGATAACTTAAGCTCCTGGGGTTGTTAAGAATACTGAATGTATTAATGGCTCTATTTTATGGTTCTATGACATAGTATGAAGCACGAGTCTAATTCTTATCTTTATATCTATTTGTAACTGGTAGCTGGCTTCAAGGCCGCAACAATAGGGAATGTAGTCAGTGATGCCGAGGGAACGGTCGATGTATTTAAGCAGCACTTCCAGCGCATAGTGCGCACGGTACTGAAGTGGGCTAGAGGTGACGAAAATTGTGACATTGAGGATTGAAAAAGCGTTATTTGGACCGATGAATCTAAATTTGAGCAGTTTGGTACGCAGATAAAAGTTCTCGTTCGGCGATCCGCTAAAAAGCAATATATTATGCCCGCCGTAAAGCATTGAGATTGCTTGATTTCGATGTTGGAAGCTTTCTTTTTCAAATAAATAGGCTACAGAATCATCATAAACTGTTGCAAGAGCTGTTTATTTAAATGCCAATCGTGATAACTATCTACGTCCATCCATGTAGCCCTATCTGTCGTCAAATGATATAAGTACCCACACAAACATCATTTATTTGTTTAAACATGACAATTATAAAATGTTAACTTTAATTAACAATAATTTAGTGTGCCCTCGATGTAACGAATGTTCATACAACACAACACAAGTTGTTAAACCTCCAATCTGCCACATCAATGACCTAGTAAGTTAAAACTTATCAACGTCGCTTTTCCAACTCCAGCACTCAGTGATACACTACAATAAAACATGTACTTGAGCTCAAGGTCTAACCCAACCAAACCAATTCCGAGTACCTTCCAAAGAAGTTCTAGAATTTCCTCTTTCAATATGGAATCCAGAAGAAAGTGTGATCGAACGTAACGATAAGGTGCGATGTATGATTTCTCTCTCGCATGCCGCTAAAGTATCTTCCCAAGTTGCCTCCAAAAGATTTATTGCCCGGAAGGTAGTGGAATTTGCATGTGTTTCATGGCATAATACTTCCCCCGAAAGCAACTGAGTGCTCTACTGCGACCACCTAAGACTACACACACAGAGTGGAGTCCATATGCAAATTTTTTTTGCTTTGCTTGGAATAATTTATGCAGTCTAACTGCATAAAACCTGAATTCACGGACTACGCAGTGGTGATGTTTCTTTTTGTTTTTCTTGCATACATACGAGTACTCGTGTCGTATATCACCACCCAAAGTCGAGAAATAGTTTTCCTTTGAATGTCAAGCTTGACTCATCGCTTTATCGATGTCTACCTCGTTGTCACTATCTGAATGTATTATCTCATATTGGCCATATTAAGCGCCGCGGCTTAACGCAACGATTAAAAATAAATTTTGAATTGTTTTTCATTATCATTATCACTAGTATTTGGTAGCGTTAAGAATTTGAACTACTTTATAAATTTAATCAAAAATTAAGGCTTATCGACTGAAAGGAATTTCTGATAAGATTTGTATTGAATTTAATCACATGATTAAGGAATGTTACTTAACAATTGGCCTACAAGAAGTGTGAATTTGACGATGGACTTATTCTGTCTTTAATTAAGCTGCAAACACATGCTAAAAACGTTATGACCAGTGCCAATACCAGCGTATTTTTATGTGGTCCTTGAAACTTAATATCTTATCTAATCGCTATTAGCTGGTCTGTGAAAAGTATTCTATAAATTTATTCAGCGTAAACAGTCTCACGATAAATTTTAGCTTGGTTGACAAATGACTTCGAGGGGTCTGGCATTTTCCAATAGAAACTGGTTTATTAAATAGAAAATAGGATTTTAGAATATTAAAGGGTTTATTGTCACTCCCTTCTTTGTATATAAAGTGATATTAATGTAAGCGAAAAATCAGAAGTCGTGGGAAAAACTGTGTCTTGCTAGAAATGGTTACGAAATCGGAGTATGATGATGCTGTCAACTTTGATGACATTCAATAGGCTCTATATTTTTGAAATCATTCATTCAGAACCTGTAGCCTGTGATTCGGAAATCTTCCTGTTTGAAGCATTATTGTCTATTCATTCGATGTGGCCAACTCTGTGTAGTAGATGTGGATTTTGAATTTTTGGAATACATCCACATCTTTATACTCGATTAGACCAAATGTTCGACCAAGAATTTTCCTCTCGAAAGTGCTTCATATCTGCTCTGCTTTCCTGCCAATCAACCAGTACTCGGTACCATGTCCCACAACTGGCAAAATCATTGTTTTAAAGAGCATGCATTCCATCTTCCGGGTAATGAGTAGTGTTGGTTAAACATCGATAGTATCGATAGTTTTTGACTATCGATACTATAAAAAATTATAAAAAACTATCGATACTATCGATTTAAAAAAAAAATTTATATATTTTTGTTTGCGCATGCAGGATTGTGTGGTATTAAATAAACTATGATTAGACTTTATTTGCTGTAACATTTCATCATTTTATTTCAGGCTATTAATGCAACTTTGGTAGAGAACAATATTCGCGAAAAAGTTGTTACGATTATCACCGACATGATTAAAACGGCAGATATTTTGAAAATTCGTCACCTTCCATGTTTTGATCCTAGTTTAAATTTAACTGTCCAAGATTGCCTTAAAGTGGATTCTTTTGCTTTGATATGAACAAAGGCAAAGCCTATTGCGACATATTTCCAAAGCACTACGTTAGCAAGCGACAAAAGCGCAAGTACAAAGTAGAACTAAAACTTGTTCAGCAAATACATACTCGCTGGAATAGTTCTTACTTCATGTTAAAGCGAATTTCGGAATTCATTGAAATGGGGATTAAAATGCAGCAACAGCAAGTATTAACACTTCAAATGTGAATCAGTTTTTGGACAATAGGGCAGCCTTTAATTACAAACCACTGTTTCCCTACATAAATAATGAAAATGGATAACGTTTGCATATTTTGTAAAGCGAAAAATTTAGTAGCATATGCTGCTCTTAAAGTAAAATAAAGCTTCCACCTACAGCCAAACTATTTAAGCCTTTACGAAGTATGCTGATTGGATCTCACCCCCACTCCAAACATTTCCTTAATAATGTGAGGTCATATCATACACTTTTCCAAATGACATCTTTTGGTTGAAAACAGATAAAGATAGGAAATTTCATGCCGACTTTTAAAGTGCAAGGGCAAATATACCACCTCATCGGAAGCTTCCTCCCCCAAACAAGCAATCCAAGCTTCCTCCAAATGAGTGGCCTAGTTGCAAAACTCACTAACTGCCATTTTTGAAAAAAGTTTGGTAATGATGCAGATAGCTATGGCTATCATAGTGAGATCAAACTGCATCATTATTAAATTTTGCTCAAAAAGTGGACTTAGTGAGTTTTGCAACTAGGCCACTCAAATATACTTCATTTCAGAAGCGGATCAGATCTCTTTGCGGCAAAACATGGCTCCTCATCTCAAACGGGAGATCATAGAAATATTTCAAGGTTTCCTAAATAGTCAAAATGAATATATATCCATTTTCAATACCACATTGGAACATTCCTCTCCAAATTTGTCGGACCTCAAAGTTATTATTAAGGCCATAGACCTGCAAATGAACATCGTTGCCGCTTTAATTCTCCAACAGCAAATTAAATTCCCGTGTTATTGTTGGAAGAAGATAAGAGTCCCCGAGACATTTTTTACATAGAAGAGATGGACACTTACACCGTATTTCGGAGCTCCATTAATCATATGACCCACTCCTATACCCATTAATGTTCATTCGCGGTGAGGCCAGCTATTGCATAGGGATTTCGCAAATTTTACCTGCAACCGACCAAATAAATTCAAATAAAACTCTATCTTGCAGGGAAAGATTGATGGTAAGGGACAATGAGACAAACTTTTCGCTTTTATTGTGTAAGCTTTTGAGTCAGTTTGTGGTGGATATAGCAGCTAAAATGATAACAGAGAGGCTTATTTTCATAAGAACTCATCAGCAAACTCTGAAAGCTGATAATTATATTGATCTCAGACACGCTGTGAGCAATGATGTAAATGTTAATCCTCGGAATATAAGGCAACATATATTTTTGCCATCTAGGTACATTCACTGCATCACCAAGGTATTTTCACGAAAAAACTCAAGACGCAATGACATATGTCAGGAAACATGGTCGGTCAGATCTCTTCATAACTATGACATGCAATCCAGACTGGCCGGAAATTAAGGCTGAGCTTCTTTCGGGGCATGTTTTATATTTTTTTGTTTTAATATTATGTCAAAAGAAGTTGTTTTAATAACTTCGCGAAGCAACGCGAGCCCGGGTCTGCTAATAATATGTATAATCGTATTAAGGGCAGCACACAGAAAAGATAGAAAAAACTATCGATAGTATCGATAGTTTTTTGTTAATAATATCGATACTATCGAAAATGGAAACTATCGATGTTTAACCAACACTAGTAATGAGTGTTGCCAACCCTAGGTAGCAGCGATTTCCAAGGGGAAGTCTTTGTCGATTCTTTACTAAGGTGTCATTTGTGGTAGGTGATCTCATTAACTACTTCGAACTTACTATCGTCAACGGTGACGTTTTGTCCTAGGCGTTGGACAGATGTTTGTTGAAAACATGAACTTGATCTTGTGCTCATTCACTGCAAGGCTAACTCGTTATTCGATTGCCGTAAAAGCCTTTATGACGGCACGCTGGGAGTGACTGATGATGTCTATGTCGTTTACGTATCTCAGCAGCTGGACAGATTATTATCTTAAGCAGTCACTTTATCTTAAAACATTTCGCAAAGTGATTCCGATTTCGGATAATTACTCATCTATCAGCTCATTTATGGTTTTCGGTCTGTTGTGACACCAATGCGAAGTCTACGAAGGCGTTAATTTTAAACTATTTTTTCTGGGCTAGATAGAAACAGAAGTCTTATTATGTACACATGTGAGAATGTCATCAGAAATTACTTTTTCGAAAACATGTCATCAATCAAAGCCATGAAATATCGATTTCGTTTTTCACATTTAATGGAATTACATGTGTTTATCTTCTTTTTTTTAACCAAAATACAATTTTTCACAATATCCCATAAACCACATTTTCTTATTTAGGCTTAAAGATTTATTGCTCCAAACGAAAGCTACTTTTTATAAGGTATGACTTCATAATCGATGAGGGTTTGCTATTAAGTCAACAATACCATGTATGAATATTTCCAACAATATAAGTCTCATCCCTTTATTATTTTGCGAATGGCATCGGTCATCTCCTTGACCCATACTTCTTACTCGTACATACATCAATTTTCAAGTTCCTAGTGTTCGTCGAAGGTTTTCTTACCATTTGCCTACCGTAAGAAAAATAACATTTCCTTCCTTTCAATACACGAAATTGAAACTAAAACATGTATGAAAATGCAAATCAGGCTCTTTGTTGGTCAAGTACAACTTGGTTTTATTCAATTACCATAAGGCCTTTATACAAAAAAGAATCCTTCATGTGTCCTTTTGCCGTGGTAAAGTAACTTTGAACCCAAAATTGCACTACAAACATATTTAAGTAAGTAATCAAAAAAATGTTTTAATTTAATGTCAACTGCAACTTTTCTATGGCTTTATTCAGCAGGAAACTTTGCAGACAGAAATTGATATCCTTAGCAAAGTCACCGTGTGTCTTTACGGGTCATTGGAGCACAATGGCTCTGTGCGACAGCAAAGCTTCCGCTATTTTAGGAGTCGTTAACATAAGCAAAGAAAAGAACACGGAAATAACTTAAATCAGGCAGACTAGATTCAAATGTAGTGCTTATTATTTTCTGTGTGGTGATAGATGCCAGGAAAATAAATGCGGAAAGTTTTCTTTTACGATAGTAACGACTTAGAAAACCTTGGGAAATTTATGTTTCAGGATAAGCACGCAATATGTGGTTGTCTGTTGATACCGATGGGTTTTATTTGACGGTATGAAAGTAGGAGGACAAAAATAAATAAGTGCGTTCGAAACTGGTTTAGTCTAGATTGATTTTGTGAACTCAGAGGCACTTAATTGAATAATAGGAAAAGAAATTCAAAAAATAAAAGAAAATCCTTTGAGTCGGCTGTGCCTAATAAATACTGACATGCGGACAAGTGAGTTTAGTTTGAGGTGAAGAAGGGCGAAATTGGTTTTTCCTTATTTAAGTAACGATAGGAGAGAGGAGTACGGATTTATTTCATTGGTTCCCGGTTCATAAAGAGTCTTAATCTCCACCGAATGTATCTTAGCCTTGAATCCTCCATAAAGCAGTTTTATCTCGCGCACACATACATAGGTAATATGTATGTAACTCTAACTTAATAATTTAATGCTTTTTGACTATTGTAACTAGTACTTTATATCTTATTCCAGTGATTAGTATGGTGAACTGTTGCTAGCTGATTCGGGTTTGAATCTCAGCAAAATATTGATGACGTTTTGTTCGGTACCACCTCTTGCTAAGCAGATGACAAACGTCCGAGGGTGTAATTTGTCATGCGTAGCTTCTCAATCTGTCATTTGGAGTCAGCAATAAAATATGTTGGTCACTTTCAGTCGTGGGAAAAAACATAACACGCACAACACAAATGGTTGCGAGAAACTAGACCTTGGCCTTCTATGGGCTGCCGTGCCGAATTTTGTATGCATATATTATGTTTTTGATCCTATGTATATTTAACATTTTTATTTATTTGTTATTCAGTATTCTTATTTTACAAGTCATATACAATAATTATTTGACTACAGAGAATAGTTAGTGACAGTTTGTATTTAAATGAATTGATATAAATGGCACTCCATAGCAAAATAATTGATTGTGAGGTAAGCAAATAAAAATTAAGAACGTGGACAAGTGGAGAGGAGTTCTTTTGCGCCACATAGGAGATAAAAGATCTGACCCTTATGTGTTACCTAGTTTAAATGCGGATTTGATAAATTGATCTTGTCGTTCACCGTTTTATCGGATAGATTTTCTAGATCCTTAAAGAAGTGTCATCCGACGAATTTGTTTCTTAGGTGGTAGATGGTAGAGGCCTGGGCAGTGACAGAGGAAGTGGGTTGTATCTTAATGAGCTTCCTCATCGCCACGATCCCTACACATGCCTTCTTCTGCAATACAAAGCTTTTTTAAGTAGTACTCCAGATTGCAGAGAATTATGCTCAGTCATCACTTTTATAAGATAAGATAGGGATTTTCTGTCATATTGCATAAGTCTGTCAGTCCTTGTTTTATGGGATATAGAAGAAGCCTCCTGTCTGGTACCATGGGTCCCAAGAAGTCCACCTACTGTTTGTCTGTCTTAGAGCTGTATTTCTCACTGCGAGCTTATTCTTACTAAATCATCGGTATTCTTAATCTTTGGTATACCCTCATTACCTTGTGCTGTGTTCCGAGTTGGGGTTTTCTTAACAGCACTTCACATATGACATCAATATCCGGTATCTTCTTTGAGGTTTAGACTTATGCTATCAAAATATTGTTTAATTTTCCTAATATCAGAGCAACAAATAACATTAAAACGTGAATTACGACAAAACCTTTGAGACATCCATGCGTTACGTACTATTTTTCGCCTTCTCTGTTCTTCTTTGTATTTTTTTTTTTCGACACGCAACTTTGGAAGCATACTCCATATTACATTGCCCCATATGACAATGGATTCACATTATAATTTCAAGTTAACAAGCGATCAACAAAACTTCACTTCCAAACCGTGAAACTAATAGTACCACGAGTCTACAACGTTTCCATAGTAATTGTCTTCCGCAAAATAAATACACAGTACAACAATCTTCTAGACGCATTGTACTGTAAGAGCATGCCTAGCAATTAGAGCTAATGAATAAAAATTGCTGCGAAGAAGATTGCGCCTAAGTGAAGTAAACAAAAACAATTTATTGTCAAAAAAAAATGTTTTCTAATGGAAATAAACTGGTTTCGATATTTTATCAAATACTTTTTTATGATAATCTGTTCATTTTTATAACATTAATTAATCACTATATTATTTGAATAGAGTTAAGGATATATTAATACGATGCTGAGTAATCAGACGCGGGTACAGTCTCAGACTCCACGCCGATATGCTGAATCCGAAGTGTGGTTCTTTACGAAATTCTAGTTTAACTTGTTCCAATTCTAGGTCAACTTGGGGTGGATTTCTAAAGTGTGCCGAAATAAGAAATAATTTACATATCAAAGGAGAAGAAATAAATTAATAAGGTGCGGTGGTGTGTATTGATCATTTGCCATTCGATTTGATTTAATTAAAAATCTAATACATAATTGCAATTTGAATTTACGATCCGATGTTGATATTTCTATAATTGTTTATGAATCTATTTTTAAATTGCAAAAAGCCTACACGCGGTTTTTGTTTTTCAATTTAAACCCAAACAATTGCTTGAGGCAATACCTTAGATGGATTATACTTTCTAGTACTTATAGTATTATATGAGGGTATCTTCGAGATCTTTGAAAATTGTTTTGAAATTTATATGTGGTTTTGATTGCAAAGCAAATCAGCCATTATCAAACATTTTCAAGGCTCTGGTGTGGTTTAAGTATTGCGATTTAAGTTCTTCATAGTCTAACAATGGAAAATATTTTCTCAAAATTTTCAGATATTATGTCACGCAATATTGGCAATGATTGGCAATATCGGAACAAGTTAAGAAACATTAATGTCATTGAGGAATGTTATGACTGGAGTTTCTGACAGGACATCGCTTCCCACGTTGTATCTTCTTGTTTCTCTCAAAACTGAACATTTGCCAATGAAATGCAAGTTATCCTCCCTCTCTCTCAATGTGCACAAATAGCATAGTAGCGGTAAATCCCCTTTGTTTAGGGCATAATTAAGTTTAAGGAGTTTGCTTCGCAGCCTCAAGATCATTGCTTTTTATCGAGCCTGGTGCTGCATAGAACAGAACGGATGCAGACACTGCCTCAAAAACTTTATATATAATACTCTGGGCAATGAATTTGTGGTTGAAGCACCTCCTCCAAGCTAGATTGATGGTTGTTTCAATTTCGCTAGTTTTTCCTCAAGATGTATATGCGTACTAAAATTTTTCGGAGGGAACACTCCAAGGTGTTTAATTTTTCATTACAATTTCGTACGCACAGTATCTGCCTTCTCCTTTTTACCATTACTTTCGTCTTATCCAAATTGCCGTTAATTATTTCTGCAGTAATCACTTAGCCGGTTAATCATAAGCAGTAAGATTTTTGGCGAATAAAGGGGCTTTGATCAGCACTTCTGCATATTCTATTCTTAAGAAAATTGCAAATCTAAACGTACTCATGAGATGGAACTAAAAAATTGTTGTGGCTTTATTCTTCTTTATAAATTACCTCTGCCAAATTCAATGAATTTTAAAAAAGAACATCTTTCTTAATTAACATGACGTCATATATTGCGCAATATACCAAAACATATCTTAATGCAGGTAGGTACTATTAATTTTAAGTGTTCAAAAATGTGTCCGGAACAACTAAACAATTTGAATTAATAGGACCGATGACAATAGTGTCATCTATGGCCATGGACCTGTGGATTTAATGTTGCCTTTTCAGTAGTTGCGTCATTAGTCATTTGTTTAGCTGAATCATTGCGAATAACGTGTTTTTTTATGGGTTTGATGGTTATCAACTCAAATACCAAAAGTTGATAATATTCGTGAAACCGACTACCACAAAAATGTTACCTGCGAGTCCAAAAGCGATTTATAGTCCAACTTCGATGGTAAAATTTGGAAAAACCCCGCTTCTAAGAGTAAGCATAACGCTCGATATGGCCTGATTCTGAAAACTATAAGAATTTAATTCATTAGGGTGGTTAACATTGTTCAAATGGTTGAATATAGAACATACTTACTTTATCTTTCGACAAGAAGTATTAAATATGTTTGGGAAGTCCAGCCAAGATCGTAAGCGCAGAACTTTTCTGGATACAATCAAATAGGCGATACATACATTAATTATTTGAAAAGTTCTTTACTAAATTACATATTTGAAATGTTCTCTCCGGCTAAATAAATTACATCTGCAGTAAGTCACTTCCTTAGTTTTTTTTATCGACAGTCTACTGTGAAATTAAACCGTCCCCTAGCTAGGTTTGACTTAAAAAAATATTTTTCTTAAATCCATATCCTAAACCTCTTAGTCTTTCAATCCACTTCACCATACCCAACCATAATCCACTTCAAACAGACATCTACAGTTCCCATCGTTCGATGCATCCGAACATAACCAAAGCTAATTTCAGAGACATAACAAGTGCGCACTATAACTGACTGACCACTTAAATCTAAACTTGACCTGCAATCCTATTGCGATCTCACATGTTCGATTCCAAAATATTGACAAATTTAAGAGGCACAAAAATTGCACACGCTGCTCTTTTGGCCAGGAGGCAATTGTACGTGCTTGTTTTCGATATCACTTACTATTGTGGTATTGTAATATTTTGTGGAAATAATTTCCATCCATTTCTGTGCAACTTTTTAAATTCCATCTAAATAAATTGTTACTGAGCGATACATTTCTTCAAATGATTAACCATCAATGATCAATGTTCGTGCAGTATATGTGTGGCTGGCTTTTCTCTTTTTTTTTTTTTATTGTACGGATATAAAACCGAAAATAGAAAAGAAAAAGTGGAGCTGTTCCAGCGAAAGTGATGCAGAGAAACGCAAACAGTTTCTTCTTTTATAAAATTACATTGAAATCTAACGATAATGGAATTTTTCTTTTCCTTCAGTTTGCTTTGTTATGTGAAAAGTTTTCCCTTACATTGTAAGAAAGAGTAGTTACCAATCTCCCCATTTTCGTAAAATTATTATTATTTTTTTTATTTTGTTTACTGTCCCTAAAAACAGTACAATGTAATTCAACGAATTTTTTCAATATATTGACATCTTTCGAACTCGAGGCAAGATCTTGTCTCTGATTTTTATAAAAGATGGTCTTAACTAGAGAGAGAAATTTAAATTTAAAACAAAAACACATTAATGAATAGCAATTTAAGGCAGACATGTTGCCATTTAACATGAAATATAATACTGGTTAAATTGCGACCAATTTGGTATTAGATCTTTTTGAAAAAATATTGTTATAGTTACTGGTCGCCGTGGCTTAGTGGTTAGTGCGGTGGACTGCTAAGCGAGAGACACAGGATCGATTCTCAAAAACAACCAAACAGTTTTTTCTCGGCACCACCTCTTCGCAGGCATGACAAACCTGCAAGAGTATAATCAGCCATTAAAAGCTTCTCAATTCGCCGTTCGGAGTCGGCATTTAAATTGTAGGTCTCTTCCATTCGTGCGAAGAATATAACACGCACAACATAAATTGTTGTGAGAACCTAGGCCTTGGCTCTCTATGAGCTGACGTGCCAAATATATACATACATAGTTACAGATCAATTTAACTACTAATACGTTAAATGTTAGCCTTTAGTTCTGGAATCATTTGAGGACTGTTTGCATAATCCCAAAACTTGTACCAATTTGTTAATTAAATTTATAATTGCAGTCTATCAAATTTTTTTATCAAAATTTCGAAGTTTAATGGTCCAACCATAAGCTACTGTTATCATAGAACGAAAAGTGTCAGAATGTCAGAAATGCGAACCGCCTATAGCAACACGGGCAGCTCTCAAGCTACTTTTACTCTCAGTTTTACTTTGGCTAACAAGGTTGCCAGATTATTCTACGGGCGCATCCGAAATAGCCCGAAATTCTTTCCCAATTTTTTTGCAGATTACCAAAGGAGCTCATGTTATAAACAAAACTCTCGCAGGGATTGTGTTAAACCAACAATTCATTGGAATTCCTTGTTTATATATGTATATGATCAATGGTTCTACCATATAGTGCTCCACAGATTAACGATGGAAGATGTCAAATATCAGTAGCATATCTGTATAAACAAAAAAGTGTTATCAGGTTTAAATTTCAGCCCGAAGTTGCGATGCCCTTTGTAAATGAAGATAGGACCCTCCTAGGGTTAATAGGACTAATTTCTACTATATACCTGTAATTTAATACAAATATTTAATTTTACTCATGTTATGCACAGCAGTTTATAAAAAAATTATTACGACAACATTTTTGGTTCTTCCATTTTTACAATCGTTCTCCATTGACTGAAGATCATTTATCAAATTTGTAAGCATATGTAAATTATTTAAGCTGTCATATTACAATTGAGTTGTTCCCATCCATATAAATATTTTATCCCTAATAAACCAGTAGTAATTTAAAAATGACATCTCAATTACATATCCGTGACAAGCTTGAGCTCTCAGCTCAAGTATTCATTACCGACCAACAATCACAACAAATAGTAGCACGATCATAATTTTCCCAGTGAGCACGGCGACCGTTAACTGGCTAAGTGAAAATTGACATTGAACTTGAGTGTTTATGATGTTGTAAATCAAAATTATTTCTATCGTTGTTGGAAACACGGTAATGGAAAAGATAACATCGGTTTATGGCTATGGGTGGGTTTTTTAAGGGCTAACGCTTCTATAGTTAAGGCAAACATATAAGTATATTGGTCATGGAAGTTCTCAATCAAATAATTATTTATACTTGCTTTTTTTTTATAACGCCAGTATAATATTTGATTGCTTTAAATGCAAATAATTCGAAAATGTAATATGTAAATGTGTGAAGGAATGTAAAAAATGCATTTACTTATATGCGTCGTTGAAAACATAGATATAATATAAAGCGCGACAGCCCAATAGTCAAGGCTTAAGTTAAGTTGTATTCTTCCCATGAAGAGAATAGCATTCATTGCCGAGTTAGTGTCGATGATACCTTCTTGTGATTCAAACCTAAAGTTATGTTACTTCGTCTTCTTGATTAGATTTCCCATTCAGTAGGAATTACTACAACTCAAATATCGCGCTTCTTTCTCAATCGTTGACCTGTATATCAAATTCATGTGCAGGATTGTACAACTGATCAAGTAAAAAAGACATGGGAGATTAGAGTTTCTTGCTCTAAGTATTTCGAGATGGAACTCAACTGGAGTGCTCCCAATAATATAATAATCAACGAGATTGAGTGTATAACAAAGTGCTACAACTGCGTATTTACACCTTCCTGCCAAAATACTCAGTTAAAGCCAATTTGTGTTTGGCTCATTCCTCTTATTGACTCAAATTAAATACTGATTTCTGACTTCCAATTTGTATCATAGTTCCACTATGTGTTGCATAATCTATTCTAGCATATTCTCTACTACCTCGGGTTGTGAGGCAAACATCTAAGTTTTCTTTGCCACAAGACCCTGTAGGCATTTTTTACACATTTATGAGGAATTTTTTGATTGTGGTATTGTCATAGTCTACTTTCGTTCTATGTAAGTTTCCCCTTGAGAGTACCACTACCATATATTTTCTATGTAAGGTTGTGTGATGGTAAAATGGAGATCTACATGTGATTCAACCCTTATTTCATTTTTCATTTCTGTGGCAATAATACAGAAAAGTTAATGTCGACTTTAGTTAAATTGAGATGTTGAGATATACATACGTATATAATATTTCTAAGTTTTTTCTCAATTACTTCTGATTGCCAAGAAAAAAAGATAAAAATAATTTAAAACCTTCATTTAAGACAAACACGGCGGTTTTCTTAACATTGTAATTTCAGGCATAAGCTTTTTTGTCTTATTGCCACAGATTTATTTTAGGTATCTTTAAATCCAAACCATGCTTCGTTTGTTAGTCATAGAGGAACAAAATAGATGCATAATAAAATAATAGAATTTCATTAGAACTTCAATGGTGCAGAAAAACAGAACCACATATACAGTCTTCCCCGCTTAATTGAACCGACCATTTTGTTCGATTTTTCGATCAATTATCCGATTGTTCAATTAAACAAAACCCGCTTAATTGCTTTTTTAGTGCAATTAAACGAGATTTGCTAAATTGAGCCAGTAAGTCAATGAAACGATGTTATATTCGAAAACTGTGATGAAAATAGGTACGTTCCGATTTCTGGACCATCTGAAGTTTCAGATAACGAGAGCATTCTGATTCGACAACAGCCTGAAATTTGACAGATGAGCAAGACAACTTTTTTTGAGTTAGTGGACTGGATTGTTAGTCTAAAACTTCTGAAATTTTAAAATACCGTATATTGCAACGATTGCTGAACTTTGGAAGTAATTTTTTTTTTAGCTACTTGGACGAATATTGGTTTAAATTAATAGTTTAATTTTCACACAGTTTTATTGTATAATTCATCGATTTTGTAGTCTTCAGCAAATTGTTGAGCTCAAATGATTACACTTAACCTGTGATATAAGTAAACTGCTTTTGGCAAAGCGCATAAGTGTATTACTTTCATAAAATGTTATCTTCAGAACAATTCGTGTTTTATTATTGTGCGCAGATTTTAAGTTACAAAGCAACTCCAATGCGAGAACAGAAAGTAAAAATGTAGTTTCGACTTGGATGTCATATCTGACGATGGCTTGTTTTTCAGTCAAGTTTCAGCGTTCCGTATTCTAGTCTATCTGATATCTAGAAATCGGAATAAGTTTTGTTGTCAAATGAATCCCGCTACCAAAATTGGAATATGACAAACTACAGCCCGCTGCCATCTGTTGTGCAGTGCTGTCAACTTCAATGTAAAAACAGCGCTCCGGAATTACTACAATTTGCCCATCTTTTTGTTATAATTTTTTGTTTGTCGCCGACCGACAAATTTGGATGCATTTAGTTTGTTTGGTATACATTTTTAAGATCAATTAAGCGGGTAAATCAATTATACGGAACTCAATTAACCGTGCAAATACGTGTATAGCTTATATAGGAAATATTCGAGTCCACTTTTTTCGTTCAATTAAACGGGGAAATCAATTAAGCGAGGTTCAACTAAGCGGGGATCACTGTATATATGTTCCCGGGTGTATATGCAAATCAATTTTCATTTTCTCAAATTATTTTCAAGAATGTATCCATTCTCTGTGAACATTTGTTTGATAAGAAATATAAACAATGAGCTAATTATTACTTCAAAGCTAATGAATTCGCCGCAGTACATGCCTTAACGCCATTGTAAACTAATTAACTCATGTTCCCAAGCAAATATTTCATTTATTTGTACAAAAATTATTGTTGCAGTTTTGAGTTATTTTTGAAAATATTTAAAGAGAACGTGATCAATCGCTGATAATTTTAATGATTCACTTTGGTTAGCAAATTTCTCATTATAAGTTATAACACAAAGTACCTACACACTTAGATTTACATTTTTGCTTTACCGATAAATGGTACCCTTAAAACAAAGCTACATGTAAGGCCACCAGACTGCACCTATGCTAATAAAGTGCTCAATCAATCAAAAGAGGAAGTCATCTATTACGTACTTGGGATGCTTCTAAAAAGGCAGACAATATATTTATATTCTATACGAGTGCGAAAGTTTTTAGTTTTCCTTACGCAGTTTCGACGGAGCTACGCATTTAACTTAGCCAGATTGGTAAAGCGGGCACCTGCGTTTTTATTCCTACAAATAAGCATTCAGTTGATACTTTCACCCTGTGAGCGAACACTGAGTGTTTATATGAACAATTTGACATAGCTCGCTCACACATGCCGACACATGGTTCAATGGGCATACGTATTTCAAATAATCATATGACGAATATGAGCAGACTTGGCCAGCCTAATTTTAATAGATAAATACGACAAATAGTAATATAGTCTAATCAGAAAATAAGTACCTATGTATGACAGAATAAGTCCAATAAGACCATATGTCATTCGCTGAAATTTGGTGATAGCCCATTTTGTCATATGTGTCTCGATAACGAAAAAAAGGCAGAAGCGATATGCTGTCTCTCATACAGGGATGTTACTCAGATTCCGCTAGTCCTGGTGCTTTGATAAATTAAGCAACGTTCAGCGGAATTTTAAAACAAAAAAAGGAAATTTTCTAAACACTTTTATATTCACACATACATGTATTTGTGTGTGTTAGAGCAGATGCTTATGCTTCTTAGTGCTTGCTTATAGTCGGTGCTGGTAATACATTGTCGATTGTTCTATTATTAAGTGCTGTGCTTACTTTAATTTTGTGGCTTTGATGCGACCTGCGGCATATTTTACTTAAATGTATTCTACTTTTTTCAAATCTTTGTCTAAAAAAGAGGGTAAGCATATTAAAGTGTTTTTTTTTCTTCTATTTTTTATAAACAGATACCACAAGACCAACGGCACAGACCAACCGTAAGAAAACAAATATTTATTTAATTTAATTGGGTTGTGCACACTTCTAGTAGTAAAAATTCGCATTTTTGAAAAGATAAACAATTTGTATTAAGTTTGCCTAGCTTTTTCTATAAAAAAAAAAATCCATGTAATTTTTTAAAAATTAATTCATCAAACAATCGCAACCAATAAAATTTTAAATTACTTTTCAAAAACCTGTGTATTAAGATTTATATACATGCCTTGTAGATGACAATTTTTTTTTGTTTAGCAGCTTCAGAAAATAAATATTGAAGTAGGTACTCGCCAAGAACAGGGTCTTTTTTTTTAATGGATCTTAGCAGACCAAGCAATGAACCAATCACTCCTTCCCAACAGAATAATTTTTCTTTGAATTTGAAAATGGTTCTTGAAACAGTTATTAAAATGAGTTAAAGAACCGAAAAATATAAAATGGAAAAAATCCTCCTTGTAAAATGTGTAGTTTGGAATACCGCAAAGATCCATTCTGAGCCCTATCCTTTTAAATATTTTATGTTAGAGAGTAGCAACACCCGTTTTGGCATGCTTGCAAATGATAGCGCTCTATTTGCTCCTAGAAACTTTTCGCAAGATATGCTTAAAGTATTGGAGAATGCATTCTATCTTTTCTATTAATTCTCTGTTAGACGAAAAATTGATACCAAATCTCAAGCTTTGGTTGAGGTACGTAAGGTGAGATGATCATCACTGATAGTAAACTCTTGTGGAAGGCAGGCACAAAAGTGCAAACAAAATACAAAAATACATGTATGATTTGATTAATTTTTTATTTTGTCGAAAAGATCTTACCTTGCAAAAGGTTAGCAAAAGAACTAACATCAAAAGTCGTCAAGTCTGCAGGTGACCTGTTACAGATTTGACTACAATGAACTTTATACATATGCATAGTCGCCGTGCGTTGGACTGGTAAGCGAGAGGACACAGGTTCGATCTTTAATATCAACGAACCTTTTTTTTGCGGCAAAACCTCTTTGCAGGCATGCCAAACCTGCAAGAATATAATCTGTCATTTAAATGCTTTTGAATCCGCGATAAGGAGTCGGCATTAAAACTGTAGGTCTTTTCCATTCGTGCGAAAATAGAACCCGCACAACATGAATGGTTGTGAGAAGCTATGCCTTTTTTGATCCCTATGACCTGTCACGCCCAATATTTGTATTTTGTATACATAGGTATGTGCAGTTTACACGTACAGTGTTTCGAACTAATTTTTGAGAAAGCTCTCAACGCCTACTATAAAATTATGTCATCTGCGAATCCATAAAATGATTCATTTAAATCCACCATGAGAATACCAAATAATTTCCGACCTGCAGTGATATCTTTTAAGACAATCTACAGGCCAACAAGCAATCAAAAACAACTGTCATGCTTTAAACGTCAGATAACCAGCTTAAAATATCTACTAGAATGAATCTTCAAGAATTCGTCAACTTAGGTTTGTCGTTTAATGGCTTTGTTTACTGTGCTTCTTAGCTGTCTCGACCATTTTAGCTTGACAATTTGATGTCTGCGGAAAAGTTTGACATGCAAACTAAGTTCCACAAACAATTTCGCATAAACAAAAATAAAAAAACAATAGCTGTATCTCATCTCCAAGCACGTATCTGCCGACTGTGCCACTTTGACAGCTCAACTCACGATCCAATAATTATGTTCGTAATTTTATAGCGCTGCGGAAACTGATATCGCATCGCGCAGCTTTGTTGTCAAACATCCTCATCCATCGGTCATTGTCGAGGGCATTTTACATGCACGAAAAGTAGTAGTCAAGTGCAAATCCATTTTCTGACCGTCTTTACTTGTCTCAATCCCATTCGAGCTGTTAAGCTTTATAATGGCTTTAAGCGGGCGTCAACTCATCGCAGTGGTTGTGGAACAGGTGCCGCAGTGGAAACTGAAAGTTATTTAATTTGTATAAGAAAAAGAATGCGAAACTGATGCCGTCATTTCGCATGGTAGGCTCATCATCATGTTGGGAGACGGTTGGTATTTGTTTGTATGCGCTCTGATACTTTGACATTTCTGCAACTGGATTCAATGTCAGCACTTGAGCAGAAGTATAAGTAATTAGTGAGCACGGCTGACGTGTGTTATGGAGTGCTTTAATTTTCTGGCATTTCACGAATTTTCATTTTCCCTCAGGCTTAGGAGAGTGCACCCTGGTCCCTGTGACATGTGTAGATATTAATAAATTTGAAGCAGGTTTCAGGTTTCAGGTTTTTCTTTATCTGTTATGAGATATTGAGAGATAGTTGGAGTTCTTGGTTATTTTGCTCAGAAACTAAAGACGAGCTTCTTGTGTATTCGTCCCATGATACTCAAATGATAAAACTTGGAAAATATAATTTCTTAGAGCAGTTTCTAGGGCTGAAGCCTACCATGGATAGGCTTATGTTGATGCAGAAGACGATTCATAAAAGTTTAATAATTCCAAGGACTGCCGTGTATCCTAAACAGCACAGGGTCGCAGGCAATTGTGCGGCTGATGAATGCTCCTATGGTCTTTGTCAAGCAACTGATTTACATCGAAGCTCTATCAAATGCGTTAATTCGACTTAACCCTTTCGATACTGTGGGGACATTTAAGTCCCACTCAATGTTTGAGGTGTACTGAATTCTAAACTATACGCAGTAAAACGTCCCATTTCGTAATCATGAGGCTTAAATAACGGTTTTTTCCGTCAAACGTGATCGCGCGTGTGATACAATAAATAACTCCCCTGGAACATAAAATGACTAGAAATTCTTAGAACAGTTCACAATACAAAAGCCGTATTGAAAGGGTTAAAATAGACTAGCTATCAAAACGTCATAACAGGGCACTGTGTCCTAGACAGGTATACTCAGGGTTTTGGCATTGTATACAACGATTTCTGCAGGAGCTGCAGAGATGAAGAAGAGGAACAAACTATCATTCACTTATTCTGCTTGTGTCTCATGTCAGAAATATCACCCAAGGCAAATGCTTTTGAGTTGGGGAATCTAAATGGTTTTAGGAGCAAATTAGGGTTACCAACCCTAGGACTCAGAGTGGTATCGCAACGGACAAACTGTTCCAAATTAAAAAATGAACATTTTCCAGGGGATCATATATACATGTACTTATGTAATAAATAAAACTCGGATATGCAAATGCCGAACAAATTGAAAAAATTGCAGCATGTTCAAAATGAAGGTCAAGGTTTGTGCAAACAAAAATGATGTTAAAAAAAATTATTCTAAAGGATCAAACATCTTTTAACACCACTGTACGAAAGCACAATTAACAAGCAATAAAACACAATAAACGCAATTATTATACCATCAATGACAAGCTGCATGTTTACATTCAATTATTCCTTCTCATATTTACTTTTCTGATTGGCCTATAAGTTTTGACCATCACTAATGCGTGGAATCAATATTTGTATAAATAACAAAAACAAACAAAGACGGTTGTTAACTATTTTTGTAAATTTACTAAATGACTTAAATCTCAATATTTGACATTGAGGTGACCATTGCAGACGATGTGGCTGGGAAAATTTTTGGTTTGAGCAGATCTTAACATGTTTGCTAAATTTGTGTACCTGAATCGAGGTTTTTCGGTTCTAAAATTAGCAAAAATTATTAGTTTGTGTATACTAATTAAGTTGATCTTTTTAGTGAGTAGGCAAATTCGAATGAACTTTTTTTTCTTCTGGTTCCAGTTTTCGAATTACTGATGTAGGTAAATAGGTTGAACCGTTGAAGGAAGGCCTTCATTCGGATCTTCAAGGATCCATTCTATTTTTTAGCAAGGAATGTCTAGTATGAAAGAGAAAGACAAAGATAAGGGATCTGTCTTTGTTATTTGGTGGTTGTTCGACCTGACTGAACCATCAGGAATTCATAAAGAATTTTAGAATAGTTTTTGATGGTTTAAAAGATCGCTCAGGTTATTGAAATATTATTTATTCGCTCTTGCGATGCAATGATGAGGCTTAAGTTTTCATTGAACCAAAGACTGCTGCATTCATCGCAGAGATGTCCGAATGGATGATTAACGAATAGCGCGTGGAAGTACGCTTGCAATAACCCTCGTATTCAATGTCACTTACACCAATCAGTCCAGATATCTAGTCGATCGCTGCTGCACATACGTCCATAAGTTTGTGCTGCACGGAGATGATAGATAGTTGTAGCTCTGATTTTACCTGAGTCAATTCTAAGGCATTCGCTACCGTCTTCTCCCAAACACGCCGCTCACGTTTTTCCTCCACCAGTATATTGGTTGATCTTTTAGATTTCCCATAAGCTTCCGCTTTTTCCATGAACTTAGCTTGTCAGTTTTTGAAGTAGTTATCGTTGTATTTATTGGGCGTTTTTGATATTTTCTGCTTCCAAGCCCTTTAACGTTATACGCAACACACATTCGGTAGGGCGGCTTTCTAGCTATAAACTGAAGCACCTAACTTGCTATCACAATCCGTTGCCAAAAGGAGGTTGCATTTTTTGTGACATTTATGCCTAGTGCAGAGAAAGAGTCTACATCAAAAGTCAACAGTGTTTGAGTTTATCTGGAACCGACTCCTTTTGATCTTTTCAATTCAGTTCCGTGCCCAATAAAGCACCAAATTGTAACACAAGGGAAAAAGTAATTCCAAAGTGTTTCCTAACACTTCTGTAAGGATTAAGCTATTGTTCCTGCTTCTTTTTTCTTCACTCAAACTTGCTTATTACGAGTTCCATGTACCTTTCACTTTTTCGCTAGGCAAGACCTAAATAAGGCAGCAAATTCAAAGCAAATAAATTACAACAGCGGATATTTTGTGATGCCGATCGTTGCATACCAAAGTGAAAATCAGTCAAAATATATTCAGTCTTAAATTTCCAATTATTTCTAGTAGAGAAGTTCCTTACGTTCAATCACAGAAGAATTTTTTCAAAAATGGTAATCAGCCATTAATCCCCAACGGACTGTTTTGAGAACAACGCGTATGTTTTATTTACAATACATTCTATCAGAGATCTCCTTGACACAAGGCTCAGTGGTCATAAAGTTGATCATCATCTAAAGATTCTTCTACATGTACCTAGGTGACTTATGTTAACAACAAAGCCTATTATTATTATTATTTATTTTTTATTTTTCTATAAACCTCTTGAGAAACAATAAAATGGTTTTGATGCATTATACTGTGGCGTATGGAACAAACTACTTCTCGAATCGGTGACATTTGTACTAATCAATGATTTAGTTAAAATATTTACATATTCATTTGTATTAGGCATGAGCATAGCATTCTGGGCATAATCACGTGTGGAATACAATACAAAATTGAATAATCATGGTGATTAAGTTAATATATGTACAAGATTGATCACATCTGCGGGAATGGTGCCGAGAGAGAAACGTGTAGAAGATGCCAATAAAAGTGTTCACAAATTAATTGATTTGCGGCGGAACTCGAGGTAAACAAAGGCGGTTGATTGAAAGGCAGAGTGAAATTGTAAAGAGCCAACAAAGTTGTGGCTAAGAAAGACGGAAACAGAAAAGAAAAACAAACAAATGCAATCTAATTAGTCATGCCAAAGTATTTTAAGGTTCGTTTCCCTATTTGAAGTGTGGCAGTTTAAATTAAAAATTCCGCACACCTACAACGAGGGATTGGGTATACTTTCATTTTTTCCCGGTAAGTAATTGAGGAGCTTTGGAGGTATTAACTCAGTTTGAGTTCCACTGCTACTTCGGTGCGGAAAAAAATATTGATGCTTTATAGAACGCTGATCTTAACGATTTTTTTATAATGGCGCCGAGTGTTGGGCGATGAGTAAGAAAACTCTTTCGAAAGAAATATTTACTAGGTCCTGTATGTAAGAAGGTGGAATGAAGGGACTGTATTAAAAGATAGATAAAGTCTAAAAAAATCAAGACACATCCGCTGTATTGACTCGGTCAAATCGAGTGAATGGAGGATAATGCTCCAGCTGAGGGGATCTTTGAATCCCAGTACCAAATACTCTCGACGAAATTAAAGAGTGGACCTTTGTTACAGAGATCAAGTGATCGTACGTGCCAAAAAGCTTGGTCTGGAAAAGCAGAGTGTCTGGGATCGATCGATTTCCATTTCTTCTCGAATACTTTATAGTTGCCAATCTCGAATATCTGCAAAGGTGGGACTGGCTTCATAGTATTCGGGGCCGTATCCGAACTCTAACTTATCCAATTATAGATTTGCAGAACAGGTTTTCAAATATAATTATACCACTGGTCTCAGTATTAATCCAAACATTTTGTTCATTTTCTTCCAAAAACTGGTACGCTGTTCAAACAAGACAGTCACCTGTTAGACTGCATAACATCTTCAATTTTACCATAATTTAAACTCAACCATCTTTTGATTGTTGCATAGCATATTATTATCTAAATTCACATCAAATTATTAAAAAAAAATCCACAGTCTTTTTTAAAATTGCGGTTTCGTTAATTTACTTAAGGCTAAACTGGTACGAACTTCGGCTTCTGGTCCATAATTAGGGGGTGTATATATTTACGTTCATAACGTGTTAAATCAATTTTAATTAGGGATAATATGTCGGGTGTTTCCAAAATTCCTATTCTTTATCGAACTACACGTGGCAGAGTTTCCATTTAAATCTCATTAGCATTATTTATAAGAAGCGATTTTCACCTACTATGTATTCCGACATGTTTTGTAATTTTGTTCTTCCGCAATGTAGAAGTGTTGATTATAATTTAATGATGACACAATAAGTTGAATTCTTTCTAGAAATGGGTTTTCGAAATTTTTTAAGAGTTTGACCGAATGTTTAGTTACTCCTGATGATGTATCATTTTTGGCGTTTCAATTTAAGTTATCCATTATTTCATTCCACAATAACCAGTTAATCATTTTGGTATCTTATCATGCACTCAAATGTTGGCCGTAATTATGTAATTATGATACTATTGCCACCATATGTTTAGATTCAACTACCCCTATCAATTAAATTCAAGAGCGCGATTATAATCTCACCTTCATCGGATGCCCTAATGCACTTGTGCCCGCAACAATCTCAAGAGTAACAAATCACCGAATGACATTGGTGGCTAATTTCATTATCATCACCCTCCCGCTCGCCCAAACCTGAGAAGCTCAAAGCTCAAAGTGGCAATCCACAGTTAGTGAAACCTCTCGTAGACAGCTGAACGATCAATTCACGCGTTGTCGTTGTGAATATCTAAGTCATATGTCATGTTTTGTTCTCTAACAGAGTACCTACTAGGTTCTTGAATAACCATTTCCGTTTGTCTGATGTGATTTGTTTACCTCCGCAAATGGATCCTAATTGATGCGATTAATTAGCAAAGACCATCGAAGATTTCAGAATCTATTCCATTTTATGCCATGTCACAGTAATGTGTCTGAGTTCAGTGTGAAACGTGACAGAGAGTTGTTTATCGTGGTCGGTTCTTTCAAGTGGAAATAATCAAAGCTCAGTAGCTAGTAGATTTATTTGCAAATCTAAAATAATGATTATCCTTTCCGATAAATGGCTTTCACTTTACGAAGGTAAATACTGCATTTTGATTTGAATTAGTGAATAACTTTCGCACTGTTATGAGTGACATTTTATAAACTTCTTAACAGTTTTGGAGAAGTATTTTGACACTACAATTCGGGGCTTAATATGGTGTGTACACCAAGGTTTTCTTTTCCGTCAGTGTTAGCTCTCCTGCTGTTCTCATTATAAAAGTTTATAAGGCAATTTAAACCCTTCTTTTGACATGCCTGCAATGTCTTTTAAGTTCTCCTTTAAGACATAATTTAGAAACCTGAAATTTGGTCCCCTAAAAGGGGTTCGAAAAACGCTAGTCGACATTCACAGGTGCCATCATTTTTATCAGTTCCTCCGAATCTTAATGACGTCAATTGTCTGAATATCTACGCCTGAAAGGTTGTGGAAAAACTATGCCCAAATAATTGATTGACTTTGACTAATGAACTATGTTTTATAGATCCACGAGAATTCCCATGCCTTCCGGTTTTTAGTTCAAGTCTAAAATTTTAATCACAATTTATCAAAATCAATTTTTGTTTTAACTCGGGTGGCGGGGGCTTCTTAGTTTAATATTTGAATACACTTGCCTGATTATTTAATCAATAGAACAATAAAATTATATTGCGGATTAATTAATTACGTGTGTGAAACTGTGCGCTTCCATTAATTACAAAGCAAATCGCGTTTTTAAAATTAAAGTTTTTTTTTAAAGCAATTTATTACACGTAACAATTTGAAAGGCACACAACAATTAATTTACTAATTTCCTTTTGTTTTCAGGAATGTCTCAAATCATCGGGGTCTCCGATATAACAGATAACAAAAATATCTGGCGAACGCTTCTAGCTGAATTCGTTGGAACATTCTTTTTGATATTCATTGGAGTTGGTAGCACTGTAGGTGGTTGGAAGGATGGGTATGAGCCATCAATTGTACAGATTGCATTCACCTTTGGATTGACAGTGGCCACATTAGCTCAGGTGAGTGAACTAACAAAGCCATACCTATATAAATTTTTTTTTTTTAATTTTGTCGTTAATATAAATATGCCTAATGATTAAAACATCATTCGTGTTCATTGAATGTGAGCAACGACGGGCTATTAATCAAATTTAAAAAAAAAAATTGCCATGTGCTAAGCTTCCATCGAAATGACAAAATGTCATGGTTAAGAGATTTATTTATTTTTATTCATTTATCAAAAAAAATAATCATAGTTTGTTCATTTGTGAATGTACAATCTATGTCTCAAATTTTAGAGCCAACATATAGGATATTGTTGATTTGAGATCAATGACATTTGACGTATATTCGTACGTTCACAGGCAAAATTACCTTTTGAGGGTTTCATATTTTAAGAGGTAAAATTCTTAAAGAACCGGTCGCCTGCTACCAGATGTTAACTTCGACACGATTTTAAGGTGTGCTGACTGCAGTGAAACTACAAAAATCTAAATAGCATTCTTGCTAAAATGACATATCTTTATACAATTTGGATCAGCAAAGCTAGTTTTTAACAACAGCTTCGGTCTTTCAAACAAGTCTTCTGTGGCAATTCCACCCCTAGAGTGTAGAAATCGAAAGAGAATGTTTTAAACTTAATTTGCTTGACGGACTTACTTACGGTAGTATAGTACTTTACTGATGACAGTACCCTTAGTTTGTTATATTCGTTACCCAACTCATTCCCTTTAGAATGTAGAAGCGGAACGGCAACGTATGTTAAACTCATTAAATTTCTACCTCAACACCATAGTAAACTACGGTTATACGAAACGAGTGAAATTGAATGATTCCAAAACCCACTGCTTCTTCTTCTTCTGTCATTTAAACGTAATCACATCACCCAAGCCGAAAGATTATCCATCCTGGTCGGGTGCACCACTGCCTGGCACAATCTACATAGATAGAATTAAAAATCGCGCTTTAAGACCTACAGGTGAAAAAGGCATTGCGAAGCCAATTGACTCCTATTGTTCTATCGACTCTTAAACAAACAGTATAAGTAGCATTCTCCTTCAACATCTCGCCCGAAAGACGTATGTATGCCTCGAATGCACATCAGATTGTCATATTCGTTCCATTTAGTTCATCTTTTGGTAATCCGACTTCAATTCCATTGCCACGTTTATCTTGATCGCATTGGTTACCCAAAACAGATTCAAAGGCACTCTCTGTCAACCTTTTTCTGCACCATTTCACGACTAATACTTTTGGCACCATTCGTGAATACCATACCTAGTAGTTCCATGTTGTCAGTTGAAAAGAATTGCTAAAATAACCGTTAGATAAATTTTCGTTCGTTTGATCATTTTTCTTTAGACAAAACTTGTTGTTCTTTACCTTGATCATCTAATCATGTCTAAAAAGCTGAAACCATTAAAAAGAGTTTTCAGACGTATTACATCTTCACAGCCAATTACAAGTGTGATCACAAATTGAAGAGTTTTTACGTCCATTAATATCATCTGATCACAGAATAACCCACGACATGGTGAATTACAGATGCCAGCCTTATTTTGTCAGCGATTACCGTGTGATGGTGGTAATGGCTTTAAGCGCTTTTCATATGTACAACCCACCTTCCCCACATTCGGATTTCATTGACTCTGCAATCAGAAGTCACGCTACTATTCGTTAATCACACTTGTGCGTGACATTCTAGGTGATGGGCAGCCTAATCGATTCCACTGGTACAGTATTTGCTATGAGAATTAAGACAAATCTACGCGACAAGATATTATGATCAGTTCGGTTCTTCGATTCAAAGTCTGATGTGTTTAGTTTTAATGTCGACGTTCACTTTTGGTCTTTCAAGTAAAAACACAACATCTTTGTACATCCATACATATGTATATAAACATACATGTCTATATTATAATTACGCAGAACTTGAAGCTTTGGAATTTGCTAAAAACTAAATGTGAGATCTTGAAAGGTATTTGAGTGACATAAAGTCATTCATTATCTAGAACTATTTGTAATTACATGTCAAATTAATGCATCAGCACTATAATCTTAACAACTGACAATTAGATTGCATGAATCATCTAAACAGCTCGTTACATCTCGGTCACAATATCGTATTCCTATTAAGTTTCATTTGCTAAGATACTATTTCAAAGGATTACGGGTGCTTTGAAAATTTTGTTATTTATTTAACCGTAGATCGAGCTTTGAATCAAAACTGATACATTTGGATTTTCTTATGCTTATTACTTTTTTCTGAATTGCGTCATTGAATTCATGTTTGGTGACTTTGTCTGATTTTTCCTACTTTTTGTTTTTCGCATATTTTCGAAAAGCTTCCAACAGAGGTAGCCTCGTAAAACGAAAACTTCATAATCCTATCTTTGTATCATTTTGGTTACAAATAACATTTCACATGAACAGATTTTGATACAGTTATATTTACTCATATGTTGACAGTTATTCAAACGAGTTAGTGTTTTTTTTCGTGTTCTTCATAAGATTTTACATATTTTCCGATATTTCTGTATAATTTTCTTGAAAAAATGTTATCAAACCCGAAATTTTTGACGGACGAAGAAATTGGAGTAGTTATCGATGATATTGAGGAAGATGCGTACGAATCCACCTTTCCGTTTACTGAGGATACATGTCCTGTCTCATATATGAGCCACAAAAAGAAATGCACGGTTGTCATGAGCACGATGCACAATGAACCCAATGTCGCTGACAGTCCCAAAAAATTACCAGAAATAATTTCATATTATAATGCAACAAAGGGTTGCGGTTACATTGTTGACAAGATGCTAAGCTGCTACAGCACTAAAAGGAAAAATAATAGATGGACAACGGTTGTTTTCCAGAACAATATTGATGTATCGCCTTTGGACGCTTATATTATATACAACAATATACAAGCCAAACTGGAAGGCACAGCAAAAGCACGTAAAACGAAAATGTTTTCTGCATGATTTGAGTATTTCATTGGCAGCAAAATATGTTCAGAAGCGAACTGATACCCCAAGAACTGCACCTTCTAGATCGCTACTTTCAATGATTTCAACCCATGACGGTGTTGATTTTGGCGATGATGGTCCCTCTGGCTCATCGTCACGATCACAATCGCCAGAGTCCATGAAACGGAAGACCACATCAACACGGTCGATGTTACAAATGCTACTATTTAGGCATAATCAAAACTAAACAAACATGATTTCATTGCAGTGTATGCAATAAACCCGTTAGTAGGGATATACGGCAAATTTATTTGCAATGAATGTTTTCCAAATAAATAACTTTGTATTCTCTTAAAAAATATTTATTTTCAAATATGTAAATATAAATATATGTAACACTTTTGACGAAAATAATATATACAGCTCGTTTCTCATACAAAAATATTTATGTATCAAAAATGATGCAAAAGATGGAATTCTTAATTTTTTTTAAAGCTCGATCTACGGTTAAGCTTGTTTAACAGTAGCTGTTTTTTTCTTTAGCACAGCTTATATCGCTTAAGACAAAACATTTCAAAAAGGATAATCGAAAACAACACGTTAGCCAACTGTATAATGTAAGTTGTTTGCATCGTTTACTCATTTGTGCGTACGCGGCTATGATGTTGGATTGTAGCCTTGGGGGATTTATTCCGCCCTTATTCGCTTAATAAATGGAAATTAAAAATAAGGTAGTTTGTTTTCAGAAAACTCAGTTCAGCATAAAGCTATAACATTTCAGCATTTTGTAGCCCACTTGTCTCGCTGGAGTTAAGCGCAGCTTAAAGTATAAAAGTGTAAAAGAGAGCCTACCGAATCTTTATCTCTTCCTTCTGCCAATTGCAATGGTTGAATTGAACCATTGTATCTGTTGACACGAAATATGTGAACAAGGTGTAACCAAAAATACTATTAACTGACTCACGAAAAAATACAAACTTCGTACATACTTACGAGTAGATCAAAAAGTTATAGAACTTTCATTATCTAAGTGTGCATCAACTAATTGCTCGTCAGAATTGTTTGTTTGTTTGTTTTTTTAAATTGTTTTCTCTGTAATAGATTATACACACAATAGAAAAGTTATATGACATGGCCTGACTCAAATTCACAAATCAAATTGATTTGAATTCTTTAAACGAGTTTGTCATGGAGTTGTTTAACTTTAATTAGGCAGTAAATGTTACTTATAATTTATTATATTAATTGGCATTCGTTATAATTTATTAATTCGTTCGATCTATGTTTGATCTCCAAAGCATTGAACAACTTTACTAAGACTAAGCGAGATAACACTAGTCTGACATAAATTCTTAAATAGTTTACCAGACAGACACCATGAGTTGGTAGTTATAGCAAGAATATACTAACGAACCCATACCCTGCTTCAAGCTGTTTCTTTAAAGTCAATCATTTCCTGAACAATCGCTGGCTACGACCCCAGCTAACATCTTATTAAAATGAATTTCACTTTTCTTGGCAAACCAAATCTGTTTAGAAAGTGTTTTCCTTTCCTTTCCCCATTGTCAATTAATCAAACTTATTCAAGTGAATCATTTTGTGCAATTCAGTTACACGCTGCAATTTGTCTTATGTCGCGCTATCAAAAATCAAGCCATCTCAGTTGAAAGAGCGCACTGCACTCACTTAATTGTAGCTAATTATGTGAAAAGTTTAACCTATGTATTTCGAATTGTGCACTCAAGTGTTGAAATGAAAATGAAAAAAAAAAATCTAATTTTCTGATAGTTATTGTTTTGTTAAATCTGTTGTACGTTCCGGACAACAATAGTTACGTAACGTGCTTTTTACAATGCAATCGTGTCATCCCTATGTACTCCGCATTTATAATGAAACAATCAAATGCGTTTTCCATCACTCAATTATTCTTCAGATTGCACTGAATATGCAATCCACTTGTATGGATCCGGTAGAGTGATTTGGGTGACCAAACAGGCATCAGTAGGATGTTGTCTGTCTTATTGAATAGATTTATTGCAAAAGTATTGTAAATCATTATCTTTTTTTGTAGCAGAAATTATCCACAGTTAACTTACGTTGACCTCAATATAAAATCTATTTGTGACCATTACCACTTTTTAGGCATGTGGCGAATGCGGTAGGAATAAAGAAGATGGTCGTGAGAAATTATCTATCTCTTCCTTAAATTCTTTTTAATACGCACCAACGTTGTCTCACGATCGATAAGAGAAAACTTATTTTTCGTGTTAAACACAGTTCAATTAATATGCACGCTGATGATGTTAATGTGGTTGTAGAGAAGACCTATGGCGTTACGCCGCACACTGAAGGTTACCCACTCCTTAACCTCCATTAGACAGATAACCTTAGTTGCAAAAACACTGGCTGTATCTATACTAACTTACGGTTGTGAAATTTTTTCATAAATGCAGCTTTATCTCAAAAGAAAAAAAAACACTTTATTTTGCCCGAACTTCCAATTATTAAGCACTCAGGAGACATTAATTCTTTTTTGGGACATTCTTCAGGAGCGGATCCAAAAGACACTTAGAGCAGTATGGAGTGTCTCCCCGCTACATGTCCATCCATCATAGTCGATGCTCCAGCCATCGTTGATCTGCTTTTAAATAATCGATGAAGTGAAAATAAGAAAACTATACATTTTTTACTTATTACATACATATGTTCAAAATATAAAAACTGCCGACTCTAAACCTAAATCGTTTTACTTTTCAGCTGTCAATTGTTCATGGTTTTCATTAAGTTATTTATACATACCTAGACGCAGTTTCGAGTACAGAACAAATTGATTTAGGAGCCACCGACTGTTCAACGGTTACTCAACTTACCTATTCAATGTATTGATTGAGATCTTTTTAAGACCAATATAATCGATATCCAATTGATTCGCAAAATCTTTGGCAAATTTAACACTTACACATAGGTGCTGTTAACATGATAGGCATTTGAATTAAAATGCGTTGCGGCGCTGCCGCTAGGCCCAAGTCTCCTTAACAAATTGGGTCAGCCGGAGAAGTGCACACAATGAGGCATTACATTCCAAGCCTCTTGGTATCGCGTGAAACCTATTCATACTCAGGCCAACATCATAATTTCCCACACTTTTACTTTCTGATTTGTTCCATGAAGAAACTCCAGGCATATCCACCATGACAACCCTCTGCCATTGTGTATGCAGTTTTAACTCTCATATCATCACTTATATCGACCTTAGCGTCGATCAATTTCACAACACCATTAGTAATTATATCCATAAACATTCTATTCATTGCGATCGGTTCCAAATGAAGTTCTCCCGTCAAAAGGAAAAATAAATAATTAATAAATTATAATGAGATTATCTAGAAGTACCACCCCCGCACGCAGCAGGCAGCAGCATCAAAGAACACATTTTTTGATGGATCTGCCAAAGTCAATGGCGCAATGTATATTGTGTATGAGCGATGAGCCTTAAGCGAACTTACTGCCTTGCCTTATCAAGCCATCATTATCCACAAAAAAAAAAGAAACATAAATACAAAAATAATAATAAACAAAGTAAAGAGTCTCTCGTGAAACTCAGGCGTTGGAACCGCTCAAGTGTTGACATTTAAAAGTATTTATTCATTTTGGCATAATCTGCACAACAATAAATTTACATTTCATTCCGCAAACAAGGCGGCAATAGGCAATAATCTATAGTTTTTGTCTTTAGAACAAAATAAATGTTTAGTTCAAGGTATGTATCTACACGCGAACACATTATCATCGTCAGCGCATCTGAAGTAAGTATAACCTGCATGATCGAATCTCGTTTGACTGCGGGCTATCTTTTGGGGTCGGTGATGATAAGCTTCAGTTGCAGTGCACCAAGGTGTACATGTACATAACATATGTGATAAAAATTGATCCTTTCATTAACCTTCAAAGATCAATAAGCAGACGATGATGTAGAATAGGTTTATGCTACAGCACAAACTGAACAGTGTGCTTTTCCTTTTGGTTTATGTACCAAACGATTTTATGACTTACTCTAGAGTTGTAGTCAGAATTGTGTCCCCTTGCAAAGCGGTTTAACATTTTGAGTTAGATTATCTTTTGCTACTTATGGCGCTAGAATGCTAAAAAATCAATCATTCCGATTTAATCTTCAAAAGGCTTATATTAACAAAAACTTCCTGTCAATATGCTTGTTAACTGATTGCTTGTCTATAAGTTAGGTTAGGTAAGGCCCATTGTAATTCCTCTTGCAGTAGTCCAGGAAGCTTGTGTCTAGATAGCCTATTAGCCATTGAGCCGATCACAAAATCTCTTGTCAGTACCCCTACCAGGATGAGGATTTCCTTTTTTCCCGATGTACTTGTATGGTCCCTAACTTCGTGTAAATACAGAAGATCTGATGCAACTAAGATTAAACAATCTCTAAAATGTTGCGCTAATCAATAAAGGTTATAGTATTCTCTTGCTGATTCTCTAAAAGGTCTTTTCAAACCATGGAAAAAAAAAACAAAAAAAACCCAGGTGTAATAATGTCACTTAAGAGCATGTTAACAAGTCTTATATTAAAACATTGTTGGCGGCATCATCTGTGCTAACACCGAACTTCGCGTCAACAACATTCACTCCACATCACGTGCAGTTGAATGGAAATATTGCGAATCATAATTTATAAAATATTAATAACTAGCTTGAGGAGTGATGTATGATTACTTAAGCCGATTTCAGGAGATCGTTTAGCAGAGATTTAGCTTAACAAGTGAATAAATTGCGCCTTAAGGGGGGTCTGCAGACACCAAGAATATCTGGTTAATACTTCATCTATCTTATAATTTTCAGTCTTAAGCATTTAGATTAAGATGTAGTACAAATTTCACACTTGAAAAGGTGAATATGCCAACAGCCAAGAGTTGGCAAGATCAGATCAGGCAAATTTGTCTCATTCTGTGATCCAAAAACACTTGAAACCTTTCAATTTCAAAGCGTCTTCACTCCGAATAGTAATACCCCAAGGTCCATAATCATTGACCAGTATGCGTTGAAACAAATTGCTAAACCAAAACAAATCCATAACTTGCGTTAAACGAAAATCAAGGTTGTATTCGGGAAAATTTAGGTTGCGCAGTGCAGTCGTAGATGATTGGCAATCTCAAGAGAAAAAAAAACGGATTTGGTCTAGGTTTTCTGTGTGTATCTGTGCAGATGACGAATGCACACGCAGCTAAACATTGATTAATGCCGATGGAAGTGCGTACAAGATTTAGCAGGTGTTATGCTCTACAGAGTGGCGGTCCACCCAAGGTACAAGACCACATTTCGTGTGATCTCTGTCGATCGAATGTTGTTTGGTTGGCTAGCTGTGTGATGTGTACTCAAAGTCGTGCACTTAGTGTGTCCAGTTCTCCAATTCATTAATAAAAATCACTTTCAAGTGGGGGTTCATGATAGACGGGGACCTGTATGAATGTCGGCCTGCCTTATGGTGTGAATGAGCGTTGGAATAGTTTAAATGTTTTCATGTACCTACAACGTCGTTGGATTTCTAATTTTTTTTGTTTGTTGTTTGTTCGCGAAAGTTCATTGAACGTTGACGCTGTAAAGGCGATCGATCGATCGTGAATGGTACTCTCATACACGCACAATTCGCACTAGAATTCTTCAAGTGTTTAGGTTGGACTTTTATTTATGTTTACGTAGCCCGGGGTTAGGTGGGTTTAATCGATGCTTTTACTGTGTAATGTGCTGTTCGTGATGCCCGCAAACCAGATGTTCTGGCTGCGCATTGGAATCTTGATATGATTTCATTTGAATAACTCTGGGTTTTTCATAACAGTGATCGATGCGAGTGCAGAGATGAAACGCTTAGGAACAGATTTTAATTAGATATTGGAAATAGAAGAAGTAGGTGTTCTTGGCACGTTTTTCTTCCAGGATAAATCCTTCCTTTATTTTTTTTTGTCAGAGTGGCTAAAATATTTGAATTGCGAAAAGGCAAATGCTCCAGCAAGGTCGATAAAAACCTCACCGAGACCAAGCGCTTTGGCCTGGAGAGTCTTCGAATCCACCCCATAACCGTGAATCAGTTTGGTGGCAAAAGATTTATTCAAGGTCTCCCTCATTGCAGATACAATACTTCGAAGATTTTAAAGACAATTAAGGATACAAAAGAAAAGCGCGAATATGTATGAATATTATTAAGAGCATCAACTTTCGCTCTTCTGGGTTAAACGATGGCTAACAACCTTAAACTATTTTTTAAATTTTGAATAATTTTCCTTATAAAATTTTTCATTTTTTTATTTCAGGCTTTCGGCCATGTAAGCGGTTGTCACATAAATCCTGCTGTAACCATCGGATTTGTAGTTGTGGGCGAAATGAGCATTCTGAAGGGTGCTTTCTACATAATCATGCAGTGCATTGGTGCTATTGCTGGAGCTGCACTTATTAAGGTCTAACCTTCACTTTAAATTTTAACAATTATATTTTACAGACAATTTGTATGCTTTAGGTTGCTATTCCGACCGAATTAGCTGGCACCACACTTGGTGTAACTTCATTTAATCCAGATCTCACCAGTGGACAGGCCGTTCTTGTCGAGGTTATTATTACATTCATCCTTGTCTTTGTTGTTAAGGGCGTTTCCGATTCTCGTCGTAGCGATGTTAAGGGTTCTGTGCCACTTGCCGTTGGTCTATCAATTACTGCAGGACATTTAGCTGCGGTAAGTTAAAACTATAGTTTTACTTTACAAAAAGAAAACTTATTTTGTTTGCTTTTTTTCAGATCAAGCTTTCAGGTGCTAGCATGAATCCAGCTAGATCTTTTGGACCAGCTGTCATTATGAGCAACTGGGATGAACAATGGGTAAATGTATTCTATAAAGTGACAACAAACAATCGTTTAACATGCTATCTATCTCCAGGTCTACTGGGTGGGTCCAATTGCTGGAGGCATTCTGGCTGCCATCATTTACAGGCTACTCTTCAAGGCGAGAAAGGGTGACGACGAGGCGAACTCCTACGACTTTTAAACTTGTTAAACGAAAATAGCTTTTAAATTGTTTTTTTTTTATGTATATACGATTAACTTGGCTTAATCAAGCACCAATCAATTTAAGTATTTACCCGAGAAATTTATGCGCACGGAACAATTTATTGTATAACTCTCAAAAGATAATACCAAATACTTAATGTTGCGACAAGTGCAGGAGAATATATCCAATTTTACATTCTCGAAAAGTGAATATAGAATGGTCTTCTTATTAATAGTTTGTATCTACATAAACATTGGGGGTATTGTTGTTATTAAATTTTACTTTGTAAATTATTATTTTTGTATTTAATTTAAAATAACACACGTTCGTTTTGAAAACGAATGCGTATCTGTAGGCAGTTTATGTATGTATTACAATCAATGTTGTATTATTAGTGTTAGATGAGGAAGATTAAACGCTTGATTTCCTGATAAAATGGCTGTGTCTCTCTTTTTATTTTCATTTTGAAATGTAGGTTTATTTTTATTTATCGCCTCTTGTTGGACGCCATTCTGCAAAATCTTGTATTTGTTCTGTAGAATGTTTTCCTATATCGAATCACTTTTGGGTGGTAGATTCAGAAAGGTTTGTAATCGGACTCCTTGGTATAGTATTAATATGTCCCGACCTGAATAAAGTTCTCCTTAGTTTCTAGTGTTTTTCATAAATTCCAAATTTGTTCAATTGTTCGGAGTTTGTAAGCAAATTTGAGGAATACAGATACAGTGTATCGTTACATCCCGATGCAAAGGAAAGGATTATGTTGAACATCTTGTCGGTTATGATAATCTTAAATTCAAATACTTTACTTTTTGGTAATTTTTTTTTTTTTTTATTTGAAACGGCCTGTTTCTTCAAGGAACAAGTAAAAAGTTATAAATATAAATAAATATTGTAGACAATAATGTATTATCTACTGTTATCCCACTGGATTCCTTGTATGTGTCTGGCTTCAAAGGGTTTAATCCGATCTTGTCAGCATGTTAAGCCAGTAGTAGTGACCACTCTCAAAACATCTTGGTTTACATGATGAGTGTTTTTGGGGTCGCTTTTTGATTAAAAATAAAAAATTGAAGCGGTAAAGACTAGGTATAATTATAAGACTGAGACTAAAATATGCTGACATTACCAACTGCCGTAATAAGACCATGCGTTTCAAAGGGGCTGAAATTGAAAACAATTCAGTAGACTCGGTGGTAAGTACAAATAAGGTTAAACACCTTATGGAATTTGCACGATAAATGAAAACGAGAGACTTTTCACTTTAACCGTTCGCTTGTGTGATTAAGGCAGTCATTCTTTTTTTTTCGACATAAAAAGTGTTAAAAAATGACAGAAAACACTTCAAAGCTAAATGCAAAATATAACCATATATCTACCGTTCATAATAATAAAACTTAAGAGTAGGTACCAATGACATCGATCTTTCAAAGGGCTACTTTCATATTGCCAACATATAAAAACAATACATTAAGTTGTCAAGAAATGTATGTTCTGTATTTATGTCAGCTTGCAGAAAGCAACAGTTACTTCCTTCCGAAACTTAAAATATTTTATGCAACTGCAATTCATTTCACACCAAAGCAAACAGTAGTCAACCACCCTGATGTTAAAGTATCTCATTACAAACATGTTTGGTTCAAAGAATTCAAATTAAACAAATTTACAGAAGCCTTGAGATATACTGCGCTACTTTATCGAAACGTACTACTCTTAGCCTGAAAATATGAACACATTAATTCGAAATTTTATTTCATAGTGCACTGTAGATGTAGATGACGGTGACCACAGAAGTCACGGTGTGTGCGCGTTTATCTTATCGATAGAATACACCAGCAGCAAAAAAAACTTGCAATCCTATGATTAAACAACAGTTCAAACCACGGTAAACAAAACTTATATAAATCAAATTGTTTGAAAATATTATTCTGATGCCTATTCACTCCGAAGCTTTTGCAACTAAATCACTATTTATTGGCTATATTGTCAGTAATTGAAGCCTTTATTTCATAATTGAATAAGCGCAGAAGTAAGGTAATATATTAGTACATTCCTTATCGGACTTATAGAACATGTTATAACAGCAATAGGAACAATAACCGGGCTTATGAAGCTTAGCTGTAAAAAGAAAAGAAAAAAGAGTCAATACAAAAAAAAAGTGTGTTCCAAAATCAATAGTGAAGCTCATTAAGGTTGTTCTTAAAATCAAAATTATTTTAAAAATATATCAGGGCACCCTGTTTTGAAAGATATACATCCATATGCAATTTCTTTATTTATCTATAAATGTCATATATACATATACCTATATACATTTTTTTTTTCAAATTTTTTCAATCATCTGTATCAATGTTAACTGCAGGACAACTTACCCAAAAGGATCCAATCAATATAAGGTTTGCCCCGGGTATAAACGACATCACATTTAATTCCATTTTTCCAAACTTGTGACTTGCCCTGTGTTATGGTACTTGGTACAAACAGACCATAGCTAATAATACTAATTAGCCAGATGAATCTCAACTGCATAGTGCAAAACATATTTTACAAGCATAGAAACGTTATTTGAAAATTTATTTTTCTTTTATCAAATAATTTTCGGAAAATGAATATATTAACTGTCCAGATGTGTTAATTTGTAAGCACTGAATCACATGCCATTATACAGTGTGGATGAACTGACTCTGAATGTTTTCTTTTTTTTTACATCAAAATATGAATTCTTAGAACTGTGCATTCTCACCTGACACTTGTAAAAAACATTACTTATTGATAAAATAAATTCAAAGGAACTAATGACTAATGCGCCGCGTATGTAAAATCGTTCAGACAAAACCAAAAAACATATGTTGGCATTCTAAATAATCATTCGTCACGGAAAATGTTAAACTTATTAATGGTTCCTGGGTATATTTTTTGTATCGAATACACAAAACAGCTGTGTATCTGCTCACAAGAAGTTTGTGAAAACCAAGTTGTCCTTGGTGTTTTTTCTTGTACCTATTCGACTTTTTCTCGGTAGGGAAATGATTCAATTAGTCAATTAAACAGCACTGGTTTTCGTTTTGAACTTCGCAATGAAGACAAACAACTCTTTGGCGAATCTGAACATTTTTGACCGTTCACTACATACCTTTTCGAACGACAATCGCATGACAGCAAGTTAAAAAGTTTAACCCCCGCAATCTTTAGAATGAATTTGGTATTCTTACGTTTTTTCGAAAATTCAAAACTTTCAGGTTTAAAACTCAATATATTTCTCGCTTATTATATGTAGCTGACGAACTGCCATCTTTTTCAGCTTGTATTTTATTCGAATTGAAGCAAAGCTAATAAACAGCCTAAGTTTCTTAACGTTAGCTTTGATACTTTTTTTCACGTATCAGTTCTGTCGCACATCAACCAAATGAACAGCATTTCTTTAAATTGTACTCAAGAGAAAAGTAAAGAACAGGATCACAAGTTCCAAATAAGTTATTAGAATGCCGCTCCGGTCGAATTTTTCTTCGATCCATTATTTTCCCTTTACTATAAGTACATGTGCGAAAAGAGGTAAATTTGGTTGTTTGTATATCTTTTGCTCGCTTACCTAAACCACGAAAAACCGAAATGACTTCAGAGTCGGCAAACAAAATTTAAGGTCTCTTTCTTTTGGGGAGTATTTTTATAGGGTTCAAAACTGTTCACTTTTGACCCTATTCTTGCCAGTTTATGGGCCGTAGACGCCTCTTTGCCCCGAGACACAACAGAGTTAGACGTTGTGCTCGGAACTTATGACGTACATATGTGCATCGTGACACCTTTTTACTAGTTTTGATTTTCGTATTATGAATGAAGCAGCTTTGATCGCGGTATGACTATCGATATATGTATATGTATGTCGACATTTTTCCTCGAGGTTGTTAATGAGGATAATCCACTTAAAACCTTGATTGTCGCTAGAAATTTCGCTTGGAACACACCGTAGTAGTTTGAAAGTTTTATTGAAATTTTTCTATGTAGATTCCGGGGAATACATTTTGAACCGTCTGTGATGGTTCAATAACCATTTCTTCACTTACTTCAATCCCTTTTTTTCAGCTTCTCTCACCATCACCATGAAAAGACGATTAATATTTTACAAAAAAATAGTATATGCAAGTGTACTTTTAAGTTGGTTTGGTTCAGTTTAACGTAAAATAAAACACATATTTTATGTTAATATTTATTTCTTAAGAAACATTTCTTTACAATGCTTTAGTATTTCAGAGCATTAATTCTTAAGTAATTATCTTAGTTTATACTATAACAGCATCGTTTTGTGTGCATTCCCTATTATGCAGTTTCACTCATTTTGGTATAGCAGCAATGATAGCAATTATGAGGTTTGTGGCCAATTCCTAAAATAACAAAATATATTATTAAATGCTAAATGATCAATTCAGTAACTTTATTATTAAAAAAATAAAATAAACAAATTTCATAAGCAAGCATTTTGTATCCTGATGACATTTGCTTATAAAATAACCGGTCTTAGCTTACAAATTTTGAGAAACTCCGATGACAGGGTCTTGGGACGTAATTTCATGGTTTGACAGGGAAAATATTTGTTGAACTAGTAAAGACTAGTATTCTTATATTTACAAGAGTACTCGAAATCAAAGTTTTTTTCACTACTTATTTACTATGTTTGTCAAAGAAAATATAATCCAAACTTTTGAAACCTTTTTAAACCCTAAAAGCAGTGTTTATTCATTATTTCCTGTTCATCCTAAATTTTGGTTTCTTAACCACGGTTTGCACATTATAAGTCTCGGCCGTGTCATTTCTCGAATGACAAAATTTTCAGAAACCTACATTTGTACGAATTACTCCACTTACTAATCAATTAAAACTGACAGAAATTATTGTACAAAACGTGGTTAACCTATTCTATCTGGTTCTGGTTAGTTTTTTCGTCGTTATCTAGATTAAGCAAAAAGGGTTTTTAGTGTGGTCAGCAGACTAAAGATTAAGTAGACGTTTACAAAAATTTATTAAAAAAAAGTGTTTTTCTCTTAAGAGTAAAATGGATCGTTACCCGGTCACTTACGTTAATATACCACTTACCTTCAACAAACTGATCAAAATAAGGTCCTCCTTGCTTCTTTATAAGTTGACATTGTACTTTTGAAGGCTTTACTTGACGATCCAAGATCGTACAACCATTCTCAAGCATTGTCTCAATTTTTTCTATAGTTGCTGTAGGAATATCTTTTGTTATTTCTTGAGTTTCGGTAGTCGATTCTTTTGTTACAGTTGAAGTTGATTCCTTTGGTAAATGCAGGTTAACTACGGGAGATATATTATTTTTCCCCTCTACAACTTTCACATACACTTTCTCTTTAATTTTTTCTTCCTCTAAGGGAGTTTTTTGAGACTCAGTAGTCAAAAGTATAGGACTATCGGTAGTTAAAAGCATCTTATAAAAATCTTCCTCACTCATTTCGTTTGTTATAACTGAATCACTTTCTATTCTTATATTCAGATATTCTGTAAATTTATTTAATTCAGGTGCTTCCGTTGTTGAAGTTACTTGGTATTCCGCATTACTTATCGCACAAAAGGCTAAAATCACTGTTACATAAGTGATTCCCATCTTTACAAAAAAGAAAAGTCAATTATAACAATAATTATAAAAAAATTCCAGAATTATAAGAAAAATTTGAGTTTATACCATTTTGCTTTTAAATTGTATTCACTTTGAAAAAGTATTCTCTTTGAAGCGATTAAATTCGAACCAAAGTCGAGTTTGAACTGAAATCCGATAAAAGTTATTTTCAATTTTTTACGTTTCTCTCTAGATTTGAAATCTTATTTATTGATAAAAGCCTTCCGATAGAAATAATAGGCACGCAAGTTTAACTCAACAGCATTTTCGTCTCTTCTTAAGAAACACATTTGATAAAATAATAACCATGCTTATTGGCTCGATTCCAGGAATATAGGCTGAGTAATGTGACAATATATTTTATAAATTTGTACTCAAATGGAAAAACGTTAGTGGCAACTTTTGTTTTGTATTTTTACTTCCCACCTCCATAGGGAAAGTATTGCAATCGATCCTTAAAAACAATGTATCAAGATTTTAACAGAGCTTCACATTACAATACACTAGAAATCGTTTGCAACACAAAACTTAGATCTGATTAGATTTTGAACAAAATCGGTCCAGCGGATGCTGAGGTATTTGAAGAAATGCTTTTAAAAAAGGTATGTTGGAAAACGCAAGCACGTTGTGGTGTATATTGGAAACAATTTTCGCTGTGATATATCGCAATATGAGGTGGAAAGTACAGGACTGGCTCCCCAATCAAAGTTTTTTTTAAATAAAATATGCGCGGTCAAGGGATTATTATAACAATGATTCACAGCGCGGGATTAGAGAAAATTTAATAGAGAAGCAAAGAAGGTTCCGATGGATTTTGGTTTTTCATGCTTGTAGATTATAATGAGGGCATTCCACATTCGTTTTGTGCTGCTCAAAAAATAATGCCTATATTTCACAGTAATCCCGAGTGGAAAACTGATTCCCTAAATAACGAATTTTACGGGGCGGAATGTAACGGGCTATTTATTTCGAGCATCTTTGTAGAAGAAGTGATAAAATAGCAAGAGGAAAGTAACATTGCGACGGTGTTCAATGTTGGTTCTACATTGTTTAATAAGCACTTGGTCAAATATGAGCATTGTACTCAGGCTTATAAGGCCGAATGTACGCCTTGTTAATAGCAGCTGGATAAGAACAGCTAAGGTTCGGATTCCCGATTCCGCATTCAAACCAATTCTAATAAGAAAGGAGAGTAAAAGATTTGAAGAAAACAAAGTGGCCACCATAGCTCAGTGGTTAGAAAGAGACAAAAAGAGCCCGTACAATTTTCGTCTGTTTCAATATACACAGAAGTATAAATAAATGTATGTACATCGTTTGTTTCGACATGTGCTCTACAGCAGCGTTTCCCAAATTGTGTTCCTGGGGTTCCGTGGAAGGGTTAAAGGGGTTCCGTAGAAAAATACATAATCGTGCTATCGCGTCGCACCGAAATTCATACATCAAACAAATTCATACTTCAAGGAACGATGTTTTCTGTTAATATCAATATGGCGGTCCACCAAAAAAAGTTTGATCATTTAGGGTTCCGTCGCCGAAAAAAATTGGGAGCCTCTGCTCTACAGAACTAGAAACTATATACAAAGCTTCAATAAAAAGAAAGTAATACCATTTGTAACTCCATTAGGACGCGTTTCCTTTTATATGCCCTTGGCACCCAATTGTGGGAGCCCCGAAACATCAATATCGGAGCTGGACTTATCGTCTCACTTTTTTGACATTCTTACTTAGGAATTGTGTTGTTTCTGAAAAGATTAAACTTAATGATTTTTAGTATTAAAATCTATACAAAATATGATATATCTCTTTTTTATTATTTATGCATTGTATATGTATATCATTATCATAAATAAAATTTATTAAAATCTGTAATCAAAGATGTTTATCTGCAAAAGTATGGATCGATTTTAATGCAATTCTGCAGTCCGAGTTCTTTCCCAATAAAGTGACAGCAATAGTAACAATTTTTCGGAATGTAAATAACTGGAAATAGAAATAGTGTTTTAAATTATCAACAATAAAAAAAAAAGTAGTTGTTATACTAATATGCATTACAAAACACTGACCCTGCCAAATATGTTATATGGAGCTGGCGATAAACAGGAAAGCAGAGCAGATATAAAGTACTTTCGAGAGAAAAACTTGTATCAAAATATGGATGTAGTCCAAAAAGCCAAAACATGTCGACTACACTGGCTCGGTCACAAGCGAATGGACAATAATGCTCTAGCTAAAAAGTCTTAGAATCACAGACTCCAGGTTCGAGGCAACGTTGAAGACTGAACATACGTTTTAATTAGCAATCTATTGCGGATGTTAGAGTGATTAGTCTGAAGAACTAGACACAGTGGCCCGGGATCAAAGAAAATGGAAGGCTGCAGTCTCTCAGACAAAGATCCTGAGTCGGGAGCTCAATAAGTAAGTAAGTTCTTTTTGCGTTCTAATAGATATAATGATTCCTAGTTAGTTTATACACATAACATTTGAATAAAAGCAAACGAGCTTATAAATTTGGTGCTCTAGAAACAGAAAAATTTTATTGCTGGAGTTGCAGAAGCTAAAATAGATTTGCCCCCTCGACCAGGACCACACTAAAAATTCGAAATAAATTATAAACACTCTGATCCTGCCTCCATTGCTAAAGTAAGCATTGTTTGACAAGCGGCAGGGATGAATGAACATTGAAGGTCTTTAATTTTAAAATATACCTATATTCGACCATTCACTTACAAACCCTATTGAAAATGCAGCTTTGGCTTGCAAACACTGCTGATACAAGAAAATCTTTACGGAAAATGCATCAAGATCACCACTTTAGTAAAAGTGATGAAGAGTTATCGAAAAAAAAAAAGATGAATCACGGGAGTTGAAAATCGTATGCAATTTTATAATTAGCGTACTGCAAAGGGGTTATTATAACCATTTAACTGTTGCATGAACATTATTATCACTTTCAAATTAATCAAAGCAATTAACTTAGTAATCTCATGCCTTTGCTGTTTGACTACGAGTACTTACCTCCATAGAACCAATAAAAACAGGGTGCTTCCTGTCGTAAAATTGCACTGCAAATGACATGCGAAAGTCCTTCGTCAGGTGTCCTCTCTGTTGGAATTGTTGCTATCGTTGGTACATTTGTAGTTGTTATTGGTGTCGTTGTACGCTCAGCTTCTGTTGTACTTGTCACAATAGCTTCGGTAGTTGTTTCTGGTATCATCTCCGTGGTAGTTATAATTGGAGGTAATCCCACTGTTGGAGTTGACGCAGTCTGAGTTTCTACTGTAGAATCTGATGTTTCCTCAACATCTATGGTTGTGGAATCAGGAATATTTGCATTAATTTCAGTTGTTGTTGTAAGCCCATCAATCTCAGGACCTTCAGTTGTCGATAACGTCGGAATAAACTCAGGGTCTATATCCTGTCCTCTTATACTGCTCACTGCAATAAATGCAATAAGGACAATTGCACACATGACCCTCATCATCTACACAGAATAAAGCAAACTTTATGAAAACACAGTGCAACTCATTTACTCTATTGGTTTTACCAATTTTCTATTTATTACAACCACTGTCTATCAAGCGATCAAACTCAAACCGTCGTCTACTGGTAACTGAGCTGAGTATCCGCCTCGATTGCGAAATTTTAAAAATATCATATTTTATAGAATTCTCGATTTAGTCATCCATGAGTGAGTATTCAATCTTCCTCATGTCTCACTTGATGTAATGATTGAGAATTTATTTAATGATAAGCGGTTGGTGTCTACTAAGAAACAATGCAGCCCCACAAGCCTACCCCAGCTGCATAGTTGCTTCGATCGAGCGATCCACATATTTAATATGAAAATTCATTAGCCCATTGCGAATAGATTTATAGAGATGTGGTAAGAGAAATCAATACGATCCCATGTAGTACTGTGAAATTGATATTCAACACCATTTAGGTGTTTACAATTATGGGATTCCTAGAATTATCAACTTAAAACACTTCATGACTCTTTTGAGTGTAATTCAAAACAACACCAAAGATAAGATCACTGCTGATTATTTCCCACAACTTGGGTATGAACTCATTTACTGGTGCATCCCACGGGCTCCGATAAGAAAATTAAAATACAATCTTTTCCAAGTTGAAACGGGTAAACACAATGCAAACTACATACTCTTCCTAAAAGACAATATATGAAATTAACCTTGAGGCGTAAGGTCTTCAGAGCAAGAAAATCAAATCATTTAATCCATTTTCAATGGTCGTCTATCAGGGTTGTCCGACTTTGTAAAAAGCACGCAAACCAAGTGCGTTAGTACTGTCACAACTTAGCGTTTGTAAATAGTAGAAAATAAAACTAGTTAAGTGCAATGTCTAAGTCGTACGACGAACGTGACTTGGATATCAATCCTAGATAATGCAATACGGCAAAGCGTCCATTAAAGTAAAGGTAAATGAACATTAAAATCTGAATGAACTAAATTAAATGATTTAGCACGGTGAAATAAAGGACATCATAAGGACAGATGTTCTTGAAGTATTAATACCTACGATTTATATCTAGATGATTTTTCGTTTTTTATCGCGAACGATTCTGATCGTCTCATTTCAAGTAAGCACTCAGTATTTATTTATGATTCATGCGATGTATAATTTTCCAGATGATATCAAGGCCTTTACTCTCCGGGTGTAAAGAAAAACGAAGAAGCATGAGAAGCGCCCGCCCCCGTTCGACAAAATTTAGAAATCCTACTGTAGGAATTGGATAGTAGGATTCTTAGGCACACTATTTAGTAAGCGACGTTGAAACACTTTATTGGCTACGTTTTGATGCAAAATAAAAATCAATCCAATTCATAGAAGTTTCCAAAGTGCAGGAAGCAATCCCTTATGCTCTGCTGGCAATGGCAATAATCCGGAAACGGTGGTGCTAGCACTTCATTCATAATCATCAACAGGTCTATATATTTCTTCAGCGCCGTCGAGTATTCTCCAACATCATACAACCGCTTGGCTGTCCGATTCATCAGCTCAGTATCCTAGAAATAATTTAAGTTCATTTTTAATTCCAATTACCAATTCCATCCACTTTACCTGCATAACTTTAAGTCCCTTCAGTATATTCGTACTCTGTCCACAGTGCACACAGGCAACCATAAAATCATTGCAATTAACTGGCACCTCTATAATAGCCGAGCATTTTTGGGCCGCATCGCACCTGAAACGAATCACGTCCAGCTTCATGTCTTCGAAACGAGGCCAATTCTCCAAACAAGCATCACAAGAGCAATCAAACCAGTACAAATCCTTCAATTTTGCCTGACGATCTTCACGCTTCTCCTGGGTATACATTGGCCCGTAGTTTTCAGATATTTGTAACCCGGATTCAATAGATTTCACGGTGTTAACGTGAATAGTAGTTCCACGAAAGAATCTAAAATAGAAATGATTTACAGATTGGGAAGAGGAAAACCATCAGCAGCTACCTGACAATACCAGGATCACATGAGTGATTAAAAAGTGCTAAGGTAGGATAGATACCACCTCCAATGAAAACGGTTTTTTCACTCTGATTGGCTTTTGAATTATGAAGCTCAGAGATTTCGTGGGTGTTGAACTGAATGAACTGGAGATTACGCAAAACAAATGCACTAATGAGAACAACTTCATCAGAGGACGCTGCCGCCTTTCCAAAATATCCAGCGGATTCAAGACATTTTGTGAGAAAACGAGCCATTAGAGCGTGCTGAAAAAAATTTGATGCCGTGCGCCCCTTCTCATGGCGAACCAAATGAGAGACACATCGATAGTCTTCCTTAGGTAATCTGAAAATGATTTGTATTTTCTAAAACAATAAACAACTAAAAGGTATTGGTTGATGGTTACTTCTTAATTTCCTCAATCGACAACTGCTTTTCGATGTCATCCTTAATTCTTTTGAAATTCTCCAAAGGTTGACTAGCAATAATCCTCAGAGCAAGATGGCAATTCACCGATGCCCCCGAACGCCAGATTGTTGTCAGATGTCCACATTCATACTGATGGAACGTTGCGGCCGCGTGTTTCTGGCACTTTTCTGAGCAATAAACAATATCAACACAATTTGGACAAGCCACCGGAATGGCAGTTCTACAAGCGAATACATATTAGAAAAAAAATATAAATTTATAATTTATAGATTCACCTCATAAAACAGTTCTCACAATGAGTTTTCGAGAATTTTTCAATGAGTACCGCTGCGAATGGGCGTTCAACTAATATTTCTTCACCGACTTTAATGTCCCTAGCAGCTTTAGCAAAGCGTCCTTCATCCTTATTTTGATCGATTTTGATTGCGGAACTTGTAAATAGCTTCTCCTCTGGAATACCTAAATTAAGGTTAGTTTCTCGCTGCTTTTCTTTCATTTTATTCGTTCTGGGATCCTTTTGGAGCATTGTTATCATCGCCACCGCATCGAACTTCATTTTGGCTTTCTTATCTTGAAGAAGCGTTGCGTCATCAAGTGTTGAAATAGTTTTTCTATACGTGAACGGAAATAGAAAGCAGATTCCGTTCTAAGAAAACATTCTCAATACGTAGTCGGTCAATGGAAAATTAATAAAAGCAAATCAATCAGAAACGTGGCATGCATACGAATCTTGGAAACAAATATGTAATTGGTGACGAGTGCCACCTTTTGAACAATTATATTGAATTTGCCTAACAAAGTTATTTTATTGCCATTGACTCACATAGCAAAGTAGCTCAAAGTTTAAATAATTGTGCTGCAAGTTGCAACGAAAAGAATTATGTTCAAGACGACAACACAGGTAATGAGATATTTTAATGATAACAAGGTTAATAGGAGAACTGCTTAGGGTAAATGAAAGATCTACCACCAGGTGTAGTTGGTGCAATATGGCTGCACAGGAGGAAATGTTTTATTTCATTCTTCGCTAAACAAAAAGATACATCTTTGCCAGCTACTTCTTATCAAAAGATAACAGGTATAATCCCTTTACTCAACCAGTTAAATGTTTACAAACTATTCAATTATTACAATACCTCTCAAGGCTTAGAGCATTCAGCGACGCCAGAAGTCATAGCTAATCTCCCCTGAATATTCCATTCTCCGGAGGACTAGGACTATAGACATGTGTTTTCGCTGACACAGCTCCTGAAGGGATTGAACCAATCCAACAAGCCTTGAACAGCTAATGTTATTCTACTTATGACTGACTTGGCATAACCACATCATCGTTCCAGTCATGTTTTGAGTGCAAAAATTTAGAAAATAGAAATGCTTTCGGTTGCTTAATAGATAAAAATAATTCTTCCGGTGATTTTCAATCCCCGAATCATCAACCAGATTTCAGACATTAGTACATGCTACAAACATGAAATGGATTAGATACATTAAAAAAAAAATCGGAAGTGCCGAATCTGACGGCACACACTTGCACTTACTGAAAGGATAGTAAAGCATTCGGATAGTTCTTCTTTGCCAGATAACATCTTGCTTGTCGTTCGTACAGTTTGTACACCAAGTCGTTGGGGTATCCATACTCCATAGCTCTTTGCACATCTAATAACGTCTCATCAAACTTTGACAAATGGTACAAGGTTGCGGAGCGATTTGCCAAAACGATTGCCTTATCGATATCTGCAAGCATTCATAACCTCAATAGTGCACATTTCGCCCATGTTAACCACACTGCCTTACTTTTATCTTCCGGCAAAGCGATATAACTTTTAGTATACAAAAGCATAGCCTCTAACCATTTTTTTCCCTTGAATGCTAGATTTCCCTTTTCCTTAAATGCAGCAGCAAGCGAACTACTTTTTCCTTCAAAAGAACGTCCAATTTTCAGGTCATTGCGGCCAACAAACTCCAAACTATCAATGTATGCCATACGATCAAAGTCGTTTGTACATTCAGTGATCTTGTTGATGTCGTCTTCATTACAAAGGTTTCGCAAGTTCAAGTAGTACTCAGGAAAGAACCCGGTTATTTCCGTTAACGACATTCTACACTTTTTAATTTAGCAAAAGAATTGGAAAAATACACAGAAACTGACTAAATTAAATTTTTCCTTAAAGATTCTTGTGAAAAACTAATGTGAATCTTCCTCACCAAGTGCTATTTTTAGCATTCACAGCTGAAAACATTTAGAAATTTCTCTTTGAATGAACAGTAAGATCTCAAGAGATTTATTTTTAAGTTGCAATCTCTTTATCCAACAGAAAATCAAATAGTTTGAGTCCAATTTTCAAAAGCAAGGAGGGAGAATCTGTGAAGCAGAAAAAACTCTGGATCATGCATTTCTTTGTAATTTGTTGAAAAATGAAAGCAGATGTCATAGTACATTAACCCAAGTTACCCTGAAAGTAGAATTTGCTTTCCAAGTACGGTACACACCTCAACCAGCAGCGTCTCCAACCGGCTCGATCTCCATTTCTACTTGCACACACCAATTGAGTCTTGGTTATCTTCTATTGCGCCGTGACTTTTCGCGTCCAAAGCCACACTGATATAGACCAATTAGATTGTTAACAAAAGGCGTTAGACCCTCACACCAAAGAGCAGACATGATTGTTTTCGTGATAATATTTTTTTTCAATCGGACATTTCAAAACTCATAGTAAAAAGGCGACGTTCAAATTCCAGTCTGCCTCAAAAACTATTAAGAGGAACTTAGGACTCCTTGTAAAAGCCTCATGTCTATTTTTGTAACGTTAGGGGTGGTTAAGGGTAATTTGCACCTCAATGAACATGAACAGCGAAGTGGGCTTCTGTAGACCATTTAACCTTACGTAGATTTGTATGGAGCCCAGAACAACCAACCGTTATTTACTGCTTGAAAACAATAACGTCAATCGGAACTCTTGCGCCACATAAACCGCCTTAGCTGGACCATAAAGCTGGTATCGACACATACCGCACGCACCAAAATGAAGTAATTGACGTTGAATAGGTTCACGAAGCCTGATTGCCGGCTGAACCTGGAATTTTGGAGCGATGGCTGGCAAGCTCTGCAGGTGGAAGGACCCACTGTATCGAGGTGTTAACTTTTAACGCCTTACCTAAGCGAAGATTCACAATACATACTAACCATCGATGAACAAGCTGTACAGCTACAAACATTCGTTTATAAAGATTCAAATTTCTCGTCTGAAATGATACGAATGTCAATGCTCCGCTGCCTGAGGTCGTCGAAAGAAGACTGACTTTATCGATTTGAAGTGCCCAAGGATAGAATCTATAGTATGTAGTTAAAATCATTGACGCAACCCTTCTATTGTGTTAACAGTGTACGAATTAAGTAGCCAATATACGTATGAATGCCGGTTCATAGTATGTCTGAAAAAACGGAAAGGATATACCTAGCCAAACTGAAGACAATTGCCTTTGTGGCCTAAATCCTCTATTTTACAATCGGTATGTGTCTCGACTAACCAGCACCAGAGTAATAAGAAAAAAAAAATTCGAATTCCATTCCGAAGTTTTCAAAAATCAAAATACATAATGTACATACGTAGAAAAATCAAACATGGTCCCCTACGGACACGACACTTTTAAAATAAAAACCACAAAATTCACTTTTATGTATTGTATAAGTAACAAATTTTTTTCTTTTATTTAAATAATTAACCGCTTTTCGCTAAAACGATCCAAAAAAAATTCAATGCAAATGCAAATATGGACAAAACAGCTTCCAATGAAAAAAATAAAATAAAAAGGATGATAATGCAAAGGAAAGGAAGCGGCGCTCTACGCTGCACGCTCTACCGACCATATCACTCTGCCGAATCGTTAACTTACAAAATGAATGCTGTATGTAAATAGAAGACAAGACCCCCTTCTATTAAATGGTAAAATACAAATCACAGAATTGTCGAAGGAAATCCTTAAAGACTGCACTCGTCGAGTCCTCTGCACTTTCTCGGCGTGAGAAGGAAGAGGAGTTCTTAGAAGATCAGTTCTTTTTTTTGCCGTGTTTTTCCTGTTTTCTTTCCCGTGCGGCAATAAATTCCCTTCGAGTATCACTGGATCGCACGTCTAAGATAAAATTCATTTTGTTGAGGATGTGCTGCGCTACCGGCGGTTCGGTTTCGAAGTCGTAATGTTTGAACCGCACTGGTGGCACACTTGATGAAGATGACGAAGTCGAGGAACCTGTAGTGGTAGTGAAGTGTTGCGGACTCCCAGAGGAGCCGCTAGCTGTCGAAGAAGTGTGTTTCGTAGAGGAAGATGAGTAGCCGTCGGGTTGTTGAGGCTTAATCCAAATTCGAATGATTGCTTTATTCTGTCGTCGCTCTATGATCTCACAGAAGGCGATGCAGTCGATGGGGTAGGTCATTGCTTTTTGTTTTGTCCAGAATTTCGAAGAGTTTTTTTGTTGGTCGATTTCGATGCGTTCTCCAGAGATTCCTAGCTGCACTTCGGATTTGAAGACACGTTTGTCAATGATATTTAGTTTGTAGGTGCGGTACATCGGGGCTTCGATCATGTCGTTGTGATCCATCATACGCTCTTCGTAGCAGGCTAGGTTTCCACCACTTCCGTGGACGTCGCGGACAGCTGCGTCTCCAGCTTTCTCGTCTTCAGAAGTCATGGACAATGAGCGGTAGTCGATGCGAGTCACCTGTGCAAGAGGCCGACGCTCAGCCAAAGTCAAATGACTAAAACCAAACTTGGAACACGGTTCCCGAACATCTAGTGGTGGAAAGTCTTCCATGTCGTCATTGTCCTCCGTCATGTAGAGGCAGTAGTGTCTCACAGACTTCAGTGGAATATCAGGATACTGAATGACGCACTTATAGCAAATGAAACCAATTACTTCCTGTATTTTGGCGTTGGCCAACACGCAAATTTTCATAGGATAATTGCGCTCCTTTTCCGGCAGCATGTTTATGAAGACATTTATACGCTTAGTCTGCATTCCCGTCTGTGATGCTCCATCAAACCTAGCGAATTCGAGAAATTTATTAGCCGCCTGCTTCGGACTGTTGACCAATTGCTGCGACAACCGGCTGTTTTTCTTCTCCGAAACCTTAGCGACTGGTTTTCGAACGAATAAGTCTGCCCTCTCGCCACCCACATTCGATTGATCTTCAAAGTTAACACACTTCGTTCTAGCAGCCTTTCGTCTCGCTATGTCCATTTTCTCCAACTTCTGCGCGGTATTTGATCTAAACCTGTGTGCCCCAATTTCGGGATACATTTGTATGTCAAATGACTGCGAGGTCAAGTCCATGTCTTCGTCGTCACTCTGATCCAGACCAGGATAACAAACAAAGTCAACTTCACTGAGAGCAATTTCCGGTGGCCGCGGATTATTTTTCACTCCCACTTTCTTATTCGTGCTGCGCTGCTGCTGTTGAGGCGTTTGGAACTTTCTTAAATAATGCTTCGGGAGGTCATCGCTTAGCATCACAGTTTCACACATGCCAGTGTCATCGGTAGAAATGAAGGAGTTTCGGATGTGGGATAGGAGCCAGTGTGGATTGTTGTAAGTAGCCATTGCGTAAATGAGTAGTTTTATTGATATTTTTGAGAATGAACACAAAAGAAAAAAATATTCGATTCAGAAATTAAAATTTCTTTTTTTTTCTTTTCTGGGTGACATAAGAACTTTGACACTTTGATGTTTGTAAATAGGGGATATTTATATGGAGGGAAATTTATTTTGTCAGCTTGTTCTATCTAGTACAGGTATGGTATGAGGAATCTTTGTGTATCTTTTTCGGGGTTGTTATATTTTCTGAGAAAAAATACCCATGTCAAAATTGTAAGAAAAACCAAGCGAAACATATTTAGTAATGTAAAAAATATTTGAAGCAGTTTAACCATAAATAAAATTATTGCTTTCTACCTGAATTTGTCTATTTGACATTGAGGTGTTTAAGGCAAATAACAAATTCAATTACATATTTTATTAAAAAATTGAAAATAAGAAGACTGGCCCGTTTAGAATTCTAGGCACTTATATTTTAGTCAAAACCTAACTTATTAAACGGCAAAGGACTGCAAATAATAAGAAGGAAATAATCAAAGCACATGAGATTGGCACAACCGTTTGTTAAACAACTTCGTGCTGAATCAGTTGATTTTTGACATTCAATTGACTGACATTTCAGGGAAAACTTGTAGAACAAGAATCCAGTCCACAGCCCCACAAAAATTCAACTAGATTTGTATTCAATTTTCAGGCTCTTAACCAATCGGGGCTTGAATTCCGAACGTGCCCAGTAATCTTAAATTAGAAATACATCTTCGTACATTATTTTTATGACTGTTTTTGATCGAGTTATTCCATATTTACTTCAGATGCAAAAATGCTAGTTTTACAGTTTTATAAGATAAATTCTCTTCGGAATCTTTGAAATCACATCATTTGTTTCTGATTGTAAATTTTGAGCAAAATTTCGATTTTAACACAACTAGTAACAGTCGTAATGACGTCTTTGGTGAAAATAAATCCAGCGCCCATATTTATTTTATAATTTCTGGTAGAAGTGTACCGCGCCTGTATGCCATCGTCGACATTTCTTGTTTTTGTTCACACCGGTGTGGAATTCTAAAAATAAAAAATAAACCGATTTAAAAAGCAATATTTATATTTATTGCGGAAGTAAGTTATCATTTTTCACATTTCCCTATTTATTGTGAAACGCGATACACTTCTTGTGACATGGTAAAGAAGTGATTAAACAAAATAATGGACTTCGATACATGTAGCGAATTTTATGGTAAATATTTGGTTCGCTTTTGTCCAGGTTTCTTCAATAACACTAAAATTCACTTTAAATAGAAGATTTTCCGTCATTTGTTACTCCCGAATACAATATTGATGAACTCGAAGAGATACTGCGTTCAACAGATGCAAACTTATCGTCTGGACTCGGATACAGCTTTCAATTGCAACCGGGGACAAGTTTCGAAACGTTTCCATCGCCTCCCACCTCCTCCAATTCTAACAGTGAAAATATTAAAAGTGAATGCGACTCTCCCACTGATTTCAATCCAGATGACTTCATTAACTTCCATTCTGACGAAGATGGAGATGGTAAATCTGTTAAATCTGAGAATAGGAGCACACCATCCCCAACGAATAGCTCCAGTTCCAAAGTATCAGGCGATTCAGTGAGTCAGGGTATGATAGTCGACAGTCCGCCGATATCTCCACCCAGTAGTGTCTTTCAATTATCAACGAATATATTGCCGATCGCCGCTAGCTCAACGCCAATAAACTTGCTCCAAGGTACTCTTATCCCCGTACAAACCGTACCGCTAACACCAGTTCAAGTTCAGAACTTCAGGGCGCCACTTAAAATCAGTCCAAAGCCATTAGACACAGCAAATGGGTCAGCTAAGCCCAGGACGATAGTGCTCTCGAGTAAGGACTTCAAAGCTTTGGTACAAAAGATTCAGAATGGCAAAGGGCATGGCACAACAATGCCGAAAATAATTATGAAATCTGGAACAACAGCTGCCCAGCATAAGAAATCATCGGTGCTACCAAAAGTTTTACCAATTTGCACAAGTTATTCACCTAAATCCGAGTCAAAGGCGATCGGAGGACTGGGGCTTTTCAAGGGTATAGTTGATGAAAGGCATTTAAAGAAACAACAAAGAATGATCAAGAACAGGGAATCTGCATCGTTGTCCCGAAAGAAGAAAAAAGAGTATGTCGTTTCGTTAGAGACACGTATCAGTGATTTGGAAAAGGAAAATACCACGTTAAAAGGTGTAAGTACAAGTTTTGTTATCTACCTCGGTCTTCCGTATGTAATCTTATCGTAGGTTAATTGTGAGTCGATCTGCAGCTGATTGTGAATGTTTTATACATGCGACATAAGTATACATAGATAGATATTCTGGCGAGAAAGCCTCTCTAAATAGCATGATTGTCATCTACCTGCATGCATCCCGTTTCTTAATCTAAGTTAAGAGATTAGGTTTAATCATTCTATTTGAACTAGGTGTTGAAGGAGATTATTTGGTTTATTACTTTTTCTTACTGCTGCCTGTCCCTCAGAGTCTTACATTGAAAAAATTGCAACCAATCCGTGATAGATGCATGGGTGAACCAAGTTAGCTTGGTTTACGTTGGTTGTAGTCTTCTTCTACGATGTCTTCCTCTGCAGCGTTGTCCCTCCAGGTTAGAGGGGACTCTCCGGCCTGGAGCGTTGATGTCCATTCATTTTGTATGTCCTAGCCATCTCAAACGAAAAATGCTTTGTTTTTTGACCAGATCCATGTCGCTGTACAGCCCGTATAATTCGTTAATGAATTCTGTCCTCCAAAACCGGTCAACGCAAAATGGGACCGAATATCTTACGAAGAATTCTGCCTTCGAAGATGGTGTGGCTTTTTGGACTTTCTCAAGAATATGCCGAAGTGTGACAGTTTGATCGGTTGTAGACTCTTCATCTTTACAGGTTTCCGTACGGGTTCTGTTTCTCGGACACGTTCATTTCATGTACTGGTGTACTTCCATATACTATTCCTGGAGTATGGTCGCTCAATATCTTCAACAGCGCACATGTCAGAAGCTGTCTTGCCTGTCTGCCGCATTCGCATCCGAATAAGTGCTGCTTCTGCTCTTTGTAAAAATCACCACAATATATGTCATCGTTTTTCATCTCCTTTCAAACGTCCAAACATTCCACGTGCAAAGCCGAAGATCATTGCCCTAAGTTCGTAAGCTAGAATAGTCAACAACGTGTCATCCTTATCCGGGGCTTGTGGTCGGTGCGTAACAAGTGTTTTTTATTTACGTGACTCGGCAGTTACCGACCCCCAATCTGGAGGACCAGTTCCATTTCTCGTTAATAAATAATCAATGCGAAGTCTAAAACGAACTAGACCTTCTATACAACTAAAAAAAACTTTACAAATTATTTTGAAATTCTAGTAATGCTCTTCCCTTTCTGTTTTAAATTCCACAGGAGAATACAACTTTAAGATCTCAACTGATTGCCTTTTCTCAATCCTGCCAGTGCAGCCACAATAAATTAAGCGAATTCATATCAAATAAGTTCAACAGCAATATAATTGGCAATAATTTCCCGAACAGTTCCAACTTCAAAAGTCGCCTTCTTAGTTCGAATACGAAGAAGAATACTGCTGTCCTTCTTGCAATGGTGTTTATGGTTTCAATCAATTTTGGTAATTTCCAAACATATTTCTCTCAAGACGATGGACTGCAGTCTTCGACCGTTGATTTCGATGTTGGTTTCCATACAGCAGCTGGACGCCGTGGTCTTTTATGGGTCGATGAAACCGGCAAATGGAATACGACAAAGCCAATGGAGTCTATAGAATTTCATGGCAATCAGTCTATTTCATCTGAAAATGATGACAAATGTCCTGTCAGTATCAATCAAACTGAGAACTTGAGGCTAGCAAGCGAGCTCAGAAAGTGGATAGGCGTAAATGACTTTTTAAATTTGAGTATGGTAAAGGAGAAACCTGTTGGATTTAAACTCACACCAGAATTCTTTGAATTGAAGAGCATGTCACTACCGTTTGCTGGCAGTATGAAACAAGCCGTAAAGCGGAATCGGAAGAATGTCTTTAATCGGCAATCACTCCGAAACAAAAGGATTCATGAGCATCCAAAGAATTCCTTGCAAATATTTAAACCCCAAATTGACGAGGAGTTTATGAGGCTGTTTGAAGGAATAAAGAGGCGAGACGATACCTTCTATGTGCTCTCCTTCAATTCTGATCACATTCTTCTCCCAGCCGCCGCCTATAACAAGAGTACCCGACCAAGAATGTCTCTTATGTTGCCTGCTGGGGATCCTTCTATTAATGGAGACATTACGCTAATGCAAATTGATTGTGAGGTCGTAAACACTACTGAAGTTCAACTTAAACCTGAAATGATTCCACTCAATTTGCGACCAAAATTTAATATGAATACCCCAGGGTCTCGCGATATTTTAAATAAAACTGGAGGTGGACCCGTACAGCGTTCAGCACGCAATGCAGTTGATAGCACAATTGAAAGCAAAGACAAATCTAGCCAATTCTATCGGCCCTACTTTATGACCCCTTATGCAGCTCAAAGGCATCCTTATCAACAAAAGAATAACCAAGTTCGTGCTGAAAAGCGTGAAGTAGAAAACAGTGGCACCGTGGCATCAATAAGACGAAGAATCCGAGGTGGTGATAATTTTATATTTCACCAAGATAGTGGAGATTTCCTGCCGTGAAACCATATGGATGTACATTTCATAGCTCTTAAGAACTAGCAATATTTTTTTATTTATCAAATGTTTACTTGTTAACTTTACATATGCCCATCTATTTAAGTGAAACGACCGATGTGACTCGATGGTTGAGAATGGTTTCGTGTGAGTAAAAGCAGATTATAGAACAAAACCCTTTGATAGGGTTAAAGTTCTAAAATTAAGATAACTTGAATATTAACACACCGTTCGGTGCAATTTACATGGACACTATGATCAACGATTAGATTAAAAATATTTGTTTTGATTTAAGAGATGTCACTTTATTATTGCAATTAATGAAAGAAAATTATAATAAATAAGTTGTGCCACCCAGTTTGGTCTGAGTCCGTTTATTTTGCTGCCTCTAACTGCTATTAGTATGCGTACTAATCGTACTAATGAACAACCCTTCGTTCTATCACTTAATCTTCTTGTTTGCAGCTTTTCATTAACCCCTCAAACAACAAGAAAACTCAAGAAATACTCGGACTAAGCAAGCGTGATGATGGACTCCTAATAGACTTCCTCACCGGACTTTGTTAACTCTACTACAACCTCAACGAATAGGTTTAATTTCTGCCTGGAAGATCACATTTTCCAGTTGAAAAAAAAATCGTGCTTGGCACAAAAGACTCGGCATGACAGCCTTCCATAATTTTGGATCTGATGACTGTGAAGCTTAAAACACGTTACTGTGATTTGGGAGATTTATCGACCGAGCAATATCTGGCTCTGATACATACATCTCAAAGCCTACACCCACTTCCATATAAGGATGTTCTTTCACTTTCTAGAAGTGAATTTATTTTTATTGTCTAGGCCTTGCTGATATTTGAAGTTGTAATAAATTTATTCCCGGGTGTTCGAATACTGGCAGGTTTCTTTTGTTGGAAAATAATACCGTTCTATTTTTGTGGGTTAATGTTAAGACCGCACCGTTTCGCCTAATTGTTTAAGGTGTTGAGGGTTGGCTCTATGCCTTCAAGATTAATACCAAACATTTTAAAAATAAATACATACATATGTACATGCATAGACTTTGAAAATATTATCCCAAGAAGGATATCAGCACAAGGTCAGTCAATATCGCACTCCTGGATAGGTTGGTGATTACGGGAAGAACGAAGGTCGGGTATTTTTGACAAACTCATAGTTGACATAGTTTTGCAATGGCTGGACAGCGGCAGAGCAAGTGTTCTAGGTCCTCCTCTTCCCCCTCGCAGTTTTCGCAGATTGTAGTGTCAATTTCAATTTTGTGTACGTGCTTATTGAGATTTATGTACCCTGTAAGAAGTCGTTTATGCTGTTTCTGCCCCTTTTCTCGCAAGAAGTATAAAAAATTCGTGTAACTCAGCACGAGTCGAAATTTTCATACAGATTTATTAGCTAACCGTTAACAATGATGTTTTGCTGTCAGTGTCGATGTCTATGCGTTTTCCTTAGGTGTGGTGTCCTATGAGGACCTCCACCCCCCTCTGGATCACGAGGAATTCTGGTTGAAATGCTGTAGCGTGAGGTTCGAAGGTCGTATCCTTGCGTTTGAAAATGTCGCACAAAGTCAAGGTCTTTTTCAAGTTATGTAATTTATTTGCACATCTTGTGTTTATGCCAGTTTCTTGTATTTGCGAAAGATATGTTTGATTTATTGTATGCATTCCGAATTATTATCGAGCTCATCTGGCTATTCTTACGCAGATGCGAGGCTTAGTGAATGATCATCTTTAGTTAATTTTAAAATAGGTTCTTCTCTGTATGGTCTTGCAGTGAGTAACACTTGGGCATTAATAATGCTGTTCTATGTATCTCTTTTCAGTCGATTTGAAATTGATTTCTTCAACGAAATGATTAATTGTCATGCCACTAGAGTAGAGCGTCTACCGCATTAACATAACAAACACTCAATTTCGCAAGGATCAAAGAGAAGGAGCAACGCAAGCACTTCAATAAGATTATAATTCATTTCACCTAGGCGGCTGCCCCTTCATTATTTATTTTTCTTCTTTTTTTTTACAGAGAAGACGTCCAATACAAGTCAATTACATAGCTCGCATATTTAACTTCGTTGTTAGTTCTTTCTGGCATTGAAATTCTAAGTTCAACACGACTCAGTTCACATCTTCTTCCGCAAACCTACAAAATCAAACAATTGTCTCAACATTTACAAATATCTATGTTCATATTTATATACATTTCATAGGCAGACCCCGAAAGCCTATGAAATTAAAAAAAAAAAAATAGAAAAAGTATTTCCATATTTCAATCGACGGCGTTTTGCCGAAAAAAAAAGACCTAGTCATAAAGAACATCCATTAAACTAATATTTAAACAAACATGTGCACCTGGAGCCAAGTAAATTCTCAAAGTTATTACGCACCAGCTAATAGAATTTCGCGGAAGCTAGATTGCGTCGTAGAATAAATCAATAGGCGTAGTCAATCAATCAACTATCTGATGTAGAGTGCTTACAATTGAATCTGTGTGTGGAATCAAGGTGCGGAGCAGCTTAAAGCTAGTTGGGATTTATCACCACACACAATAAACAATAGGCAGCAACAAATGCGAATTTACATGCAAATTTGGAATGCTAGTGAATACCTTGTTCGTCAGGAATATACTTACAGACAGTGCTAAGTATTATGTGGGTGCATGCTGATGGAATGGAATTTTAATCTACCTAATAAGAATTAAATGAGATATTAATTTGTTAAGCAATGTAAAACAGTCTTTGAAGTAAATCTTAATTCAAATATCTCTCTTTGAAGAGAAGGCATTCATTATTTGTCCTTGAGTAAACTTGTTTAAATATTTGTTTGTTAAGGGCCTGATAGGATTCTTAGAAAATATGCAACATTCGAGTTTTATCGGCTTTGTATTTACGTACTAAACTGTAGTTTGAGATCAGGCCTTTACTCTATCCAGATAACCCCTTTCGTCGGTTTTAGATCTATTAATGGGATTGTTATTTACCTTGGTGCAGTGGTTAGCAGCATTGCTTGCCACGATGATTGTTCTGGGTTAAACTCTTGTTGTCCAGGAAGTCGATCAACTGCGAAAAAGTTGATGTTGTTTAGGCATAGCAGTGGTCATATGCTTTGAAGTGTTGATTGTACTAAAGTTAACGTAAGCATAATTAACGGAAGTAAATCGTATGTTAATGATTTTCGAAGTTACTTACATATGCGCTACAGCCTGTGACCCCAACCAACAAGCCTCTTCAGTTAGCCTGGTTCTTAGCTAACTGCCTTCAGTTACTGATACCAAGTTGATTGAGATCTTCTTCTACATCCTCTCCTCCTTCGAAAACTCTGCGGGCCAGATCGTTGGTGTTCATTCGCTCTACATGTCCCAGCAATTTTTTCAAAGTTAACTTTAAAGTTAAGTCATTAAATTTAACGGATTAAGGGATTAATAATTTTGTGCGCGGCTTTTGTCCCAGACTGACGCTTTTCGTTCTGTCGTTTACTATGTATAAAAAATGTAAAGATGAATTCAACAAAAAGTGTTCATGCGCCAGAACAGCCGATAATATATTACACCACGTGAATAAAATTGCGAAATCTTTATTTAATTCAAGATATGGCATTCGATAAGAATTATGACTATCATATCTCTAAATCTAGGTTACAGACTACAACGAAGCGGAAACAACAAACACACAAAATAATTAACAAATATTTGTCCAATGTCTTTTCGGAATGACACCTTAAGCTGCCTTGAAGTTGAGCACGGTTGAATGGTATGAGAGTCATTCAAAAAGAAAAAACAAAAACTCCAACTACGAGTACATAATTAAAAAGAAAAACCTTAAAGAATCTAAAAACTTAAAAAATTCCTAGCCACAAGTCACTGAATCAGAAATTAAAGACACATTTCAAAATAAATGCATCAAAGACACATAATCCACAACCGCTCCATGCCACAACCAAGGTTTTTATTTTTAGATCATATTAAGACGCTGTATTGCTCAGAAATTCAATCTTCTCTTGCGTCAGATCATGCATGCAAGTAAAGGGACTTTTTGTTTGTGGTCGTGACACACCTCCCTAAAGACAAAGTAAATAATATAAATAACAACAATACATTATGTGCGTGTGTAGCTATTTTCGATGCATGGTTTTACCTCCCGCTACTGTCATAAAAAAAATCTTGCACCCAAACGAATCCATGTTCATCCTTTGTCCCAGTCTCAAGTTACATCACCATCGAGTCTGTGAATCATAATTCGGTGAATGAACACAACGGTTTATAAATTAACCGGGGAATTTCCATAACTTTGTAACTTTTTGGCGGGGGCCGCCATTAGTGTAATTATCGTTTATTTGTTTCAAAAATTAAGTGTCCTCTGCGATAACGCGGAACAAACTCCACAGTTTCTTTCTTTATGGTGTTGAACTGTCTTTGTTTCACACATAAGTTCATCATCAACTACTAGCATTCGGGGAGTTCAAGTTTAACAGCGATAAAGTGTCATCTGGATAAATAAACGAACAAAAGGTAAATTACTAAACAATTTTATCGTCAAGGTAGAGGCGGCAAAAGGTTAAGAACCTTCTCACGCGAAGGGAAATAAATTTGGTAAATTGCGTAAATTATATACGAATACGAGTATATGCATATACGTTTTATGTAATTTGTGTGACCTGCCATTCTTATGAAATTGCGAAAGTACACATTTCAAAACGCAATACGACATCTCACAAACAATGTTAAAATTACTAACTTGATTATCGAACCGAGTGGAAGTGCGCCACTAGTACGCAAACAAATTGTTGCAATTAATTCAAAACATTCAAAGCTAATTATGTCACGTTTATTGAATTTAAAAAAAGAAACTTATCAGTCAGGTCGCACCCTTGAAACATGAATTGATTGGGTCTTGTTGTAAGCATTTTCTACTCTGTCGGCTTGTTATTGGTTAGCGATTGCTGATGAATGGAGGTTGGTAAATTAATCCAACATTACATATGATACATATGCTACATGTCATTCTAATTTTTGCACACAATCAAAGAACAGAAAAACTCTATTTTTGACATATTTAATTCACAAAGTTTTTCAAACCAATGTTAGGAGAACTGGAGTATTTTCAGTCATGATGAATACCTTTAAACTTAAACACAGGCACAAGGCAAATTAGGAGAGAGACGGAGGAGATACCGATGCACATTGGTTTTAAACGTTTGAGGGTTCTAGTAATGAGGAAACACAGAGCTACATATTTAGGCCATTCTAAATTTGTGTTGGACAACTTAGAAAAGAATCCTTATACTTTAAAGAATGTCCGGAAGCAGGCCTTAGGGTAAACTGATGAGCATTGGAAGCCTGTCGCGCATTTTAGTTGAAATGTTTAAGTGGTGGAATGCAACTGACTATTTCGGTGGAGCACTGTTGGTGGAAGAGTCCAAAAAACAGGGAGAGACAATAAATATATCTTCAGAATTTCGTTCTCACCTAACAGTCTCAACACATGTGTTGGATAGTCTTCAGTTCACATAATAATGAAGATAGGAGTTGTCTGCTGTTCGGCTATTTTTAGAAACATTTTCGTAAACTAACGAATATTTAATGTTGAAGATAAACCAAATTGTTTGTCAATTTCTGCCTTTGTGCCGATGGACTTCTTGCAGATATTACCATAAATACAAACAGCAGTGAAGGAATGACTTTGTAAGGTCCGGAAATTCTTCCAGTAGGTACGCAAATAAGTTTATTATGATTTCTTTATGCTTAATCAGATTCATTGATTAGTGATGGTCGCTAAATACATAATGTACATTCATGAGGATCTTTAGGAATCACTTCCTAAGTTAAAGCGAAATTTTAATTAACAAGAATGGGTTTTAAATCAAAGAAACAGTAGTCAACCTATGGACATTTCGAATAAGTTGCTAATCAGATTTTATATAAGATCCTAGCGCTTAACTTACCATGAACTCTTACAAATCACTATTATAGAAAAGGAAGGAATTTCCATTTCCTTATAATTTGATACTAACAACTTTGTCTAATTGTAAAAAAAAAAATAGATTGGTAATGCAATTTACAATTTGGTATTATAATACAATTTATGCCCCGTAACTACGTTTCCTTCTTCCCTTAATTTTTCTTCCGCCTTTAAATATCTACAAGTATGTGGATCTTCTCACGATTTATCACGCCGCACCACACCGTCTTTTATACCTGATCTTTCAACAACAAACATAACAATGATTGTCCAAAGAAACTAATTATGTTTCTTTGTATAAAAGCCTCTTAAGGGAATCCTTTAACCACTTCTGGGACTGTTTATCGAAGTGGAAACACTTTGTTAGAAGACATCTAATCTTCATTCAGACCATAGGAAAAGAAGTGTCCAACTGCCTCTTCTTTCATGCATGAGACAAAAAATTGTAGTATGACTATATTAAGAGCATCCATCGATTCATTTCTAAAATTTGGTTAGATTTATGTAAGCCTGATGAATGTAATATCAGCATCAATTACCCGATCCACAAGATGCTACTACAGAAGCATCAGTCTCCTCAGTGTCGCTTCAAAGATCTTATCTGTCATATTGTGTGAACACTGGAAAACCTTTGTCAGCAATCTGATTGGCTGGTGTGGTTTTAAACCAAGAAAGTCCACAGTCCAATTTAAATTTTCGAAAATTGCACCACCAAGACAGATATGACTTCGAGGTAGTGTTGGTTCTGCTATTACTTCTGACAACGACATCTAATTAGAAATCAAACAAGAGTATATATCTTGCTAATCACTCTTTCTTGTGGTTGAATGGACAATTGGGTAGTAATGCCCTATAAAGTACAACTAAGGAAACTCTATACAAGACCCTTATCCCGGTTCTACTTTATGGCGCTGGAGCTTGGACTCTATCGAAAGCGGTTGTTGCCATCGATCACAATCATCATTATCTGTGCTTCGTGAATGATAGTTGGTGAACTTTGTCAATAGATAAAATTGATCCAAAAATAAAATCTCGGAGAAATAAAATACATCAGCGTTAATCTAATAAAACTTTTACTACCCAACTAGAAGCGAAAACTTCCAAATGCGTCTTATAAAGAGTAAAAGTCACCATAAAGGTCCAGTTGCTTCGTTTAAAGCGAACTAGGAAGTATTTACGTCTCGAATGGTTTATAATAGGTTGGGTTATGTTATTGGGTTGTCGAGATCCTCATCGTTTAGATGCAGTTTCTTTTTTTTTTGCATCTTAACGTATTATGGTCGGTAAGTATGCCTACTAACAGACGCAGGAATGTTTGGGTTAAAAATAATATGGCAAGGAGGAATTAATTCATTTAAATCATGAAAAATAGAAACTGACACTACTTTGACCGCAGATTATTACGAATGAACCGCATTTTTATGTCTTTCACTGTAAACTTATGCGTATCCGAAGTTAAAAATGTAAATTAGGAATTATCAATTCATCTAAATGTCTTATTATTTAAATCGAATGTTTCATATTAATTTTTTTTTTTTAACATTTCTATTATGTAAAAGTCTTATAAAAAATACAGTAAATTACAGAAAAAAAATCAATCTAAAAATTTCAATAAGAAATATTTTATTTTTTTTAAACTCCAAAGGCAAGAAGTAAAATTGATATCTTCCTGACAAGAAAGGAAATCGTCGACAGATTTCCCAGCAGGTATCTACTGGTAGTCAAAAAGTAATTAGGTAATAATCTGTCTGATCCTTTCAAAACTGTTGAAGAAGGTGTATAAAGCATTTCACTTGAATGAATTCCAAAGTTGCATACTTGTACATCTAACCACCAGTTTAAATATGTATTTGTAGGTATGTATACTCCAGGTAGAGAAAAGGGTCATCAAAGGATGGGAGAAAATATCGAGTTTCGAAATAAAACCTTATTTCCAAAATAGTATCATAGGTACTGTGTCTATTCACCTTTCGGTATACCCTCTTATCCCTTTGTATACACATCAAGAAGTCATGATTTAATTTTCTCACTCTGAACATTATCCGGCGTCCTTATTTTGAGTTCCAAGAAAAAAGAGAAAATAGGAACAATCGTTTGTATCTACCTCCAGCTTTAACAAACATGTATGATAAATATACTTGAGACTCTGACTCTAATTGATCTTGAAAAGAAGAAAAGGATCGAAGAAGAGGAAAACAGACAATCACAGGTGTATGAAAATAATCTAATTTTACCTATGTATTTTGATAAGGTCGATGGCGAATGGAAGATAACTTAAAACTCGATTCTAATGGAAATTCAATTAATAACGAAATTTAACTACACAGAATTATTAACGTGGCAACACTGTTGATAGTAGTCTCTTGGAGTTACACGTTATGGAAGTCTTCGATAGCTGATTATGCGGCGCTATTATTCATTTGCCTTTAAGAGTCTCTCGTGTGGTAGTGGTTGTGGCTATTGTCTCTTCTATTTTCATTTGATCGATGGAAGTCCCATTTATTGGTTATGAATTGAAAATGTACAGCACAGTTGAACTTTATTGATTTAATTAGATACTTTGAAGAAGAAGAAATACCGGGTGCACTAAGTAAGTATATGCTAAAAACCGTGGTCCAAGAAGGTTTTGCCATCGAAATTGATAAGCAAATTGGTATTTTTTCAACTTTTACGCACACATGTGTATGTATGCATAATTAAATGAAATACAATGAAAGTCTTATAACAATGAAAAATGGAACTTATTTTGTCGGATATTCAAATACAAGCGTGAATATCCAAAGTAGCCAATCAACTACCATTAGCGACGTACATGCATGAAGATTTATGCCCATGATGACAGTTCGGTAAAGGTCTGCGAATCCCTTTGGTAAAGTGCAAGCATCTCTGCGTTGGCAGACAGTTTGAGATTAAGACCCCCACACATGATAACTGGGTTTCTGGCGGTCCGCTGGTTAATCCTAAGGAAATCGTTTGGTATACGGATAGCTCAAAAATGGATTCTGGCACAATTTATCTTCTGGATCGATGTTGTGATCTATCGTTGTGGACTTTGTGGCTTCGTAGTTAGTGCGTTGGACTGCTAAGTGAACTAACACGGATCAAGCCCAGCAAAACAACCAAGACTTGTTCGGTGACAGACCTCTTGGCACGTTGCGAAAAGCGAAGCCTTAACTTTCTACAAACCGTCGCACCAAATATTTATAATGTAAAATATCATTAGTCCCCATTTGGAATCTTATCGGAGTCTCATCCAAAACCAAACTTTTTCTGGAAGATTTGACTACAATTTCAATCTTAATTACTTAACACAGTGTTTTGTGGGTTTAGCTTTGATTATTTTTGTCCAATCTATATGAATTTTCCGGGTAAAGTTCATACAGCAACTTCTTCAAGTAAAAAAGTATCTTAAAGATACAACCAAACCCAGCGATAATTGAAATCAGCGATAAAGAAAGAAACTCGTCACAAAAGTAAAGAAGAAAAACAACAACCAGACCTCTGTTGTACCGTATCATGTGAATCTGAACAGGCGGCCGATAGCGACTAGTACCAGTACACTACCATATTTCAGAAACCAGATATCAGACCCTGACTGAGCTCCTACCCTGTACGCTGTCGGTTATACCTATTGAGAGAGTATGAGACCCGACAACAACGACACGATGGGACTTGGTCACAACAAGTGAAATAACTGCACACACCTGTGGAATAACTTGAACTTCCACCTGATATAGAGAGCGAGATACTCAATCGCTCTCGGACAAAGTTGTGTGCGCACACTCAGTTAGTTTTCTTTTACGAGGCAAACATTTTGGTTGTGCGTCGTTGTGAGCGCTGGCATATCAGAAACCGCGATTGTACCCGAAAACTCGTCGCGCGAGCAGATACTATAGAAATTGAACGTTCTTCAATTTCATTTCGTTATCCAATTTCTATTTTGATTTGTTTTTGTTCTTATCGCAGCAATTCCTTTCCCGTTCAGATACATTGGTGTCTGTATTATTTCTTGGCGCTCAATTAAGTGAAAACGAGTTGCTGCAAATTGATTCAACTTTCAGTTGTGAATATAATCCAAACGAGACAAGATACGAAAACCTATCTACAAACAACTCACTTCGGAAGTGTGGAAGGAGAATACTAATAATTATTCATAAGTAAAGTTGTGAATTGCGTCACTTTTAATTTTAAGGCTCACTTAACAAGCGAAAAATAGAGAAGAAAAAACCCGCAAACAAATCAATCAGTGTACAGCAGAAAATTGGCAAAAAAAAAAATAAAAAATTGATTCATAACTTTCGATGGACAGTGAAAATGTTCGAAAATCATTTTGAAAGAAAAGTGTAAAGAGTTCATTTGTTCTGCGATAAAAATTCCTTATTCCCAATACGCTTGTGATTACAATATTCCAAGTCTGTACGGAGACAAATTCAAGTGATTAGCATTCAAAGAACGTGGATCAGTTGGCTCTTCTACTTAAATAGAGTCTCCAGCGCGACGTATAAATTTTCAATTGATACTCATTTGCGAATAGCAAATCCATATATTTGCGGTCCGTCATAATTGTATTGTTGGTTCTCTCCCATTTCTATCTGGCCTTCATACAGTAGTGAAAAAATAAATATTTAAAAATATATATAATCGACGTATATAAATGGAATACTAATTAATTTCGATTTATAGAGAATTCCTCGAGTATATGCGTGTGGCATCGGTATAGTGCAAGCGTCTTATTAAAGTTTAAGGTTTTTGTGTGAAGTCGGTTTTTGTGAATAAATTTCAGTCTTTTTCTTCATTTGGATTAAGAGAGAGAAACGACTGGCCGGTTGTGTGATTGCATTTTTCTTCGTTTGCTTTGGAAGGTGGCGCCGAAAAAAAAAAAAATATATAAATTTAAAATAAGAAGGTAAATTCGATATTAGAATTTTTAATTTAATTTTATTCACATTTTCAGGTTTAGGTACAACTTTTACGAATTTTCTTTTATTTTTGGATAGTCTGTAGGAAAGAAAGTAGGCCGAAACATTAATTTTGTATACAATGCACGAAGAGTTTTTGTTAAACATGGATTCAAATAGGTCATATGGTTCTGATGCATATGTCAATTATGTACCTGCATATATTGTTCTATGTAAATAAGAAGAAAACTGTCTTAAATGCTAGGTGATAAAATGTAGATTAATGATGCTAATGAATGTTAACTAAATGACAGTCATAGAGGCCAAGGCATAGCTAAACAAAGTTAGAAAGAAATTGTGCATCTATTATACATGTACATAGTCTGTTCTGGACCAAAAAGTTGTTCCTTCTAAATGATGCTTTTGGCTAAACATTCAGAAGTAGATAAGGATCTTAATCAATAAGCATTCCGAATCAGCAAAGATCCAAAACCTCCTTCATTCGGAACTCAAATCGAGAGCTGAGACCCTCTATCAGTAGCGTGGTTTCATCTTTTCTTAATTTTTGCAAACGAACCTTTATAGCGTTTAAAACTTAAGAGTAGTTACATCCTTTTAAGATTTATCTTTCTTCACCTATTTAGAGCAATAATCATCAACTCTACATAAATTAAATCATAAAAACACTAAAACTAATAAAATATAAAAATATATTACTCTGCCTATAAGAAGAACTTAAGATAAGAATTAACTACCTCTAGCTGTTTTATTTTTTGTATAACATAGCCCCTCGGCAAATGGCATAAACACAAATTGCTTTTTTATTTGAATGCAGGCACGGAATGCAACCTATCCCGTACACCAGTGAGAGTGTTTCGAATCTGGTATTTTTAGCATTTCTTCTGATAAAATTAAAAGTGGAAACCTTTTTTTTTTTTTTCTTAGTTTTCAGCTTCAGTTGGTGCTACATATGTATTTATTCATGATACCAAGATACGAAGATACTCGTTTCTTCGTCTTTTTATAGGACACACGGTTTGTAATTAAACTTGAATATCTAGTGAAGAGATATACAAAACTATTCAATAGCGTTGGGGAAAAAAAATAAATTTAACAACAACAACGATAAAAGTGGAAAAACATGCCCATAGTGGAGAAAAAGAAAATCTTGGTAATTTAACTTTTAAATTTAGAAAATTGTTTTATAAAAAAAATAAAAAAATAAACTTTCGATGTCGTTCTATTTGATAGAGGAAATTCTTGGGAAAAATTTATTTGTAATGTGTTATTCAACTTGCATTTTCGGTAAATATTTCACATAGTATCTGATAAAACTGGAAAGCAATGTGTACATATGTATCTTCTCAATGTTTTTTAACATCTCAAGAAATAATTTTGAGGCTGAGAAATATAAAAATGTATATGTGTACTTAAGATTGCGCCACTGTCCAGGGTAAACGTGGGCCTCAACTAACACAAAGTTGGTTGAGGCACCTTTCCATTTAAGAGCGCCATCTGAGTCATGGTCTTCCTCTTTTCCGCTGTGCCTTCGGGGTGGATTTGAAGACTTTCCAGATACCGTCCAAGCCATCTAAGTTCTTGAATTTTGGCTCTTTTGACTCCTTTCATATACATATCTCAATGCCTTTGCAAACGAGTTCTCAGATTACCATGCCTTTGCGCAATAGTTCAAAACAGGGATTAAAAAGGTCGTATATAAAGTCACTTTGTTCAAGAGAAGGATTTTCTATTAATTGCCTTCTAGACGTATAAAAACCGCAATTGACAGGAGGCATTTTGTCGTCATTGTCTGAATAAATAGCGGATCCTAGGCAAATAAAGTAGCTTACCACCTCAAAAGTTACTGACCTACGCCGCGTTTTTCCCATTATCGTCATTTGGTTGATGGTGGATTTTCTTAACCTAAAGCCAGCAATCAGGTTGTTGACAAAGGGCTCTAGGCGCTCACATAATAGTGGGAAAGGTATTGTAAATTATGTTAAGGAAACTTATGCTTCTATGGTCGACATACTTACATTCATATGAGTATAATAGGTGGAATGAAAGATTTGGAATTGTCTTGGGAAAACCTTTACTCCATATCAAAGCAGAACTCGTTGCTCATGTCGAAAAAGGTAAGTTAGATGCCCTCTTATTTGAATTATTTTCATATTACCTTAGTCCTGAAGATGTACACACAATGGATTTCTATGTAATATGTAACACAGACCTCACCTCTCATCCCACTGACGTAACGTATGTGCTCAGATCATACTTGCTTGGAGAAAGGCAACTAGAACTCAACTGTACTGGGTTATTTTTATTCTGTAAAAAACTCGTTAGTTAAAAGTTTGATGTGTTTCTAACATTGATGTCGATCTCTACGACGGAACAAAGGTCGTCAGAGATAATCTGAAAAGTTTTCATCTAGCGAGTCTTCTATGCGGGTGAAGTTTTGAATGTCCAAAAATGTTTTGCCACTAATGCATTCCAAAAGCCGTAAATAACAAATACTTTTGGGTTTAAAATCGTTAAGTGCCTCCTTCTTGAGTTATTGTACATTACGCAAATGTAGTACTATTAAGAACTAGGTTTTTCGATATTTTAACTTGCAAGCCATAATGAAACTGCTTGCTTTTCACACCATATTCCACTGAAAGAAAACCAAAGGCTTTATCTTCATGTATTTATGTTTTTCCTATTCACATTCACATCTTTAATTGTTTCATTATCTTTAAAATAAATTATTTTGATAGCACAAGCTGTGGATAAGAAAATATCTTATCTCAACAGGATGTTGGAGATATTAAATAGCAATCTCGGAGGCAGTAATCCAATGTATATTTACCTAGAGGCCATCTTGCTCTAAATTATTAGTTTACATAAACTTAAACAAGGTACAAAGTGCATATCTTTCATCTCGCGCATATTATCTTATCTGTGCAAATTCATATTATTTGCCTCGGCGTAACTAATCTAAATAGTCTCCCTTGCCCCTTTGCATCACTTCCGATGGAAGAAAAATACGCCCTTAAGCGATGCCAGATACATATAAGATACCCCTCAAAGGTCTGCAATTATAAATTGTGCAATTACCTTGCAATAGTTTATCCACCAGCCTCCTGGTCGACTTACAGACTTCAATTTTAATCAGAAGATAATTTCAGATAGCAATTTCAAAACGTATAATTTTCTTTCAATCTGACGACTCGAATTAGTTGACAAGCCAAGTTAAGCTTTGTCCTGGATGATTCCATTTGATCGCTACGTACCGGTGTGCTTGCAGCTCTTCGTTTAACCACTTAACACTTTTATTGGTATCGAAGAAGAACAACTGGAAACTGCAGCTTCTTGGATAAAGCGTTTAACCTTCCATCAAATCACCATCATTCTCTTGAAAGGGAAATTACAGAAGCGTGTGCGTTCAACTGGAAAAGACCGCCGCGCAGCTACTTACAGCCTCTGATTCAAGTGGTGTGATGCCCATCGGGTTTATCTAGTTTTTGTGTCTTCCTTTTTTTTGTTTCTACTATATCGTCACAGATATCGATTTAAGTTGCAATGCAATGCTTAAAAGTATCTTTCAATGCGTCGTCGACGCACTCCATAGTTGTGTTTCATCTACGGTCTTCTACTTGTTATGGCAAATCCAGTCAAGACAGGAAGGAAGGGTGGCTGCTATGCAGTACCTGCTGCGTCTAGCTCATGACAAACAAACGATTGGTGTGGCCTTTTTCATTCATTAAAATGTAAGACAAGGTGGATGGCACAGCCGCCATGCTTTCTCTCTGTGCTGTTGAGGCAAGGTGAGAGCACTTCAACTTGAAATTGGTGTGGTTTTATGGAAGTAGCTACAACCAGCTTTAAGGTATAGCATAATTATGGTGAAGATAATGACGAAGTGGGGACAGAGGAAGTGGCAAGTAGCATTGCAACTTGTTTAGGTCGCGGTTAGTATTTTATGGTGATACGGGCCATGTCCATTATAGAGTGTGTTGTTGTCGTCGATTCGTCGCGACAAAAATAGTACATAAGAATATTATTATAATTATGATCAATTTGTATTTGCTTTGTTAAAAGCAAACATGTTTGGGTTATGGAAACTTTTGCAAAAATTACTTTTTTGTTCCAGTTACAGAATGGTTGAAGGGAATAGAATAGTCAAGTAATTAAGGTATCCTCAATTCGAGTAGCATTGTAGGAATACTTTTGAAATTACACTTTAATAATTAGATAGGTTCTTGCGAAAGTGTTTCTCTAGTTTGGTTTTGCATTTCTGGCTGAGGCTAAACAGTAGGTCCACTATAATTATAGAAACAAACTTGATTGACAAACGTGTCGAAAGAATCAATTTGTGCATCTCTAATGCACATACAAACGTACTTACATACATTCATAGGTAGGTACTTCCCATATAAAGAGGACGAACATGCATATAGTCGCTTTGTTATCAAAAGAATAGTATCTGTAGTAGTCAACATTTCACATCGTTGTGTACTCATGAACTGGATGGTTTGAATGACTGTGTATATCTTTTGTATGCATTTGAAGTATTTCCTGCTGAGATAAGCAAATGACCACCCATGTAAGGGTATAATATTTAAACTTAAGTCACGCACATGGCATATGTAGTTTTCTTATCAGTTTCCTACACAGATTCTGATTAATCTTCAACTCCATTGCTGCAGCTTCCGTCCATTGCTTTTCGTAAAAATTAAACCGAACCAATGTTAAACCACACGATAACCAGTTCCAGTTTACAGATGGTAATCACATATTAACAACTGATGGTGTGCGCTCGAAGTCGAAGGCGAGAAGATACACTTAGATAGACCTTTTGTAGGGGTACTTGAGAAATTATATTTTACTTACTTACGTATGTCCGGCACTCCTCATACTCGTACGCCAACAACGCCTGCACGCTATTGTGGTTGGAGTTTTGCAATGCGTATAAATCTCTTCATAAGTGTATGAAGGCCCTGCTTGGAAAAGTTCTGCAGGAATGCCAACTTTAAATCCTTGTGGTATCCCAATGGACCTATCACTGGTCTAAGTGTGCTGGCAATAGCTGGCAGCTACTTCAACCTAACCTAACCTATGCAAACTTCAATCTTGGGTCTTAAGGTTGAAAATAAGTAGTAGGGTTAGAGTAACAGCGGCCGCTTGCGTGCTGACTTGTGTATAAGGTATAATTTGATAAAGGATGGAAGGATGGAATTTGATAATGTTCTTTAGACATAGTAAACTAAAGCGTCTATCGAAGCTACATACAGGATACCAAACAAAAATAACTCTTTGTTATGCATACAAACTAACTTCTTAACGTCATTCTATGACGAATTCTTCTTCCTTGAAATCACTTCTTACTGTAGATATCTTTCATGGAAAAAAGCTTATCAGGGTGAACTATTGGTGTTCTGTCGTTTTTGTGCTCTTATACACGTAAAAAATCGAAAACCATCGATAATGAGATCTAAAAATATATTGCACTTTGATTATTCTAAACAGTTAGTCATTCAGAATTACATTCAAAAAATCATCCGTCAATTGATAAAAAAATTATCGGAGAGCTGATTACAAATTTATTTATTGAGCATTGTATGGAGTGATGTCAAAAATATTTAAATCTTTGTTTGACTGTATCCCTCGAAAAGAGGGAAAACTGCAAAGGACAGGTTTTTTTTGGGGATCGAAAACAAGATTACGATTGGAACACACCTTATATATATAAAATGATATCATAAAGAATTTGGTTTGCAATTATTAGTACAAATCCCAAGAAATCTGTGCAAAGAGAAAAGAATAATGATGATCACTTTGCGGGAGGCAATAACGAAATAAGAGATGTCGTTCAGATGAATTCTGCCTTGGTTTGAGCTGACATGACGTAACGATGTGGTATTTTATTTTTTGTGAGCATTCTTAGAATGAAGTTGTGGAAGGTATGTCAGGTTTGGGCTCGGCTGTATGTTGAATCCGCGAAAAAATGTTTGCGTTACGAATTATCTCTCGAGCCCCAAAAATGATGTATGACTCTGACCTAAATCAAAGTCAGAAAGAGATGAAATACCAAAGTGGAAACCCAAACAAAAATGCGAATGATATGCGTAAAGACTTAGTATTTTCAAGCTTGATTTCAATATAGACGCCGCCGTGCCTCAGTCGTTAATGCGTTGGAGATTGGACTGCTAAGTGAGAGGACACAGGTTAGAGCCTCAGCAGAACAACCAAACGTTTTTTTTACAAAATGCATTCCTTCGAAAAATATAATATGCAAAATAGTTGCGAAAAGGCAAAAGGTAGGTAAATGAATCATTATTAGCGGTTGAATAATTTAGATGGTCTCCTTAACGGCTTAAAGAAGACATACATATTATGTATAGGTATGTACAACTTCGGCGATATGTGCAAAAAACGATGGTTCAATCTTTAATTGAGCCTCATCATCGCATCGAAATAAGTCGTGCGCCGCTTATTTCTAGATGCTCATTATTAAGCAAGTCGAACGACCAACAATTTATATGGTGCTTAGAAATTGTCTATTGAAGCAATTTGAGGTTCGAAGTGGTGCTCAATAAGGTTCAACATTATTATTTTCGGTTACGATCGATTCGTCGATTGGTGACTTCTTTCATACCCACTGATGGACCTGCATTCTTCAGGAAAGGTAGATAAATTGAACAAACAAATTTTCTTTCTCGGTCGAAAAGAAAAAGCAAAACTTGGCGCAAGTCGGTCGAGGAGAAGTTTCAGCAGTTACGGAAAAACTGAGCGATATTGGGATAGATGCTCTAAGACCCATTTGAAGACAAAGAACTAAAATAAGTCAGTAAATGCGTAAATGCTCAAAATATTTTATTTATTTTTCGAGCGAAAGTTGGGAGTAAGTTTCGAAAAGGCACTTCACACCTAAAACGTAACTATTCCGCATAATCAATTTAATTAACAAACAAAATCTTTTAATTTTTCACTCACTAACACTGTCACACTGTCGGCTATATCTTTGAAAGAAAATTCACCCTGTATCAAGATATTTACCACAAAAAAAATAATCACTGTCAGATGTTAATTAAATTTAAAGCTATGATATTTCATGAGGTCTTGCTGGATTATATATATATGAAATACATGGTTCCAAAAGGTCTAATTTTTTTTTCCGTTAATTGTTAGTTATTCAGTTGAATAATAAAATTCTTATATAAACAAATAGTTTAAAAAAGTGTCTTAATTATGTGAACGCATATGAATTTGTGGGTGATAATTACTTTATATACGAGTATGTATGACCTTGCTTTAAAGTTTTTCTTCCAACACTCACTGAAGGTGGTGATATAGGTAAGAGTAATCAAACCTGAGGTCGTTGCCATTGTTAGTGAATTCTTGGGTAAATTAGTGTTTGCTTCTTTAAAAAAAAAAAAAATGATGTCTTGGAATGACTTGAAAGTATTATTTATGCACTTACTATATAGCAAACAATGGTATTTATTATATTTTATTATGTTTGCAAGACATTTTTCAGCGGATATCCGGGTGAGTCAGTATGAGTCAGTATCTATTCATTTGTATAAATAGGTTGAAATGTTTTATAGATACAAGGTGTTATATTAACAAATAAATATAATGTCTTAGTTCAAGCGTGTGGCGGCTATAAAGGGTTAACTTTTGCCTGCGTTTTTTTACCCGTGATATTAAAGTTAATTATGAAAGCTTACTTTTATAAATAATTTATAAGCAATGGCTTTCATTGGATATTGTTTGTTAAATTATAGGAAGTAAAGAACTTGACAAGTGATCAGTAAAATTTCTGGTAGATTCCTGTTCAGAAAAAAGAATGAAGACAAAATATTCTGAACTTCTAAACTAATTTATTCATCTCATTCCTCATCAACATTGTATACTTGAGCTACAAATTTGAGAAACCAATTGATTTTTAAAATCACTGGAAGTTTGAGTGCCTAATATATGGGTCTTAACTTTTGCGGGTACCCGAAAATGTACCGTTTAATAAACATGGTGTCATACACATTTTCACCCTTCTCCATGTTATGACAGTTTTTGTAATCTCGCTGTAATTGAGTATTTTTATGCTTCGCATCTTCACGTTTCTAAGTTCATAAATCTAAACAACAAAATTTGCCACAGTTTATTGAAAATCGATCTCATTATCTATGTCATTGTTTATGAAGAGCTTCAAATGGGAGAGTAGAGATGCACTTTTAAGACTTATGAAGCTTTCTTTGTATTGCTTCGGATGTTCCTCTTTTTCTATAGAAACTGTTGGAAAAAATGTAACAGTTCGAAGAAAATAAAGCCTTAGCTTCTACAGTTTTTATTGCTGACTACGAACAGGTATTATTTCTGGAAGTTTGTCATTGTCTGCAAAGAACTGTGTCAGTGCACTTAGGAGTTAAACGCTTGAACCACTGAACCATGTCGACCACATTACTTTCCACTTACCACCAACTCTTATATTGCGCAGTGATTTGTTTTCCTTGCTTTTAAAATCTTGCGTCCCTACTGGACTTTATATTGATTTTCAGTATCTGATTTCTTTATCTTTTTATCTCAGAGTTACTTGGTTGTTGAAATATCATAAGACTCAAAGGCTCATAATTTCATATTCATTAAATATTAGTCATTAAATTGCATGTGTGTCTAAATATCATAGTCTCTTTATTGACACTAATACCTTTTATGTGCTCAATTCTTATCAACTGTATCAATACAAAAAGTTATTTCTGTGACAATACAAGAGATAACAAACGACCTTCTCAAGAACGACTTTCCTGTTTAGTGGGATTTTTAGCACACAATTAATACACGTCATATTTATTCAACCGATTATAACCTCTACATAAATGTGTGATATCTTTAAAAAAAAGTCTATGTTTTTGGTTGACGACTTATCTGTGCGACAGTCTTTGGCACTGAAGAGTACTAGGAATTGATTATATTTGTATATGTAGTTATTTAGCTAAATTTGAAAAAAAAAAGGATTAAGAGTTTTCGGTATTCGCATTTAAAATTTACTAATATTGTCACTCGTGATCAATTTATAGTCGATTGTCTAACTCGTTATTCGTGCCATAGCTGTTTTTAAAACCAAACGATCGACTTTTTATTGAATTAATCGACTCTTGAATGTTATTTGTTTCTGTGACGGCGACAATTCCTCAAACAAAAGCAATATATCATAAATAACCAGTTTAAAATAAATTCGGAACATCTTAAAACTTGCATTTAAAATTGCGGTCCATCTAATTATAAATATGATGGTGTTAAGTTACTCTTCTTAATTTTTTCTGGTTTGTGTATTAAAATTCATAATCACATCTATTTATTAAATCCAATTCGTATCTAAAGAATACAGCCTCAAATTATTAGTTATTTGAAAGTAAATTATATAAAAATACAAAAACCCAAAAACTTGTCTATTTAAATTAGTTTATCGCTAGTGTTTAGTAGGGGTTCGTTGAGATCCGGTTTTATACGAGTATCTTTATTACAAAATGAAGAAAACTAAATGCGTGGGTTTTTCAAATGATTTCTATTATTGGGAAAAAATAAGTAACACATTCATGCATACATATATATGTGTGTATGTATGCATATGATTTGAATTCTATTGAATGAGAATTGCCACTACAATTGATTTTACGATGGATATATCATAAATCGAAATGATTGCTTTTGAAAGTATGTATTTGTTTAAAATTTATCTTTTTAATTAAACCAAATGTTAGACACCAACGGATAATGCGTTGTGCTCTTGTTTTTGTATAACACTCCTATGCGGAACTATAAATTTGTAAATTTGTTTGACAAAGATAACTAACTATGAAAAGTTTCACATTTTTGTAATTAAGAAAAGTATGTGTGTAACCCAGTGGAATCTATTTCTTTGTTTTTTAATTTCGGCCTTGAAACGTTACTGTCAACGCAGCTAAAAGAGTTTTACTTCCACAAATTGACAAACACAAGGACGCGATGTACGACACTTACAGTGTCGTGAAGATGTTGTATGTTCATATGTATAATTCCACGGTCTCCCGTCTTATTTATTCCGGATAACAATAAATCCAAAGAAGTCACCATCATGTATGCTGAAACCCAGTTAAATAAGTTCTAGTGAAACTCTGCAAACGGCAACATGGTAATTGTATATTGACTATCGTGGCACATGGATTTCATGGGCAATAAAAAATAAAAGAAAGTGGAAGACCTAGATCCGCAATTATTCCAAAATTGAATATGAAAACTTAAAATAAATGTTTCACTCTTCATTTAGTTCCGATTTCTTAACAAATAAAATTAAACAACGCGTAGAGAGAGAGAGATAAGTTCATAGCAATTCTATTATTAACTTATTCCTTTGTAATTTTCACCTTTATTCCTGCAAGCGGATTTAAAAATTGGAAGGAAAATATTCTTCTTTAAAGAATATTACTTGGCCAAGCGACTTATTTAAAACAAAAACCCGAATGTATGTCATCTGTGCCGGTACTAGCTTTACGTCTTATGTTCCTTCGAGCTTAGGAAACTTCAAAAATCCCTAGTTGACTTTTGCTTCACGATTTACATCGAGTATTTGTTTTTTTTTTATCGGTCAGTTTCAACTCTTTTAATGCTCCACTGATCACGATTTCATTGCCTTCATTGCAGGGGAAATCAGCGGTAATCCTATTAAGGTGCTCATTGTGACTTATCTTTTAAAGTGATCCTTACTAACCCTTCAGTTTTTGGTATACGTACACATATTGCATTCATAATCGAAATCATCAGCGACATGGAAAAGGTTTAGAACCACTGGTTCTTTGTCTGTTACGTTATAATGTAACTAAAATTGAACTGCTATTTGTCATTGTAGGGTTATTATTTTTCATTAATTCAACAACTGTCATGACTTACATGCAATTATGCATGCATATGTTTTCAACAGTTTCAAAGTGATGTCTGATTTTCATCTCCAAAAAGATGATAGATACAAAAAACACGACATAAGCGAGCTCTTCTCGTTACAATTTATAAAGGCTTGCACTTGTTACTGCTCATCAATATTTATTTCTTTTCGCTACTGAAATGGAGGCAAAAATACTTTTAATTGCAATTTTCATTTATTTTTCGAGGTGCAATGTAAGGACTAGATCAAAAATTAGCATTTTATTGTACTAATATATTATTTTTTTTTAGTGCGGGCCAAATTATATGGCATATTTTGAAAGGACTGAAGCGATTCCAGGCGACAAGGAAACTTTAACTGAATATTCCAAATTTAGGGTAATCCGACGAGGGGTAGATCATGTTTTGAATGGAACATTTGTTTTTAAAGTTGATATCGACAATACCTATAAAGTAAGTCATACAAATTTGCATATTCAATCAGGAAGTTTGGAACTACTTTCTTTTAGTGTGAATTGACAACGGCCTACAGCCCGCAAGGTACCAGCCAGTATATAAAACAACCCTATCAAATTAATCCAACACCGAGTTGCGATTTTTTCAAACTTCACTATAGAAAATACGGTGAGCCGATGTTTGTAAATAAATCCAATTTCCCTCTTATTCCCCCTGAAGGCTTATGCCCTTTGCCGAAGGTATTGTATAAAACTTTAGTTTTTAACAAATTTTTATTTTGAGTCTTGTATTATAGGGAGAATATAATACAAAAGAAGCTGAGCTTATATATGATAGCTTTCCCTTGCAATTACCAAAAGGAATATGGAAAATCGAATTGTTGTTTCGTAATTCGAAAAATAAATTAGTTGGTGGATATCGTTTGTTTTTGAGATTTAAATAAAAATACCAAGCATTATTTGAATTTTTTCTTTAATTTTTTCTGTAATTTTGTTTTTTTATGAAATGAGAACGTAACGAAAAGTGAAACATTTATTTCTCGTCACAAACCAATCTGTCATGAGAATGCTTCTGAATCTGCCGCTCGGAGTTGGCAATAAAACTGTGGGTCCCTTCCATTTGTATGATAAATGTAGCATGCACAACATGAATGGTTGCGAGAAGCTAGATCCTGGCTCTCTATGAGCTGTCGCGCCAATCATTTGTTCTTGTATTTGTTGCCTGCAGCCCAATAGGCACCTTAAATGAAACACTGATTTTATTAATTGAAAATTGCATTATAAGTATGTATTAGCTATTTACCTTTGGAATAGGACAGATTTCCCCTGGTGGGATCAGTGGAAAATTGGTATGTTCCGAAAAGGTTGATTCGTCTATATGCGGTGTTGCAGAAATGTTTATAAGCGTTTTACTAATATGAAAAGGTTGGTTTGTGAATTTACTGGTACCTACAAGTGATGCCCTTAAGGGTTCATAACAGCTACTATTATTTTGCTATAACAGTTATTCTTATCAGTTATCGAGTAACTATTTATTATTCACAGCAATTTTTTAACTGAAGACCGAACTATTCGATGTACTACTTCGTTTACCTTTTGAATATGTAACATGCTCGCCATCTTAAACCAATTTTTTTCCCATACATACGGATCGCAATCTGCAACCGAAATTAAATACCCATTCCTTACAATTTCCAATAAGAAAAGCAAAACAAAAAATATTCACCCCACCCCAGTCGTCAACCAATGTACCCAATTCATCGTCACGCACAAAACAAAAAAACAAATGCATTCCATCCATCGTCACTTGATCATATTCAGTATCAGCAGTATCATCCCTCAATATCAAGAATATTCCCCAGTTATCTATCTTTCTTCTTATTCTCTACCTATTATTCGATGCCGAATACCGATCTTCTTAAGGTAACCCCAAATACGTTGATATCAAATACCAATGATTGCTACCCTAACAGTTATCCATCTCTTTAGAGGTTGTTTTGCATAAGTGATTTCTTCGATATCGAGTATTCAGTTATAACAATTATCAATAAATAAGGGGTTACTGCTTATAGTTACTGATATATCGCCCATCACTAGTACCCACCTCAAAGACTACAGACCTTTGTTATGTCACGCCAAAAAAATAAAAAATGCAACGTATTCCAAGTGGTTGATTGGTAGATTTTTTTTTATGAAAAATAAGTATCCATATCCTTCTTTACTGTATAAAATAATCACAAGATTTCCTTACAACTTTACACTGTGAATAATCCACCGTATCTTCTTTTCGCCTTTAACAGTCTCCATTTATTTTAGATGTATGATATAGTCCAATCCAGAATATTGTGAAGGTCAATATTAATATAGAATACATAATACATTTTCAAAACACGAAAATAGTACCTAATTAGCGGTAGTTTTATCAAAAATTTATTTGAAATGAACATACTTTTTGCGTGAAGATCTTATCGATTTTGACATACATGACTATTTACATACAAAACTTGCATGCTTGCATGATGTTCAGAGATTGTAATTGACCTTGCTTGCACTTACTTAAACCACTTTATATAAGTTCTTGTTAACAGCAAAATTACAATTACCTGGATGTCGAATGATATCAATGTTATCCAGCATGTGACATATTTCATACATTCAGAACTACCTGCTTGTTAAGGAAACTAGAAAATTTTAAGCTAGACCATATCCAAGGTGTATTTAGAGTAGTTTGAAGTGAGTTCCCTTAAGTTGCACAATAAACCAGGTACTGTAGGGTGCGAGGGCTATTTGTGGACAAACTTGTAAAGAAAAGGGGAATGCTCTTGATTCAATCAAATCTATTGACCTCCTGGTCCTGGTCGAAACCTTTTTTTTTTTTTTTGGAGAAAAATCAAACAAGGCCTGGATCTTCCGGATGCTTCAACTTGTGAAGCCTGACCCCTTCTAATGGCACAAATCGGAGGTTTTCATAATCCACCCCGCTTAATCACTTTACACCTGAAGGTCCATTGCAATTGATCTATTGATGTTTCAAGGTCCTAAAGAATAAGATGTCGCCCTTGTTGAACAAGTTCCGGGATCCGAACGTAATGCTTTTAACATTTCGAAAACGGAAAATTATCGCCGCTAGAACCCTCCAATTCAAAGCGAACTTTTTGAAGAGCGACTTTTAAAAACAGCGAAATCACTGTTGCACATGTAGCAATAATTATGTCGTGTCTTTTAATTATTTGTGTGACATCTGCTTTAAACGCAATCGGTACTACTATTAAACAAAGACATATTTTCAAATAGCCTTTTTAAAAAATCTGTTTTCAGATTTTCAATTTTGTAAAGATAAACATCTGCGGTTTGTCTTTTGATTGATGTAAAATTGATTTAGTAACTTTGAAGCTGCATAGCCACAGCTACGCAATAGCACACTAAACCATTTACATTACCAAACCAAATGCCCTTCATTCAAGGTCGTTCTTTTGATGAAACCACCATCATTATACATTGCATTCGAATTCGATATGTATTGCAATTGTTCTCTTTATTTCAAAGCAAATCTTTCATAACTGAAAAAGGCAAACATGCACGTAAACAATGAAAATTTGACTTGAAAGCAATTTTCAGTTAAATTTTACCGCATTTGCAAGCACTTGTGATTTTTGTTATGAATTCGGTTTAAAGTTGCAATTACCAGTTTTATTTTTTAGCAAGAGTTATGTGAAATACAATTGTTTGCACAACTGGTAGAATGCTGTTGTTGTAAACAAATTCTTTGCAATTTTCAATTAAAGTTAATTTTAGACGCAAAAATGAGAACCAGTTAGAAATATTGTGTAATTGGCGATCAGTGATAAATAGCTTGATCTTTTGAGATGTAAAACAGTTTAATTTCTTAGCCCACCTTCTATGCAACTATTCTGGCCTTTCAAGGCTGAGAAGTAAAACCCTAGGAGGTACTTCAGCGACCTAGCCAAGCTCGATATTTAAATCAAATTTAATTGATGAATAGAAGATGGTGTTAGATGTGTGGGTTTTCTCAAGGGATGAAGGGTTTCTCAACGTTTTCTATTAACTGTCTATTGCACAACTATTTTCTATGATCAAGAGTCTTCATTTGGTTTGGATTGGGTTTTATTTTATTTGCTTATGCGTTGATTATAGAAAGTGAAAACACCAATAGCATTGACTTGCGAATTTGTTTTTTGTTTGTGAAAAAAAAAATAAATGTTAATACATACTAGTTTTTTGGGACAAACCCGACAATGACTTTTCGTTTCTTTTTTGTGTCTAATATTCTTCGTAACTAACAAAAAATGAAAATAAAGGGAAACCTTGCGAATGTTTCGGATCGCAATAATTAATCTGGCGCAACAGCAACGACCTCAACACCATAAAACTGTTCAGCTAAATAGAGGAAAGAGTGAGAAATAAAGAAAAACTTCCATTGACGGTGACTCATTTATCGAAAACATAGAAACCTGCTCATATACATAGTTATATCAAAAATAGAAATTCAGTAAGACTGGTCCAACAACAAGACAACTTGACTGGTGCTGTTGCCACTGCCATGGTTTGTTGCTTATGGTTTGTTGGTTTTTTGTTTTTGTAGCCTGCAGCTCTGTAGATCGGTCAGCTCTGGTTTGCAAGGTAATCCGCTGAGTATAACGAAGGTGGAGCGACCAATACAATATATGATAAATAACACTACTAAGTAGAAGAGACAAGGATAAATATGATCATTAGGGGAGCACCAACCAAGGGCTTTTGGGTTTGACTCGGATGTTTGCCGTGTTTGTTTGATAAGGATCTGAATTGATGGGTCTTTGCATGCAATTCCCCATCTCGTTTCCGCATAATATTGTTTGATCAACCTGTTTGGTATTAGCACATTTATGAATTGCAGTAAGATTAGCTTTGAGGAATAGCTGGATTTAGGAAAAAGCGTATACATAACAAATAGGCACAATAGACCAACCGCAGTGCCAAGGGCTGTTCAGCTCTCCCGAACAATAATAATACAAAGAAAATAGTGATTTTTTTTACTTTGCAGGTTTAACTCCTTCGAAGTCGTCTTTACCTTTAGTGACTGCTATACTGGTGAGGCTTATTCTCAAGTTTTCTTATTTTCGTTGGAAAGCCGTTCTTTAAATATGCCTACATCGTAATGAAGTATCATTTTACATGTTTACCCGGATTATGATGTATTCAATTATTATTATTTTTTTTTTTTTTTGATTTGGATTTGCTCATTCTATGTCTTCCTACATATATTACCAAATACCAATCTATACTTGATCGAATAGATTTAAAAAAAAAATCAATTTTTTTGTCATTGAACGTGATGCTCACTGGCTCATCTTTCCGGTTTATTTTATCTTTTCTTTCCCCATGAATAAAAAGCCACGAATTTACAAAATTTGATCTCGATTTTATCTGCACCCCTTCAAGTGGTGTTGATGTCTTTGCTGACTATTTTACAGGATTTGTTTTAATATTATGTCATCCTGTTCTATTGCGGTTGGTTTGCAAAATGTTAAAAAAATATTTGGAAAATCATATGTCTCCAGTGAAACTGGACAGTAAAAGTGAAAACCTTTTCCTCTTATACCGACATCAGCCGTTTGGTTTGGTTCATTTGTATTCGAGTGAGCATTCGGGTAGAATGAGTTCTTGTGGTAGATCAAGTGTAAGTTTTGTGTCGTTTTTAACAAAGTCATTGAATTTTTGAATTTGGGTCGATTGTCGTAGCCAATTAGTGTTCAACTCACGAAATGTCACTGGTTTGACTTTATTTGTTAAGTGGCCTCATTGTTCGATCTCGATCAAGTAGGCCTGTGCTGCCATACCTTGACCCTGATGTGGTATCTTTTTGACAATTTCTATCGATATATAGTTGGCCATCATCGGTGATTCACGTCGTGTGTGATGCTTGGAGTAAAATGTAAAGAGAGGATATTACGGCGTGAGGTTCAAGTTTAACATGAACAGATACGTTACGAACACTGTATAGCGACATTTTGTAAGACTGCTGTTGTTGTGATTATTTTGTGAAGTTATATAGATCGCAATGTGCCTGCATGACAACATGCAATTTTCGAGTAAATTATTCATTACTTACGATTTTCTTTTTGTCAATTTCAAACAGAATAGAACTTATCAATCGTATATTCGGAAATTAATGCACTTCGGGAATGTGTTCTCGAACTGTGACATATAGTGTTTCCATCCTCCAATGCATCCTTCCTGTAATGTCCCGTGGGATTTGTTCTGGTAGTTCATGATTATATTACATGTGCAATGGACAATCTGTCCAATAATTGTTTTCATTGATGTTGTGTAATTTGGTCCATGTCTCCTGCTGCACAAACTCAACCAATACCCTGGGTAGTTGGACTTATCCCAACGTTAGCCTGGCAATGCCCAAATCCTTCACACTGAATTCAGGCACTACACTCACGGTTTAGGATTCGTTTTGGTAAAAAATATTCGAAAAGTCTATGCGAAAGCGTATGTAAGAGGTGTCACCACTGTGGGAGAGTACGCAAGCATGCGATTAAACGGTCGCCAGTGTATGAAGAAAGATGCGTAGGGGAAACATGCGTGTGTATATAACACCTTAAAGTGCAAAAACAGAAAAATTAACAGATTCAAAGTGCATGTCCTTCCAATTAAAAGATTTGTATTCGATTGACGAAATAACCTTTGCCAAGCCCATCTCCATAAACGGAAACCTACCCGTGCTATTGTGTCAGCAATCAAAAGAAATTCAATAAGTCGAATGAAGATAGCCTTGGAAGTAATTATCTTTTAGCAAATTGTGGAATCGTGATTAGAAGTTGATGATCTTCTTCCTTTTCTTCTTTTTTTTAATATCACTTAAAACTTAGTCCTTGAGAGAACACAGAAATGGAGAGAAAGAAAAAGGTGTAGAACGACGATTCGCTTTAATTTTTAGTCTTTAGATGTTAAAAGTTTAAGTAAATAAATACTGCCAAGCGCAAACTAATTTGGTTAAACTTCAAGCATGCAAAGTATATAAGTATATTTGTTTAAGGTATTTCCATCTGTTTCGTACATAAATTACAAAGGTTTAACAAATGCAGTGATTCTCCATCCTCCAACGTAGTCGTTTTCCTTATAAAATGCGGTTTCAATCTTTAAAATACCTTTTCCTAAATTGTCTGGCAAACGATCTGTATTAATGGGTGCATTGTCATCATGATAGGTACCCTGTAAAAATTAACTATTTTCACTGTTCATTATTCTATTACTGTTTTACCTTTGGAATAGGACACAATCCTCCTGGTGGTATTTCTGGAAAGTTTGTATGACCTTTAAAAGTCGGTTCAATCACACTTTTGAATGTTGTGTTGTAAAAAGTACACAAGGGTACATCCTCAATTTTATATATGCTATACAGGAAAATATCAAACATGGAAGAAATAATTCTTTCATGCATGCTTATTTGAATTGCTCGCTATAAAAAAAAAAAACAATAGATAGCCTACGTATTTATTGCAAGTTGTGTAAGTTGTATTTATGCACCTTAAATGAATTATCCATATCCACTTTATATGTAAAGTCTCCGTCAACAACATAGTTGGAACCATTTTGCTTTATATTTAAACCAGAAAAATCAACGAGACTTTCAGATTCACCTTCAAGATTCTCCAATCCGATAAAATATAATTCATAATTTTTTTTGCACTATAATAAAGAAAAAAAAAAAAAAAAAAACAAAAACACTTTACATTTATAAGAATATTATAGATTACCTCAACATGGAGCAAATAGTTGCAAATATAAAATGTAAAAAGGAAGAAAACTGCAGGCTTCATTATCGAGCTTAACTGTACACCAGCTTCACTTTACTTTTATGTCAGTAATTTTTCGATACAGTTTGCTTTTATACAAATAAATGATGCGAAGTTCAAATTTAAGAGAATTTTTAACTACAATTAAAAATAAATAACTACAATTATTGCAGATTATATAGAACTTGTTATTATATATAATTACTTTTAATAGTAATTTTGATGTAAAGCTTTTTATACAACTTAAAACAAAATCTATGTACCTATATACTAGCTGCATCCAAGGACAGTGATTGATTGATGTATATATACAATAGCAATGAGTTCTATAATGAATTTATATTTACGTTGTTTTACATATTGTTCACGGATGTTTGTTTTCATATATATTTAGGAAAAATTGGTGTTATGGCACTTACTTACCGGAATGTTTGGATGAGACGTAGATTACTCGACCATGTCATCTGCATTTCGCATCCGTTAATTACATGAAGTAGATTATATGAAATAAGTCAGATAATCTACATGAGTTTGTATAGAATTGTAGACTAGTGTCAAATGCAAAAGAATTTATTATTTAATCTGATAAGGTTAAGTTAGGTTAGAGTGGCAGGCTGCATGAACAGAGAAGGTCCTTTGTGATACCACATGGATCTGTAATTTCTTCCAGAAAACTACCCACAGAACCAACTGGAGCTTACTATGAAGCTTTGCAGGCTGCCTAAGCTAATTTTAGCCAGTTCGTTGAGATTTTGGAAGAAGTTTACTCCTAAGTAGGCTCTTCTTCGAGCTGAGAGATCTGAACACACACAGAGAATGTGGAGAATCGTCTCTTCGTCCATACAACTTTTACAAAACTTATTGCGAACGAAGACCAGCTTATTGAGTAAAAAAGTAAGAGCGTTTGTGATCCCGCTTCGGCGTTATCTGTTTAGTGATGAGGCAGATGACACCATTCGTCCACCTTCGGTTGGTGATACATTCTGACAAAGAGCAATAAAAAAAATTTAGTCGTCAACTTCAAAGTTGGAATCATTTCTATCAACTTTATCGTTTGCTTGTAATTTGAAGTATATGGCGAAAGAGTAGTTGAAAGCGGAAGAGCGTGCGTATGCAGATGACGCATTAGCCTTTTAAAAAGAATCACCATGCGTTTTTGAGCATTTGGAAGTAATCTATCTATCCCAAGAAGATTGCTCTACCTGAGAGCTCATTTCTTTGACTATGTTAGCAACCTGGCAGATATTGACATCAGTAGCATTCTTGGTTTATAAGAAGATCCAGAGGTATTACGATGGACCTCTTTTTGTCTAAGTGTGTCTGTACTCTAGTAAAGAAAGTCTAGCTAAGTTAACCTGACCTCGAAAAGGGATAGTGATGGTGCGAGTTTTGAACTATCAGCTGTTAGGGAGCTGAGTGGTAAGAACTTTGTGTACTGCAATGATATTGATGCAACAAAGTTTATAGACTTTGGACAGATTTTCAAATTTTTGCTTGTTTATACATTTTTAAATTCTCAAATATTTCCATTCAATTGTCTTATAGCCTGCCTGATACTTATTAAGTAAAAACTTTCTTGTGACTGAAACTGCTTATAAATTTTTTAGCAGAATACGATAAGGGCAAAGACATTAATATTCCACATGTCCCATCGTCTCTATTTGATGAATTAGTAAGAAACCTTACATGGATTAACCCAATCTCCCATTTAAATGTAAGCAAACTGGCACCTTATTCCATTCTCAAGCCGAGTATATTACGTGCTTGGATTAAAAATCACTTTTCTGATTTCTATGCTTTGTTTCTTTGATATTCAATTACTGCGTGGAAAAGAAAATGTCAAGTAAACTAAGAAAAGAAAAAAAAACTTTTCAAATCTAGTTTCACTGCTCATTGCGATTGAAATGACTTTTTTTTTTCTTTCCTCGGACATAAATTACAATTTACTCTGCTAAAGGTGGTGACTTCTTTCGCTATTGTGACTTTTTCGGATGACTCTTTTGCGGCGGTTTTCCAACGTAATAACAAACCAAGAAGTGTCGCATTCATTCATTTCTCAGGAATTATGCGCACTTGTATACTGCTCGGAAAATTACACATGATAAAGAGTATTAAGGAAATAAAAAATAAAAAAATGTATGCATCTCTACGACTGCATTGGAACCCGTTTTGCACTTAAGTCAGTCTTATATAAGTCGTAGAAGAAGATATTTCATCATAGGCGTATGTCTATAAATTATTTTATGCAAAGAAGTCGTTATGCAATCTAAGACTGAGACATCTGTATCTGGAAATGATGGCAGATATTAAATTTATATTTCAAATTAAAGTAGAAAAATACAGACGGTTCCTTTTGTGTCCATGATTTTGATCGCTAAATTGGCTAATTTCATCTGCCTTCATTGGAATTGTTAAATTACATATCTGCGATTCTCTTCAACATACCTGGTGATTACTTAACGATTTGCTAGGGGCACCCAAGCAAACTACATCGGACAGACAATTGCATGAAAGTATGTTTTCAATTAAATAGAAAACTGTTTCTTTACTATGCAGGCACATATTTCATGTTCCGCCGTGCGTAGTTAGACTGTAGTAAGAATCACAATGGCCAATGCTGGGATGCACTGTTGGTGTATTAATTTGTAGGTTTTCATTAAATTTAAAACATCGGTAGATAAATATTGTATTCTCATAGAAGGGTTACAACAAAAAAGACAAGAAGAAAATACTAAATGCAATTACCATCATTGTGCAGTTTGGATGGAAAATGAAAAGATTTGTGTACTGTATATCACATAGCATATGTGCAGTGACACAAATTTCACCTTGAGGCGAATGAAATACTGTTCAGTGAAAATGTTCATTTTGCTTGGGCATAGAACAAAAAAAAAAAAAAAATTGTTGTTGGGTGGGTAGTCTTGCCATTAAAATGGTATCGTGAGAGAGCAATGAAAATATTTATGATTTCGGTTTGATTTCTCAACCGTTTCGTGCTATTTCAGATGGAAGCTAAGGAGATGTGTTTTGGTTGATACCCGTACCCATACATATACTTACATACATCCAATTCCATGGCTTAGTTTACTTATTTCTCATCGCGGTACAGATAGGATTGAACTTGAGCCTGTAGCAACCAATTAGAAAAGTCGGACATGACTTCAATATTAAATGTAGGCATATATGACACAGCGCAACTAGTCCAAAAAAGTATAATTATTAATTACTTAAGTGGCGGTCTCGAACCGAATGATACGTTTTATTTGTTTAACTTTTTATTTCCACTTAGCGATAATAATGATTTGAACGTCTTTTCACTCAAACCACATATAAGAGAATTGTAGTCTTTTCAACGTGTCTTCGGTCATATTTTGAATTCCACGGGGATGAAGTTGCGGGCAAAAGCTAATTTGGAATAATGCTTCAAAAAAATAAAATAAACAGCTGTGTGTGTCATATGTATAGATTGGGCGCTTACAGTATTTTTAAACTTAAAATGACCATCAAACTAAATCCAAACATGATCTACGCAAATGCTTGTAGATTTATATATGCTCTGGTCACCTTTTTCGCAACAATTTTTATTGTTTTGCGGTTTTTGCTGGAATTTTTAATCATGCTTACCTGATTAGAAAGTAATAAAACTTATCTATTCCAAATATTGCAGTTAAAAACTTAATTGTCTTTAGTTTCTTTTTCTTTAATTTCTTCGATTTTGCAACCTATTGCCTTTAAGCACTATTCGTAGAAATTTATTTATCATAACTTTAACTTACTCAGTCGATTTTATTGAGATTTTATCTGTTTTGTTTTGCTTCTGTTGATTCGCTTCATTGCGTGCTTTTCTTTCGCAATAACAGTTCTTTTGTATTCTCACCTACCTGTTCTTCTTTTTTTTGTTGCGTTTGGATGGCAATTGATGACCTTATTTATTGGCAGCAAAGCAAGTCTTCACTATTCTCTTTGAGTGTCTTTCTGTAGAACATTCTAAAAACTAGAATAGAAGTGGATAGATTGATGCTGAATAGATTGAATGGAGTGCTTAAGCGGAAATACCAATTCAATCAGAAGCCGTTATACACTTGTTTAATTTTAACCTAAAGAGGCCACTTTATTGACCATCGTTATCTAGGGTTACTCATAGCGATTTTCAATTGCCTTTGTTTAATTGCTTGTATTTTGAACCAATTTTGGCAAAAGGGCAATTCTCAAGCTTCCTAGAACAAATGAAAGGGAATTCCGAAATTTAAGTAAAAATGTTGATACATATGTTCACGCGTTCATCTAAAACTAATTTCAAATTTTGGAAAAAAAAAAAACTCGTCATCTAGCATGGGCTTTATGCTTTTATATCTACAATGGTCGTTTAAAAAGCTTTGAACCTTTAGAGAACAAATATTTTTTCGTTTGAAATCAGTTTTATTTTTCTATAATTCCGAACTGCAATTCATTTCGGCTATTGCAAGCGGTAAGGTTATCTGTTTTCGGTTTTTCGAATAATGATGCTCCGTTAATTTTTTTGTAAGAAAGACGAGAAAAAAAATTTCAAAAAATCATACAACATGATGCATGGTGAGCACCATGTAAGTCCGATGAAAGCGTGTTATTCGGAGCAGGTTCCCCAACCACACTGAAATTAAACACATCTTAGGTGGACAAATGATACAACGTATCTAGCGACAAAACAGATTGAGAAAAAGCTGGTTCTGAAATTCTCTAAGAATTGGTTTCCTCTCCGCAGATTGGATACCAGCACTATAATAGGTGCCTTCCCTATGAACACTGTCTAATAGGCAAGCATGCAACAAGGCTTGGTATACTTGGTGACAAAAGTAGGTATATGTATTTCCAAAAGTCAATCCATTCTTGATTAAAATTCCATGCAATATCATGAAGTTAAAATTACTCCCTTGCTTAGCAAATAAACTCGTGGAACTTCCTGGAAGCGAAGTGTCACAAATGCAATTAAACTTCTGAAGTACAATAAAATAAATTCACACCCAATGTAGCTGTGGAATCGTAAAAGAGCTCCAAAACCCGAACATTATGTTACATAAACTCGATCTTTCGCCTAAGATAACACACATCACGAGTTGATCTCATCTAAGGTGCTCCAATCCACGATCGATAAAAGTCCAATTTACATAGTTGTCGAACATCAGCTGGCTCTTGCAAGGGTGTTTGAAATTTTATAACACGTGTGACCTCAGCCTTTCCTCAAGATAGATTTTTTCGTTGTACACGCCTCTCATAACAATAAGTTATCGGTCTTAAATAGTGGACAGTCGTTTGTTGTTATATGAACGCATACATACATATTTGTATTAATACTTTCGTACCGCGATGAACGCGAAGAGGAAATGGGACAAAACTTACTCGAATGTCATGTCATTATGACATTTTAAGCCTGCGCATATATTATAGTTAAGCTCTTGAGTTTTTATATAGCTGTGACCAATTTTGGGGTGCCACCAACCTCAGAAGATTACACGAGAGTGCATTCAAGGGAATACTGGTATTCAATGGATTGGGTATCGCCTGCTCTCAATCTAATGGATTCAGATATTTATTACGTTTCAAAGATTGATTTTCATTGGTAACAGCACTACGGTAAAATAGTTATGTGAAGAGTATAAATTAAATCTTATCTAACACAGGGTAATTTGTGGCATGATGCGCCACTGCAGTGTGGATTGGAATGTGTGTGTTGGAGATACAAGCAACGGTTTAATGGTTAGATAAATATTTTAATATGCTATAACGATATCTTTGTGTATAATTACAAAGTAGGTGACAGTGAATTGGGCATATACGTATATATTATGAAAAACTTAGAATCTTAATTACCTTTACTATAGCGTGCCGGTACCGCTTTAATAGCTTGTATGTAACGTGTATGCAATTGTGCGGAAGACCTCTAGATTTGCAACTTAATTTATACGTTCATGCCGACCTAGAGGAGAGTACATTTGTATCTATGAACAGTTAGTAAATAAAATACCTCTTAAGACAAGAAGCATATATGTAAGTATAATAGGTATGTTTGTATCCACAGACACTTGTTTAAAGACTCATCTCAATTGTCATCGCTTTCGTAGAACAAGATTAAATTTAAGATCAGTAGGAATTCCCCTACAACTAAAGAAATCAACAACCTTTGTTTAGTTTGAATTCTTGCCAGATGTGTCAGTCTAAATTTTAAAACATTTTTTTTTTTTTTCTAAACGAGTTTCACTTTCATAAAATCAGATAGTGACTAATGGCATTAAGGCTTAACACTTAATTATTTTTTTTTTCGGAAATAATTACTCGCAATAAGCTTATTTAACGTAAGGTACACGAAACTTAAGGTTTCCAAGAAATCGTAGAACAAATTACCGAAGTTGATTGATAACAAAGTGAAGGTACATTATTTGAAAAAGAAAATCATTTAAACAATTTTCTCTATCCAATTTAAGCTTATGGATGCAACAAATCATAAATTTATCATCACTTTCACAAAGTTTCGCTAAATCATCATGTGGTTTGAGATTTCATTTCTTATCTAACTATATAATAGGTACATACCTATAAATAAGTAAAGTAGTAAATTTAAACAAATATCATAAAATAAAATAAAAGTTTGCATTTCATATCGCACTTCCTCAACATATTTTGCCACTCTAAAATTCGCAATGGAAACTCTATACTGCGTTTCGAAATATGAACCTGAGATTTTCATTTTGCGCATTGGATTTGGAAATTTGTTTTGAACTATTGTAAATGATCACAGACATATCAAATATTCAGAACACATTTACAGGAAGCATTCCCCGAAGGTACTCAGTTACATATAAAGACGGCGGCGATGACTTTTTATAGAATGAAATGTTTTGTTTATCTCTTTCTGTAGATGACATTGAAACGACGCAATTATGCTAAGTTAGCTTAAGCGTACACGTGTCTTTATGGTAAAACAAATACCAAGCATTGTGACACTCATATGGAAAATATGCGCAACTTTACGAGATACATACTTAATCACATGTTTATGCAAATAATTACTTGTATATATAATATTTACAACTGTCAGTATAAAAATGAGTTGGTAAGCATTCAACAATTTATTATATTCAATAGAAAAAAATAAAAAATGAAGTCCTAAGCGGATGTTGGAATGTTTTTATGAGGTATTTCTTGATTTCTACAAACAAGTGGAACAGTAGGTCAGTTGGTTGGTTGAGGTCCCTTTTCATTTGCGGGTCGCTCCTGAACCCCGATCTTTTTCTATTTCACCGTCCCTCTGGAGTGCATACGAAGGCTCTCCGAACTGGAGCACTAATGTGCTTTTGTTTTGCATGTATGTGGACTCTTTTAAAAAGGACAATGTAGTAGAACAGTCTCAACACTTCGATGTGTTTGTTACTCAATTAAACGTCTAAGACCAAAGATCGACCGCATGATTTTTCTCTCAAATCAAACGATGGCAATCTCATCCATTATCGATAGCGGAACCTAGGTAGACAAAGTCCCAACGCACTATCCGAGACGTCGGTATTGGGTGTTATTTATTGTTGACAGCATTTACATAGTTTTGTCCTTGTTGCTCTTTAAACCGACCTTCACCGCTTCCATCTCGAAATTCACGTAAGCGCTACAGACGCGCTCTCCCAATAATGTGAATATTATCAATATGCGACTTTCGAAAGATTGTGCCTCTGGTGTTAGCGTTTGTTTTCTGCAAAATTCTTTTAAGAACGACATTAAAGAAATCCTCGTATGACATCGAAGGTCTCGATGATATCTTTACCGACCCTGATGGAGCAGCCCGCATTTTCCATCACCATCCTACACAAACAAACGAACGAGTTTGAACTATACATTGCTCTGTATATGTTTTTCTGATTTGAAATTCCTGTTTTTTTATTTTATTTTGTTTTTAGAACAGATCAAAAAGGGTAAAATATTTTTTGCATAGATTGTAGAAACAACCCACAAGTTCAAAATCTGTCTGTTTTGCGTTTTGTAAAATATAAACATCTCTATTAAGTATTAAGAACAATTAGTCAATATGTTAATAAAAAAGTTGTTGAAGCAATAATTTTTAGTCAGTTCTTGTCAAACTATTTAAAACTACATGTCAAATATTTCACAAAAAAATAAAGAAATCCGGTTGTTACTCATTCATATATTATCATCAGTTTTTATATCGTTCAAAGATAGTTCAACTAATCTATTTTGAATTATGAAACTAGAGCAAATAGTACCAATCATTTTCTTAATTATGAAGAAATTTATATTGTTACCCAATCCCTAAAATGATATCACTGTCACTTATGTTTTTCTGTGATATCTTTTAAACCATAATATTTTATGAATTGAAAATAAAAGAGACACAGCCAAGTTAAATTATGTTAAACGTTTACTTGGTCAAGGCTAATTGTTGTTTTGACAGTACTATCACTTTAAATGACAGGTTTTATATTTAATAGTTAAACAAAAAAGCGTCCAAGCAGCTTATGTATTGTTGTTTCTTTAAGAATCAACTCATCATCGTATATTCGCTTTTTATAGCTAATGAAGCGTTTAGAGAATGAGAAAGGACAATAATCGGTGAATCTACAAATTGTGAAGATAAACAATAATCTCAAAAACAATTTTTGAAGACTATGTTGTTTATAAAGGGATCATTTATTAACCCAATTCCTGTGGTGCTGCAGCTACGATTCTCAGGACGCAATAACCGTCTTAACAGAAAGACGCGTTTTTTTTTTTAAATTATGACTTTGCTCTCGAAAAAGTATTCAAGACGATTTAATTGTGTTGAATACTACCAATCACTTATGATTCATGTCAAACAATCATTTTACAGGCAATCATTTTTTTTTTTTTAATTTTTTTTTCGAACTTACAACGATGTCCTACCTGGAAGGTTTAAGTCATAAAACAAGATTTTATAGCTTCTTTAAGCATATTTGTGTGTTATACATATTTACGCATAAACATACATATATGCATATGTATATCCACCGAATTGATTCTGATTCACTACCTATGTAAATCCAGCATTTCCCCTTTATCCCTCGATGCCGGCTGGGAATCAAATTAAATAGATATCTCCACGTTAAACAATTTTTTTTAGGAATTCTCAGTATACATACGTATACCTTTTTCCACATAAAATTGATTACTTTGGATTGAACCCGCTCGGGAAGATATGGAAAAATATCGCATATGTAGTTTCCATTATCTTTAAGTTTCTTTAATTTGGAATTCACGTGGGCGTATGTGAAACCTTTTTTTTATATCTTATCTCCTTTGTTTTGATCCGTGGTTTGTCAGGCAATGGAATTCGAAAAGGGCTTTCAAAGGTATTTAATTATGTTGAATTAGATGTGTGAATATCTATATTTTCTCATTTAGGGAGTTTGAAGTCTTGGGGGGCTTAAAATCTCTGGTCGGTTGTGATGAGGTCAGTTTATTTAAATGTTTTAAAATGTTATTTAGTATTCAACTTTAGCAATTTTTAGTTTTGGCATCCCTACCAACATGGATCTTCTATGGATAAAGGATGAACTAACCAATTGCTGATTTTTTAAGGTCAACAAAGAAATCCTAAAAAAATCAATAAGGCTTTATATACAACCTTCACTTCATAACTCCAATCTTAGAAGTTTGCGCAGAAACATGAAACTTGAATTTGGAAAAAAAAACAGATTTTAATCACTTACCATGAGATTTGGGTGTTATCAACAATAGTGAACTTAAGTTTTGTTCACACTTCGATAACATTATAAGTGGAGCCAACTCTGCATTTGGCATTGTTTAACGGTGGTCAAACGAATTACCGGAACAAAATCAATCTGTACTAACTCCGGTAGGTCTCTCCTCGAGTACGTTATTATGGTCACAAATCACAAAATAGTCCAGCGTAGGATCCTTTGCTTTGCTTTATGCACTTTACCTTGGAATGACGCCCATAACTTTACCCCATACGTGGATCGTCTAAAATTGATTAAGTTACAGTCTTTGAAAATACGTCCTTGTATTGGAGATATACTTGTACTTTTTGTTCATCAGCTGTGTAACATTGATTTTCCAACTAACACTTATTACTGCAACTTTAGGTCTGTTCCCCTCTTTCATCTTGGCTCCCACTGTACTAATTATGGTCATCATGAACCTGTGTCAAAGATGCTTCGTAAGGCAAATAAGGCAATATTCATTTTCAACTTTAAAAGCATCAACAATGCATACTGTAATGCTTTACTCAGCATCATATCTTCCTCCTGACCTATCCTTAACTCGCTTCCAGAAACCCAATCATTTTCTAACATTATTTCCCACTAATTGTCTCAGTCTCTCACTTTTGTTTTTGTTGTAGTTATAGTTTTATAATCATTATTACTTGTCAGTTGGCTAAGAATCGAGCTGGTTGGAAACTTTGTTATTTGTGTTACAATTGTAAGGTCTGTAGAGCCGCATCTTAAAGAAATATAAGTTGGCTTCTAAATTAATGCAAGTTTTATTAAAAAGTCTGTACTGCGATTTTTAACTCTTAGTGTCTTGATTTTACTTATTGGATACTCTGGTCTTCGGCATTTAGAAGGCACAAGCGTCGCCCTATAAGTGCATCTGTATGCCCGTCGGATTCACAAGCATTTCCGGTGCAACCGAATATTTACATACTTTGATCATGTTTTTTCCAACAACCCCAAGGAATTTCGAGACTCCAACGAAGAAGACTGCATTTTCCCAATAAGAGTCTTGTATAGATTGTGTCATAACAACAGTGGTTACAATATTTGTGGTAAGAAAACCCATTTTTAAAGTTAATCTATCCATAAAATTTGATGTAATGAGCGCTATTTTACAACTTAATAGTCCTCGACAGCTGCCTCATTGAACTTGATTGAAGTGTTATATTCTTTTTCTCTTTTTTGACTCACCTTCGAATTAAAAAAAATACATATATTTAGAGAGTCAAGGCCTACCTACTCGCAGTCATTCATATTGTGGGTGTTCTATTTTTCACTGGAATAAAAGGATAGTACTTACAGTTTTTATTGCCGACTCCGAATCTTTTTCATGATAAATTGTACTTTCGGAGATTTGTCATTGCCTGTCTGTAGAAAGGTGATGCTTTAAAAAATGTTTGGTTGTTCTGCTGATTCGAGCCTGTGTTAGCTCCAAATTAGATATCATTATGTGTACATACATATGCAAGGTCATTATTTTTCTGATTACATCACACTCAGCTCAATTAGCAACAATAACACTCAAACGATTCTTCAACATTTTCGAAGTAGAAACTAAACTTCCTTATAGTAATTAATTATTTAGATTGATAAATTGTGAATCATAGCAAAATTGTCATTTGATGCACGAGTTCTTTCCAATTAAAGGTATGTACGTCATTTAAATTGCGTCAATCTGTCAAAAACAGGGTTCACGTAATTGATGGATTTTTATTTTTTTTGTTAATGTATAAAGTTTATAAAGTCGATTGCATAAGTTATCAAAGGTTGAACCATTGCGCCGTTCTAAAGTGAAACTCAAGACATCGCAAAGTCTTAGAACTCACCATCTCCTATGTTATGTAGATCCTAATCTTATAAGATGAGTCAGTGTGCAAACGTGATGATATTTTAATAGTTGGGTATTAAATAATGGTGTTTACTTCAATCTCAGTTTCCGGTGGAGTAGGATGTCGTAATCGCAAATGGAGGATTAACATAGTTTTCGTTTTTTTGTATAAAGATGAGAATTAAATAGTTTAAGATTAAACATGGCTTACTAATGCGTATATTGAAACCGGATTTACCTTACAGATCAGAATTATATTCTTCGTAAAGGTGAAAGTAAGTTCCCTCGGCTTTTATCAATTTCAAAATACTTCTTCACAATTTTTACTATGAAATATCCGTAAACAGTTTGTGACCAATGATAAGTCTTAAGCCCATAACAGAAGCTAATGTAAATATTGAAACCGCTTCAAAAACTTCCTCACTCTTGGTTGTTGGTAATAACAAGTCTTTCGTCAAAGGTACATGCGGTTTGCCCTAAGCCATGGCTAAATGATTTCATTTAAAGTTTCCGCTTGTCTTCACTATAATTACTGTCACACATAGACATAATGAATTCCTCTTTCCGTAGAAAAAGTGAAAGCTTTCACCATGCCATCCCAGTACAAGCAAAACGAATGTCTACACATGTTGACTTCGGTCTGCACCGAAGTAAAAGACCATGTATGCATGAAAAATTGCCGCGTGCTGCTCAAGCGCAGCCTCAATCAGTTGCAGCAAATAAAGTAACGAGATGAGCGGAAGCCATGAAACTGACAACCGATTGGGAAGCGATGAAAGTTACCCGCGCACTCAACCTTGTACCTTTGGGGCTATCGTCGTATATGATGACATAACGTACGTACCTCACGACTGCAAACAGATGACCGATTAGGCAGATGCTCTCTGTTCATTGGTGATAATGCAACTTTTCGTCCAATACCCACTACCTATATTGTTCTTTGACAAATAATCCATCTCCAACGAAAGTGATTATTGCACTTGGATGCATCTGATTTTTCTATTGGTAAACTAAGTTGTTTCATTCGATTCGGTGTTTGCTTCTTCAACTGTGTTAAACAAAAAATTCGTTTCACAGACTTTCTATCAGTTAATTCTGTGACATATGTCAACTCCGCTTACTACTGGCGAAATGGCTAAGCTGATACAGAAAATGAAAATAGAAAGTGGTGCTCTGCTAGAAGAATGTCATGCACTAACTATTTTGAGAATATGACTGTGCTCACAGTAATTGTGTTTTAATTACCATTGGGGCTTATAGTCGCGGAGCGGTCGCATTGCTTCATAAATTAAGGTTTCAAATTGAATTTCTTGGGATAGGCCCTTGACACCGAGTGAGAGTGTGATCTTGGGCGTAGATACCATTTTTTTATTTTAATTGTTTTGGTTACAAGACATTATTTTATTTCAGGGAAAAAATCCAGGGGATGTAAGATGTTGTATTATAGATTGTAGTTTGACAGTATGGATGTAAGCGTACTTGACTTAAAGCTCTACGCTCTAGTCAATTAGATACTCTACTCCTCCAGTCCTATTATCTTGATGAATCAGAGTATCTGGGATGGTTTCAATAATGGTGTTTCCATATTGCTCCACATTCCTTCAGCAGGTGCCCTGAGATTTCCTCAATATCTCCTTCAAATCTGTAATCTCTATGTTATTCCTGAGATATGCCTTAAGTCTACAATAACCGGTAAGGATGTGAAGAATGTGTGGTTAGCGTCGTTTTCTAGGGAGTTATACTGAGCTAAGAAGTAGACCGTGTCAAACATTTGAATTCACGTCAACACTTTGAAAGAATTAGCAATACATATTTTAAATATTTACAAACTAGACGTTAACAAACAGATTTGAGTTAGAATTAACGTCTTACTTGTCTAGAGACGCAATAAATTTGCTGACTTCTCGCTTCTTGCCTTAATTTAGAAAATTACCCACTGAGAGTGTCTCCTATAAGGAGCGTTTCTAATTAAAGTTAACCATCGTCATGACTGCAGCAGCATACAAGTGCGCAATTTACTTCTCAATCTAAACATTTTTGATTAACGACGATTACACGGTACAAGAATCATCGCACACTTATCCAAACAATTATCGATTGAGTGGCAGTCTTTCATTTGTAGTCGCCAGTTCTGGGTTATTCCGTGTAGGCTTAGGAAATCACTTCTGACAGATAATCGGCGGAAGTTTACTTTATATAACAAAAAATAAATAATTTGATTAAATTTAAACATTATAGCTGATTTTGTACTTGTACATAAGAAAGTTAAAACTTATTTTTTTCTGTTTTAGATGATAATGTTGGAACCACGCTGTGCTGTATGAATAACTAAACTAATAGCAGTGCTATCGGAACAAGATTAGTGGAAAACAAATTTTAAACCTTAAAGAAGCTTACAAGCTTTGTTACCAGTTCTTCTTATGATGCCATACAAAATGAATAGTAATGCATCCTTGGAAAATTCATCGGATCCAGATTTCAATGAATATTTGCATGAATACCTAATACAAACGGATTCCTCGAATGAGCCTATATTACACTATGAAGGTAAGATTTTATTTCTGTTACTTACATAATATGTACAATACATCTAGATGAAAAAGTGACTTAATACAACACCGATTTTCAATATTTCGTTGGTCCTCCTTTGGCTAAAATTATTGACATAATTTCCATCATTTTTTTACATTTGCTAGAAGTGATGTTTTCCCATTCCTTCCTAACGCGGATTTGAGTCCTTCAGCTGATGGTATGCTGTGATTTTTTAAAACGTTTTTATTAGTTCGCTTTGGTGTCTGTCTGTTCGGTAAAAATCTTGCAACTGATTTTTAACTAAGTTCCCGATGAGCTAGAGACTTGAAATTTTAAGCATAGGTCAGAACTGGATGACAATAGGCGTTTATCTTTTTTAGTTCAGAGCAGAGCCTGAGTTGTCAAAAAAAAGTTCGTGTTTCTTTTTTAGCTCAGACACATCAGAGCTCCGAATTCGTTTTTCTTTTTTCGTTCAGAGCGTGCTCAGAGCGCACTCTATGAGCTCCGAATAATTTGACTGAGCATTCAGAGTAAAAAGCTGAGCACAGCCATTTTTCGCATTTGACAGGAGGGAAAACAAAGGAAAGAAATCAAATGACGGCTAAGTGCTCAAGTGTGTTTCATAAACAAATCAGAGCGCTCTGAGCATGCTCAGTTCAGAGCACGCTCGATGTGATCGAGTGAGAAAAACGCCTAATGCAATATTTTCTCACTTTCAGTCTGTTCGTGAGGGTTCCGACAGTCGTTTTCACAAAATAATGACCATTTTCAGATGTCCATTGCTAACTCTGACGCACATTCAGTTTTATCGCTTAAGGGTTGTTTTTTCCCTTTTTGTTCGGATTGTGTGTTTAAGATGAGGGATCGGCGAAGGGAGTAATAGCAGACGAAGCAAAACTCTCTATTTTTCTGGCGGTTTGTGTTTAGTTTTTGCGTTGCCAATGCAAATTTTATAAAGGTTATTTTTGTTTTATACTACCAAAGATCATAAAATCCCTTTTTTTCGGATTGTTTGTTTAATGCCTTTTCGTTGCCGCAGCAACCACTTCATGTGTATGATTAGGGATCGGCGATGGGAGTAATAGCAGACGAAACATAATTCTTTATTTTCTGGCTTCAAGTTTGTGTATATTTTTTGTTGTACACCCTCATTCAAGATTTTCTTGAAAAAGGATGTACATAGGTATGTGATTGAGTAATTTTGGGAAACAATTTTACAATGAGTAAACACAATTTCTTTTCTATTACGGTTGCACTCAGAGTTGCTAATGAAAATTTTATAATGGTTATTAATTATTTCGTGGTATGGCTACTACGATCGAGAAGACGATTGTCACCTGTATTTTGTTTATTTTTAACGGCCTACTATGTGAAAATTCATTGAGAATAAGAATAGAGTATGCGACAATCGTCTTATAGTATGCAAGACTAAAAAACAGAAAATAATTATTTAAATAAAAATGAATTTTTAATGTGCAACGTATTTAAGACGGACTAAAAAGTAAAAAATAATTTTTCCTAGCCGCATACAAATTCAGATTCCTAACTCCATACAGATAGTCCTGAAAATTGGTTTTTGTGAATTTTTGTAATAGCTATGAAAATAATTGTTAGATTTAAAACGAAAAACGTGGCGCAAGATAAAAATGAGAAAAAACACAGCAGTTCACGTCATTTGCAGTACAATAACATTGTTAGCGACTTAGGTGCGCCACGTTTTTCGTTTTAAATCTTACAATTATTTTCATAGCTATTACAAAAATTCACAAAAACCAATTTTCAGGACTATCTGTATGGAGTTAGGAATCTGAATTTGTATGCGGCTAGGAAAAATTATTTTTTACTTTTAAGTCCGTCTTAAAAACGTTGCACATTAAAAATTTATTTTTATTTAAATAATTATTATTATTTATTTTAAAGATGAATATCGGTGTTCTCAAACAAGGCCTTAGATTTTGTCTGAAACACGATAGGGTTGTCTTGCTGAAATATTAAAGCTGAAATGACAACAATGTCCAAAACTGATCTTCAGTTATTCAGGACATCTGTTTCGGGGACAAGCCTAATGCATCCTATCCCAGTTTCAAGAACCACTACACAAACACTCGGGCTATATGAAGAACATCATAAGAGTATTCATAACATCTTGAGCACGAGTGAATCATAAAAAATAAAAAATTATTTGTTCATTCTGCTAATGCATTTGTGTAGTAATCTAACTTAGTTCGCCGCTTTATAGCCCCAGCAAAATACACTTCCACTTTCAAGTTTTATTGTGGATAATATGATAATACTCTAGGTAATATGTATGGAATGTGACTCAAGGAGTTCTGAAAATTTAAAAAAAAAAATAGATACCTTCGTATGCCATTGTTATACAAGACTAATCGATGTATTGTGTTTCCACTCCTTCGAACGATGATGGTGATCTCGTTCCATTTCATTGTCACATCTTCTTTTGTTTTGGATATTCGAAAGGTAATTTGTAAATCATCTACTGATAAACCCTATTTCGTTGTCATAATAGATGCAAATTTGTTTCTCAAAAACTTTACGCACACACATTAATTCTATAAAATAACATATTTAATGAAATCGTTGCATTTTATTATTATTTTTCAGATGGTGAATTAGAGGCCGAATGGCTTAATGCAGCTGGATTTTCACAATTAACAAAACCCTTTGAACAGGTAAATTTTATTTAAGGAAACGTTATATTTAAGTACATTTTCAAAAAGTAAATCGTTAAATGACCAATAAATTCTCGTAAAGTTGTTTGAAACGCAATAATGTTAATGTTAATAACAAAGAAATTAACAAAAACATTTCTATTTACTATTATAAAAAAAAAAAACAAAAACCAATGTGCAAAAATAATATATAAGAGTACCCACTTATACAAATTAAGGTTGACCTGTTTTGCAGTGGTAAACAATCTTTATTATAACTGCAATCGTCAGCTATTTAAAATGCTATAGTAAATGTGCCATTTACCGTGACACATGGGAACAACTTTATGCTTGCTGTTGGCAAGAATATAGTAATGTTTGTATTGTGTTACTTTGACTTAGACAGACAACGTGCATGAAATGGCCACCTACAAGCTAGGTGACTGCCATTATTTAATATACAAACGTATGAACACAAAACAAAGCAAAAGCAGGCCACTTTAACACTTAAACACGTAGAAGTCGTAGGAGGTGAACTCAAGTATAAAAACAGTACCAGAGAGCATGTTTAGGTTAATGGCACCGAAATCGAAACCCACGGTTATCGATTTCAAGAAATATAACAACAAATGTTGTTTGCAGTTTTATTTGTTAGTGATTCTATCAGAACCTTGGGGAATTATATGAGTATGTACATGGATGATGATAGCTGGAGTGAGCTTTTGGTAAAAATGCCAAAATCAAACATTGAAGTGAAAACCAACAAAGATGTGTTTGCCATATCAATTGACAGTGTATCGGTTAAACACCGAGGACGTTGGCAACATTTTTTGGCAATTCGTCAAAACGATCATGTATTTGACAAGTTGCTAATTGGTAAATATAAAATACCGACAAATTACCTGCAAGTTGATGCTACAACAATTATTATTTCTTGACGTATACTGAAAGAAATGGGGAACGCGAATACTCATCAGGAATACTGCCTATGAAAACTGAGGTCAGCCCTTTTCTCATAAATCTTCAGCGCTTTGAACAGCAATTTTCTAAGCAATTAGAAGCAGTAAAGTGAAGTATTCAAGCTCCTGACTTGTGTAAGGTCTCTGCTTAAGACATTGCAGTTGTCCATCGTATTCAATCCCGATCACGCTGTTTTTAGTTCTCCAAACGAAGCGCTCTAGTTCCCGCGATAGTTTGATCCTTCGTTAGAGAAGCCGTGTCTTGGCTGAAGACAAGGTTACACACTTCTCTCTCATCTCTCGACGAGATGGGAGAGCAATTCAATATTCACCGGGACATCGAGACGTACTAACAAATTTGTAAACCCAAGCTTAAATGCCAATTTTACTATATAGTTGGATGCAATCAGCAGGACAAACCTTAGATGGTCTTATGGTACCACATGTCAAAAGATTTGGGCCAAGTGTACGTGAGAACAACAAGATCACCGGACACTGCCTTTTAAACAAACACGCAAAAAGGCTAGGCCTCTTTTCAAATGATTTCTGTATAGACGAAAAGAAGAAGTTGATTTAGTTTTTTGTTTTCATATTTAATCAACATTTTGTTATCCATTACAGGGTCTTGAGGTTCGAACATCGGATTTGGAACCAATATTAGCGACTCTGTCAAAACCTCATGCGGAGGCGATAAAGCAAAGAGTACGCGCCCTAAACCATACAGTTCGCGGGCGGACAAAATCCCGTCAAAAGCGAAAACCAGACATCCGTGATGTATTCCGAGATTTTGATGTATGTAAACCTTCACCCTTATCACAAAATATATTCTAGAAATGATTTTCAATAGGAATCAAGTACGGGCACTAGGTCCCGCAGCGCAACACCTGATTCATTAGACTCTATTCACGGTGACGAAGTCTGGAATACGACAGCAATGTAAGATTTTCCACTCAAATTTCCGTGTAAAATTTGAACGTCTGAAGTAAATAAAAAAAAAAAAATGATTTTCTGTTTTCCTTTTCGCAGACCAAATTTCGTTAGCATTTTTGACAATAGCGGAAGCAATCCCGCTCTTCAAAACGCTGGCAAGCACAAGCAGAAGTTAAGGCGCACTCCCAGTGCCCCTTTAAAGGGATCAGCAGATATTTTCAGGGGTTCCCATGTTCGATGCGATATTCCATTCTATTCGGCAGATGGCATTGAATTATTGGGCTTCTCAAGAATTGGAACTATTCATATACCAAGGGTCCGTTCTGGATCTGATCCATCATGTTCTGTTGGGTGAGTTACGAGAGCTATAAATCTGAAAAAGTGTAATGATTTCTTTTGAACAGTCGTGCACGTGGTCAACTTATACAGAACTCCCAAAGCGACCACAATATCTCCAGCGATTCTAGTGATGAGTACCCTACACGCTCCTCCTCAAAGTCATCAAGCACTGAGAGTACACCACAAAAGATTCAACAGAAAATTACTTTGGATACACCTCCACAAAGTGTGCACAACTCACCCTCGTCCAGAGATGGCATCAGTTTCGAAAGCATGTACCGGGAATCTAGTCAAAATGACGGTGGCGTCGTAAGTTTTCAAATAGAATCTTCATATTTTGGAACTCGATTTGATTTGTCTCTTCTCTATTAGGACACCATTGATAGTCATGTCTTGTGTAACGCATACTACAGCGATATAGATGTAATCAACGAAAGCGACTTGAAACGATTACAACCGATATTTTGGCTCGAACTGGCCACTCTGTTCGATAAGTACCACGTAACATTGGATAAAAGAAAACCATTCAAGAGACGTCGCAAGGAGGAGGGAAATCTCTTCGGTGTATCATTGAATGCATTGATTCGTCGGGACCAACAAATCACAGGAAAAGATTCCACACTGGTGCCACTGTTCTTGGAATATCTGCTGCAAGAGTTGACTAAACGTGGCGTTCGCGAGGAAGGCATTTTACGGGTGGCAGGACACAAACAAAAGGTATTCACTGTTACTACCCATGCTAATCGAAAGACTTACTTGAATCCCTGTTTATAGACTGAACTACTTTACAACGAACTGGAAGCAGTTTTCTACCAAAAACCAAAAAAAGTCACTCAACTCTTGAGCACCGCTAGTGTGCACGATCTGAGTGCGTTGCTTAAACGCTGGTTGCGTGAACTCCCGCAGCCCTTGTTAACGAACGAGCTGATACAGCTCTTCTATCAGACTCACGCACTTCCGCCTCCAGATCAATACAAAGCCTTGGCAGTCGTCTGCCAAATGCTACCACACGAGAACCGTAACACCCTGCGAACTCTTATCAAATTCTTAAATTACACCATCAAACAGCAAGAATCGAACAAAATGACGATCCACAACGTGGCCACCATCATCGCACCGTCTTTCTTTCCTCCTCGCTACATCCATCCAACCGATAAGAATAGCATAGAGGAGCAAGTAAAGATGGCTGCACAGTGTTGTAGGCTGACGAGTGTCCTCATTACCCGCGGTGAATCGCTCTTCCAGGTGCCAAAAACTCTAATCGCACAATCAAAGTGTTCAAAAGCTAGACAGGTTAGCTAACGTCATATCCACTTATGGGACCAACTTTATTCATTTAATTTCTATTTCAGGGAAAACGGGCGCTAACCCGTCGTATAAAGGTCGGTGGTAGTCTGCTGGATGTCAGCGTCACCGCTAGCCAGAATAATACCAACACCACTAGCCTACAAGTCGATCCCAGTCATGTGCATCGTATCATTGTATAAGCGACGAGGAAGCAAAATGGTTTCACGATGGTGCCTATGGAATTATTCCCGCTTTCAGGAAAATAAATTTTAACAATTAATCTAGTATATATCGCATAAAAATATTAAATGTATTACCTAGTGCTTATTTACCGAAACGTTTACCTACATATATTGTATTGAATATTTTCTATGTTATTATGAATGGAATTGTGTTGTTGCAGTGACATTTTTGAAACAATAAAAATTCGAAATTTGTCTTTTTGATTTTTTTAAATTCCAAAACCATTGATTAATTTTTTTTAGAATATGCACTCTTTTGTAAAAAAAAATGTCTGTGTAGGTTTTTAGGAATGACTTGCGTGTATTTGCGAATATTTTTGAATGTGATAGTTATAATCCCCTTTAGGATAACCTACTCTTCTTTGAACTTGGCGAATATTTGGCGCGATAATCCATGGAGGGTGCTTTACGCACCCATTCACGCGGCGCATGTTAAAGACCTAAAGTCCTTTGCCGACTCCGAATCAGCGGCTCAAGATCGTGGGATTTATCTCTTATTTTGGGATTTTCAACTCTTAAAAGGGACAAACTGATTTCGCTTCAAATCGTGGGATTTTCGAAGTACAGTGAAAAAAACCATAGGGGTATAGACCATTCCGTTTGGAAAATTAGATACTTAACACGTAGTTCCCTGCGATTTTTTTTAGCAACACCACGAAATAATCTCATTTAGGCAGCTCGTATTCGGTTTCTTATTCTTTTGGTTTTGGTCATTATCCAGATTTCATGACCATAGGTGGGAGTTGGAATAAATACCGAATTAAAGACCGATATTAAGCTCAGCCTACCTTATAATTGTAACAGATCGACCAAAGCGCTCTCCGAATTTATACAGACCGACCTTTTGTAAAAGATTCTGCATTGTTCCTTTCATCACTCTTGTATAAGACCTCAAGGTATTTGAACCTCTCCACTTGTTTCATTGGGACTCGACTTCTGGAAACAATTATCACTTCCGATTTATTCATGTTTACCATCATAACAGCTTCGAGTGCGCTCTGAAATTCAGTTCTTAGGTTGAAGTGGCTGCTAGCTATTGCCAGCACACTTAGACCTGTGATAGGTCCATTGTGATATCAGTTCTTAGGAGGATGGGAATACTCACAAGCACAACCTGAGGAAATTTCAAAATTTGAAAACTTATTATTAATTGAATACTCCGCTGTGTATTCCTCTAAGGAAATTCCGGATTTAAAACGTCTTCGCGGTTTGTGTATTAGCTTGTCATTGGCAAACTTCGAAAATCGATTTTCATGTATTATTTCTCATACACAAACCTAAAGCTAATAGTTTTAGTTTCATCGTGACTGCAAAGATGGCAATGCAATCGCTATACAGAATGTACTAAATGTCGTTATTTTGAATTATCGTTCTCCGCGGGTCGGGGAGGAGTTCGAAACTTTTGAAATATTTCGCAAGTATCCAGGTACACAGGAGGATCCATGTGTTTATAGTGCGTATACTTTACCATTTTGATGCAGGTCGTCATCATACAACCAGGCGTAAGAAGCAACTGCAATACAACACTGTATGGACACAGCCAATTAGCACTTGTTCCGTTTTACTCCCAAAAGCGGTAGCAATCACGTTTTAACGTCTTCTCGGTGGTTGACTTCTGCTGCTATATAATTGTCAACGACGGTGACCAAAAAAAAAAGGCGGCGCGGATAGAAATCGAAATTCCGTAAATATTTGCTTCACAATAATTAATGCTGACCCTTCGGACACTGGACAAGCTAACAAAGAACAACATTCCATTGTTGATTTTATTGATTTTTCTTATGCAGTGCGCGATCAGTGCTTAAGCCGGTCAGAGGAGCAGCAGAGAATCACTGCCGCATAAGGAGTCGGTCTTACTTTGTTACCAGAGGAGAGAGAGAAACAAAAACAGGGTCACGTTGCCTGGCCCTGGGGGAATCCTTTTGTTCCGCTTCTTGTCCTCAATGTGACGCTCAGTTAGGAGCACTCAGTGAGTGCGCGCGTTCATTCTCTGGTGGGTTCATTGATTTACAAGACCACCGCGGATGAATGTTGGTTTGGGAGCAGGTAGACCAAAGACTGTAGACAATGTGACCGGGAGCTGATTTTGAAGTTGCATGTTTTTTTTTTTTTTAAATAATTTATTCTGAAGGGATGACTGGGCAATTGACAAACTGTCAGATTTGTGGTATAAAATGGAATTTTACGGTTGAAAATTTGAAAATTGGATTAGTGGCAAAGAGTTGCATTTGCTCGCGGGAGACTGAGATTTATAGGAGTTTATCAATCTGGTCGTTATGAGGAATTAGTGAATCACTGTAATAAATAATGGTATGGGACAAAGTATCAAAGCGGATTCCTTCATTCCATCAGTATTCAGTTGTGAAGTAGAACTGAAGTCATTGATATTATATCTACATCCAACAGTTGACATCGTTCAATTTGTGATAATGGTTCTGAGGTTTAAGTGAGCATCTGTGAAGAGGACCGTGGACATAGGTTTGTTTTAAAACTGTGTTTAACATCCCTGGGTTTGAACGATTTTCAAGGAGGCAAGACGACCCTTCATTAAGTTGCAATCGGTTTAATACACCCGGATCGTACTCTGTCGCCACCGCTACTCGAGAGCATCGACCAAATCCACTTTCGCACTGGAACAGTGGCAGGAGTACTAAGAGGTTTCAAAATTCACAAATCCACTGATCCAGATGATTTCGCACTCATAGTTCTGAAGAGGTGTTTTTCTGGTCTGAAAAAGCCACTGCGTAAGTTGTTTTTATATGTCTTTCACCTCGTGTCTTCTTCCGAGTAGACACAACAGGTGAATCTTCTTCTCTCTCCAACTACTAATCAATTGCACTTACACCACTTCTTTCTAAGGTACTGATAGATCGCTAGCTTATGAAATATCTCAGTGCACGAAGGTGCTACTAATAAATTAGAATTGAATGCTCCCAAGACGTATGCTGTCTTCTGCCAACCAATTGAAACTCAAACCTCTCCATTATCCATGAACGGTACATGCGTCGTCGAAGCCGAAAGACTTTCCATCGTCAGTATGTGTGTTAACGACGACTTTCAATGGAATGATCACATATTCGATGTCGTCCAAAATGCTGCGAAATGTCTAGGTTTCCTTAAAAAATGCAAAAAATCCTTTAACCCCTTCTAATCTGGCTTTAAGGCCCAAAGCTTGAGTATAATGCTAACTTCCGATGCGGTGCATCAAAAACTGTGTAGCTCATTCTAGATTTAATTCACAAACGAGTGTTAAGACATGGTGACAGGCAAATTTCGAAGTCAGTCATCTTGCTGGAACAATGTTGTATGTGTCCCCACTATTTTACCGACAGGGTTCTGGCGAAGTAGCCAGTTGCTTTTCGTCCATCAACATTTCACCGTCAATACGTGTCATTCTTAGAATGCACATTGATTTACCTAATGTCGGACTTACTGTCAGAAATAGAGAGTTTTTTCGTAGCCATTCAAAATGAGTATAGAATGATCAATACCCTGCAAGCTTTTATAGCCTACGTGCATCAGTGCCTCCTTTGTGTCTACTTTCATTTCCTAAAACTCCCTAAAACTTGTAACCCTGTCATAAATATATATATTTGGCGCGACAGGTCCTAAGAATCAAGGCCTAACTTTTGCAACCATTCATTTTGCACGTGTTTTATTTTTCGTAAGAATTAACAACAAATTATACGCTTTCAGATTTGTAATTAAGGTGGTGCCGCGAAGAATAACATTTGTTTAGTCGGGATGGGACTATGAAGTCTTTATTACGATTTAAATATTTATTGTGATTTTTTTAGAAAATTTTGTATAGTTTGCAATTAACTGTCGATTTGCTGCCGATGAAGAATAAATACTTTCTCTGGCGAAATATTGCAAGAAAATAATCACGTATATCACTACAACGTTCAAAAAGTTCTGAAAGGCAAATCCTTGATCGATTTTGAACATGCGGTATGCCCAAATGCTGAGCGCATGCACCTTATTGTGTATTAGTAGGGTCTCCATCTGAAAAATAGTTAATTGTGAAATTGTTTGAACTGTCCTCCCACCCTCCTCCCAAAACTTACATCCTTCCGCACATTTACATTTGTAAATAGTTGCGCATTAGAACCGAATATGATTATTTTATCCTGCAGGAGCCTTTCAGCATTCTCCAACGTATCCGAAATGCATCCAATCATGTAGAGTTCAAATGTCATTGAAATTCCGTCTGGAAAAGATTGCAGCAATGAAGAAACCCTCTGCATGTGTGAATCGGGTACACCAACAATGTAATCTTTATACAGAGCTTCCTTCATGATGCCAAATGAATTTGTGATGTCATTTAAAAGTCGATAATATGTCAGCACAAGAAACGGTGAATAGATGATTTCAAATCGTTTCTTCACACTATGAATTCGAAATGAAACACTTATGATCTCGAGCAGACTTTTGTCTCTTTCCCTCTCTTGAAGTCTGCACAGATAGCGACTCAAGTATTGATCGAGTTTTGCATAAAAACAAATCAGGATCAAGTAGGCATACATGTGGCTCCACGAGCACACCTGCCACAAGCACTCCCCAAATAGCGTTGAAGGCTCCTTAAGTTTGACTAAATAATAAAGGCACTTTGCTATATATCGAGGGAATCGGTAAACTCCGAGAATTAACTTTATGTAAAATAGATACTGGATGGAGGGAAAGATGAACAATGTATTTCCTGTTCTGTTGCTTATAAATTTAAATATCCTGTGCAGTTCGGTGATTGATTTCTGAATATGTCGTCTACGTTTAAGAAAAGTGAGAACGTTTATAAATATCACAAGGTACTTTGAAGTGAATTCGAGATACTCAATAATTTCGTCCTGTGCTAAAAAGGATTCTTCCGTAAAGTCCCGATCAAGCACAAATAGTCTCAAAAACCCTTTCATAATGAACAAAAAAGTAATATAGCCGCTGAAAAACGCGATGAAACAGTAAACAGTCTTTGAAATCACACGCAATCGATATGAGGGTTTAAACCGGTCACTGCGCTTATCGTAAACGAAATCTAACATTCCCCATAGCAAACAGAACCAGTACAAAATTTTCAAATGGAATTTTATGTCCATATTTCTTGAACTCTTGAGCCTGCAAACTAAAGTATTTGTTTCATAAAGAGAACTTATTTTAGGAAAGTTATTAACTAATGGATATTACAGGTTAATCGTTCGTAATTTCACCTAAGGCGGGGGCAATTTATTGCAGCTTGTACTTAGGTTTCAGTGAAATTTGTGCATGACCGATACATATTTCAGAAAACCAGTCCCAATTTGTCGCCGATAGCATTTGATAAATCTAAATGCTTTGTGGATTGAAAGATTATGTTTTCGAAATAGTAAAGGGGCGCAAAGAAAATGGCTTTTTCAATCGAGCACTGTTTATAGAATAATCGATAAAACAGTGAGGGAAAGCAAAAGTTTCTTAGGTGTTAAAGTTCATGTTCATGTCACCTATAAGTCTATCTTGAATGTGCAGGACAATTTTTGCTCCACCAGACCAGATGTGAGCGTTGTACTCAACACATCTTATGTGAATGTCTCGCCAGAGTCTGCTTTGACTAATTCATTTCGCAGAAATAGTCAACTACTCATAAGCTAGCACGATCTTGAGATTACTGCATGAGCTGAACCTTACTGAGAATCACAATAATTTGCAGTTGTATAAAAACCTTGCTCATGACAAAAGATCTTCTAGATCGCAGTGCTTTTCTGGTCTCTATCTGGTATGCTAAAGGCCCTTCAGAGCCTTTTCTAGAATCAGCATACATAGGTATGCCCATCTTTACTTTCCTTAATTCATACTAGTTATGATTATGAATATCATCTCATGAGGTCAATAAATTTGATGAGAGAGTCAAATTAACCATTCCCACTGAGAGTCAGGAACTTGAACTATCTAAGAATACGAAATACCCTCATCCTAACCTGTTGAGCTAAACCACATGTGTCAACGTACACAGACAAAAAAAAGAAGAAGGAAAACACATTGATATGCACGGCTATTGTTATTGACAGAAAATAAAAATATTCTCTTGACCTCAAGTGATGGTTATAAATAGACTGCGCAAGTAGCTCATGGCAATATCCACCACCGCCGCTGCACTGCCGAACCCAACTTGATTCTTTGGCTCTATATGAGTGTCCCCTTTCCGTCAGAGACAAGAAATAAATTATCACTCTTCCTTTACAGCTTCTCCAGCAGACGATGGGAAGCGACAATGTGCGGAGGCTCTCGCACAATGACAAGAAAACCATCAGAAGCAATATACCGAATAGGGTGTAGGTGGCTGCTTCCCCGCATACAAGTGGGCTTTTAGTTTATTTACATTTTTCATTCGTTTCATCGTCCGTTCGAACTATTTGACAGTTGTTTTGACAATCTGGAAGATGGAACTAGAGTGAATGGTGCTTAAGCGGTCTGCGCGCGAATACGGTATGCGGAGGAAGATACATTGCATTTTAATGGTCAATAAATTTCATCCGAGTTTGGTTTGCCTCTTAATGAGGCCTAATTAGTTTTAATCATGTACTACAAGATGTTTTCGGCCAACTTGATTTGTGAACAACTCTCGGCTTGGGTGGGTTGTCAACATGTGTGACTCGTTTGTTGACAATGCAAAATACATATGTGAAAGAAGTTAAAAGTTGTCCAGAAGTCTTTGATTTGGGCTGTTGTTACTATTTCCGCCGGAAGTTCATTCTTATTGTATTTGTATTTGAAAAGTAGGAAGTCCAGCAAATAAATAGACAAAATGATGCGTGCTTGTATATTCTTACATAAAGTTTCCAACGTAATCAATAAATGCTCGTTAGCTCTTCTTATTGCCTCCGACTTGTTTTGCTAGAATTTCTGAATGACTACTCAACAAATCGTAGCTGATTAACTGTTTTACTCGCGTTCATTGCAAGACATTAATTCCAAAACTATCTTCCAGGAACATCAAAACTTGATTAACATTCCAACGTCATTCCGTAGTCGACCGTACCTCACTTTAGCTATCACGACGATCTTCGACAATTAAAAAAAAAACCAAACTCGTTTCAACTGTGAATCATTCAACCCAAATCCCAATTTAGTTTCACTCCATTTAGCATGTCAGCCTTACATGAATGCCTCTGTTCCGAGACTACTCCAGATTGTCCAAACTACAAGACTTCACCATATTCATGCATTCAACCAACTCAGCAACCGATCTTGCCTGTGGGATGTTAGTATTGATGTCTCCGGCTCGTTGGCCATAAATTACAATCCAAGAACAGGTGATGTCCTTCTTACAGCCATTGTAACTCATTGTTAAAGGTCTCGATTCAGGCTTGCTCTACAAGCTGTGAGAACACTCAACGCCCTTTCCATGATGACTGAGAATGGCCGTATAAAGGGAAGAGTGGATACACTTCGTAATTTACCTGGGCGAATGCAGTTTCACGTTACGGATAATTAAGTTCCATAAAAGGAAGAACAATTCCAGAAGCATTCCCGGCCTGTTGCTTTTCTTCTCTTTGTGATTTACCCACCTACGTCGAAATGGTTTATTCTCCTAGGTAATGCAATAGTCTGACGGGTGGTTGCCCTTCGGGTCAGGGAATCAGAGACGGAGAGAATTCCTCTGGCTCGTGTGCGTTCCTTCGTTTGTGATATCAGACTGCTGGGACTTAAGGCGTCCTAATTGATTTTTGCGGTCAGAAAACTGTACCTATGATTGTGGTGGCTTCTGTAGTCGTCGTTCAAGTCGATACAAACAGACAAAACTTGTCGGCTTTGTTCATTAGATTAAACAGGCAACCAAAGCCACTGTTAGGCCAATGTCGGAGCAAATTACCTCTTGTGATGTTTTCTCTTCACATTGCGCCTGCCTCTTTGGGTGTTCGAAATAAAATTCTTATTTATGGCCCGATAGACTTGCTAATTGGTATGCCCATTCTGGTAAAACGTGTGTGTTCCATTGGCTAATTACTCTGTGCTTGCTGTGTGTCTGTTGGATGGTATAGACAGAGTGTGCTCGTTGTAGTTTGAATTAACTTCGGCATGCCACTTCAAATCTTGTAAATATGTTAATTGTACTGACACTGAGATGCGATTAGAGCTTTGACATAATTCATTCAAATAAAATTGGGATCCCGTTAAAAATAATTTGCAAGGCACTAGCAACACCTTCCTTATTAATTTCCTCATGGAAAATATTAGAAGTAAATTGTCACGAAATACCAAGTTAGATTGCTTCGAAATCTACGCCCGCCTTGAAGTAGAGAATTGTAGTACTTTTAAAGTATCCGTGGTTTATGTATTTTAAGTTTCAACTCCTAATATTGCATTGGAAAGATTCTGATGAAAAAAGTATTGTCTCACAGTTTGGACATGGAAGCATTTCTTCCTCCATTCACGTTCTACAGGTTATCACAACTATACACTCAATTTGAACAAAACTATACAACAAATTGTTCGTAATGGATTATAAAGTATCTTAAACAATGTGCAGATAATTTTTTTAAACTTAAGACTGGAGCTTAATGCATTTATCCAATTTTGAAACTATAGGCATGACTTCTTCCCACATTGTCACATTAAGAGGTTGTCGATTTCTTTATCTTATTAACTGTCGCTAAATCAAGAAAACCTTTTAGGAAATCCTTGATTTTATACTCATTTATACCTTTAATAAAACGGTGAGTGAAATCATCAACAGAATAGCTTATATTGTATACTCCAACGAGGTATCGACAATTTAATTGCACGATTTACGTTTTGACCACAAGTTGAAAAAAATAATAAGTTGAAATAAATAATTAATTCCATCGTCTAAAGCTCTAGATTAAGTTGCCGGTATGGTTAATGTGTAATTGGATCTGAAATTGGGAACAATTAGCTCAAATGCCTATTTTGAACCTATGGTCCACCGAGTACGGGTATCGACTTTATCATCTATTCCTCTGACTTTGATAAATGATTAAATATTGAAATGCCAATTAAACTGTCGGACAAAGAGTTCCACATTGATGGATCCTAAATTGATACCGGACCGGGTAAAGTCCAATCTTATAAAGCTGTGTAGACGATTTTTTTATAACTAGCGCAAGCTAAAGGGATTACGACTACATTCGAAAGAGAGCACGAAAATTAGGAGGAACGATGCACGTTGGTTTTAAATATTTTGGGTTGAAGAGATGACGAAACACAGAGCTATGTGGATCATTCGACGATCCCTATATGTATTTGACAGTACGTCTAAAAGTAGGTTTTGGTAGCCATACAGTGTGCAGTGGTTGCTCAAGCTTAAAAAACAACTCCAAAATAACACTGACAAACCTTTTATAAGCAACTCGCACAAATCAATCCCACTAAATATCATATCAATTAAATTATCATTGCCACGGTATACCGTGCATCCAAAAGGTGTTCACACAAAACCTACTGACTTTGGTAGTCATCACAGCCCACGGATTTATGATCATGCCTTGAGGGGAAACATCATTGCAATGATCTTGGTAACCGAGGAAAAAACCGCTCCTCGTTGTAGACCCCAACAAAACATGTGTTCGCTACTCGCAATTACAAGATCTTGTAATGATTGGCATTTATCGTTGTAATTATGAAATTAATAAGGCAAAAAATTGGCCAGCAAGACAGAGTGGTTTTGTCCCCAGGCAGAGCCGGACGCAGAAAACGTCATTAAGAGCTGGTTGTCTATCTACGGGACGTGCGCCACAGGCAGAAAAACAACTTTAAACCCATATCCGATTGGTAGTTTACGAGTCGCAGTAGACAGACTTGTAAATGTGTGTATAGGTATAATAGCAAAAGCGCTTGCTTGGCGAGTGATCAGGGCATCAATAAATTATTTTAAGCGTTGTCAATTTTATTTTGTTGATATTAAGTCGTGATTCAGGCGATTATTACACTTTTTTTTTTTACTTGTAAATATGTTTGCGGTAGACAAAATATGTGGCATTAATGTCATATTTATTTCAAAATTGTAAATAAATAAGTTTATTAAAACCCCCAATCATTGTTAAATAAAATAGTCTTTAGGGCCGCATTTTCCTTTTAGAATGTAATTTGAAACAGCTTCGAGCTACAATTGGCTTTAATGGAATTGCTTTGATTAGTCACTTACCCAGGACTACGATGTCTTGCTTGCATTTACGTTTGATGAAGGGTGCTGGTAGGCTTATACAGCAAAACAGAAAGTCTACATAGCTACCAGAGAGTAACCCGCGTCATGCATAGAACTTTCACATTTTTTTCTATAGCATTTCATATGTCAAACTCTCTAAAATCAAAGAGAATTTATTTTGGTACACCCGAAGACAGGTCCGCTATTTTAATACTAACTCACACTAATTGATTGAAATATTCAAATAGTTCTTGTCAGCCATAAATTTAAAGACTCTTAATTTAAGAAGACGACTTTAGTTTTTTTTATCCACACCTGTGGTCTGTTCTTTTGCTACTTCCAGCATTAATTCATTTACAAACGAGCGCGGCTACATTTCTATATTTCAGCAATGGCACTTAAAAGATACTTTTATGAATCGTGTCTTGCGAAACTTTACCCAACACAACTCCTACACCCTTTTCAATAAAGATAAAATAAACATCTGAAAGGCATTTGGACCGGAAAATATTTATATGATCTAGAGGCTGAATGCTCGCTCAGCAATCAACGGTCACGGTTAAGTGACTTAAATTTATTACGTTCGCACTCTGTTGAGTCTTGACATTTTTACTGTCAAGTGTTTTGTCAACCCTTTGCCACAAGAAATTCCGGGCCTCTTCCATAGAAATGTAATCAGCGAGTTTACTTTTCAATTATTAAACCCAACAGGGAAGTCAGAAATGAAAAGACGTTCGGTCAAAGCTCGTTAATTATCCGATCATGGGTCTGCAATTTGAAACCAATTCCATGCGGTATCGTGGATTAGCTCCTTTCGGCCTTTGGCTTTTTTGTTACAGTCGGTTTCCTCTTGAGCAACGGGATTTTCAGCTTCAATTTCATAAGTCAGCGAATGAAGAGCATCAAACCAAAGGAAAAATCGTGGTTTGACCTGAGCTGCAAAGAGGCTATTAGGAAGAAAGAGGTTTGTTTTCGGTATTTTAAAGCCAACCCCTCTGAGGAAAACCGTCAAAAGTTTAAGCAAGCCAGACATGACTGCAATGTACACATTCGACGTGTCAAATTCTTTTATGACCAAAAATTGAGGCAAAAAATACTACAATGTCCCAAGGGTAGTAAAAATTTTTGGTCATTCGTGAAAAACATCAAGAATTCTGCCTCGTCGTCAATTCCAACGCTCATTTACAATGACATTCCAGCTGTCAGCTCCTCAGACAAGGCCAATCTGCTTGCTGCACACTTTGCAGCCAGCTCAACGCTCCCAGATTGTGCGTTGCCTCCACCTGTACTCGAGAGCGTCCAATTCTCCATGGGACAAGTCCACTTTCGCACTCGTACAGTAGCAGGAGTACTTAGAGGTCTCAACATACACAAATCCGCTGGTCCAGATGGTATTCCACCCATAGTTCTGAAGAGGTGTTCTTCCACCCTGGCAAAACCACTGCGTAAGCTTTTCCATCTGTCCTACTCCTCAGGTCTCTTTCCGAGTAGATGGAAAATTGCATTTGTCCAGCCCGTGCCCAAAAAGGGCGAATCTTCTTCTCCCTCCAATTACCGACCCATTGCACTTACGTCCCTTCTTTCCAAGGTCATGGAAACGCTGATAAATCGTCAGCTTATGAAATATCTCGACTCACGGAAACTCCTCAATGACCGGCAGTACGGTTTCCGTAGCAACAGGTCCACGGGTGATTTGATGGCTTATCTCACCGAGAAGTGGAACGAATCTTTACATCACCTCGGTGAAAGTAAGATTGTTGCGCTTGATATTTCAAAAGCATTTGACAGAGTTTGGCACCAAGCTCTTTTGTCGAAAATGCGTGCATATGGGATCGATGTATCTCTTCTTCAATGGATTAGAAACTACCTTTCGGGCCGTTCAATTCAAGTTGTTTTGGACGGTTTCAAGTCTGCAATCCACCATATAAATGCTGGTGTCCCCCAAGGCTCTGTTTTGTCTCCGACTCTCTTTCTCATTTTTATAAATGATCTCTTGTCTGCAACTTCTAATCCAATTCATTCCTTCGCCGATGACAGTACTCTCAGTTTTTCATATTCGTTCCCTAGCTCACGTCCCTGCTCTTCGGATGTAGTAGTGGAGCGGCAACGTATGTTAAACTCATTAAATTCCGACCTTGACAGCATATTAAAATGGGGTTCTACAAATAGAGTGGAATTTAATGCTTCCAAAACTCAATGCTGCCTACTGTCTCTCAAGCGAAACCCTAATCTCGAACCATTATCCATGAATGGTACCTGCATCGCCGAAACTGAAAAACTTTCCATCCTCGGTATGTGTGTTAACAACGATCTTCGTTGGAATGACCATATATTCGATGTCGCCAAGAACGCTGCGAAATGTTTAGGTTTCCTTAAACGATGCAAAAAATACTTTACCCCTTCTGATCTGGCTTCAATTTACAAGGCGTTTATTCGCCCTAAGCTTGAGTACAACGCTCACATCTGGTCTGGTGCGCCTAAAACCGTCTTGCACATTCTAGATCGAATTCAAAAACGCGCGATAAAACTAATAGGTGACAGAAACATTGCGAAGTCAATAGACTCGCTTGAACACCGAAGAAATGTTTCCTGTCTCTCACTGTTTTATCGATTCTTTTACAAAAAGTGCTCTAGCGAAATAGCCAGCTGCATTCCGCCCCTGCAAAATTTCACCCGCAATACACGTCAAGCTTCGAATGCACATCAGTTTACCCTTAAGCCTACTTTCGGACGTACTGTCAAATATAGAGATTCTTTCTTTAGCCGTACCACACGAATGTGGAATAATCTACATAGCTCTGTGTTTCCTCATCACTTCAACCCTCAAGCATTTAAAACCAACGTGCACCGGTACCTCCTTTCTCTCTCCTCTAATTTCCCTAACGCCCGTGCTCTAGTCCAATAGTTTAAGGGTAGCCATATCCCCTTTAGCGCGCGCTAATTATAAAAAAAAAAAAAAAAAAAAAAAAATTTGGAAATATTTCGCTCAGATCATGTGTCCTAGTTATCGATGGAGATAAAGAAATTATTAATTAACATTTTGCCAATACAACACACAAACTAAATGCACATCGCTACTCAATAAGGGAATTGAGTCTTTTAAATATAAATCATAAAACGATGTCAAGATGAGAAATTAATCGTTTCCATACTTTCTGAGGCCTTGAGCAAGAAGTGTGTATCTATGTAAATTCATATCAGTATAGTTGTAGAACTATCTTGAATCGTAATTAATTCTCACATGCTGTTGCAAAGACATTTATAAAATTCGTTTTGTATCATAAATATCAGGCCTATGTTGACGATCTTTGATCCCTATACCGACTGATAAAACTATGTATGTACAAACTCATAGACCAAAACGATATACTTAGAAGGTTAGACATTTTGTTGAAGTTATGTTTGTGCTGAATATATCTCAATATGGTGGTTTGTGAATGCATCTGAAGAAACCTATATTGTTGCAATTAATCACCACACGACGACTTAGAAGGACGTAGTTGACTTGATGAAGGGAAGAAGATATCAAGAATAATTAATGTAAAATTTAATACATTCACCTGCTACAGTCTGGAATAAAACCGGGAACATATTTTAAAACGCAAAAGGATTAAATCAATTACTGAGTGCCAATTCCAAAGCAAAAATAGCACATCCACGACCAGATGAAGAAACTATTAATGCAGTTAGTGGGAAATTAAACTTGATTCCACAGAAAGAATGTATGTTCCTCATCTTGCTCTTTCCAGGGAAAGATTGACTGATGTTTGCAGCAGGAATCCGAATTGTAAGTGGCTCATAATATCTTGTATTCTATTTCTCAGGTTACTGATGACAGGAAGCAAAACAGGAACTTATTGCGGGATTCATTCTTCTCGGGTTGAGTGTGACAACTTTAAAATTTTGAGAAAATAGAGTCATCTTTTCAATTCGTTAGTCTTGGAGCAGTAAAAGAATTGTTTTGGCCCGGCTGTCAGAGGAAAGCACATGGGCAGAAGATGTTACAAAATGAGCTTTAACTAGCAGGTACATATGTTTGTATGAAATAGCCAATTCGACATCTTACTTTTAAAATTCGTCAGACTTTCAGTCGCTTCTTGATAGGAAAAGAGTTTTATCTTAGATTTGATTTTACAAACCGTTTAAAGCTAATCATGCTCAAATGTACGGTGATTTCCGATCAGTGTGGTTCACTGATAGATCCAAAATCGTAAACAGATCAAGCCACATACAGTTGGAGTTCAACTCTAGCATCAGAAGAAGCTCTTAAAGTGGATCTGAACAACTGGACATCATCAATCAAGTCTATTAAGCCCTTAACAATAATAAGATAATTACTTACTTATCAGACTAGCAACTTTTGTAGTGTCAAGGCCTGAACTATACTTCACGGTATCGAGCACGCTGCTTTGATGCGCAGTCCACGGAATTCAGCTTTCCGCACAACATACACATATTTATACAACTCGTCTCCGCTAGGTAAAATGTCTTACTTTAGTTTCCTAGAATAGGTGTTTTCGGGCTCAATTTGAGAAGATAGCCATTCCATTATATATGCACAATAGCATCCCGCCCCGACTCCGTACGGGTACAATTAAGTTATTTAATCTAGACTTTAAAGTCTTGGGAGAAAATTCCTGAACTGGATCTACAGTAAAACACGAGTGACACTTTTGAAAAATCTCTCCCCAATAAGTTTTCAGACTCGTGCCCAGGACAAGTGTTCATAGAGAAAATCTGTCCATCTGCTGGGCTATACAGCAGGCGTTCGCAATAAAGAAGGTTTCACAGAATTGAGATAAAGGTGGAAGAAAACTAGCACAAGTGTGATTCGCCTGAGGCTAACCCAAAGAGACTTGATACTTGAGCTCGACAAATCAGCTGGAGTTCAAAATTCAAGCCCCAAAATCTTCTTCGTCTATTGTCCTAAAGATTACATGTATAGGCTTGACATGATATGCTTGTGCTCGTTTTCTCTCCCCGTTCGCCTATCAATGTGCACGAATACATCCCACCGAAACCGAACCTCGTCAAAATGCGAATTGTTTACTTTTGTTTATTAACAAAACCTTTTAATTTATCTTCAACTACTGATCCGAATTATAAAGTGTAAAGGGCTGTTTTTATCTATAGAGTACGATTAAAATAAAACGGACCTAAATTTCACGATAATAATATTTTTTTTTTATTTTTTTAAACTCGCAAACAGTTACTGTGGCGTATCCATAAACAATAGGTTGATGCTGTCAAGGACTTTTTGGTAGACATTTTTAAGATGCATAATTCCTCCACACGTAGTATTAGTGTATCTGTAAAAGTTTTGCTGGCGTCCGTTGAGAAAGCGACTGGACCAGCGATTTTTTGTCTGACTACATTGACATTAGAAACTGTATCTCAGTAATTATATCCACAACATATATACATACTATATAGCCTAAGACAATCCAAAAACTATAAGCTATTTCACTGTGAAGGTTTTATGTCAATCCGGTTTGCAGTATTTGCATGCAAACCATGGCAAACAAACAAACAAAACTTTCCTCTTTATAATATTAGTAGGATTACTTGCGTGACCGAGTTTGATCAGGAACAAAAAGACGATGCTGTACCAAGTGCAGACCTCATACAAGCGAACGATCCAAAGCCAATAATAGGTCGTTGAGTTGGCTGTTCTAAGCGGTTAAATATACAAAGATGGCTTGAGATGGAAATAATTTTATCATATAATTTGTGTATATGTATTTAATAACTATTCATTTTGTAGAACATAAAACATCTTTACATAGTTTGTATTAATCATTCACAATTATACTGGGAGTGATGATTTCACTTATTGTATTTTCTATTATGAGCAAAGTTTGCTATTTGCACGTTAAGCACATACCTTACACGTAAAGTTTGTGTTACGTGATTTTCGTTATTACTTGTCTATTACCACTGCGAACGATGTAGGCGTTATAATTAAATGATATTGAGTAATAAAAAATTAGTTTAACATTTACCTATGCTTATTATTATAGTAATACACCGCACCTGGTTATTTGTGGAATTAGTGTTCTGTATACCATTTATGCTCTGACGGATGGTTAATTTGAAAAATCAAATTTGATAAATTATTTCAAAGTCTAATTATAATTAAATAACTTGGAACTCGTTTGACAAGATTTATTTTAAGGCTTAATTCTTCAGTAACGACGGGTACAATGTCAGAAAAGTCAAAAAGAGACCCAAAATAAACCATAGGTGGTAATCAATTAACACACAGATACATAGACCCAGGACAGTATGAAGTAAATTATAAACGGTCCAACAACTTACCACATTCTTTTACTTTCCCATGACTGAGGATCTTCAAAGAGTCCTAGCCGACAGTGATGACTATGACAAAAGAAAAGAATAGTGTCTGACAATCATTGTGTGTAATAAAACCATGAACACCATCATCATCATCAATATATTGAGGGCTCATCAAGTTCAAAGTCGCATGCCGACGTTTTCTTCTTCGATCAAAGGTAAGAGTACTCTAAGGATGCACTTACGACATGCTGGGATATGAGTGTGGTGGTAGAGAGAACGGTTAAATCAAACGTTTCATCGAATTTTTCTTGAGCTATACCTATGTGCACACATATGGACATATATATTCAATGCTACCGGTAAAAATGGATGAAATAGTCGTGGAACTCAAGGTTAAGAGTAATCCTAATCAACATTTATAAAGAAAGACACATTTCAACGCGTTCATTGATTCAATAGACACACAAAATTCGTTGACTTAGGGATTTCACATAATCCGTTCGCAAATGATGTAAAGGAAATCAAGTGCCCTTAAACGAGTGGGACGGAGTGTAGCAGCATCGACTTGTTCACCTTATAATGCTTAAAATGATTGGTTTTTGAATTCATATCATTTATGTAATGTCGTTGCACCATCTCTGTGTCGAGTAATCCTAATAATACTATAAAGAGGAAAGATTTTGTTCGATTGTTTGTCATGGTTTTCGGGATTCACGCAAATACTGCAATTTTCCACGCGGTGCCAATCTTTCTCCTCGTCACCACTGATATGTATATTAGGGGAAATGAATAACTCGAGAGGTGGGCTTAGACTAAAGTATTTTATTGATTAAAAACTCTTACAGACTAACAATTTGGTTTTGCAGTAAGTACATAGATACGTATTACATATCAGAGATCTCTCCAGATCTGTGGTATCACAATGGACCTATCATTGGTCTAAGTGTGCTGGCAACAACTAACCTACACAGCGCAGTGCTACCACCCTCAAACAACTTAAACCATCTGACTTTGAAAACATCAAGACAAGCTTGTGCATTCTAGAACTACCAAGTCGGATAAGGATTGGAGTCAATCGGAGTAGAACTCGTTCAGTTGAAATGAAAATACATGTAGACATAGCTTTGTAACTCCCTCCAAGGCTACCCAAGGAGTCGTCAAATGGCTGGCGAAAAGCTTGTAAATTCTACTCCCAAAGGGCACAGATCTCTTGACGAGCTGTCCAACACCTCGAACAATACAAGGAATGCGACTGGTTGTAAACCTGGGCAATCAAATTGTTGACGAAATGTTTCAGGACCCTACTACAGGCTTCTGCTTGGCTCTTGAAGTCTCGGCATACTCTCTGCAATAAAACTTCTCTATCTACTTGTTCCTTTTCTTCATTTGAAGAAGTGGTTGATTCTTTACAAGACTTTAAAGTCTTTGGAGAATATTCCTGAACTGGATCTGCTGTAAAACTCTGTAAAACACGAGTGACACTCTCTAAACATCTCTCCCCAATTAGTTTTCAGTCTCCTACAGAAGATATTTTTTAGGCTTATTTGCACTATATAAAGGACATAGGTTTTTGGTTAAGATGCGCTATATATAGAAGATATGTGTTAGGTTGAGTTTAAACTCATTCGGGTTAGACCCTCCCTACGGACGGTAGGTGCAGTATACGGATACTGATAAGAATTGCGTTGCATATAGAACATAGGCTGACTTCTTCGACAAATAGCTGCGGCCTAAGCAGAGATACTCAGCGTTTGGGTAATTTTGCAGGGGCTGGATGGATGCAGCTTTCTTTTATTGTCTAAACGATCTATACCTTGCCACCATGATCGATCAAAGCTGCTGCGTTAAGAAATCTAAATAAGAAATCCCAGCCGTAACTAACTAAATTCCCTGCTGGTTCCTTTAAGATGTCTTCTAGAATTATGATATTTAGTTGATATTATTTTGCTCCGCAGTTAAATCAGCTTGTAGGTATAAGTAGCAAGCAAGTCGTTTAAATTTGTCACACATACATATGGCCAAGTAAATATACCTAAACACATCTACTAGGGGTAAGTTGCTATGATTCAAATCACTGTTTGATTTTTATCTCCTGCGCCTCTGTACCGATATTCATTGTATTGATTTTATGAGGCCCATCAACTTAACACTTAATACATTAACAAGTTGTAGGTAAATTTATTCACTGTTTCTCAAGCCCAGTTAATGAATCTAAATCAAACCTTATAACATTCAACTCTACTCCTTTCATGTATCTAAACCAAATCCATCCTTTCAACAGCAAAAATGTTAAACTTCTGAACTCACCACGTCAATACTGCACTGCACATTTCACCACCAGCAACATGTTGCCCAACAAGTTTTTATATTCCTTAGCATCATCTGCAGACGTGGGTTTATTTACATCTGGCACAACCTCTTCAGTTGTTTACAAGCTGTGTGTATATACGGTCGGGTTTACTATCGCATCCAGTGAAAAGTGCATCATTGTTTGCAGTTGGGAAAAAGGATCGGGTTTTCATTCATGTTCCCCCTTTTCCTTTTGGATTACGTTCAAAAAATAGAAGAACGGAGATGAGTTCTGCATGATACATTCTTTCGCCAGCGTATGTGTGTGTTTGTGTGCATTTGTGCATACGAAAGAAGATTAACGTTTTTTTTTTTTTGTTATTTCAACAAATTAAATATCCTTTTTGCCATCGTCACCGTCCTTCGAGAAATAGAATACACATTGTATTTTTTTTTTATAGTGTATGTTAATATAACGTCAATTTTCGCAAAGGTGCATTAAGCGCCTGGGATAAAAATGTTTCAAAATAAATGCAAAAGTAACTTGTGCTGCTATCCTTCCGGTGAATGTGTAAGCTAAGCTGTGTGTAAAAAAAAAAATAAAATAAAAAATCTAAAGAAAGGGTTTGGGAATCAACTCAGATGGAAAAATATTTGTGTGAGGTGCTTAAAAGAATAAAAATAAAAAATAAATAAAAGAAGATAAGTAAAAAGGTAAAACGTGTTTTTGTGGGAAACGTGAAAGAAAGGAGAAGAAATAAATAAATTCGTCTGTCGTACTAAGTGGTTCAATTATTTTGCATCAAAAGGAAATCTTCAACATTATTTGGGGATCCCGTGTGCAAGGAAGGTGAATCTGTTGAATTTATTACGCGACATTGGATTTAGTAACAGGTGATGGAATTTATATAAATTATTGAATGCGGTAGTAAAGGACTGTTGTAGTAGACGAAGAGTTTTTGCTTATTCTTTTTGTGCTTTCAACTGTACACAGTATTTTTAGTGAAAGATATTTTTGACTATTTTAAATCGACATGATTTTACATTCTCTTAAAGATGTATATGAACTTTATTTAATCCTTTCTTTTTGTTTCCTCTCTCTCGATTCAGTTTTGAATTCCATTTCGGTCAAAAATAATTGACAAGATGCGACTTCAGAGAAGAACAAAGAAATCTTATAGTAGAGTCACGGTCGTTTAAGATTTTAAGAGAATCCCCGAAGGATATTAATATAACCAGCTACATTATATTGAGTAATGTTTTACTGTTTGTTTTAAAACGAAATGTAGAGATCCTTCTTGAAAAAAATCTAGTGTCTTGCATTTTAATAAAAATCTATTTTACGACAAGTTTAATATTTGATTTTCAATTAGTTAGGTATGTTCATGTGTAACAGGTATGTAGGTACGTGTTAGTTTGATGTTAACTATTCAAAACCTTGATCCTTAATTAGAAGCAGTTAAATGCGAAAACAAACCTACCAGTAGATAGGTACAACCTTTTTCAACGTCGGGTTTTATATAACTTTTTGATGAAAGATAGAGAGAGAGAGTTACGAGAAACCGGCATCGAAGTCCTTGCCAGAAAGGCAGTTAAAAGGATAGTTTTTCAAGCATGGAAATTGAGTTGAGCCAGAATGCAAGCTATGTAAAGAATAAGCGAAGAAGAGCGATTTTACTTGGAAGATATATTATAACGCCTTGTCGTCAAGAAACAAATGAAGACGCTTATATTTTTAAAATTGCTGCCCAACGGACAAAATACTTATGCGAACGAGTTTCAATCACTTAATTGTTTGCTTAAAAGCAAACCTTTGAGTCTCAGAAGATTGTTCAATTTTCGCACCATTACACCTACCTCGCGCTCATTTAATTTCCGTGTTAATTTTCTGGGAACTATCGCGAAATAAATGATAATCTGGCGTCAGGTTTACGAGTTTACGGAAAACGGCAATGTAAATGTTCTGTCTTCGTGCGACTAATTCTTAGGCCTTAATCCAATAACAATGGCAAGAAGAGAAATATTTCCAGTTTCATTCGTGCCTTACATGACAAGGAAAAGCCATAGACTTTAGCGACTGCTTTGGTGTAATTTCGAATTTCCTGCTATTCACATTACTTTGATTTTAATGTCATCGTATGTCTTGTACGTTGTACCTATCATTCAAACGTACGTTTCCGGCTTCTTTTTGTTTTTTATCTTAGCGCCTTCCATATCAGATCTTTCGGAAGTCTTTCAGAAACTTTCTTAAGATAAAAATTTGTTGCGTCGATCGCCTTTGTCCTTACCCTTGCACATCAGCGGATACTCTCATGCACGAAATCAGAAAACTCCGTTCAAAAACCATTGAAAAAATGGTTTACATGCGTATATTTGTACTATAAGATCTAGTTACGAAAGCGATAAAATTGGATTCAAAATGGCTTTCTCGGCAAAACTTTCAAATCTTATACTACAACTAGACTTATTTGAGCTTAGTCGGCAATCATATTTAGAAGGCATGTTACAGCGATTTCATTTATTCCCATTATTGGCAATTAATAGATGATGTGCGGATGATACGATCATAATATAAGAAATGCGCCATTATCTTTCTGATTCATATAAGAGCAATGTATCTATCGTTCAGAATGTTTACAATTTCGATAATGAAAACATTTCGGAACCGGGAAAAAACGAAAACGTCTTTACAACGTTCTTTAAGAAGTGGTTGTAGCACGTTCAGTATTTATACACAAAATATCAGTTTCAATAAACGACGACCTGATTATGTACTAGTCAGCAACAAATCGTTTGGTTCTCATGGTCTGAAAGTCGACTCATCTTTTTCTCATGATTTAATGAATTCGAATTCGAAATTGTTTATACTGTACCCAGAATGAAGATCGTTCTTTTTGTTTTTTCTTTGGGACTAAGTGGACACTACTGCGTCTTCCTCTGCACTGGGTAAGAGAAGCATCTTTGAGAAATGAAAGTCACGAAAAAATACAGCCCCCTCTTATCACAATTGCCTCCAAGTGATAAGGATTAGATTGATGATTTACTACATAAAGCAAGTTGACAACGTCGAGAATATTGACGATATTTGGCTGATCGTCGAATCGCGTTTGCAAATTTGACTCAGGCGGCCTTATACAACAACTATTTACTTTTCAGACATTGCCGGGCACCAATCAAATATCGGGACTGAGCAGTTCGAGGTAACAAGGCGCAGAAGACGCCGATGTAAGGGACGTTGAGCAGAGTTTTATGAAAAGGGCTCATCCCATGCGTTATTCGTCAACAACCCGTTCAGGCATGTCTGCTATGTGTGCACCAGGCTCTAAGTCAATCTATACTTGAGTTGCATCATCACATAACAAGTATGTGACTGTGATTTTGAAAATGTACTCCGATAATGACTGCTTGTTTTCAAGCCGTGTTTCACTTGGCCCCAGGCGTTCACCATCCAGACGTAGTTCTACGTGAATACCCATGCAACATAGCAAAGTTATGCTCTCGTCGCTTTTTATCTAGTATTAAGCATGGGTGGGTTCTTCATTTCCTCTAGCGAGATTACCAAGGAGGTCTCATGAAAACCCTCCTGTAACGAAAGAACATTTTTCCGTGTATCGAGTATTTCATACTTGTTTCTTTCCAACCACAGACCATTTGAAAGGCGATTACATCATATTGCCCATTTCCAATAAGGTAAAGACATATCCATCCTTCAAAATACAATAAAATCATTCGATTGTTACAACAAAAAGCCAACTGTTTCTCAATTTATCACTTGTAAACAGCAATGCCATTGTAAAGTCATTGAGCAGTTTATTATCCCCAGTCTGACTTCAATGTATGAGTAGTTCCCTCTTATTATCTGCATAGGTACTACTTAAGCATTAAATTGTGTGTTCATTGGTAAATATTTACGAATCTTCAGTTTTATTGAAATCAAATTGTTTTAACGCGTCACAAACAAAACGCACATTCACATATAGAAGCACTGTATGCACTGTCCTACCTGAGTAACTGAAGGTGGAGAAATAAAAGGCTAATTGTTGGACTTCCAACCAACAACACGAGACCAACAACAAGCAATTCCAATTTGTTCTTCAGAATCGTGTGTATTTTTTCCTTCCACCCTTTTTCCGTTTTCAGCACCGAGCATACGGCAAACAGAATGTGTTTACCCTGCAATTAAAACATCTTTCAATATCCTGTCTGTTGATGTCGATGCTGGAAAAAATATTTTTTTTTTTTTTTTATGATCCCGACTTTCACCCCCTCTGCCATTCATATGACACCTTGCTCTCTGACGTTGATATTTGTAATTGCTCCAGGCAATTACTTCGTTCAATTCCATGTCTCTGTGTCGATAGTGGGACACATATGGGATAGGGAAATTTGAAAAAAAAAATGGAAAATGGAAAATGAAAAATCACGAAAATGTAAAATTAGAATCTTGGTTTTGCTTCTGGCCCGCCTTTACAGCATCCGTCTCGTGAACTTGTCTATTGATTATGATAAATGACGTTGAGTAAGTGTGATGTACAACGCGTGCCTCGCAATTGTGGAATTAGCTATGTAGTGCAAAGTGATTTTAATTACTAGTAAATGGTGAAAAATGAAATTTTATATAAAGGAAGCAACCATGCTTAGACTGGTCTTTATTGAATTTCAAAGAAATTTCCTTAATTAGTTTGTTTTTCCGTTGTAACGAAATTGCAATTTAATAAAGAACTCAATTAGATTGAGCGTCAATTAGGCAAGAAAGCAAGCATGACAAGGTTAGTTTATTACTTGACTAATATTCATTGGAATTTATTAAGTGAGACATCTGCTTCATTTTCTATGACTTGAGATTGAAATTCGCCGTGTAGAAAATGATCTAGAAGTGGATAATGTAATGGAAATTGTCGACAAAGAGAAGCTACATAGGTATCTGAGAAAAATAATTGAGCGCTTAACATGGCTCTACAATAAGTCCTTCTATCAGTTAAAATATCCAAGATAAATGATGGTGTAGTGGGTAGTGCGTTCGCTTATGGCCTGATCTGTGCAAATTCTAGCCCGGTCTGGGAACAACCACCGCCACCGAAAAGAAAAAAACGAACAAACACTACATCAGAGAGGGGTTTCTGCCTCGGAGTACATTGGATCCTGGGAGCTCCTGGAATTTGAAAATAATTCCTCCAGACACTCCTTTTTCCTTACCTGCTGCAGTTCTGCAGTGTCAGCCTTCCATCCACTTCGATCCCGGACACGATTTTTCCAGTTCTCTGTTCGTGCTTAAAGCCGAGGTTCGGTCATCTTCTCGTCTCGAACTGTGATTCAAACATTTTCTTCGCTGACTATTTCCACAGTCTCCTTGCGCAGGAGCACGAGTTCATCCAAATTGTCAAAACCAGACTTGCTTTTGTGTAGCTCATCTATGTGCAGGCGCTTTTAAAATGTATAAATAGGTGATGGGTATCAATTTGGAATTCGTAAGTCTTTTCCAGGATCTGCCATAGTGTCAAGATTTGATGGACTTTCCTGGTCTTAAACCGCACTGATAATGACCAATCAGGTTGCTGACGCATGGTCGCTACATTTATGGAACTAATGCCTCTACAGTTGGTGCAGTTTAGAATACATGTTGTATGTAGATATTTTGACTTTTAAAATCAACTAGTCACCTAAAGTGAATCACATTGGTTGACATGAATATGGCAGGTAGTTCTTATAAGTTTTTGTACTATTTTTACAACTGTACAATACCCACATTCCTCTATTGAAAAACATATTAACCAAAAGATACTTATATACAATTTTAATTAACTCAAAAATAACGTTTCTGACATGCTACAAGTACGCACGAAATGAACCAACAATTAGTCACTCCCACGTCTCGCGCACACGTTAACTACTCCTCAAGCCATTCTTCTTTAACTTTTATCACCTCCCAGCCATTCGACATTTCCTTATTACGGTATCAAATTCGAATCCATTAGTTAATTCTCTGACGTTTATTTGTGTAATTTGCGTTCGTCGAACACAACCAAATTGACTTTCTTACACCACGGGTGTTCATTTCACATCACGAGTTTACAAGAAATAAAAACCAACCTCCTTCCACACAATGGGAAACACCAAAGTCAACAAGGAACGTTACACATCCAAAATCCTACTTATTATTAACACCACCAATGAGAGAGTACATCATTCCATTTCGTGTTATGTGTCGTTCAAATGTTAGAACTACACGCGGGGTAAGCGCACAATATAATAAAGTGGAAGAAGGTGACGGGGCACGTGACTTTCAGTCGATAACATTGTATGCGGGAATATTGTGAGAAAGTACCAATACTTAAATGAGATTCAACTACTTCTCATTTGCACTATTTGCACGTATCCAGGATAATAATTTTTTATTTTTTTTTATCTCAAAACAAAGTTTATTGGACATTTTATGAAACATTCGAGAGCGCAAATTAACTACGAGCACAGGAAATCTGATTTTATTATACCAACGCAAGGGAGGGAACTTAAATACTTTGAATAAATTGAAAGTTTTAAACACATGTCAACTATGTAGGTGTTTGGCTTTTGAAATGAAAGCAATGTAAGCCTTACTTTAAATTAGTTTTCCATTTGGAAACATAAGAAGGTGGTATAGTCTGAATGCAAACATAGGGGTATGAAATTAATCCTTAAGGATGTCTTGGTTAGCATCACCGCTTGATAAGCAGAGATTCCACATTCAACTTCTAAAGGCGTCGAAAAAGCCAAGGTTAACTTTACTACATAAGCATAACACTGGCGGGAGGGTGGTCATATGGCTTGAAGAGTTGATTGATGATGCTGAGTATTGATGTTGACATCAGGAAGCTTTTCCTCGGAGCAAAGACTGAAACCTTGTACCATCTAAATTTCATAAAACCACTATACCAACAGTCGCACTGTGTTAATGCCCATGATATCTCTTTTTTAGCCGTATCCAGCACAATAAAAATGAGTGTAGTGAAGGACTATCACGTGTCTCCGAACAAGATCTTTAACTAGCACAATGTCACATTCAGTTATGTCCCAGTTCATTACGACATTCCAAGGAACTGTGCGGTTGACGGAACTAGTTGGATCTTGACTTTTGCAACAATACTATGAGACCAGTTTTTCAAACTTACTTACGTCCTAATAGGACACAGGCATGCTCAGTGTCTCATTTGTTTTAAGACATAATTTACCTTGTATGCATCCCATACGTAGCAGCCTCCACTCGGATCTCCAAGGATCCCCCAGAATGACAAAGATGAAGGGGTCTGTGTAAGTTGTTAGGTGGTCGTTCGGCATTCCTAAACCATCCCGAATTTGTAATGAATTTTAGAATGGTTTTCAGTGACTTCTTAGAAAGGATGCGCAGGTTGTTGAAATAGTTATCACCACGGACCGGCTTTCTTATCAAATGTGATGTGTTCTCTTCTACGTCTAAGTCACCGCAGCCTCTGCATAAATCCACTGCACTTCAACATATGCTTTCTAGAAGCGACAATAATTTCATTGATAATTCTTGGGCCACCTCGGCGATAGCTACGACTCTACTCTACCGAGATTCGGTACATTTATTGACGGGGAAGCGTTGAGTTATAGCGAGTAGATCTTGAAATCTACTATTTCTCTGGGTTTTGAACCGTTCTGTGAAAATCGAAATTTTACTTGGGTCGGTCGCCCGGTTCTGCTGGCCCAGTCAACGCTTGAAGGGATGATTGTTTTGATGCTTAGGCTGAAATGCCTGCTCTGATATGAAATTCGGTTGAGGGCTAAAAAAAAATACACACTGGCACATATTCCTTAGGCCTTGCGTTATTTTGTTGACAAGGTTCTTGTACATACTTCTCAAAAACCATATATCCTGTCCAATGCACCCCAAACCAAAAATTGGTCATCCCATTGAATATGTACATCGTTCCAGGTCCAAGGAATTGGAAAAATCTACGCTAAATTATCGTAATTTCTTCCGTGAAGCAAGTAAATGTTCTTCCTTTGTGTACACCTTCTTCATCATCATCAACGAAATGCATGCATAATCGCTTAACGCTCCTTAACAATGCGGCTTACTACTGCCTCCAGGCACTGCAATACATTTGACATAACGAAGGCTGTTCGCCTCGAAAGAAGAACCCACTTATTCACAATGAAGCATAAAGTAAGCATTATGAACGCATGAAATCGTTTGAATTTGATTCCAGAACGAAAAGAGGTACGCAAAAGTGGAAACCATCTACCTATGAGTGGTTTGTTGGAATTTATTACCCCACAGGATGGTCTTCTTCTCACCTTGTTCGTAATAAAAAAGTGAGGATCATGGTTTTCTTTTACATTGAGAATTAGTTTCACCGTCGTAAGTGATGTAAAAAGGACAGCTGATGATTATGTATGAGGTGATTCTCCCTGCAAGTGCCACAGGTACTAAGATTGGATATTCATAGGTATGTGCATATGTACGAGTGTCTATATATTTTGTTTGTTTTTCATTTAAAAATGTAGTTTTGTGCGAAACAACTGAATGGTTGAGTAGCAAATTACTAGGTTAAGTGCAGGATTTCCTTCTTCTCTTTTTTGTTTTTTTTTTTTTTATATTATGTTTAGGAGCATTATTTCGTCAGGATCCATGCATAAATCATGAGCTTGCTAATAGCTTGGTACCTTTATGTTAGATACGCGATGGTGGACTGCATGTGTGAAAAGGAAATTCACATTTAGGTCGAGAGTCTTTCGAGTATGGGACTCCTGATTCACCTCTTCAGTATGTATGTATAGGGGAGCTCATGACGGTTGCCTGCAGCCTGTTTATTTTTGCTGTCCTTGCAATTATTTTCAGAGAATGCGGGGATGGTGGTGGTACTTGGTGGTACACTGTTCCTGAGGTTTATGTGGTGGCAATTAGATATTGAGGGTACTTACTCCATTGCTGTTGAAAGGATTCGTTGCAGATCTTATGATTTGCATATTGTGAATTTCAATGGAATACATTAATTAGTGTAAATATGATGAAATCGATTGTAAGTTCCTTTTCTGTCTGGAAAATTAAATTAATCTGTGTCCTTACAGTTTGACTTTAGTCTTTAATGCCTTTATATACATTAAAGTCTGTTTGTTTTCAATAGCAGTAAGGATTTATAAGAATTTTAACAAATGTGTTTTCTATCGGTGGTCCTCCTTCGTTATAGAGGAATTTTCATGACACTGATCCATGAACAAAACCATTGTTGCACATGTGCTTATGCTGATTTTGTGGTTTATTTCTCTTTGCAAATTATTTTTCTTTCCTTACCCGAGCCTTAATCTCTCAAAAAATTACATTCAGCATTTCGGAGTTTTTGTCGAAGATCATTCGGGATGTGTTTACATAAAACCTAAACAACATACAATAAGACCGTCGTTGGTTATAATAATAATAATCGTGTATCAATCGTGCACAAAAAAAAAAAAAAAAACGAAGAAACCTGGATATCACGGATATCCTTTTTTGGACATCCTTTGTGCCACATGGGCACGTCAGCTGCGGCTAACTACCGTAATAAAAGGGTTCAGATTTCATCACCCAAATAAGGATTATTTCTACAGAGGGATATTTTGATATCTTTAAATCCTCTTTCATTCATTGTTGGTGCCTCTCAGCGTGTTCTTCGAATTGTTGAAATGTCAGCCAAGCGGAATGAATGCAGTATAGACAGAGAGGGTATCAATCACTTGAGCGGATCTTTTGTTATGAAAAAGAAACTTCTTTAGACGACTATCGATTGACAGGAACTGATTAACCATTGAATGAAACAAGTTACGTAGTCAGGAAAGTGACTCTTAAAACATTTTCGATACTTTTACTGCGTCTTAATTAACCCTTTTTTTTTTGAGAGAATTCTGGAGATTATAATCGTGATTTACTGAATTCATAAGATTTTATTTCGATTTGAAACAAAAAGGGAGAAAAACCGATTTTAATTGAATCCTTTTGACAATATTTTCGGTTAAAGCATTTGTCAGTTGCTTTATCTACAGACAGACAGAAGGATGTTTTTTTTTTGAGCGTGTATTGAAAAGACGTTCGTATTCATCCATCAGCAAGTTAAATGGAAATTCTGTGTTTTAGATTTATAAGTTTTTTCTTTCTGATGTCATCATCTTGACTTTAACTTTCTTGACATCCCTTGTACCCTACAACCACACTTTATTGTTGTCTGATAACTACAGAATTTGTCTTCAAGCTTCCTCTTAGCCTGACTGGGTATCTCACGTAGAAACACCTTTATATAATACATATGTATGTGTATCTAAGTACAGTAACATGGCGAAAGTATTACGGCATACATACCAAGCTCAATACAATGACGAGTGGAATCAGAACACTGTTGGCACCTACTACTAGTAGTGCCCAGGGCAAGCAAATGAAGTTGAGACAAGCAACCAACCTCAAAATCACCAAAAGTATGAGAGTAAATCTATGGGATAAGGTTTTCAATTTCAGGATTATAATCTTCTGCTTACAATAGGGTATGACAAATTACAAGTATTGGATCGTAAGCTTACCATCCCTTCGGAAATATTCCTTACCGTGATAATGGGCACTGTGGAAGATATTATTGCGAGAATAAATCCTGAGATTGCACACATTCATAGAAAGACTGTGGAATGCTTATTCGAGTATGCTGTCAAACTATAATACAACCAAAACTGGTATGTTACTTAAGTCGTTCGAAGGGACGAAAATGGAATAAAAATCAGTAAATGCAGATATGAGTAGTCTCAAACCACCAGGTCAACCAATTCATAAGCTTATTTTGAGAGAGGGTGTTTCAATGATGGTGCTGAAAAGCCTATGGTTGCAATTAAAACCTTTAAAAAGGAATGTTATCGGGCCCACAATTTTGACTAGATGTGCAAAAAGCGATTCAGTATTCACATATGTATATCGTACTTACTCTCTGACTTCCCTTTCGAGTTCTCTTCCAAGTTAAAAGGTGTGTATTCCATTTTCAACTTTGTTTTGTATAAAACATTCAAGATATTCTTAACATTTATCTCAATCATATTTGTTTTGAATACTGCCCTGTCTTGCTTCTACCTCCTTATTCATGAATGTTATAAAATCTTCGTTTTCAGGATAATCCCCTGAAAAACGTTGATGTGAAAAACATTACTGCAACACATGTGAATCTGATTTGCCTTTTAATTAAAATTTCCAACATCAGATGCTTTGTACACAAACATACACATTTGTACATACCACCATTATTACCATGAAAAGGACGAGGGCAAGTTTGTATCCTTCGCATGAAAAGTAAGTGCCACTCGGCTGACACTTGTATCATGCTAGATTGCTGAAATAAGATTAAGCCATGTAGATGAACACAGTTTTGTAAGCAAAAAAAATTAGTTAAAATTTTTTCAATTATTTCCCTGTTTTATTTATTTTTTTATTTTTTATTAATTGTCGACGATCCCATCCAGGTCCTTGAAGAGTCCACGAGATTCACCTATTATGTGCATAATGACTTTCAGTTGGAAAATCTCAGTACACCATCATTATGGCCTGTAAATGGAAACAATTTGTCAACATCATCAGTGTTTTCAACTTTTTATTTTTATTTTTTATTATAAATTCTAAAGTGAAAAGTAATAGTCGGATAAGTGGAATAAAGTTAAAAAGAAGCGATAAAAGAAAAAAAAATCTTTAATGGATTCATTATCAATTCTGTTTTTTAATAGTCGAACCAATTCCCTTTTCATGCTTAAGAAATGAAAAACTCAACAATTTTTGAAATAAAAAAAAAGGAATTTCTATCTTGACATTGACAGATAATGGATTGAGGGTGTATGGCATCCTGTTTAATGAATAGTTCGGTGCATGTTTGATTTTCTTTTTCCAATGCACAATAAGTAGATAAAAATTAGATCAACGTTTCGCAGCCTTTGAGCGTGTGCGGACCCCGAGCAACGAATTTATCAGTCGGCGGACCCTTCCCAATAATAAAACTTATAACATTCGGTATAAACTTTAAATAAACAACGTAACTCCCAGATACAACGTAACTCCAGCATAAAAAAAGGAGAATCAGCCGATTATCGAGCCTTCTTTATTTTCTTTTAAACTTTTTTTAGGTAGTGGAATTGTTTGGTAGATGATCGTTTTTGAACCTGAAACTTGGTCCATGCATTTGTTATTGAGAGGGGTAGGAAAATGGTAAGAAAAGTAATGAGGAATAGGTAAAAAAAAAAGATAATTTTCGTTTTGGTGAACAACGTTTGTTTTTTTGTTTCACATTGGAATGATAATAAAGACGTATTTTTGATGTTTTGCTGAAAGGCCGTCGCGGAGCACAGGTTGAGAATCGCTGAATTAGATCATACAGGGTTTAAGTAAATTCTTTTTGAATTATTTGGTTATAGTTGCATTACAGCCCGTTTAACATATGTTCCCAAGGTTCATATCTTAATTTGCCGACTTCAGTTGAAAATATTATTGATAAGTCTTTGTTAAGTTTGTTTGAATTTTTGAGGATAGGAATCATCTCCGAAATGCTTATGAGATTCGGCTCAGGAATAATGATTCGCTGGTTCTGAAAAGCAGCGCGGTAGAGGAAAAATCTTCTATGCGCTAGTGTTCATTCGCTTCACATGTCCCAGCCATCTTAGTCCTTGTACCTTCTGACTAGGTCAATGTCGTTGAATAGCCCATACAGTTCATCGTTGAATCTTCTCCTTCACTCTCCATCCATACTGACGGGATAGTTAGATCACCCGAAGGATTTTTTTTTTTTTCTGAAAACAACTGAGAGCAGCCTTATCCACTCTTGACCATGTCTATGCCTCCGTGCCACAAAGCAGGTCCGAGTTACTTTGGTTGTTCGTCCGTTGGATGTCCTTTTTTGTTGAAAGCATATATTTTGTTCCGCCCTCGTTGACTGTTTAATCCATTTTCGTTGCTTCAGTATCAATTATGTCAATAAAGACAGCGTATGCCAGTAATTGCATGGACATTTGAAGGATTGTGCCTCCAATGTTGGTGTTTGATTTCTGTATGACAGCATGACAGCGCGTCGTCTCTACTAAATCCTCGGTAATATAAGACTATTTAAAAAAAGCGACTAGGGCATAACTTTACTAAGCTGTATATTTCAAACTCACTGTTTGGTTGCATATTGGTCCAGGAGCGATATCTTTTTTCGAGAATGAATAAGCAAGAGCGTTGACTGTCAACGAAAGATTCCGCATGATGATGCATTATTATTCTTAAACTAAATGGCGCTACATGCCACACAATTGACTTATAAGTCGAAAACTTCAAAGGTGCCATGGTGTAACCAGTAGCCCCAAGAAATCGCAGCTTAGTAAAATCACAATTGACATTCGTCTTAGCGAATGAATCCTTGATCCAGTGAAGGTAGCTCCTTCATCAAAATCCATGACCACCCAAGTGTTTCATTAATATCACCACCGAACCGACGACAAATGGCATATTCATCTCTTTCAATTTGCTTCCCCTCTGATATGTTAAGTAGAAGTGGTTAACATCTTTAAAATAGTACCCCACTACCGCATTACAGCTTGTCTTTCCGCTTTAATCTAATTTCTGAAATGATTTACGTTTGCCTCTTGAATTTAAATTAAATTTTATTTTTCTTTATTTTTACAGATGAACATCGGTGTCATCGAGTAGACGTTGTTTACACTAGCAGCAGCTTGGAACGTACACCATGATACTTGACAAATAAAACACATGTATCTGGCCCCAAAAATACCAACTATCAAATGTCATTGTAAAGAAACTGCTAAAGTGATGAGATATGAGTGAACAAAGCTTGCACCAGGAAGATTTATAGCGCCAAACCTCGGGTTCTATGCATTCGACCTTTCCCCAGCGCATATCCTGTGAAAAATGTTTTAACTTATAAGAAAAAATTAAAATATATATTGCAAACAAGGAAAGAAAGTGAATATTAATGTAAGTGTTGAAAAGTGTTGAAAGAAAATAAATTGCAAAAATGCAAGAGTGAAACAAAAAGGAAATAAGTGAGAAAAATTGTTCTAACAGGAATTTTCCTCAGTGAATCTATCTTCGCCTTTGAGCTACAATCTACCTTCTCTCCGAGGCAGAGATTCTAGGTTGCTCGCATAAAAAATAGGTTTTCGTGCTTTTAACATACGTCGTTGGCGGACGCCAGCAACAAGCTCGTCCATCACGACAACAACCGAATACAAAATGGAATTCCTTAAAAGGAAACATTTTTCATTGTGGATTATTACATTAATATTAGCTGCATTAGCGGACCTCACCAGCGGACTACAGGGTGTACCAACATGGATGTAAGTTTTGTTATCATACCTTAGCTCGTAACTTTAACGATCCTCTCTTAATGACTGCACTCCAACTGATAATTATAATTTTTTTTTCTCACTTTCTATGGACAGGTTAGTCAGAACTCGCTGGGTGTCTGTCGTAAATTTTGCAATTTATGTGTTTTGAAAGACACCCCATTCGCCCACTGTTTGTTGTTGAACAACGTTCTCTTGCGTGCCGTAGTGTCGTCTACGGATTAATTTTTAATCCTCTTGAAGTAATAATTTTTAGGAGAATGTCCACTTACCTAATGAACTCGTTTTGTTTTTCTGTGCGAGTAAGGTGCTCTGCTGTGAGTGGAAAAGGAAGAAGTCACATGCAATGATTCTTGGGAAATTTTTTCGAATGTCCAAGGAAAAATGAAAATGTTGGGGCTTATGGGGGAGAGCGAAATAAATCATGCACGTAGAACATTGGGGTCGCATGCAATGACCTACTCTTTATTTTTAATAATTGATAGATTCATTTAATTACATAAGCTATGAATAACTATAGCGTCAGTTATTCAAAATATTTCATCATGATGTGTATCGCTAGGTTTTTGAAGTTTTTCCTGTGTTGACACCTGTCCTAAGCATGACAAAGTTTTTTCTTTGAGGTAGAACTACGTCTTTCTCTGCACTGGGTGTCACGAAAAAGTGCAACACTCTTTTATCGTAACTGCTCGCAAATAAAAAAGGGATAGAGGAATGATTTATATAGCGTAAGATAAAGGAAGAAATTCTGCAACTAAAGCTATGTGCATCATTATTATGAGCTGGCAAGTCGCAAATATGTACGAAATTTGACTGGTTGTCGATTTGCCATGCGGTGGTTTCAATCATATTACGTTTAAACCGATTGAGTTCAGTACCTGAGTTTATAAGTAGAAAGTTGCACTATTGAACGAGTGTTACATGATAAAAGTAAATGCTTCAGGACTGCCGTTAATTGACCATCTACTTCCCAGACTCCCAACTTTGCAACGCAACACAAAATTATAGACTTATGTACAGCAGTGACCGATCAGAAATCAAAGTTCAGTTGATCGGAGCAATACGGCGCAGTAAACGCCGAGGTAAGGGACGTTGAATAATAGGCTTGTTACAAACGTGCTGAAGACATATTTCGTGAAACATCCATTCGCACATGTGGGCGATATATGCGACAGCTCAGGGCGTGATCAAAAAAGTTTACAACGATGAGCGAGATGCGTTGCCTATTTTCAAGTTGTGTTCCACGTGTCGCTGGGTGTTCACCATCCAGACGTAGTTCTTCGTGAGTTTATGTAAAGCTATGCTCCCATTGCTTTTTGCTTTGAGTCAGTTATGGGGACGAAATGTAGCATAAATTGTATCCATCTTTCTGTTTGATTTGCCTTAACATGATTGTGGATCTGCCGACCGGAAGTGAAATAAAGTTTAAGTCTTCTAATAATCGCACAAACCTTCTTTTTTGGATTGATTCTTCTTTGTGAAGCCGGACTACTTTGAGTCAGTATCAATAAAGTAAAGTCTGCTTTCAGCATTGATTTAGTCTCTGGATATATTTTTAATAAAGAAACGCTTCAATCTCTTAACTCAACTCTCACGTGAAAAAATCTCATTTCATTTGACAGAAAATAAATGTATTTAGACCACTTCTTAAAGCCTTGTCCTCAGGCTCACATTTTCTTTGTGCACTGATCATTGTATCCAATATTTCATATTGCTGCGCAACCGTATGATATTGCGAAAGATCACAAGCCAAAAACAATTTGTCTCCTGTCAGGAAAAGTTTCCATCACATGTAAATCATGCAGAAACGTACTTAAGCCAATGAGACACAACGACTTCGTCACCCCACACACATTGTGACTGTGACTGTCTCTTGACTAGAAGATTTACACTCTCAACATGTTTTTTTTTTTTGCTTTTGCTCCCTCCCTGATGATTGACATGACTGACATGCTTTGGTTAGCCACCAGAGCCATTAGTCCACTCTGGGTGTACTAAGCTCAATGTTCCATTGATGTCGCGGTGATCTGTGCAATGAATTAAGTAAGTAACACGCTCGCCCCGTTGTCCATGCCGACTTCTGTTACAAATAAATCAGATGCAACCAGCTCTACCGGGTTTAATTTCTTAACTAACAGCGCGGGGATACATGTCGAAAATAATTACCTTGTGAGTATAATCTGTACGCCGGGCTATAGTGGATATTGCGCGATCGCTGTCGCATGCAGTGTTGTCAGTTTGGAGAAGATAATTTGTAAATCTTTTTTTGTGTGATGTCAGGGAGTGGAATAAAAATGTAAGCAGCTGAATCATGTCCACCATTTAAAGCCTAATAATTTGGATACCTTTTCCCGTCTCATCCTCAATAAATTCGAGTGACCCATCAAACCGTCTGTTGCTATCTATTTAGTGTTGTCACAAGATCTTGACGAAGAACAGATACAATGCTTTCAGCTGGGTATAAGCCGCCGACTTAACAAAGTTAAACATATTAAAGGTGTGTGTGGGATACTCAAAAGAATTGTGGAGTTATTTCTGTAAAAGTGAATACCATCCTACTCACTGAGTTTCTTTTCTTAAAAGCTAGATATTGTCAAGGCTTGATCGTTATCCGATTAGTACGACAAACGCTACTATTTATGCTTTAATCTCAACTAAGATGACAAATACACCTTTTCTTCAGATTGGACAACTGGAAAATAGAATTATCTTAGGATCAATGACTGAGTTTGACATTTTTGACAACCAATGTGTGTTGTGTCAGTCGTGTTTGAACACCATTTTCCTTTCAGTTTTCATTTGAATACGTGCATTCCATGATAAGCTATTTTGGTTTTTAATTGGAATGTAGGAGATCATTATTGCCATCTTCTCATAAATTCTCTATACTCCAACTTCAAATTGGTACTATGTATGAATTTCCATAATAGGAAAGGTATCCACAATCATGCCTTTCATTTGACATCACACTGTTGACATTGACACTCATCTCAACTTTTTGAATTTCTCCACTAAATTGAACATTGAAAACGGCGTTATGAAAGTACAACTTTTCGTTACATCCTTAAATCGCATGAATCTTATTTACTCTACTATGCGTAAAGAAGTTTCACTTCGACAAGTTTTTGGCGGAACCACAGTAGAAGGAGAATCGAACAGGGACCCCAACAACTAGGATGCGATACCTCTACGGACACTGTGGAATTTTGCATAAATATGTATTCGTTTAGCGCTTAAAAACTATCCAAACATACTACGTTTGGCTACAACTTGCTAATGAAATAGTGCTAAGATTCAAACTCTATTCAAATGAATTTCATTTGGAATTATGTATTTGAAATTTTAAAAATTAGAAATGTTAATTTAGAAAAATAGTCTTTCGCCTAATAAGATAGTAAATAACTAACGAGAAAGAAAACACCTGTTTACTAACTGTATAGGTTCAACCCATAAGGCCAAAAAAGATCCATTATACAAGTATACAAAAGTTTTTCTAATATCATCAAATAAAATAGAACGCCTTAATTTATAAGCACACTATGTGATTAGTGAAAGCAATCTAGATGTTACCCTTTCGTGTGAATATCACTGATTATGTCTCCTAAAATAATCCGACAGATGCTTGTATGGTTCACAACAGGAGACTAAACTTCACCTAATTTGAAAGCAATAAATGTATTCGAATCCATTTGCAGGCCAGATGGTCGAGGAAACCACCAAATAAATGAGATCCAAAGATCGAGCCCCGAAATGTTTAGCCACAACATGCTAACCATAGCGAGCAAAGAAACAAAATGATTGACCGACTTTAATTGCCTTTTAATTAACGGTTGGGACGTCAAGTAGAGCCCATTGCCGACAGAGATGATTTTTGGTTAAGTCTTGTGGCGTATCTCGTCCTCTTCTTCTAACCCCGTAAAAATAATGCCACGAACCAATTTTATGCAGTTTTATTTTCCTTCTTTGTTTTCATTCTCTCACTTCTTCAAGTTTATGGTTTTTTATTTTATAATTCTCCGTAACAGCGAGTTTTTTTTTTCAGGGGAATTTTGTTTTATTATCCCAAAAAAAAAAAGAGACCAACGAAACCAGAGACAGATGCAATAAAGATCAGATTGAATTATCGCATAAATTGTGTTTAAAGATCACTTATTCCGACACGATCTCACTCGATTTGAATTTGCTTTCCTGGGAGCTGTTCGCTCTTCTCGTTTCGCTGTGGTTCGGATGACTTGAGACTTTATGTGTTGCATAATAATCCTTCTGTAAACCATGGGTAGCATTTAAAGTTTCAGGATGAATGATTGTGATTGTAATTGTTAACGAAGAGATCTGACTATCGTGTTACCAAAGGTGTAACTAACAGAGTTGAAAATTACTATATTTAGGTAGTTAACGTCTGTTGTTTTGATTTTGTTCGTTCTAAACGAATGAAGAAGAGGCTTGAAGTTTCATGGTGATGAGAAAATTGACACTAATATGAGTTGCAAACGGTTTAAATCTTGTCGGTCGTACAATAATACATTTTGAAAATAATGTGCGAAATGATTTCGACAGTAGCTCCTACTCAATTGCATTCGCTTTTGCGCGCGACTTTGTTCACGTTGAAATTAGTAGGTGATGCTACTTACATTTTTCGGTTTAGCTTTAGTATTACGAACACTATTCTGGCGGCCCGAAGTGTCTGCCATTGCAATGTGTTTACTTTCAATGCGAAGTAACGCTTACAGAAAAATTTAAAGGGGAAGTTGTGGGTTTAAATGTGGAATAATGATATGTTTATCAATGCCGCATCCCGTTATCAACGTAAGTCGGGTTCCATTGCATTATTTTAGTGGCAGTAAAATTCCGAAGAAACATGATATGCACTGGGAGTCCAGATGCAGTCAGAGAGTTCAGAACCTCAACAAAGTAGTTAATGACATTGCTTTGATCAACAAAAGTATTAATTAAGTGTGCACCACCATATTTCGCCAAAAATATTGTTCGCTCGTATATCCAAGAGTTTGCGTGGGGTCCCCATATCCTCTACAGAATAAACAGCAGTGCAAATACCGTCTGGCTAACTGTCTTCACCCATTTGCTCAGGCAATGTTCGTTCACCAACGTTCAACAACTCATCCGTGAACTCTTGGGCCAACGAGTTTCCACTCAATCGTGTTTTTGTCCGTCAACTTATTCTAATTTTTGTTTTTTCTGTTTTTGTCAAACGAGCAGATCATATTGAAAGGGGTTTCACCTCGTCCGCTTTTGTGCCTCGAGCCACTACATGCAACGTCTACCGGAAATCGTCACAAAAAATCACCGATACCGCCCATTGGGCGATTGTTCCTGCGAATGTCTTGAAGCATGCTTTCTATTGCTTCCACAGATTTTTTATGTGTCAAAGCGCACTCATTCAAATCGATTAGAGAGCAATCTTGTGACACCTATGTGCCTGTTTCTTGACACAACATGTAGAGGGCTGTATTTGCTGTCTAAGTTGATATTTTTTGGTTTCGTCCAATTTGCCTTCCATTTTTAGTGCCAGACAGAACCGGAACAAGACCATAAAACTATTACTAATTTAAATTCACTGGTTTTCTCTTGTAACTGTCATAAAAATATGCCGTATTGTGAACAATAAAAAACTCAAAAGATCTTTATTCTTTGAGGGGCCACCCAACGACTAATATTCGACTTTCATATCAGCGACATTCCTTCGATCTCTTATTATAATTCCATCTGTCACATTCAAATCCATTGTAAACTCGAGTTCCCGCTCGCTCCTCACTATCGCTTACATAATTGTTGACATCCAATAAGGAAACATCGATATACACTCAACGTCTGTTAATAAAAACGAATATATGGAAACAAATTTAATGACCACTTAAGATCGTTCCATTCATGACGGTTTACGATAATTGTCCTCAAGATACTCTCGTCAGGCACAATCAAAGTCTTTCAATCGATGTTTTATGATTGTTTTGTATCTAAACATGTTTAGATACATGCATGACGCACTCGAAATGCATGCAGTACATCAGAGAAGCGACGAAACTTGATTCATTTCTTTGTAGGGACCAAAACTTTGGACTTGATTCAATCAATCCAATCAAAATGTTTTTATTAATGACATCCATTTCGTGCAGATTGTGTGTGCGTGATCGGTTGCGTGTTGGATGAGAATTTTCTTACTATGGAGCGTGCAATTAATTTAAAATTCCTATAAGCACTGATTAAGGAATTTTAAATAAAGATAAATACAAAAGTTGTCAGAAGCTAACTGGTTTCATTATCGTTAAAACAAATAGCAAATTAAATTCCAAACATGCTATGAGTATTTTTAGCGATTTCAAGAAGAAATTACACATAGTTTATGGCATTTTTAGGACCTGTAGCAACTATTAAGTATTTTTTGTTTGTTTATTATAAATATGTGCCACCAACTGTGTGGTACGTGGCACTGTTTTGCTAAAACCAAACACCAAGTCCATACAATTCAATTCGGAGCCTAAAAACTGGCGTTAAGTCTTAACACCTAAGTACGCCCAAATAGAAAAATTTCATAACGCCCAAATAACCACACTTCGTCCAAAAGTGAAGGAAGGAATGGTAACAAAACCCAAATAAAATGACTTATTGCCCACAATGAATTTGGACATAAGAACCATCTTAACAAATTTTGATACATAACGATCATCATTCAGCGTTACCGGCATCCTCTTCGAAGGCGAACGGATTAATGACTCCTCCATAACACAAACAGTCACTTTCTGTGAATGCATCGGCTTCTCTATGTACAATCTTGACAAATTTTCTCCAGCATCTAATCGAAAGATATGTGGTGTTTCAAATTATCTTTTCAATTTCTGTGTTGATTGCATATTGTAAGCAAATTTACCACGAAATATTTTTGAAATAAAATTAAAATTTAGTCACGGCAGTGTAATTTTGTTTGTTAAGAAATCAAAGGGTAACAAAAAGTGAAACATTAATTTTTTACATTACCCATAGGCAAAAACAGTGAAGTATGTACTTTCTTAGCTGCGGTATGAGTACCTACACTTTAAAGCCTAAGAGGAAAATAATTTGATAATTCCTCCCAAGATTTCTCCTTCAAGTCTAATCTCTTCAAATATTGTCTTTTAATGTAACATTTTCATTGGCGGAAAAATTTGGCTGACAAATTTGTCACAACAGCTGACATTTTGATCTTCACGGGTGTGATAATAGATAGATAATAGGACTGTTCAGAAGTTAAGTCCTTAGATTGTTTAAGTAAATTAAGTTAGGTTTCGTCGAAAGACATAGAATAAGTAGCTTAGAGTGCCCGTATAGGGCCAGTAAGTTACAGTAACATAGTTAAGTTAATTAAGCTAGTTTTAAGCGTTTTTTTTGACTAGCATGTAAGAGCTAATGAATTAAAAATAATCAAAATGCATTTGAAACGAAAACGAACGAGATCAAATGTGCATGAACAGAATTTCTAACGGATGGGGACATCTAGTTATATATCAACAGAGACTATGTCATCCGTTCGTTTTAGTTTCTATGTCAGATAAATAAATATTTATAAAACATCTTTTTAAATATTTTGCACTAATGCATTTATTTTTGCACTTTTTTTTACACATCCATTAAAGGAAGTTTTTAAGATTCTTTGATGCACACTCTTATTAAAGAAGCCAAAATCCAACCATAAATACTCAATGAAACATTAAACAAAATCAATGTCCATTAAATTTTCTCGAAATCCACAGTTCTACAGAGATATGCATCTTTAATTCAAGCCTATAAATATCCACCTTAATTAACGGCCAACCATAACTCGGTGTTTGTTTACAAAAAATTTCCAATTTCAAAAGCAAAAACCCCCAGCCGTTCGTATGTAAAGAGCTTCTTCAACACCATGTGACTGACTTGCCACACCACCCACCATCATCACACATCTGTGTTGTGTCATCGATTTTGTTGTTTTGTTGATTTGTTATAACCGACCGGAGGACTGCCACCGGAGTATCAAAGAACGAACTCGCTTATTAATCTCTTTTGTGATTCTACTAGCGTAGATAAATATACAAACTCGCAGTCGAATTGAGTCATCCTTCATCGATATAACGGACAACGAAATAGTGTATCTAATATTTCATGCAACTGCAATTGATCGGAAATGGTTCTTTGGATGGGAGCAAAAGTTCACTTCCTTTGCATTAGAAACGAAAAAAAAAAATTAAACACGCTCGCCATTGGGGGGCTGTATCGAATGGCACACAAGGACTGCTCTATCATTTTCCGGTCTCCACTATTCTATTCACCGATTGGTATTTGGTATCCCTTTGCCTGCAATTAGTCCCCTTCGCCTCTGGTAGAATCGACACATCGGTATGTGGTGGCATTGGAATTTTTCTTTGCGCTCATAACAGTGGATGTTCCAACATTTGTTAGGTAGTCTCATAGTTTTTGTTGTCTTACGATGAGGATAGGTGTGTGTAGAACAGGTTTCCAATCTGATTGATTACAGGGAACGTATGGGTTGCACTCTGTAATTTTCTCTGAGGCCGACTGAAGTTATTTAGATGAATTTGATAGACTGATGGAGTTTAAGTTGTTGTATTTAATTTTTGGGAACACATGCCGAAACCATGTATTTATTATATATATCTTGTGTTTGGTATTGTGTTAAATATAAAAAGAATAGCTTTGGTGTGTATTGTGTTATATATAGTTTTTCTTGCTTAAAATAGATTAAAGTCATAAGCATATCTACCAGATAAATATTAAAGGTCATCGGAAGTCGAAAAATGAAACTTCGACTTCTTTACGGCATTAGCATACAGAATAGACAGTCTAGGAAAGTTTCCCACAACAAGTACATACACATGCAATACTATAAACTGACTTTTATGGAATATGAAAGCATTTTGTAAATAATTTGAGGGTGCTTTGACTCTATTGACGATTTCGGTGGTCTCCGTTGCAATACATGAAATTGTATGAGAAAATATTTTCCAAGTTTACACCAAAATATGTTGCAAGGACAGCTTTTAGTACTTCAAAAGTATAGCCCGTCCTTTTGTAAACATTTCCAACCTTTCTTCGAGACCTGCCTTTACCTACTATTTGTTGTTAGAAAGCGACGGATTGTTATGTTCACGCACTTTATATTCTAGCACGAGATCAAAGTCGTGATAGCACGTCTCCTTGCTCAAAATCCGGTGCATGTTTGGAAAAGTTCGGAACTTCACACTGCACCGCGTGTCTTCAGCGTTATGCGATATACCTGGATACATTTTGCCGGGATCCCGAACTCAGCCACTGTCGTGCAGAGTTCCAGACGATTAATGCTCTAAAATCGCTGAAAATATTGGGAGTGTCGAATTCGTTAGTTTTGTCCCAGATTTGCATTAGTGTCGAGATTTGGTCTTTAGTGTGGCTCTAAGCCATACTGGAACTTGCCGATTAGTGTGTTGCAGAAAACCTTCAGACGTTGGATAGATTCTCATATATGACAAATCTCTCTCAGTTTTTAAAATTTAAAATCATACGACTAAAGACTTATGCTAGATGTGACGCAAAGTTTCAGAAGATTGAAGATACGATAACGCCGTAGAAAATGAATCTGTGCATATACTTGCTGACAGATTTTTCTGAAAATGAAAACAACCAACATCATTAGTAAACCAGTTTTTTATATCCAATCGGACAACCGACCAAGTGCCTATGAAGCCGATAAAATTATCCATCGAAATAAACAGTGGATAGACAGCTTTATGTTGCTATCATTTCTAACACTTTCAATCAATCAAAACATAATGTAAAAGTGGCGCGTATGGCGCATAATTCAGCTGCGGCTGTGCGTTCAAGGAAAAACCAGACTGAAATACGATTCCGCATCGAGGGTATAATTTTACCACCATCATCTCTGTATGTGTCTACCTCCACACTATCCCATCCACTCTAATTATAGTAATTTTAAGATCGGATCTTGATGTAATATAAAGTGTAATTGGCGTTTCTGGCGATGCCGTTACTCTGTGGGGCTTTTACACTTTTCTTCTTGTTGTGGAAATTATTTCCTTAAGGCGAAAGGTATCCTTTTTTTCGAAAGCGTAAATTAAGTTGTTACTTTTAATCGGTATTTTGACGCAGATGTTACTGTGGACGGCCGCGTAACAACTCCTATATGTAAAAGCTGTAATTTGTTGCACACAATTGCTGTGATTCGGACAGAAGAGGCGATGCGTGGCGAACACCTGCATGAGACACGAAATGATTTATCTTTAAAAATGAGCCGACAGAATATCATTATGAAATGGGCACGACCTGTCACAAATACGAGTATGTCCGGCGTTTGAGGATGATGCCTATGTCTGGACGTGTTGGAGTACAAAAAATGCAGCCAGTCAGACAATGATTTATGTTATTTGATGGCTGGCTACAGACAATATATCACTCAGAAGTGTGTCATCTTACAATGTATTTAATTCGGTGTACTTTCGCTACTGTACTACTGAGTCAAGTGTGCCTTTTTAAATAACGCGAAGCCTAAATGGACGCTTTAACTTCAACCGATAACCTATCGATAAACATGGAATCGTAATAGTCACTTAAACCATGAAAAAATAAAGAAGCATGTTCTTTTAGTCCTTAGACCATTATTGGTTTATTTCCCATTGGTTTTGGACCTATTTCCCAGTAAACGAACGATTTTCTTTCCAAGGAGAGTTTCGATGGGTGCTATGAAGAAGGAAGACCTGATAAGCCTTTTTTTATAAGAAGGTTGAAAGCCTGAGTGTGAGACTTCAACCCACTTAAACCATAAACCATGGAACTGCAGCTACTTCTTCTCTCCATACGTGTTTGAATGTGTGTTTGTACGCGTCTTTAGCACTAAAGGCTATTGACTAAAGGCTTATGAGAAGGGCACGGGCATTAAAAAAAAAAAAAGAGAAAAAGGTGATACCGATGCTCGTTGGTTTTAAATGATTGCGGATTGTAGTGATGAGGAAACACAGACCTATCAGATCATTTCACATTTGTCGTGAATGGTCTAGGGAAGAATTCCTATATTTGACTGAAAGTAGGTTCAAAAGCAAATTTTCTCTGAATCTTTCTTGCCACATTTGCAGTGTTTTCCCTTTCCGCTTGTACAGATGTGCTTATCTCGTGGTGCTTATCTGTCATATATATTTGTTCTTTTATCTTCCAAGACTGTTAAGTATATGGGAGGGAGTCCAGCAAGTATGTACATATGCAGCCGCGTTGGATGAAGTGCGTGAGGCGCAGATTGCTCTCAATGCACACGTTGCCTCTATTTTCCGCCTGCTGATCCGTAAACCAATCCGTTCACCAACGAGAATGACATCATTATTGCAAGCGCTCTTCCAATTATTGCAGCTTTTCCATTTGCATGTATCAAATGACGGTCTTTTTTGGATCCACCTTCCACCATTTGCTCTGTACTGTCTTTAGAACCAAATTTACCACCATGTTTATAGCGTTAATTATCGAGCGTGCTTCCCGGAAGCGATACTGATAATCGATCAATCCCCATATGTAGGTTACTCCCTTACTATGTAGTAGGTACTTATGGTTTGGTTTTCATTTGAACGTTCTCGGAACGAACATGCATCTATCACTTTTAACCCTTCCCTTATCACTGAGAAAGTTTAAAACCATTTTCTTAAAATTTATAAACCTAATGTCAAGTTAAGATAATGACACCTTTTGGACGATGGTTTCCGCAGTATTCACCATCCAAAAACTCTGTGCTGATTGTATCTGAAAAGATGTTGAATGACTCTTCTGCTTTTCCCATCTTATCTGGAATTTATTTAAATGAATTAATTACATTTAATTTTATTCCATAAATATTTGTATTAATGAGATTTTTGAGAAATCATGCGTGTCGGGGAGTGGCATAGTGTTAGACATGATGTATTACATTACGCTTAGGCACTGGTGTCGGCAACTTGTAATGTTTTGACATTTGACAATTAAAAGTCGAGAAATGGAAAGTGGCATCTCGTTTGTTATTCTTGTTTCTTTCTTCTGTATATTTTAAACGGGTTAAATTCATTAATTAAAAGAAAAGGAAAATTATATTTGTGTGATTTAATCAAGTTTGGTTTTGTTTTTTGGGGTCATGATGGGAACTCACGACTTGGTTTTGTAAAATGATGATAATGATGTTCCTAATTATCATTTTTGTCTAGACTTTGTGAGAAAGTTTATGTCGCTTCCGCATAGTCTGCGAATTCTAGTCAATGTTCACTTTTCAAATTGCAAAACACAATTAAATCTGATATAGAGTCATAAATTACCCTTTCAATTTGACTGAAACAAAAAAAAAAAAACCATTAAGACAATCTGACCTCCTTTGCTTGATATGCCTCCCATTAGCATTCAATTGGACTCCATCAATCACCGCACAAGCAGAATTGAAGCGATCATATCATTTTGCTTTTTTAAATTAAAAATCAAGATTCCATTTCCGATATCAGCACTCTCTCCAATCTTACAACGATGGAATTAATGAAGGTGGATGACGTAGGGTAGGAAGAAGAAATAAGTTGGGTCGTTGCGTCGCGTCGCCAATGAATGGTAATTGCATGACGATCTACCGCGCACTCCACCACCTGCCTACATGCAATTATTTTCCACCAACATGCAATGCCAATTTTCAAATTGAGATTTTAAAACGAGCTCAGTAGTGAAAGAGAAAGAGCGATTGACTCCGGGCAGCCTACATACCCGACTTCAACTGATCGAGATACTGTCGATGTTGATGGGCGGAACGGAGTGTAGTATGTGGTACGCTAAACACCCTCACCCTAGAGGTATCCGGTGATCTGGCACACCATGCACCATGTTGGTGCAGCATTATCAACGGCATCGTCATCGACGACAGAGAGCACAGACTGAACCAACAAAGCCTCAACATCACGGCGAGTTTCGTGGTCCAACAAGCCCCTGACTGTTGGATGGAAGGTAAACTATTCCCATCCATCGCGCCCATCCATCGATGTGCTGCCATTAAATTTGATCGATAATTTAATTGCGCCAAAAGGTTGAGAGGTGTGTAGCTAGATAGATAGCTACGGCCAGCCGATCCACAGGGGCATCTCTTTCCGATTATCTCCGTAAAATGTGGCCCGTGGTCCTAAGTTTGGTTTGTATTGTGCAGGTTTGCAGCAAATATAGCTGTGGGTGTCAACAATGACCATTGAAAATTGCACCGAAACATGCGATCTGTTTGCAGAAAAGTTTATAATTTGCTTGAATTGGTGAAGAAAATCGGGGAAATTTTGTTCGTATCATACACACACACACATAAAAGAGATATTCCAACTTAAAATTGCATGATGGCACAACATCGTGACCGAAACCACCTTCGGCTTAACGTTTTCTCTGAAGTCCTCCTTAATGATCACGTGAATTGAAGTGATTTGATAAATGACCTTCTGGATCAGAATTCTGCCAGTTTAAGGAGTTCTAATGATATCATCACTATATATTTAAAAGGTTATCGTCTGTTTGTGTTCGTTTGAAGTCGTGAGTGGAACGTGAAATGGCTTAATGCATGCAACCATGATTGTGATAACTTCATTTTCATTCCTATTTTCACAAAAATAACACATTTCAAATGTTACATATTCATAGTTCAAGTCTGTCTTGTTTTACTGCTCAACACTGTCAGACAACGAACATGTTGAGGTCATCGTCATGGTCATAGGCATACATAGCAGGTCTTTTTCCAGAAATTTACATCTTGACTTTGATTCCGTGAAAAGTGTTATGTAAATCTGGACTTTATCTGTATCAAGCATCTTTGATGTAATCTGAAAAATAACGATGATAAATCATGACAGATACTCGTAGATACGCCAATAGCATGTGGACGTTGTTATTTTATGACTATCGATATTCCTAAGTGAAAATCTGAAACCAATTAACTGTGAATCAAGCTGCATTTTAAACAAAAACAAATGCGTCAAATATTTTCAACCGCTTTTATGCAAAGTAACATGCCACCTTGTTTAAGATTTAATAGCGATCTAAACGGCTTCTTAACAAAAGGGCAAATCTTTGTTTTGTGGAATGTAACTTTACGATCGAACTTTTTAGTATATCTTCAGATTAGGTATCTGTTCTATCAACTGATAACTAATGGAATAAGTTACATAGTTATGAGTATGATAATAGGCTCGTTAATGAATTGAATGCGTTGGTTGGAATTTTGGAATACAGTCAACTTCGAGTATTAAGTACGTACGTAAATTAGATAGTTTTGTCGAACGCGTTTTCTGCGTTGGAAAATAATTTTCAAGGAAGACACTTTTAGCACATAACAGCATGACGTATGTAGTTGAAGAATAAGTTAGAAAAACTTTGAAAGATATTCTGAATATAAAATATTTTCGGTAAAAATTTATCGAATTTTGGGAGTTGGACTACCACAGGTTGTAGGGGCAGACAATGACTGTAATGTATCGAGCCAGACAAATGAAACACGCCGGTTGAAGGTTAAATACAGAATGATTTATTTTATAGACATTAGCACAATGACAGTTTAACATTTAACGAGAGTGTTACCAGATGTATAAAGTACTATCATATATTACTTTAAATATACATGGTATAACAAATATACACAGTATAACAATGACAAACCTTCGAAAGATATTTAATCCGCCATTTGAAGTCGGCAATACTCGTAAAAACTGTAGGTCGTGCGAAAAATAAAACACGCAAGCCATGAATGGCTCTCTACGAGATGTTGTGCCAAACAGTTGCATTGTGTTTTAATGGTGCCTTTGGCATGGCACAGAGCTTATAAGCGCAAAAGGTTCTTTAGAAATATACTATTCTGATAAGATCTTCCTTAGTATATGCATTGGTTTTCAAAAAATAGGCTGCCTCGGCTGCACGGGAACTGTCTTTAGTATGCCTCCGCTCCGCTCTAGATGCACTGAGATGGAGTAAAGTCGGATTTCAAAACCCCGGCCTCATTTCGTTGTCATAATGTAAAATATTTTGAAATTCGACATTTAACTAACCCTCAGATACGTTTTTTCGGATAGTTACGCATACAATTTTCCCCTACTCCCCATCTTCAATCTTCTTTCGAAAATTGTGGATATTATATTTCAGTTAAAAACTAAGTACCCCTATAGAACAAATTCAATTAGAAATAATTCTTAATTTCATTTACAATAACAAAGGAATCATATAGCCATGTATCGGATAACTTCTCTCAACAACCATTTGCGTTCTTCTCTTATCCAACAAACATCCATCATCGTTTGTCGACACTGCGTCATGAAATCAATCTCATCAGGTTACTTGTAACTTTCTGTCAGACACATTTACATAGATATTAAAACGTAGAGTTTGAAATGAATGCACGCACCCTTTCTATTTAAAAAAAACTTTTCATCAATTTAACGTACGCAGGCCGGTTTTTCCAGACTCAAACATAGAATTAAGTGAATAGAAAAGCAACACGACATATGATAGAAAAGGGATGTTAACCCCTTGTACAACACACGAAGGAAACCGTGTAATGAGATGACTTATGTACAAAAAGTAGTTTCTCTCTACATTGCTCGAAGAATAGTGTCTGGAATACTACTTCTCAATTTTCTCTTGGATAGGTATTTGCAAAGTGATTCATTTGCGTGAAATATTTTGAACTCTCGCATCGAATTCTGAAGGATAAATCGATTAATCTCAGCAAACTTACTGAGAAAAACCATAAACGCCCAAGAAGGTGTATTAAGACGTTTTCTTACATTTTAATACCTCCATACGTCGACTCGCATTGAGTCTTCAATAACAAAACCATAAAAAAATTTAAAATTGAGAAACGAAGAACCAAGTGGTAAAGCATGTTGCAGTACGAGCATCCGACCGATGGTCATTTATAATGGGATCTCACTTTATTTGGCACGCCACAGGAGGCAGAGCATGGGCGCACTCGCATTAATATCATAATCACAATTGACTTTATGTCATGCTATTTGGCGCTATTGATGCTGTAATATGCACTCCATCTTTCCAGCGAACGGTTGGAGGAGGCAAAGCAAATGTTTATTCGAGATCGGGCAGCCATCGGAAACTAACCAGATGATGGGATTATGGGAACTTTTATCACCTCTTTTTTGCAGCAGTTCGCATGGGTCGTGATTCATTTAAGACCTTCATAAATACCTCTTCGCTGATAGGTTTTAGTTTTTTTTTTTACGATTTTACATCAATATTTGTATAGTTTGTACAATTTAATGTTTTTCAATGGAGTATCCCAATATTATGGCAGTGCTTGTCAGTCTTGTAATGAAGAAATATTGCAGCAACAAAGCAACTCTTCTCCGGTTCGACTGGCAAAGCAAAGAATGCTTTGAAATCTTAAACAAATCAGATGGAATATTTCAGTTGTTCTTTTCACGTTATGATTTCTGGGGTTCGGACTTAATTTAGCTTGTTTTGCAGTTCAACGCTCAAACTACTGAACCACGACGACCACTTACATATGACCATATATATTTGATGGGTAATTCTTCTTCTGCATGTCCCGATAACATACATGGGATCATGTAAGAGTTTTCTTCCGAAGCTTTCAAGAGCACCTTAATGCGATTTTGACAAAGCCCATGATCCTGCGCATGGTATTCTTCAGCGTTTCCTTAGTTTTTCTAACTACACAATTCTCTTGGTGTCATGTAATCTACGCACTGATATTTTCATTCCATACTTCGAAGTTATATTTGCCCATCGTGATGTTTTGGCCTAAGGTTGTGTCTCTTTGTTCTAAGACTTGGTTTTATCCTCGTAACTAACGAGAACCCATTTCAGCAGCTTCTGACTTGATTTTTGCGAAGGTTCAAGTGACTGCTCGCTTCGTGCTATCGACAATGGTGTCAATGTCATCGGCGTACTGAGTTGTAAAAATAAGTGCGTGTCGTTTGGACCTAGGAGTTTTGCACCATTTTCTCCAGAAAGAAGCTTCATATAGCCTTTTAGGACTACGAAAAATAGATATGAAGCCAAGTAGCTCATCTACATTCTAGTGGAATAACCGCTGGCATTTTATAAAGAAAAATATTACAATTGATTGTTGAAAACAGACATTTTATTGTATCTACGAGACTTTTTCACATTTCATGAGTCTGAATGCTCGGTCATGATGTGTCAAAGCATTTTATTGTAAATTGCTCTGCTTTGTTTTATTTATGTACGTGTTTCAGCCTAATTTAACATTTTTGCCAAGATACAACAACCTGCTGATCAAACCAAAAAGTTAATAACAATTCCTATGGAAATGTATCTTCAATGAATCGTATTTATATGTCGAATTCAAACATGAAATTTCCATAACCATAACTTTTTCTCCAATATCACCCACTTCTACCGCTATTAACATAATCCTCCTATTCAAAGTGTCAAATAGATTTCCCGGTGAATGCGCATGGAAGCCTATTAGAAATCATTAGAATCAAAACACAATCGTCGGACCAACGGACACCGAACTGGCTTTCACTCGCTCTCATGGATTCGCAAAAGATATCAATAAAGAACCCGCTTATCAATTAAGATAATCTTAAAATGAAATTGTTAGAAATACACCATTGTTATATGAGTTTGGACACTAATACCACATTTTATGCACTCATCGGCCATGCAACAAAAGCTTTGAAATTTCCATTCGGTGGGAAAACGTTTCTGAAAGCAAACACTAAAGTGCTTCAGAAATGCAGTGAAAGAGAACAGATGCTCGGATCGCTTTCAAGGCTTGGAGCTTTGCATAAAAATCACCCGATTAATTGAATTCATTTTGTTGGTTATCTCATCCTCGAGATCTTCTTCAAGCCCTTCACTCACACTTGGCGATAAACAAAAGAATTTCTGAGTTGAAACAACTTTCAAAAACCGTTGAGAGAATCAAAAAGGCAACCAACCAGCTATCACGGTGGATATGTTGTCTTAAGTGAGCCCGAACATGACAAGTCCGGTGTAAGGAATATTGTAGTCCACCGTGCGTCGGACAATGTAAAATGGGGCCAACAAATGAAAATCAAAAAGTGTTATGTCAGCTCATCTTCGGCACGCATATTCAATAGATCTGTCATCAAGGCAAGTAAGCAAAGTCAAAATGAATATTCGGAGAATTAATAACGATGACAGTAACAAAAGAGAGAATAATAATAAAAATAAAAATTAAAAAATTTATTCAGTAATAATGACGTTTGAATTAAAGTCACGCCCCACCTGCGGCGATTTAACCATGATAGAGGTGTTGCTTCAGCCTGGACTTTTGTAACTGCAACGATCATAATTTGATGATCGATGGTATTGTGGCTGCGATAAGGCACACAGGGCTTCGCCTATCGATGGATCGATCTCCTGCTGTTGCTGCTGTTTAGTTGTTGGACCTGGACGAGGTGTACACCTGTTACACGATCAAATGAACTCAAAGTGTTAGTTTTATTGGAAATGGAATTAATTTCTTTGTAGCTGGTGGGGCGTCCACCCATAGCTTGTAATTTGAGGTCGCATCTGGGGTTATGAATGTGTGTTTCTTTTCGAAAAGTTTACGATGTTTATCTTGTAAGACTGTGGTGAGTTGGTAATTCAATAGAATTGTTTTGTTCTCGGGGAGGGAGTATAACTGTTTTAGCAGTAGCACTGTAGGCGGATGTTCTGTTCTGTTCTTAGAATCAACACAGCGGAAGTTAAGGAATGAGCCAAGATGAAGAGAACATTATTGCTAATCGTTTAACTCGTTAATATAAATAACATGAACCATGACTATTTGATTTTATCGCTTGCATAAATTGCATCGTTTAAACTGATTCGGATGACATTTCTATGACCGGATATAGAAAACATGATAAATGGGAGTTTCTTAATTAGTATCTGAGGAGGCGTTCATGTACACACAAAAATAGGAATACAAATGATCCACCCACACTTCTGTATTCAAATAATCCTTGAGGGTTTTAAAACTAAACTAACAATAAAAAATTAACTCGTGATGTTTAATAGCATTTAGCAAGCTGGTACTCTTAGTCACTTAACCACATGATTTCGATGTTATCTGTGATAATAAACTCAACTTTCGTTAATACATCGATAAAATTATAGGTGGTGTCAACTCTGCATTTGCGTTTTAATGCATTTCTCATATTTTTGTTGAAATAAAACGAAAGACTCACTCCTGATTAAACTAAAGTAAAGCTTTACAGCATGTATTTGTTCAAACTGGGAAACTAAGGTGTATCACGATGAAAATTTTATCACAATTTGTGCAATAACTGCATCTTTAAAGCCATATTCCTCTATAGTTGAACTAGCGAAACGAATTGGAGTCAACATCTTTTTCCTACCTTTGTGCTGAGATCAAAAAATATACTGGTTGCTTTTCGCTCGTAGACCCGCATTTTCCTTTTGTCCTCTATGCTGTCATCTTGATTCTAATTTACAATGGTTGGTTGCAATCCAAGGTGATTTTATTAAAATATGTGTTTGATTTAAAGATCCGTTCTCTTTTACCGATAAAGAAATATCGATCCCTATCTTTTGAAATAAACTACGTGATCTTTTAAGTAGATTTGTCGCAGCAATGCTTATCTGCCCTTTTGCTGAAGCTGTCTTTCATGCAGTTAAATACGGAATTTATGTTTAAATAGTATGGATTTTACTTATTGAAGTTTGTTCAACAAAAAACGATGAAGGATTCTTCAACTCGCAGTAAAAAAAAGCGGTATGCATATGTATGTAAACGGGTTTATTTCGAATCCTGAGAGGTAATATTCATATCGGTTTCGCTCCCGCCCTCAATTGAGCAGATCATAATAGCAATTAGTGCAAAATACCAGAAACGATTTAAGACCTTCATCCTTATACCCAAGGGCAGAGGAAGAAACTTTGCACCTTTATTTATATGCATCATTATTATTGGTTAAATTTCAGTAATCTGGCAAAGTTACGGAAAATTTACGAGATTTTACAAAGGGTAGGCTTTTAAGACCAGCCAAGATACGAGGGGGAGCGAAAATGTGAAAAGTGCTCGCGGGAGAAGACAGCAAGAAAATCCGCAAACTTTACTAACGCGGATTCAAATTCACAAACGTCTACTTTCCCGACACCCAACGTCGAAGTTGATAAGCTTATGGGTAGCTCATATACTGCAGCCAGTTCTTCCGGGAAACACAGCGCAGTAAACGCCGATCTAAGGGACGTTGAGTGCGAGGCTCATTACAAGCGTACTGACAACAAATAGTCGTTGTGATCAAGGAAACACTTACCACCAATACGTAATTATATGAATACTGAACATGTTCCTTACTTTTTACAATACTTTTTCAATTGCATTTGGCTCCAGTGCTCATGTTTAAAAATTTGCATCTAGCCAAAGGACATACTGATAACTCTATTTACAACTCTGAACATAGATATAAAGACAAACCGAATGGTTTAATTAAATTCCGCACAAACAAACCGAATGACAGTCAACAAGCGAATCAATTTCTGGGAAAACCACCTTACGTAATAAATTCGGAAAGCCAGACAATCGGTAACAATTAGTTGTACCAATTGATGAATAATTTAAGCACAACTCAGATATAGAACAACAAATTCTCAGCGAGATACAAAAAACCTTTTGATTTGGTTTACATTATTGATGAATGCATACTTCAGCAAAGCGTCGACAAAAAAGCAATTAGCGCTTGTGAAGATAAACTCATTGACTGATAAGCCCAATCGTATAGAGCAGGTGAGCTTAGAATTTTGTGTTATCTATTGATAGTAGTGCGATTCATTGGTATAAAAGGATGAACGATGATGGACATGGACACACAGTTGTAGCTGCCATTAAGCCATTAAAAGCAAAGTTCTTAGTAAAACCAAAGTAAGTCTTATAGTTCGGTTTCGTGGTAGCCCTTCACATTTTCCTTCTTTCTTATTTTAAAGATGAAATCCTTCAGTGTTGTGTTGTTCCTGGTAGCCTTTGCCGTGAGTGCTTACTCCTTGAATGCTACTTATGGCAATATATACAGCAGCAACATTCTGTTGTCCAAGGAGCTCGTAGTTAATTATCCACTAAACGGACAGTTTATTAGTCGTGATGTTGTGTTCCCAAAAAGTGTAAGTTTTATTTCAATATTGATCGAAGGGTTCCTGTAAACAGCGAAATAATCTTTTAAATAGGGACAAGCTAATACGCGTGTCATTTCTGGAATTCGTGTCATTGATAACTTCACCAATTCGACTGGAGCCAATCCTTCTCTTTGGTCTGGTGGACCAGGATTTACCTTCACCACCTTGAACTTGAAATCACAACTAAGTAGGGGTATCAACTCGACCGTGGAGATTTATGGAAACTAAACATTTTAGTAATGTTCACGTCGAAACTGTTGTCGCTGTAATGGGATGAAATAAATCATTTATTTGCTGTGTAATTTCTTTATTTTTTATTCACTAGTGCTAAAGGGGATATGAATACCCTTATGATGCTATTCACACAGCGCTTGTGTTGGTGTAGTGGATTTTTTGTTTGTTTGAAACTCAGGTGGTATAAGGTTTCAATCTTTTTTGCTCCGAGGGTGGTGTCCAGAATGACTGGGGAGAATTATTAATACTGTTGCCATTGCTTATAATTCACAGTATTTCTTTCGAACATCCCGATGAAATTAGTCCGATCGACACTTTCAAGCCATATGACCACCTTGCTGCCAGTGTTATGCCTATTCTAAGTAGAGTTGACGTCAGCTTTTTTCTCAGTTGAGTTCTGGGAAGAGCAATCCTGAAGCCAGAAAAAGAGGGGAGAAGAAAATCCTGCGCACGAATTACCTATTCTCCCAGTGACACTAAAAACATTCGGTAGTTCTGTATAAAAGCCAAAAACTAGTTTCAAGGCCGGAACACAGGCTTTACGAGATAGGAACGAAAGAAACATAGTCACTAATACGTTTAAACAGCACTACAAGCAGTTGCTTAGTGGGCATAATGTTGCGATCGTAGGGCTTCCTTCAGTCACTGTCAACAGTAACATCAAAGTTATTCAAAAGTTTGCCTACCTCGGAGTACTCATCAACTCCACGAATGACACCCTACTGTTGAGTGCTGGACGCTAAGAAGGAAAGCAGAGCAGATATTAAGTATTTTCGAGAAAAAAAATTCTTCGTCGAACATTTGGTCGCCGATGCGAGAAAGACGAATGCAACCACGAATTCTATGAGCTGTGAAGACTTGTGGATGAAGTCCAAAAAGGCAAAACACGTCGACTACTCTAGCCTGGCCATATCGAGCGAATAGACAATAATGCTCCACAAACCACAATTTTCGGGTTAGAAGCGAACAGAAAGATCGAACCTCAATTTTAAGGACCAAGCTATAGCGGATGCCAGAGCTCTTGATCTGGAGAACTCGATACATCTAACCTGAAATAAAAGAAGATGGAAGGTTACAGTGTCTTAGGTAGAGTCCCTTCTTCGGTCGGGGGCTCGTTAAGTAAGTAAGTAGTACGTTAGGTTAGGTAAGGTTAGGTTAGGTTACATACATAATTAAATCAAAGGCGGTCCACTGTGATACCACTGGATCTGCCGCTTTTCTATTACGTCCAATCTCATTGAACAAGAACAGTAATATTGCGATGGTACCCCCTTTACAAGTGACATAGGATATGTTAGACAGAATTATATCCAAAATTCGGCGTTATTTTCCTTTTGAAGTGGATAGAGTGCTTATTTTCCTTGCAAAAGTGAAAATGGATGAAAATGACATCAAAAATTCTAAACAAAATCGTTGGCAGTAGTCCCGGGAAATACCGTGCTCTGATTTTACAGAACAGTTTTTCTTTTATTCTGTAGCAACACATACTTCTAATTTCTCCAGCAAAACTATATCAACTGCACGACTTGTGTATGCATTTTTGTATCTTTCACAACCTCTTCCATCGTTCCTTCATTCTAGTTGCACTAAGTATTGATTTACCCGTGCATTCATGAAAATATGACTGACAGTGGACGGTTGTCGACGGCAGTTCAAAATAGTCAAGTGGCAAAGAGTGCATGCCAAAAACGAGAGGAAATGACTAAACGATGTCTAAACATCTCTACCAACCACCACTGCCACTTGAGGAATTTCCATGGCCATATGAGAGTGGTAGACAACATGTCGAGTATGTAGAAAGGTTATTCTTAGAATTTTGGCAAAATTTGCTACTTTCGCGTGTGTGTGTGTGTGTGTCTGTTTATCTGTACTGTGAAAGGCGGTGTGCGCGGTTTCCTTTCATGACACATGCCATACGGTACAAACAAATCACTGCCACAGAAAAGAGGGACACCCCTCCTAAGGAAGGCAAATTTCTTATTAATATTATATGTACATAAGTATTTCAAAAATATCTTGTGGTAGTGAGTACAATCGTCTCGGATATCACTTTTCAAACAAAAAGGATCTCCGAGAAAGAGAACTCTCCGAACCAACGACTTGGAGTTCAAGGATATTCATAAGAATACGAAACTGTGTTGGAGAAATATTTCGGGTCTTTAATTTTTAAACGTTGGCATCCTCTGAGGGTTGATTTCATTGAAGGGTTTTGGGGTCATCTTCTCAAGTATCTTCTGTGTAACTTTCTCTGCCTTGTGTACTTTTAATGAGAATAATTACCACGAAAGCGTGCAGCAGGGTTTCGTCGTTCGGTTAAGGGTGCTGCAAAGCGGCACAGAGAAAGGATTTCCCACTCCAATCAATGTAAATTGGTAGTGTGGTATTTACACTATAGAGCTCTTTGTGTTCGTGATGAATTGTGCAAAGAAATGAAAATGAATATGATGGCTCTTTTGTTGGCTTCTGGGATCTGATAAGGCTTATTTTGTCGAGTTTTTGGAACAATGACTGAGTGCTTTGTATTTTTTGGGGGTAGACTTTGCCTGTTGATGGCTTCGTTTGATAAGAAAAGAAGTTTTTGGCTTGGAAATAAATTTTAATTAGAACTTTTTGGTTGCCAATTATGACGTGGATTTTTAAGGAAATGAGCAGATGGAGATAGAGGACGAACAAAAATGAGCCTGCATGCAAAGCAGTTTGACTTTGTATGTTTAACCCGCTCTCGGGAAGGATTGGAATCTTAGCTTTCTATTATGAATCAGGATGGATTTAGAATTTGGTTCACGTCACTTAAAAATTCTTGGCTTTTTGCTTGGTCATCGAGAAATACGTATATTATCTCGGACAAGTTTTTGCTTCGATGGGAATATCTCATCGTTCATCGTGCATCATTATGTTACATATACCATTGTATCTTAGGACCCACCAGAATGTTACATCGCAATTTGGGGCCACAACGATGTTTTACAAGACTTTTGCGGATGAAATGGTTTTAACAGCAGTTATTCTATGTGAATGTCAATGATTTTCCTACAAGACAGTTTCATAAATAATTCTCGTGCCGCCGCTGGGAACATACTGGCGAGGTTTGAAAGTCTAACTAACCGAGCAATGTAGGGTTTTAGCAAGTAGCTCATATATAGTTCAAGAGGGCCTTGTCGTCTTCTACCTTGGGGTTAGGATTGTTGTCCATTCTCTCGATTTGGTCCAGTCAATGTAGTTTTGGCTTTTTGGATTACATACACATCTCGATGTAGCTCGTAGAATTCGCGGATAATTCTTCTCCTTTAGTCGAATTTTTCTCTGGAGGAGAGATATCTGCTCCTCTTTCTTATTTATCATCGATCACTCTGTGGTATATAATTAGACTGATTCACAAGTACTTTCTGTTTTAGGTGGAATTATGAACTTCTGAGTTAAGTGGAAGAAATCGTTCACCGCAATTGATTTAGTCAAGAAAATTAGAATTCACCGCTTCAGATGGCTGGAAGTTTTATTGCTATCCGATAACACCACTTTAACTTAATGAGTATGCGGATCAACCCCAGACCAAGGTCGCAAAAAGGAAAGATCTCACTTTTTATGCGCCGCACAAGTGGCAAGGAATGTTAATCAATTTGGCATGCGTTAAAAAAAACCCGCACCCAATAACACATTGAACAATCTTAAATCCGAAAATAAAACACCAAATCGGAAGTTCCAAATCGTGATTTTATATTTTTAGCTTTCTGTGAATAATAAGTAACAAGTACTTTTGTTTGAAGTGGCCTCTCGCAGCCGATGCGTATCTTAATTCTCAGAAGCTGATAGTGAAACTTATTTCCCCGATACTGATAAGATTTCCGAATGGGGATTTTTTAAACGTGATGCCAGTAGCAGATTAAGCTATTTTGTCAAATGCATTTGTCCGGCCATTGAATCTGAATATTTCCACCGTCTGAATTGCTTCATTCTGTTTTGAATATAAAATAAAATACTCGCACCTACGTCATGATTAATTTCCCTTTTGTGTATATAATTTGACAATGAATTCTGTAAGTATAAAATAATTAGCGAAGAACAAACTGATAAGTGGGACCAACCAACCGAGAGAATTATTGGTCCAAATAGAATCTCTCAAAATTATCAAAATTAGTTTCGGTTTGGTAGTTGACATCAACGGTCTAAATTTGGTCGGATTTTGTACACAAGCTCCTGATTAAACTCAATTTGGTGCTAAGTGATTAAAATATTTTCTTGTCAATAAAAAAAAAAAAAATCATCCGCCGATAAGAATAACTCTTAAACTTGCCAGATAGTAGGGAGCATCTTCAACCACACACATAAATAAACAAATATAACAATGAAGACAGTAAAAGTTGTGATCTTTGGGCTGATAGTTATGTTTGCGGCGACTGCATACGCTGTAACCAGTACGTGGGGCAACTTTGCGCCGTCATCACAATTGCTGTATGTCGAGAACATTTTCAATTCATCATTGCCGCGACGATATGTGAACCGAGAAGTCCGATTCCCCAAAAATGTAAGAGAGCTACGAGTATGTATGTAGCTGTGTTGTGAAGTAGCAGCCCAGCGGCACATGTGCTTTAAGTTGAGCGGATTTCTGTTTTGAAGAGGCGTAAGGAATGAATTTGCTGTCGAACAGATAGATAGATAATGTAATTTATTGGTGAAAGGTCAGGTAGCTGGGCACTTGGTCAACTATACTTATGCAGGGGACATATGAAAAGTGTGTCATTTGAAGACACTGCAATGAATGGCACATAACCCGCTTAGGAGCTGAGTGTTGGTAGTGCAGTGCGATTCTAAACAAGGTGCTGAGATTGGATTTGCTTGTTCACTTCAAAATTCACACACGGCAGGCATATTAGGTGAAATAATTGACGCCGAACATAGCTAAGTAGATCAATAGACACGCAAAAAATTAATAATCGTCACATTAATTTTTAAAAAGTTGATAAAAAATATTGGTAGGTACCCATGCATATGTTAATTTTTTTCATCTCACCTTGTAGGGTTAACGAAAGTAGCTACATTTCTAAGATATAAGTAGATAAGCATTAAGATTCCCCATTGCTTTTTAAAGACTCACCAGCTTTCCAGCTGTCAACTAAAATGTTCAATAGTTTTACCTGCACTTATTAAAGGAATATGAATGAATTAAAAAAATAAAGGACTAAAGAAAGATTAATTTGTCTTGTCCGAAACCATACATTTTTTGAAACGACCTTGTTTCTATGCTCACCGTTAGGTAAGTGCATTAGTCTGAGTCTGTAAAAACAGCTAAACATTTTATATCCACCGTTCAGAGTCGGCAATTAAAACTGTAGTTTTCTAGGTCCCTAGGTTAGTGCATTGGGTTGCTAAGCGAGCTGACACAAGTTTGAGTCTGTAAAAGCAACTAAAGCAACAACAATAACAACTTAGCAACGTTTTTTCCCAACACTAAGTCTCGAAAGGCAGTGCAAAACCTCCGAGAGTATAATTTATCATGTAAATCTTCTATATCCGCCGTAGGTCCCAAAGATAACGCGCACAACATGAATGGTTGTAAGAAGCTAGACGTTGGTTATAACCTTGATTCTATAAACCCATCATTAAATTTGTCATTTAACCGCGGTATCTTTTGAGTTCCAAACTTTTTTAAGAATTATAACTTAGGAAATCAAAGGAGAAGAAGACCTTTTGTTGAAAATTTGAGTAAAAGAAATGAAAAATCTGTCAAAAATCTCGATACAAATATAAAAATCTTCAAAGTTGTATTAATCTGTCAATCTCCAATAGCTAGATAAAGATAGATACGTGGGGAGGCGAAAAGGAGTTTCTCCATTGTGAAACCTATAGGTGGAAACAATAAACTCATTGTTTTTCAGTGTTACCTGCACAATAAATATTCAAGCTAACTTACAGAAATTGCTTTTATTGAAGCAGTCTCACGAGCAGCTATTGTCACTGTTAGGACCTCCGTTTGTTTTTAATGCATTTTTATTTTTTTTAAATTCAGTACTCTTACTTGCTAGGAAAAAAAACGCTTAAAACTAGCTTAACTAACTTAACTATGTTATACTAACTTACTGGCCCTACACGGGCACTCTAAGCTAAACTTAATTCTTAATATATGTCTTTCGACCTAACCTAACTTAATTTACTTAAACAATCTAAGGACTAAACTATTGTAAAACTAAGAAAATTGTTTTGAAAAAACTTAGTAACAGGACTTTCGTATGTTTCCTTAAATCTAAATTAAATTGAAACTTAAAACTACCTTAAAATAAGCCTTATCCTAACTTAACTTAACATGCTACGTAATTAAATACGTATATTTTTTTTTTGTTTGTATTTTTGTGTTTTTTGTATTTTTTTGTATGTTAGGACCTCCGCTTGCTGTAACAATACGCACCTAGCCTAAGATTTATACAAAGTTACATGATTATCGGTATATGTACATAGGAAAGGCAATAAATGGCAGCAAATTCAAAACTTAGTATAAATTAAAAATAGAAATGCAATTGGAAGTGTCTACAGATAGCAAATTCATTTTAGTTGCCTTATTTATAATTTATTTATCAACTATCTATTTTTTAATTAACAGGGTATTATAAATGGTCGTATAATAACAGCAATTCGTGCCACCGACCAAGTAACCAATGGTACTGGAGGTCATGCAACAATTTACTCCGGAGGTCCTGGATTTAATTTTGTGAATTTAAAACTACAATCACAGTACAACTACGGATTAATATTCCGTGTAGAGATTTACGGGAGGTAATCGGAGTTGCGAATTTAAATTTATTCAAGTCTAATGTAAATATTTCGTCATTGTTGTTATATTTTTGTACAAAAAATAAAAATAACAATTCTTATTCGTTTTTTCTTTGCATAGAATATAAATTTCACATGACAACTGCAACAACAGCGATAAACTTTCAACAAATTTCAAATTTTAATTGAAAATCTGACAAAACCACTCACGGTGTTGTACTGCATCCCCTGTCCACCGGGGAGATACACTCGATTACGTGCGCAGAGTTTGTAAGGCAAATGTTCTGGAAAAACAGCGTTTTGAAATGTAATGCACTGCGATTGTGGTTAAGTTGCGTGGTTGATGTTATGTGGCTTCGCTTGCTGCTGTTTGGGGTTAGATTACGTTTTATTTTATTGAAAGTTGCCAAATAATAGGCGTTTAACGTGGATGAGATGTGGAGGGTAGTGTATATACATACATATGAAAGTTGTTTATCTACTTTTAGGTGCCACAGATAAATGTACCGTGTAAATAGCGATTTAAAATATAAACTTACTCGGCATATGTGAGCTAAATTGACCTAGCAGCAATTACATATTTGTGACTGACATCAGAATTTTTCGAAACTTATAACATTTTGACAATAAGTGCAGCTGCTTCCTCATCAAACAGAAATGTTCGTATGCAATTTATATTGTTTACCCTGATCAAGAACAAATGTTTTGTTTTCTTTTGCTTTCTTTCTTTTTTATTAACACCTGACTGTCTCCTTCTCAAGGTCTTTCGAAAGATATACAAAACCTATTGAACTTCTAAAGTTGGGGATTAAAATTTCCTTGCTGGTGTATATGTATAGGCAGCCTATAACGGGGGAAGGGAAACCGCCATCTTGGATATTTGTTGGACTGCAACTTAACTCCTCTTGTAGTACGCATGTTGTTTGTCTTGCTATTGCATTTGCGAACCCAAAAGAAAGACTATTCTTGAATACTCGAAGCTTCTTATAAGTAAACAAGACAAAAGACAACCCAATTTGGATCTCTTTGGAACTCTAAACATGATTGATCCTTCGTCGCTATAAGAATATCTATTCCTCGAAGAGATGTAATTTTGTAACCTGTTGGCTAGCTTTTCTCGAATGACAAGTTGGCTAAGCGAGTCCAATAGCTTTGCGTGATTTAGTGGATCAAAATTTTCACGAAATAAAGTCGTTATGGAAAGTGTTAGATTAAAGCCAGCGGCATGCATTTCTTCCGTGGACTTTAACATTTTTATCAGATTAATTTAAGATGACGAATATATTTTGTCATTTATGTTTCGGTTCGACTTAAAATCGATATCTTGGGGTGTTCTGAGACGTGAATGACATTTTTTTGATTAAAAAAAAAATGGAGCAGTGAAGGCTAGGTGTAATAATGAGCCCAAGACTAATATATTCCCACGTTTACAATAAAGCTATGAAATGCTTATGCAAGTGTGATATTTTGACGCCAATAAGTGACAAAGGTGCCGCCATTAATGACGTATAGCAAAAGTCCTCCGACAGGGCTGATATGATGGTTATACGTTTGGCATAACAGCTGTTTTGTGAATTGTGACAACTTTCAACTGACTAAAGCTAGGAGTATAAACTGCAGATGACGCTGTACCCAATGGAATTTGCAGAGTTGACGAAAATGACATAAGCTTCATTGCAACCATACACTTAGGTGGGTGGGTAAGGTACACATATATTTTGGTTTAAGCTGTGATCTATTATTTTCTCCCGTGGTGAACCCAAGTACGTGTTTACAGCATTTATTAAGTTATCAACTTTTATTACAAAGTGCTGACTGGTAATGGCGTTACGAGCACATTACAGCAAATGGTAAATGCATCGTAAAGTGCATTTCACTCTTTTAATTTATTGCTCACGAGATTATTTGATTTTTTTTTTAATTTAGACTGCAAACCACAAAATAATCTACTACTTACATTATGTATAGCTATGTAACCAGTAAAGTCCCTACGGGGTATCTTTGATATCCCAGAGATTGAAACAAGTTGTTGCACCATTAGTTGAAAAGTGAGTTTTATATGTATATGTGTATGCACATTGCAATTTGAACTATCTGTTTACTAAGTGCGACATAATCTCAATGCAGCGCATGTCTGCATTTCATTAAGCTAAACTTTATCATTTGCACTTTTGTTGCACTATCACATAAAACTACATTTTGCGAATATTCTTTTTATTTAACTTTATACATCAAATTTAACGCCCGTAAACTTCAACAGTGAAGTTAAGAGCTTGTCCACGGAATGATTTCAGTTGAAGTGTTACGTTGAAGAATCCAGGACCACCATTGTACAAAGTCGCAAAACCTCCAGTTTTGCCTCGGCTTTGATCCAGGGCACGCACAGCACTGATTCTATTTCTATTAATGTAACCCTAAAAATAAAAAAAAACACAATTAAAAACCATAAATTCACTCGAAATATGTCGGAAGCCGTTGTACCTTGGGTGGATATACAACATCCTTGGATACCACGCGAAGGAATTGTGGTTTAATCACAACATATTCACGATGTAACAATCTGTCATATGGACCAACTAGACCGTAAGTTGAATTCACAGCCTGGGATGTAACAAAGCACAGAGTGACCACCAAAGCAAAGGTATAAACTCCGTAGTACTTCATTGTGAACATTTTCTTGAGCACTAATTGCACGAGTAACAGAATAATGGTTCTTGTAAGATGCCAACAGTATTAAACCTGAAGATGCTTTTATTTCATTTAGTCAGCTGTGGTGACACTGATTCATTGAGTGGTGTTTGAAGATGTTTCTTATCTTATCTTTTGGTCGGGTGAGTGATTTCCATGAAAATGATTTTATAAGTGTATTTAAACGGATTGCGGAGAAGTTAAGATCGCATTTCAATGAAGAAGACTACGCACTATGTCCATTTGTCAGATGTACCTATGCTGAGATGAAGTACAAATTGTCACATAGAAACAGAGCCACTTTCAACTTGTTTATCGCAAGCCAGCACTATAGGATGAATACATGATGATTCCTAATACCTTGAGCGTGGTATGACTTGAGCTTCAAGGCATCTAGCAGGTAGAGATAAGCTTTCGATCTTATAAAGCCAATGTATCTTAGGAAAGCAGAATCAAGTTCAAACAAGCTGGAAATGAAAGTAATGGCCATATTAGAGGTCTCAAAATTCACAAATTCGTTCTTCCAGACTATATTCCACTCATAGTTCTGAAGAGATGTTATACCTTGTAGACAAAAATAAAATTGCATAATGCCATCGTTATATCTTTTCTTCAATGAATTAGAAACTAACTTTTGGGCCGTTAAATGCAAGTTGTTTTGCAATTCACTATATAAATGTGGGTGTTCCCCCAGGTATATCTGTATTTGATGGTGAAGGGGCCTTCTGGTAGCTGACACCTCTTCCTTCCAGAAACAATACATTTAAAAACCAAATTGAAAAGTGCTACAGGGAAACCTCACAAATCCATATAATTTATCCAATTTACGTAATGTGCCCCATATTTACAATATTCTCGAGCTTCTGTTATGCGGTTCCACTTCTCTCAAAGTTTTTGCTGTGAGTATCACAAGCTTTTGCAATAAATTTCTTTGTGCAAATATTTACATTTAGCCCAGGTAGTGCAAGTACTAATTAAAATTTTTTATATAACTTCAGTTCCTCTAGTAAATAAAATTAAAAAAGCATCGGAATGAGTAGTTCTTTGTAAATACAATGATGAAATACAACTTCCGAAAATGTAAACAAAGAAATAGATCTTCATAAAACTTCTATTCATGGGCACAATGCGATTTAAAACACTTTTGCTTCAGTTAAAGCTGCAGGTCTTTCAAGGGTTGAAGTTTGTTACACATAAGTAAGTATATACTTTCGGGACATGATCTGCTTGTCTTAATTGACGATATTTTTTTTTCTTATCTAAGCTTACCTCGCCAGTGGACGTAAGCCCTTAATGTAGTTTTGCGGCAGTAACAAGTAAATGCACTTCCACTTCGGACACCTCGATGAAATAAGTTTCCAAATAAAGCTAACTCAGGCATTACAGGTGCTATGAGCTTTGGATCAACTGCAATTTAAAAAGTCGCCCCTTTGTATAGAAAACTTTAGAAGCTTGTTGTATTGTTGCGCTATGAAATGTGAAACAAGCAGTCTCTCTTAGCTGCTCAAGCTCTACTTTTCAAACAAAGGAAACATTATAAAGGAAAAATATTTCCAATTTCTCTGACGGCCGAGTGTTGTAAAAACTGTAAGCCCTTATCATTTTAAATCTAAACTTGTTTGGAGCTATTTGACTTTCCCAAAACATTTTCTGTGTTTTGGCATGGAGGACAGTAAGATAGGTGGTGTTGGTTATATTTCCCCTTTATCGCCAATTTGACATTTTGTGGTCTGCCCATTTGTCTTTTTAACAAATAGAAGGTCAAGAACTTGTTAATGTAAAGAATAGCTTCTTTTTTTTTTACTGATCATTGCTCACACAATTATCAAGGAAGCTCAACTGCAGAGATTATCTTATCTAACTTTCCAAAACACACTCAAGCTTATACTTTCAAGAATGATAGTAGGCTACTCTCCAGGTGTAGGAAGTTTCAGGAAAAATACAAGAGATCTTTTCAGATTTTCCGCTAAGTCCACAAAGCTTTATTCCTAGCACAAACCAGGGATCTATGCCTCGATGTTCAAACACTGAAATTTGCAGATTGAAAATAAGCAATATTATTTTTGAAATCACGAGTCCAAGATTAGTTATCGAGATTTGTCTAAAATGTGTATCTGTTGATTATTAGGATTCTGTTCTACTATAAAATGAAGTCGTTCATTGATTGTAATGTGTGATACTAGACACCAAGTTTCATGTAAAGTTTAACAAAATACTAAGTGTGATAATAGAGTCCACAAAGTAATCAAAAACACACAAAAATTAATAAACATTAAGACCACTTCAGTTGATTCAGTTGACACTGACGAGATTGACATACTTTTTGACCTCATTTCTCCCCTGCAAAGTTAAATATTTACATTCTTCGTCAGATTTATTATTTATTTGAGCAAATAATTTTTCAGCGATTTTTCAATACGTCAGCGTCCAAAAATCTCAACTAGGACTTTTACACTGTGCCCGCGTTGGGATTTAAATAGCATTGTTGCACCCTTCGATCCAGGACCACCAAACAGTAGCTGAGCAGTAGCTCCGTTCTTATTCATACGATCGGTTACACGAATGGCGGTGATAGTCAACGCATCCAAATCCTAAAAATTATTAAATTAATAAATAAAAATTTGAATATATTACCTACTTACTTTTTGTTTGAAAACATATTTCTTAGACACGATTACACCAACAACAAATGTTTTCGTAACCTTATCCTTAGCAAGGAGTAGATCGTTTTGACCAATTTCCCCCCACAGGTAATCGGCACCAGAGGCATATGCCGCGAATGTTGCAACAATTGCCAGGACAATAACGAACTTCATCTGCAAAATTGTAGTTATTATTATTTTGCACTTTTCAAACTTCTTCACCTTTTCACTCACATTTATTTTTTTAAGAGTTTGCGCTTAAACTGTGGTGAACAGTCTGAATGCCTAGAGAATTTATTGTCAATCAACAGCCGCTCCAAACCCAATTGATTTCTCATTATCTATGTGTTTAAATTAGCGTGTTTGTCTTGATAGCGGGTATACAGAAGCGAAAAACCTTATCGGATAGATTGCCCAAATAAAAATTGAGAACAATACCCACACCCCCTGGATTGGCGATTAGAAACTTTAATTACGAGTGCTTATCGGTTTTGTTGAATCCTGGGAATACCTTGATGATTTTTTAATCATAAACTGTCAAATTCGAAAATAGTCGCACTTTTGGAATTTGAAGTGGATATCAAATGTGCAAATTATATTTAGACGTACAGATAACAATAGAGAACAAGGGTTTGTTACTTATATATATTTTTTAATTATCGTCGAGTCTTGTTCAACAATGCCTGTTGGCGAATGCATACTTCAAATGAAGACATATCAACACTTACTGATTGATGTGCATTCGGTTCACTATCGATAGATAGATAAATTTATTCTCCTGAGGGTGAGGTGATCAAGTTCTTTTGTGAAGAACCGTGGCCGCATGTGTCACATGTGATTGATAAGTGACATGTTACGAGGCTAGATTTTAATTCTTCAGGACAGATTGACGGGCATTTTACAAAAATCTTATTCAATGCGTTTAATGAATTCATTGAATTTTCAGAAGGATTATGTATCGTACCATGTTGTCTGATCGCTTCAAGTATCTGATTTTTATTGAGATATAAAGATATGTATGTAATCGACAGACATCCGCAGTTGTTTTCGTCGGCCGAACCAAAAGAAGAAAATATTCTTGTGTAAAAACCAGTAACATGTAAGCCGTCTCTGAGAGATAATTATTGTTGTTTACTTGGGCCTTGGGACAGACATCGACGATCAATAAAATCTTCTATTGACTGATAAACTGAAAGAAGTTTACGGTCCACATACATTTCCGAAGAAGTAATTGACAATATTTTAAAAAATAAGACTTATCTGGTACGAATTAACAACATAGGTGTTTACATATGTAAAACATGGACATTTTCGGACTACACGGAGAGAGTGAACTTGGCATCACCCCACAAGCCTCGGCAAATGTTCCGGCTATCTTCAACGCCTTTTTTTGATGTCGGTGTAACCGCTCCAATAATTCGTCGTTAAATCTTCTCCGCCAAAGCCCGTCAACGAAAACTTGACAAAATATCATTTGTACGAAGAATTTTTCGCTCGAAACGGCAGAGGATTTCTTTATCCTCCTTCAATTCTTCAGCGCCATAATGTTGGGATATAGCGATTGGCAAGAGTTAATCTTCGTTTGATTTCTCATGGGATGTCCTTGTCGTCAGAAGTGATAGCAGAGCCTAGGTGGACGAAGAACCTTACTTCCTAGAAATGACCAAGGATCTCTTCATCTGCCTTTATTGGAGTCCATGCTTCAACTCCATAAAGTAGGGATAAAGCGATTAAGAAGAGTTATTCTTCGTTTGACTCCTAATGGGATGTTCTTGTCAGAAGTGGTGGAGCAACTCCTTTACTACCTCGAGCTTTAACTAGCAACTGAACGTTTACCTACTTTGTCCAATTCAAGCAGATGGAATCGTTGACTCACATCATCCATTGTAAATGGTTCATTCTGCGGGACAACGGAATTTGAATTGTCGTCGCTGTTGTGCTGTCAAGAGGAACGGATTCCCTTTCCATATCCTTGTCCATGTCTTTTGCGTCTCTTTGTACGCCTTAGTTGGGGTTTCTTTTTTGCTTTGATATCCTATTTCTACTCTGTGGTAAAACTTCCGAACCTCTCTCTATTTCCTCGATCGCACAATCATGCTCCTCTGTTTTCCATCTACGAAAACGTTGATTGTTCCTTCACTTCTGCTCATAGAGCTCTCAAGCAGCTCTGGTTCTTCTATGCACTGGCGCGCCTCCTTTTTCACTGCACGTGCTTGTCAGCATTCCTCGTCGAACCATTGCTTTCGTTGGGATGGTCGGGAGAAACCCAACTGCTCTCAGCAGTTCCTAGCAATACGTTGCGAAAAAATAAGCCTAATGTACTCGTAAGCAAGACATGTAGATCTATAAGTATTGTATAAATTGCAAGGACACAGTGGTATCGCCTCGCTCTCTCAAATCCATAAAACAAGTCCTAAGTAATTTTGATAAATTTATTTCCCATGGAGCTTCTCTGCTGTTGTGTGATTGGGCCACATAAGCCCATAGATATTTTATGCCTTCTTATTGTTTCTTTGTTGAAATATTTAAGAATACCTTTGGCTCTTGTCATGTAAATTAACGTTGGAACTATGTTTGCAACAACTTTACAATAGATCCTCTCAATTATCACGACGTTCAAAGACCATGTTTTTGTATGTTAACTAAAATAAGCTATGCTACAGTGTGATTAAACAAAAAGGTTTCTAAGCATGTATGTATTTACTAGTTTCTAGGAAATGCATCCATTATTCAAAAGTCACAAAAGAACACTCATGCCTGTCCTTTGAACGAAATTCAAATGACTTTAAAATAAAATGTATACACTCAAGGAAATGGCGCCGTGCGTCGTCGTCATTTTTTGTTGTTATAAACCTTTCAGATAAGTACGCTGGTTTTCTAAATGGAATCACGTTTTTATTGCTCATAAAAATGTTACAAACCTTTTTACAACTTAAGGTACAAAGTTCCCCTTTCTTTCGTTTGCCTCAATAAAGAGGAAGGCGAGTGGTGGTCATTAATCTATTCAACTTATCAGCTCTTCGGAAAGTGGAAATTCATAATGAAATGTATTAATCACACGGTGACTCCATTCTTAAAAGCATTTTTATTTAGTAGTTTTTTTTTCTTTTAATTTTATTTTTATTTTAATGCAACACGAAATAATCTTTGTTTAAATACACTCGTTCATCTTAAGGAGACAAGGGTGCACAGTCACTTTTAATGCAACATGATAAGGTGTTGGAGGTGAGAAGAACCAAATTTTATTATTCCATCATCGGAATGGAACCCCATTTGGAAGGTTAGTGTTTAAATTTATCAATCCAATTGCATTGTTGCTCGTCACTTGATACTTACCTTAACGTATGAACACAAACTAACCAGAATGGAACCGTCTTCCGCACAACAACTGTGGCCTTCTAAAATATTTTGAAGATGCATCAGAGGGCCTCCCTGCTGTGCAGATGGGAGTCGAACAAGCTGAAAGAATTGAGTATTTTTAAGTTTCGTTGTTGTTTTGATTTATAAATTAATTTCTACTCTTTATCACTCAGGGGGAAGGGTGGTGCACATTTTGTTTCTTATCTAGAAGCATGATAATTATGTTTCTATATACGAAAATAAACAACTTATAAGGATTGAGAAGCCACTTTATTATGTTAAACCGAATAGAAGGAAATCTGGTGTTGGAATGCGTTTCTGGCGCCGCATCCAGCGGAAGGTGTTTTTGGTTATAGCGCTGCAGATTAAATAGACTGAATTGAATGATTTACAGATATTACAGTTTAATGGTTGTTTTAGCTTAAACGATGCTTTTTCAAAGTTGATGGATGCCTTACAGGAGAAAAGTATCAGAAAATGGTATTGAAGCATGAAACACTTAGTTTGCAGACAGATACCAGACATTTAGGTACCTGCTTAGACGGAAAGCCATTTTAAGTTTGTGAAATAAAACGCATAGAAAAAGAAAAAACGGTACAACAGCATCTTGGTGAAATCAGTCGCTCGGTGCTTATGATATGTGCAGACTATGCTGCGGCTTTGAGAAGACAACCTTTCAGCATTTTAAGGTTTGAGTATTTGGCAGCAAGTTAAACACAACTTGTTCGGTCAGTGTACTTGTAATAAGCCTAATTCTCAACTTCCCTTTATAAAAGCAGCTACTGCGGCTGGTTGCTCCGAACCAATCAGCCCAGATAATTAGTTAGTCTCTGCTGTACATACGGCCAAAACTCGTCCTGTATAGAGAACTGGACGGTTTTGTCTTTGAGGCTTGGGTCAATTATGTGACATTTCCTGTTGTCTTCTCACTTTCATGCTGCTAATGTTTTCGCTCTGACAGTATCTTAGCTTGTCTTTTTGATTTCCAAGAAGTCTTCTCTTTTGCTTTTAAGCTGCAAACTGAAGAATTGAGATCAACGCTACTATAATCTATTCTTCTAGAACTCTTTTATTTATGACTCTAGAAAAATTTTGTGCCCATGATTTAATTATTCTGAGTACGGGAAAATCAACATTGCAAAATGTCCTGTTAAAGTAAGATGTAAATCTGGTCAAACGCCTCGTAATACTGTCTATCTGACTGTTTTGCGATATTACCTTCAAACTTCTATAAATCTACACTCATCCGTTACATATATACATTGTTCTCATACCTTTTTTTTGCTTTATTTTTCTAGGTGTCTAGGCATAAAGTCGCCCTTCATCGAATTCAGCAACGAAATCGAATCTCTTGCCAATACAAGCATTTCGCTGAACATAACAAAAGACGAACAGGCGTTAATGCACCAGGAAGGCTTAAAAAAATTGGGTACATTCATCAAACCGGTAGACTTGCGTGACGCAACCACAGGATTTGTGAAAGCAAATTTGACGAAAAAGGTTCCACCAACTTCGCCTGGTCGAAAGCGGGGGAATGTGAATCCGATTCAAGAGGAAATGGAACAAAAGCAAATAGTTCTTCTCGATGAGGATACCGATGAGAATGGTCTACCGGCGAGCCTAACAGAGGAAGACAGAAAATTCATTGTGCCCATGGCACTGAAAAATGTAACGCCAGATCCGAAAGCACCTCTAACATCGAGTACAACAACCACAACAACTACAACAACAACGACCACAACTGCCACTCCAGACTTTGCATCGAATATCGACGATTTAAAGAATCACATCTTATTTTTACAAAATATGACCAAGCACAATAGTAACTTTCAGAGTAAGTTTGTTGTCTTCCCAAGTCTACAAAAAGATAAAATTCCTCCATCAACTACAACAACAAGCACAACGACCACAACCACTACCGCAAGACCAGTGTTTCGATACACACCTCCAATACCGCCGCCCACAAGGCGGGCGACATTTCCATCTTACACAACATCCTCTACTTCTCGTTCTCATCAATTTGATCATTATTTCGATCACGATGATCCAATGGCGGCGATACAGCGGGAGAAGATCACCATCGTTCCTCAGGTGTTATTACTGAACGATCAAACTCCACCCGATGACAACGAGGAGGATAGTCGTCGATTGGGCGATCACAAAGACCAACGAGTAATTTACTCTAGAAGAAGAAACTTTCGTAAATCCAGCACTCCATCAAGTGTACCCACAACTACCGCCTCGACGACAACGACATCAGAAAAACCCTTTCGCAGAAATCCCAAAAGACCCAGAAACAATGGAGAAAAACGAAACAAAAATCAGCGAAAACCTTGTAAGAACCCTGATTCCCCTAAATGCCAGCGTCAAAGACGAAGGCAAGAGCAGCAGATGTTGGAGCAGCAGCATCAACAACAATACCAGCCTCCGTTTCAGCCATTTTTGCAGACAATCAACAATACTCGCAGATTTGCCGTGTCCATTGAGATTCCGGATTCATTCAAAATCAAACCGAACCAAACCACAGATGAATCTGTTGAACCGAGGCTTTCACGATCCGCAAGAAGTCATCACAAACGACGGAATATTGGTGCAAATAAATTTGTTGGCACCTATGGATCTACGTTCTACGATGCTCCAGCAAAGGACTTCATCATGTCAGGAGGACAGTTGGGACTCAACGGTCAAATGTTTTTGAACAACACTCCAAGTCCAACGGCAGCGGCTTACTCTGAACCCATTGATCTAAATCCGGATTTGTGTTACGATGTTGATGGTTTAACCTACGGCCAGAAGAAGCTTTGTGTCATGCACACAAGTGTGATGCCGGCCATAAGTCGTGGTGCCAGATCAGCCATTCAGGTATGATTTTCTTAAATAAATTTTCAAAGCATAAACATAAAATCAAAGATTTAGAGTGTAAGAGTCAACTTATCTAATTTTTTATCAAAGTGTTGCCATAAAGCTCATATAATCTCCAAAAACCTCAATTAAAGGGTGTGCCGTACCTTGGTTTTTTTTTATAGTTAGCGCGTGCTAAAGGGTTTATGACTATCCTTAAACGAACCAACCAAAGTTTGGAAATTTTGGAAAAGAAAAAACCAAACATATATTTCGTCGTCTAAAAATTTTACTGGCAACTCTGTGCCGTAGCTTTTTTCTTTTATTAATATGTTAAAACAATTAAGTCATTGAAAAATACTCGTAGCCGGAATGAGGAGCAGTTTCTAATCGTCATTTAGTAAATACAAATTGTGGACTTACTTCACTTACGCCTTTTAAATACACGTTTGCATTTCAAATACTGTATCCATTCAGTTGTCTGCTGCTCCTTTAAGTGCCAAGCCAATTCCCTGCCCCATGCAAAAGTATACTACACACTCCACTTCAGGATAATTTCCTTCTCATAGGAGCAACCAAACGCTCAGCCACTTGTACTAAGCCCCATCAAGATAAACTTTTATACAAAGGATTGGCACCTGGATAAGTGGTAACGTTTCTCGGGCACGCAAAGTGCAAAAATCAAAGAAATTGCGTACAACCAACCACCCCAGTATTTGCAGTGCTTCCTGGTTGTCAGGTTGGTACACATTTGTATGAATACAATGTGTGCCTTGAAGCTATGTTATACTATTTAGATGAAGGACAAGACTACCCACCTGTAAGGGCAGAGGATAAAATAACAATTTGCATCTTCGAAAGATCAAAAGAATTGCCCTGTTTTCATATGAAAAGAATAAAAGCCGGGGTAGCAAGGAATGTGTATACAAATAGAGGTCGTTTTGAAGCCTGAAGCCGTATGCATTTTTTCCACTAGTTGTGTGTTTGTATATTTTCCATTTCGACTTACGAAACTTAAAATCCTTCAGTTTGTGTATTATCCCATTCTTGGAACATTGAACGAGTTGAATTGCTTGCTAGGAGGGAAATAAAATTAACATGAAGCATATCATTCCGTCGTCCTTGTGATAATACTGTAGGGGTATTTCCTTCTTTTGTTAAAGTCCTTGAAAAGCTTTAGTTCATTCATATGATGTGTGCAGTAGTTTGAGAAGAATTCTAGTTTTGGAGTTTCGTTTGCAAGCTACAATTGTAAAGTAAAAATTGTTTCAAATTGAAATCACATAAATTGAGAAAGTTGAGGACATTCGTTAGACAATGCAGACAGGGTAAGTGGGGCAATTACCATTACATTACCGATTGATCTATTTTTCCAGGGCATAGGACCTATCAAAATTCTTTAGCTTCACTGCAGTCTTCTTCAATCAACTATGCAATATGTTGCCACAACATGGGTTACAAGTACACAATACCAGATTGAAGCGTCAACGCAAAGTTCTCTATAATAAGTCTATCTCGAACTTCACGGTCTGCTCTAAATCAGCCGAGGAAGTCAGTGTCTGTGTGTCTTTTCGGAAGACCCTGCATTTTCCTAGCGTCTTTTAAGCCGAAGTCACAGCCATCCGTCAGGGCACTTTATGATTAAAGAAATATAACGTGAAGATTTTGTGATTTATATCGACAGCTAAGCCGCGATCCGCGATCAGAATTATTGTATCCAGCACATAAGAATAGACTCTAGGTCAGTGAAGGACTGCCCCACGTGTCTCTGACTGGTACAATGTCACACTCTGTTTTGTCATTCCAGGCTGATATGCGGCTGATGAATTAAACAGGCAGTAGAAATCTTGACCATGTCGAAAGGCATATGTCTTTTATAAAGCATCTGATTTACACCAATGCTCTGCCAAAACGAATCACAGATGGCAAAATTTTGAAAATTGCAACAATGCTAGGCTTATCCTTGATTTTAAAGAACGAAAGCGTTAATTCGACAAAAAAGAGATTAGTTCTTCAACGATTTAAATAATCTTAGCTGCCGTAAGTAGATTAAGGTTCCCAACCCATTTCATTTAAGTGAACCTAAGTCTTTTCAGAGGACCACACAAATCGAGTCGAAAACTAAGATTTTTATGTAGGCCTTAGAAATATTTACACAAAACCTTTCTCTATCTCTTTTTATTCATCTATTAATAAGAGAAATCGGATTGGCTCCTACAATCTGATATGTATTTCCTTTCTTTGAACGAAACATAATTTGCGAAAGAGATACAATCGCAAAGCCACATAACCCGGAAGTTTCTGCTTAATGTATTCCGCAGAAGTGTTGGCTAGTTATCAAATCAATAAAGTCTAATGATTTAATTATCTTAAAAGGCTCCGAAGATGCTTTGTAAGTTAAGCTAGATAATGAATTCTTATCTAATGGTTCTTTATACATATGCACATACATAGATAGCTTTAGGAGGATATAAGCACAATCAACTCATCAATAGACCAAAAAAGGTCATACAATACTTTACATGTGCATGCTTGCGACAATATCATTTTAATCATCTTCCAAAACCTAATTATAATTACAAATCAAATGCTATGCAATAGATTGCTGATTCAATCGAAACGGCAGACATGGGTACATGCAGTACGTCACCAATGCAACTGCTGTCGCAGTAACCTCAATTAAGAGTAAATCCAAAAGGAAAACAAAATCCAGATCTTCACCGCGTAGCACACTCCCTTTTTTGACTTTTTTCAATATAGATTAACCCCGAGACCGAGAAAGAGCGATGCACGTTCGCCTCAATTAAATTCCTCGTGAGTTGAGTCTCCCTCTCCGCTGCATTTGCACTGATGCAGTCTGTGATTATGATTTATTCCATGATATCGCAAAGTGCCACATGCGACTCATAATACCACCGCCACGAGCACCATTAGAACTGAGATGGAGACTTGGAACCACCGCAGTCGTTTGGGACTGAGAGTAACATGGCCCAGCGTTCTACGGTTTCATCGTCATCGTGAAGTTATTTGCTGCACACTTTCAAAAAAAGAAGTTGCAATGTCATTTGTTGCGCTCTTCATTGGAGAAGCCTCTTCGGTCTTCGTCTGCAATTCGTTTGGAGAACTTTACACATTTGTAAATGTCTCATTGTCCTTTTCGCATATGTACGTATGTGTGCGCTTTGGAGATGGTTCTCTGGTCCGTCTATCTGTCTGTCTACTTGTTTGTTTGCTTACTTTTAGCAGCGCCGCGTGCTGTTTGTCGTCATTCCGGACAAGGGACATAAATCATTTTGTTCAGTCATTAAATCGCCATTACAACATTGAACTTGTAGAAGTACATAGAGTAGATGCAGTAACGTTACAAAAAAACTTTTGTTTGCATTGTGAATTTGAAATAGATTTCTCTCCCTCGAGAAAACTTTTACGGGGGGAGTCCGTCTTGTTTGAAGTGGTTGCGGTTTTTTTTAAGCCGCCTTATAGCCTGGATATTTTTGTTGTTGTTATTATCATGTTCCTGTGCTCCCAAGTTGAATCGTGATAGTTAGCCGGGTACACTTTGATGTCAACTAATTAATAAAAATAAATAGTCTGTCCTGGTTAACATCTCTAAGGACAAAGGCTTTGCTTAATAGGCTTTGCGATTGTTTTTTGACAGTTTGACACTTAGTGGGAATACCTTTTGGATTTGTTAGAGATACGTATTCGCCGTGGTTTGGTGGGTTAAATTGCATGCAAAGCGAATCCCAACAAAAACCTAACATTTTATGATACCACCTTCTCGCAACCCTCTATCACAACCAAAAAGTGATTTTGATTCCTAAGCCTTCGAAGAAATAGTCTTCCAGGACTTTTTTTTTCTTCCCGGAGATATGACAGGGCAACACACAGAAGATAGGTTGTAATTTCTTCTTCGAATTTTTTTTAGAAATCAACTCGAAAGAATAGGTATTAAATAAATAAATTGTTAGTGTGTTATGGTAGATGATAAATCGGAATCCTTTGAAATCATAAAAGCCTTCTAAGTTCAATGGTTTTGTAAGATAGAAATGACTTCAAAATACACTCTTCACCTTTCCATTAGTAAGTTTTGAAGGAATGTGTATGTAGGATATTATTAAATGGAGAAGATTTTCTATCAAAAGTCTGCGTGTTTACGATAAAGTTTGAAGAAAAAGTGAATTCCCAACTTGGTAGTAGAAGCTATCGCATACCATACATGTATACTCAACGTGCTTGCGAAATGGGAGGCAAGCTCTAAACAATGAACACTATGAACAAAGTACATAAATTCATAATAAGCTAACCCATATAACAAATATTTGCTATACAAACATTTCCAAAGCGTATTTCAACCCCAATAACGTTGATCGGCATAATTATGCTGCTCCTTGTGCTCGTCATCAGTCGACGGAACGCGCAACAAACACAAACAATAAGCTAGTGACACTGCAAGGGTGCCCAACACCTTCGAACTTGAGCATTTATTGATTTTGTCTTTAAATTGTAGTTTAATGACGGGCTTTGTTGGGCGGATGGTGTGCGTGTAGTACACCACACCGAGGGTTAAAGAAACAACCTTCCTCTGTTCGAACAGAAGGTGTATGAATGCTTGCATTGCATTACGGGTACCAATTTGTTTTGCAAATTGGCATTTTAATTCGATTTTGTATCCCCTAGCTGAGCAAATAATTCCGTCTAGCATAGATAAGAATACAAAGAAACTGTTCCTCGGCAGTGAATGCAGGTGGAGATTTATTGGAGATCTGTGTGTCTGCTATCTTTTGGGACCTTCGAATCCGGACACCCAAGTTATTTTACGATCGATTTTTTATTGCATTTTAGTTTTTTTTTTAGATTAGCTCCTTCTTTTTATGATCAAATATGAGATTTACAGCGCTCGAATGTCCAACACGGAGTTACTAGAACATAGAAACTGAATAGTATTTGAAAAATAAAACAGAATAAAGGGTTTGACATTGAAAATTGATATGGGCTCTGAAATAGGATGATTCTATTCATCGCAGACTAACTGGACCACCCCTAATATGCTGACCATCACAATAAATGGCATTAAAACGCAGATAACAGAGCATGCTACAGTGTCTTTTATAATCAACATCCGGCTGAAGTTGTTTAATGACACCATCCGACATTGAGTCAGGCAATTAAGTTGAAATTAACAAATAACTTGCGACCGTATATCGTGCTGCGAAGAAACATTATAACTTGTATGCAGATCTTTTTATTAACTAATAACTTTTTTAGTTTTAATAATTATGTTTTCTTTGTCAGTTAGTTAAGGATGTCCGAGTTGAATGACATTGACAGCGTGCTTCTTCTTAACAAATACAAATATTTAGCGCGACTGTCCGCAGAAAGCCAATGCGTTGTTGCTTCTCCTAACCATTTGGCACGAAATGGCATCTCCGAATGCGGGATTGATGAGCTTTTTTATAACAAATTGTATTTTCGGAAGTTTGTCGCTTAGCGAAGCGCTTAGTAAAGCAGTATGAGAAACAAGTAACAAGGCGTTTGACAGTGACTTTGGTTTCCATTAAAGCTTATAACAAAGCCTATGTATTTAAATGGTTTTTACATTGTTAATGGTTCGCCTTTGAAGTGCAGCACTTTATGTGGACCATAAATTTCTGATTTGCGAATGTTCATTATCAAGCTTTTGCTCTTTATAGCCAGTTATTCATCTAGTTTAGGCTCTCGTTCCAGTGCGCCCACTTCGACAAGTACTTTCCCAGTATGTTCGGCTAGACTTTTTATTGGTGTGATATTTTCATGATACATTATCCCGAATACATGCGGTATATTGCTCCAGTACCTACCGTCTAAAGTTTGAGTGTATGGTATGAAAGTTTTCTCGGCACTCGATCGAATGCATTTTGAAGATCTATTGAACGTCATATGTAATCCTGTGTGGTACTTTGGAGTTTTGCAATTTCAATCTGTACATTTTGTATTGAATCCAATGTGTGCGATTTTGCTAAGCCGCTTCGGGACTACCCTTGCCATTGTTGTGAGCCACGGAGGCAACTTCGGTGTAGGTGAGGAAGACGGCGGCACGCTTGTCGTTGCTCGGCACAGCTCGTCGGACGGGGGTAGTTCTTGTCAACCCCACCTTGCACCACCTGCTCAGCACACAAAATTTCGTGCCTTTCATGCTAGCTAGAAGAAGAAGAAGTTTCCTAATACCCTAAATTGACGTCAGACGGACAGAGAAGAAAGAAAGGGAAGAAAGGATCCTTTGTCCAAGGACCTATGCCAATACCCGAGAGAAAAACAGAAAGACAGCCCACAGCTTTAGAGTGTGGGATATCTATTTGATACATCGATATTTCTCACGACCCCCTTATCTTTAAAGATGAAGAATTTGTAGCATTTCACCAGATGTAAAGGTAATTTTATGAAAAACTTCATCAGATTTCATCTGAACCAGTTGATTTCCATTCTTAATTTTTAATACGTTCTTTGAAAAGAAAATTACATGCGTTTTAAATTTTCAACAAGTAGGTATAGATTTAACCTCACTTTTCCACCTGTATTTGGAATGACGTCTGTTTCTAAAAAAAAATAGAAAATAAATAAATGAAAATAAATTTTACACCTAAGGTAAGCTTTCAGTTGGTGAAGCAACAGTTATTCTCATTCCTTCCTTAAATATACGAGGATTGCATATAATATTTGTCAAAAAAGATGTCACCCCTTGAATGCATGTCATGCTAAAATACCAACTCTAACTGCTATTTTTTCCCTACCTTTTCGACTTCCATGAACGTCTAACCCTTTTGTGAGTGGTTTTCATAAAATAACGATTTGTATCCAAACCACAGCCATACCAAATGTACATATGTATAGTAGGTATGTGGCAGCATATCAACAGTGCCACTTGCAGTAGCTAAGTATTCGGTGACTGCTGTCAGTCTTCTGCACTGACCAACATTGAAAAGGATACACTTTTGAGGTCTTCCTTCACAAAAAAGGAAACCTTTATGTGGGTGCACACACAGATGCTAATGCAAATACTACAACTAGGCATACTTCATCCCCTGCATGCAATTTGTACGTTATTGTATGCAAAGTGCAGGAAAAGACCTCCCACTGTTCGTTGCACGCGATTACAATCGCAATATTCGTTAGGGGATGATTTCTGTACTAACCCTTGCCATGCAAGCCACCTATTCAATTGGAAAATTTAAATTTAAATTCAAATTAGTCGCCGATATGCAATTACAATTGCCAATATAAAGGATGGTGCTGCTGCACTCGTTCAGTTTTGGTTTTGCAAGCTTTTCTATTTTTTCGGGCGTAAATCCTTTCCTTGTGCGTGTGTGCACACAAATATTTTAATTCGATTGTTTGTGGAGCGAAACATTCGCTCTCGCTGGAGGGTGGCGAGAAGCAAAAAATTGAAGTTCAATGTTTCCATTGTTAGGTAACAAGAATGGATGATTGTGTAACACAAGTACGTGCATGCAAATGTATGAACGAATGTTTGTATGTACATGTATGCACATTTAAATTGGAACTTTATATGTCTGTTTCTGTTTTAATCCAAATGGATTTTCCACAGAAGTCACTAGGTAGATTGCGGGTAAAATGTACACCTGGTTGAAATCCCAAATGATTTTAATTAAACCTGCAGAAAAAACAACGTACTCGTTAATTAGTTAATTCTTTTTATTGGACGATTGAAGGGTGATTTTTGTCTTTACATGTGATTATTCGTGCTTATTTGATTTCATTGACATTCTTTTATTATTTATTTTAATTACAGGAATGCCAATACCAGTTTAAAAATCGTCGATGGAACTGTAGCACAACAGATGACAACACCGTATTCGGTCCAATGTCAAGTTTAGGTAAGTAGGACGAGGTTATATGGTGCCTAAGTAAAACAGACTTTTGACAAATGTAATCGGTTCTGTGGTTGCCATGGCTTAGTTGTAAGTGCGTTGGACTGCTGAGCGAGAGGACACAAGTTCGATCCTCAAAACCAACAAACGTTTTTTCGCGGCACCACCTCTTCGCAGGCATGACAATCCTGCAAGAGTATAATCTGTCATGAAAAAGCTTCTTAATCCGCCGCCGTTCGGAGTCGGTAATAAAACTGTAGGTGCGAACAAATATAACACGCACAACATGAATCGTTGTATGTATGAGAAAGAATATTCTTTGTACAAAACATAAAACACAGTAAACCAAAGTTTGATTTTCTACAACGAAGCAAAATATTTGAGTCTTATTATGGTACCACTTGTCTAGGACAAAACAGATTTGGTCGCGCTGGCGTAAAAACACTCTTAACATATTGCATGGCAATGCAACAATAGATGTCTTCGCTGTCTCATAGGCAAGCATGCAACAAGGCAGGATTTTTGTAGAAGCTGTAAGGAAAAAGAAGAGAACAAAACTATTCTCCCTCTTCATTGGGAGCCTTCCAACATAATGGTCTAATGAGCACAGATGTCAGAAACTTCCTTTCCAATTGGTTCAACGAGTAGGTAAAAAGAATCTTTCCAAGATCCATGTAATATCACAATGGATTTATCAATGATTTAGGTGTGCAGCCACTTCAACCTTACCTAACCTAGTGACGACGTTCTTTGCAATAATCCACTACATATGCATGTACTTATATAAATTCTAAAATCTATTCGTTTTAGAAACCATCGATTGATTTTCAGTTCAGTTTACTTTTTCAATACTACCTCTTCATCATGTTGATTTCGGATTTCAAAATGCGTTGTAAAAACATAACAAATGGTATTCAAATATTCATCGATTCGATAAACTGCTTCCTCTGCATAGAAAACAAACTGAAATTGCACACCACACAAAGAACCCGTATATGTATCAGTGAAATCGGTTTTTGGCTCCTTAAGTCTTCTTTGGTGTAATCCATCAGTGCCGAAGTAATCATATCACTTTTCTCTTTATGCACACATCTGATCTGATAATCTCTTCCCCTCTTCATCGAATTTCAATTTCAGTCATCATCAGTTTTCTAGCATCGCCTCCTCAAATCAATCGTCAAAATCTACCGACATTCGCATGCAAACACTTTGGTCTTGTCAGTCAGAGAAATCCTTAAACAAACCTCAGATTGAAGTCGACCGGCTAAGCACTAAAATCGGAAAATCCACTCGAAAATGAAAATACACGGAAAATAGCACATACTCGTACCGTGATTCTTGTGCGCTCACCCAACATGCACACACTTTCGCATAGTAACCACCACATTTATTCATCCCCTGGGAACAACATCTGCACCATTGGCAGGCAGCCACAAAAAAGAGCACCTCCTGGATTCACTTAACCATCCACTGGATTTCTTTTTTTCTCATTTGATTTCAATGCAAATGCTGAACCCTGTCCGGGTATTGATTACGATCTCTGAATTTGAGTTTGAATCCTTCGACGGAATTGTCAAAAACAAAATTAAAAAATAAAAATAAACTTGAAGCAAATCCATTATCGTCATTTCCCATAGGGTGCGGCAACGGTTTTAACTGAACTAATATTTGAATACGAGCGCAACGTTTTGTTTGCGATAGCCTAACCCCCAGTGATTTTCGGTTTTGACCGTTTCCTATTTAATATTCAAAATTTTGGTTACGTGTCGTGGGGCGAGCTTCCCCCATTATTATTGCTGGTGGTCGAGTTGTCGTACATAAGTCCTCTTAACAAGAGAAGCTTGGCGCGCGGATGCGTTAGAAGGAAAATCTTGATTTAATGATTGCTCCCCCGTTAAGGATTAGATAAATTATATGCGGGTGCCAGTTGTTGGTTTTGCCTGTATGACTAGACTATGTGGATTTGAACCGGGAACGAAATTTGAAGAGCTTTGTGTAAACCAAAGTTTATTGGGGATCACGCGCATGAAAAGGGTTTTAATGCTTGGGTGAAATTAAAAGATTTATGAATGGAGTTTTGACGATGGGTTCTTGTTGATTAGTATACGTTTAATTGTGGTATGCCATAGAAGGGGTACTACTTCAAATTCAAATGCTCATACGAGCATGAAGGGAAAGATCTATAATTTAGTTAGGTGGATGCTTGTTGTTGTTCTTGGTCTAAGGATTCTTAAAAACATTTGAATGAATTTTCTAGTATGATGCCTTTGATAGGGCTAAGTCATACTTAGCAACTAATGGTTCAAACATAAACTCCTGTATCTTTCCACAAAACCACAAAATCTCAAATGCACTTGGAATGATTCCTAGTGTCTTTCAGGCTGAATTGAGAGTAAGGTTGCAACCATCAATGTATCTACCCACTCAAGAAAAGACTGTACTTAAAGCACTGAATTCCCATTATCTCGCTGGCCAACAAGCCAGAAATGATTCCACTAAAATTACGTGCTTTTACCAATATTTTTAAGGAACACTTGGAACGCATTCGAACTGCATACTTAAATTAGGAACGTAATGCCCTTCTTTTGTTGTGACTTTGAAAGCAAAACCAAACCGATTCTAAAATTGGCTTAACAACTCCATGAAAGATTTCAGCAGATGTTCGACGTCGACCGTTAGGTAAGATTAGGTAAGGTGAGTATCCCTGGAAGGGACACGGTCAGTCGAAAAAGTCGATCGATTATGATGACATTTATTCAAGACCCCCTCAGATTCGACTATATAACCAACTTTACGGATAAATATTGGTCTAGTAGAAAGTAAATTTGTTAATTAATTTAAAAAGCAAAGTTCTGTTACGCAATAGTTCCAATTAAAACTTTTAACTCAATTAATTGTCTGAATAATATAGACCTTGCTATATCTAATTTTCACTTTTCCCATCCTATCCAAAGATTAAAGCGAAAAGCTTAACAAACATCACCGTCATTCTGGTTCATTAGCAACGTTAAATTCAATTAAAAAGTACACCACAATAAAATCACTAAACTCCTCAAGTAAGTGTACACAAGTAATTCTATCCACCGCCATCTGCTCCCAGGAGTTAACATTTCTGTTTTTTTTTTTTTTTCATATACCTAAATATAAATCCTTTATACCTTAAATAAACGATGAAATGGGACATTGGACCACCATCAATGTGGCCCTCAGCAATTGAATTGGATGCTTGGCAAGGTAACCAAGGTATCAAGTAGAAGCAGCAGCAGCATCGAACCAAAAACCCAACAACGACTGTTGCTTAAGGATATTTTTATTAACATCCTCCGCCGCCACCAGCAATGGGAGCAGTGCCCACAGGAAAAGTTTCGCCATCGACCGACTGTATAAGTTACCTATACCTAAGTAGAGTTTCATTCATTCAATTTTTGTGAGTGAACAAGTGAGAGTACAGTAATGGGAGTGTTGGGTGGTATAGGGACTCAGTATAATGGTTGTTATCCTTTTCTCCAATAACCATAAGAGGATTACTTACGCTTCGACAATCTTAACATGGCATTCGGAACGATGCGCTCATTGAAAGCTTTTGTCTTCGTATTTCCTTTATTTTTGGCTATTTACAACTGTAGTGCAGTATATCCCAGAGGATGCTCTTGATGTACATATATATTTTTGGATTCGTGTAAGTAGAGGGTGGCGTTAAGTGAAATAAGCTAAACACACTACAAAACGCCTTCCTATCTCATAAATGATCACCCTGTTCTAACTAAAATTTTCATGATGCGGTAATTACTTTTTGATTTCCCAAAGAATGAAACACATTAACCAAACACCGTTGATGCTAATCCAACAGCAACCTTACAACAAACGAGCTTCTATTTAATTATTCAAACATTATCATGTGCAAAATTAACGTACAAAACAAGTAACGTAGTTTCTTATCAGGATGAGGGCCAGCATCCCCTCCAGCCAGTTATTCCATTGCGTCGTATATTTCAAAGTCATCCGTTTCATCTGACAGGGAATTAAATTAAATTTTTGGAAAGGGGTGTTCGGAACGCATTTCGCCATTTAAGAAGACCTATACACGGTACCGCCTTGTTCCCCCTTATTCTAGAAAAGGAAATGTAATAAATGTGCACTAATTTACCAATTTGTTGCGGTTTACAGTTATGATGACGATTCCCTATCTTTGTGGGCTTACAGAGAAGCCATCTCTCTTTGTTTTAAATGGAGGCTTACACAATGTCAGAGGCCATGGCAGGGTTTCCCCCAGAACAAAGGGTGGATTCTGTCTAATCGCCCATTATAGAGTCGTAAAAATGAGGTGGCGAGACGAGGTTGCTGAAAAATCTCGGTATACATGCATATCGTACTCGTACACTTCTGGTTTTGCTGTGCTTACAAGGACGTCGCTTCGATGGTATGGTTAGTGTGTGTGTCAGATACGACCCTGCCGCGTGACAATTGTCATGAGGACGCGGGTAGCATTGGGAAACATAAAAGAATATCCTTCATGTGAATGAACAATGAACACAGTTGCAAATGTTGTTAAGTGGAACAAAGCGGCGTAAAAAGGTAATCCTGGTGCATTTGCTTTTATTTTGTTTTGGTTCTGATTGTGCATTGATTGTATGTTTTTATGCCCGTTAAGAGAGAGAAAGAGATGTATAGACTAGAAATTTGAATATGAACCTCATCCATCCGACTACGTCTAACGAACCTTAATCTGGTATTCAAAAGTTTAAACCTGTTTTCATACATTTTGTTGTCTTCTAATGGAGTAATTTCCGACCAAAACCTTTTTTGCTTGACTCGTAGTGGAAAATCCAGCTTTTGATTAACTTTAATCAGTCCTGTTCTCACAAAAGCTTGCCGAAATTCGGTTTCCGTGCACCTTTGTTACAAATGCAATTTGAACTAGTTTAAGGTTACCTAGTGAAAAAAAATAAAAAAACAAACAAAAAGTACCGATATGCTTTTTGACTCCATCAACTACAACTCAAATAAGTCAAAAGGGCTTTAACCAATTTTTTATTTTTTTTTGACATTAGGCTCCAGGCCCAATCCGGTGGGACTAGGTTGACGGTAAAAACCCATTATATAGGGCAACACTCAAAACTCTGCGTAAAGACATTTACACAAACTATATATATATTTAAAACCTCTTAGAAAGTTCCTTTGTTCCAAGACCATAAAATCCTTTCAAACTTCACCACAGGAATGTCCTTCTTTATTTTTAAATAACTTTTAAGTAGTTTGGAATTTTAGTTAATGATTTTGATGGGCGGTGGTATGCAAAAATATATACTTAGTGTCTATAAGGTTGACTTAACTTGTCCAACTCATGACAGCGCTAATATTGACAACCCCAAGCAGTACTTTAAAAACTCTTCAAAGTTATACATACTCGTACATACTATAATAACAAAATTTCATTCTCTCCCTTTTAGGATCTCCTGAAATGGCATTCATTCACGCTTTGGCCTCTGCAACTGTTACCAGCTTCATAGCGCGCGCCTGTCGTGATGGACAGCTGGCATCGTGTGGGTGCTCACGCGGTACTCGCCCAAGGCAACTGCATGACGACTGGGCGTGGGGCGGATGCGGTGATGATTTGGAATACGCTTACAAGTGAGTAAAATAAACCAAAGCTAGAGGAGTGTGAGTGAAGAATCCTTTCTGTGCACATGTACTTTACACATACCCTTGCGCTTAACGTTATCAATTTATCGCCTTGAATCTGAAAACGAGACTGCCGCCATATGGCTTTACGGCCTTCCGGGGTTTCACCGCCTCCGTGCCGCTCCCAAAGGAACTTTGCACCTTTTCAACGTCTGATTGGATGGGGGGTGCTTATTTGTGTTCGAGACGGCTGACCTAATCCATTATGTAAATTGTACAAAACAACAGTGCCAGTCCTCCTCCGCTGTCTAGGAGGGCACAAACAACATTGACCCAAGCAATTTTCGCTTGCGTTCTCTAATACACTTTATTTGATTTTACCCCAAAGGATAATGGAGGGTTGTTATGTAATTACAACGGCCTTTTATTTTTTCCTTCCCCTGGATAAGTTGATGGGGCTCCAACAACGGAAACAAACAAACGACAGGATAACAGAGTGTAGAGGACACCAAACAAAAACAACTCTCTGCGATGATGACGACGACAAAGGATGCTCGTATTTACATAATGAGATTGTTCACTTCTGTGGTCGTGTGGTTGTTACGATTTTCCACTTTTTTTGTTTTCAGCGGTTTTGGGGTGGTGTACTTCAAAATTGAAAGTGATACGAGGACGCCGATTGGTAGAGGGTGGTGGTGATGACGGCGGTGGGGATGGGGGTCAACACGGTCGGCAAGTGCAAAATTATTCAAGCCCGAAAATATGCAATCATTTACAAGCACTACGCACGAATCGTGGGTTAAAATCTATGCGAAGTTATTGTTTCCAGTCGGAAATTTGAATAATTCGGCTTAACTCCTCCCAAGGATAATGTGCATGTTTGTGTATATGTGGGAAAAAATTCGCCATGTTATAATTCGAAGGGTGCATAAATTATTTAGGCGGGCTTAGTGTGCAGGAAAGAGAGACTCATCCATCATGTTCGAAAATATACGTCAGCCAATGGATTTAAATCATAATTTTGAACTCTTGCAGTCTAGCCTCTGTCCGCGGCGGAAGATGATGGTATCCAGTGCACAGAAGAGGGTAATTCGCAAAAAAAAAATATCATTTTTACGGTCTGTGAGTTGTCAGTGATTTATTTGCGTGCTGTCCATAGAATTGCTTCACTCTAATTGATTAGTCTTCATGTGGACTTCCTGATGAAGACTTGTTGAATGCGTCGTAAAAGTCCACTTGGTCTAAAGCGATTGGCATTTACTTGTCTATGCAGACATGCTTGCATCATCAATTCATTGACATGCGATCAATTTAATTGAAACTACTGCTGGAGTTGTGCTGAGAGTATTCTTGACGTCAGACTGTATGTATGTATTCGAATGGCAATATTCCGTGCAATGTGTGCGCCTATCATCCATCAATTATTATAAGATTCGTACTAGGTTGCAAATAAGCAAATCATCCTCACCGCAGCTATAAAACTTTCACACATATACATATACATATGTAACTTTGGAAAAAGCAATTGAAACGTTGCATCACAGTGTCGAATTCAATTGCCTAACGAAGGCATAATGGGAGGCGATGTGAAACGTTGGTCACATACGATTACAGCTTTGCAAAGTTTTTTAAGTAAATATAGATTGTGGAAGGTCTAATGATCAAATATACAACCTCAAACGAGTTTTGAATTTCACGAGGTGGGTGTTTTCAACTCCCCCGGAGGTATATGCCTTTGGAATATTCTCTCTTAAAGCCGAACAAGAGAAGTAGGACTAATAAGTGAACTGAACAAACCTTGCCAATAACATGTTGCAGGTATCTTCCTCCTGTTAAAACTTCATCTGGAAAACGAAGAAAGCTCGACCTCTTATGATTGGGTAAGATTTGCCTTGTTGCAAATAAGAATAGAACTTTTAAAGATTTTCTCGAATTTCCCGTGGAGGACGCAAACCGTCCATAGAATTTTCTTAATAAATGGCTCGCATGTGACACACGTTCATTTACCCTTAAATAGGTACATCATATAAATTAGTACTAAAATCAAAACACGGTTTTGTTTTAACAAATAAGAGAATCTTCTGCTTATAAGGGGAATATCACGTTTACTACGATTAATAAATTCCTTTATTCGGTCATCGAAGTACATAACATACTACAAACTCAATTAAATTATGTCCTATCTACCAGTTCAAACAAATAGTTAATGCGAATGAAAAAGGAGGAGAAATTAAATGTACTTTAGCATAGCAACTATGCTTTCATTGTACAACGTGTTCGATGTTCTATCAAAAGTTCTCCTACTAGACATTCTTTTCGCCTGGTAAAGGAACATTTTGCAAATAAAAGTTAGGTGCTTAGGAGAGTTTTCAGAGAAAAAGAGCGAAATGCCAACAAAGCGCACAACTGAAATTGAACTCAAGGATATTTTTCTCTTTCAATCTATTCACTGTGGTGCGAAACTTTTCTACTCACGCTCAATACTCGTAAATTTAACCTAACGTCCTTCGGGTGAAGCTGCTCTACTGGCAACACATGTTTTTGAAATTCCATACAAAAAACCAAACAACTTAATGAGAAAATAATTATCCTGTGGTTTCCTTCCCGGGATAGTATACACTCCACCACGTCTAGACAAGTTGCACCACAAAAAAAAAAATTGGAGGAAAGATTAAATTCATGTTAAGTTTTGGACAGAGGCGCGTATGGTGTACACGTTAACAGGAGAGCATGTGCAGGTAAAGGAAATTCCTTGAAACATTCCATGCATTTTATGATTTCGAAAGAAGAAATATCTGTCTGCCGCTCTGGATTCCTGGTAAACATAAAACGGAGCCGATCAAATCTTGCCAGTTAGGAAATCGGATTTAATTTCATTTGTTCCTCTCTTGCAAAATCTGGGCAACATTAGAGGAAATAAATCAGTGGTAGCTGTGTGTGTATGGAAGGTTAAGAGAAAAAAGCCGTTTGTGTTATGTTGCCAGCATGCGGAGACTGGGCGCACAGAAAAATTCACAGGCTTCCCTTTACGAGTATCCACTCGTACACTTTCTATTCGTGAGCGAGGTACATGTTTTACAGAAAACTTAGGAATGCGGCTGCAAACTACCAGTCCTGTGATCCGGTGTAGAGAAAATTCGAAAGTGGAAAAGGAATTTTTGGCGCAAAAAGTTGTGGCCGTGCTTCGTTCGTGTATCTACTCTTGTTTGTTAAACAAAGAGTGTAGTCGTTATTGCCTCGCAGCTACTGTTACTTAAGTGGTTCTTGTATGTAAATTTAAGAACACGCAATCTCTTACCACCCCTAAGCTAAACATTTTCATATTTTAGTCGGAAACTTTTTATATAGCTGATTATGGAAGTGATTGTTTGTGGTGTCAATCCTGCTTAAGCTTTCACAGAATTGTAAGGGTGAATTGGGGGAAACGTACACGACTTTATGATTAGATTTGTTGACTTCATATAAGTGTATGTACGTTCTTTCGCGTCAAGAATTCTTTGACAGCTCTAACGCATTAAACAAACAAAATGAAAACATATGCGTGCGTGTGCACTTGTATAGGCATTGTACTAGCACGTTTACAAAGTTACAAATATCCTTCATGTATATCTATATACTTTTTCGTTCGTATTCATGAATATGTGCGTACGTTTGGCATGCATCCCTGTTTGTTTTTACCATTACATGCGACTTTTATTCACGTTTTTAAGTGGAGTCTGCTTTTAAAATTAAGGAAGATCGAAGTCGAGGAGGAACGTCAGGATCGTGCTTGCAATTAAACGGTTGGCTGTTTCTGACCCGTTGAATCCCCTCCCGAAGTTAATTGCCTGCTTTGTACTATGGCGAGATATATGCACTATATGTGCTCTGCAGTTTTTTTTTTATCTTCCAAGCACATTTGAGGAAGTTATGATTGTTTTTATTAAAGTCGAGTGAGCAATGTTGAATGAGGGGTTAACGGATTTTTTTTGCAATACGAAATCCACTAGTTGAGTTACCTATGAACGTTCATTTTAAATGCTTGTGGGTTGTAGTATTAAAGAGACATACAGCTGTCTCGATCATTTCGCATTCATGTTATAGAACTGAAGAAGGTAAGGTTCGATTAAAGTGGCTGCCAACTAAAGACTAAGAAAATAGTTCCCAGTACTGTCACATCAGAAAATAGGTTTTATCGTTAACTGATGAGCAGTTGAACTATATTGCGGATGAGGTACTGTTTGGGCCTTAAATAACATATTATAACCGGCTAAGACTATGCTTCTTCAGAAATTAGTCTTATTTCTGTCGAGAAATCCAAAAGTAAAACCTTGCCAATAAGTTATGTCTACACATACCAAATCCAAATAACACAGCCCAACTTTTTATTCATATAACGTTCCATAAGGACAGCATAAATCCACCCGCTTGCTTGCATTTTCATAAGACGTTCTTGATTAACGACATGACGAGCACACGATAAATTCCTCTCAAAGAATTTCATGCACATCTTTGCTCCTATTGCGCTCCCTGAAGCAATGCACGATAAAACTGTAATATTTATTTTAATAAAGCACACTTTCATTATTCCCTTATTTCCTTTACAGGTTCTCCCAAGATTTCATCGACATCAGGGAAAAGGAACGCAAACGAGGCACCCGTGGTCTTGCATCAGGTCCACGAATAAAAAATGATGAAAAATCTCCGGACAAATCACCACCCTCCTCAACTTACCAGGAAACAAATATCACAGCAACAGATGCTGTTGATACCTCCCCCAATGATGGTGCAGGGGGAATACGAGCAGCCGAACAACAAAATGGTACAACGTTACGTTCCTTGCAAGATGGACATGCCAATATAACTGTCAATGTCGATAGTGATAATAAAAATAGCAGCAGCAGCTCCTACTCAGCAGGATCTTCGTCTTCCAGTTCCTCAGTTAACAAAGACAACACCGAACGAGAAGAGGACAGCACGGAAACAGGCAGTCGCTTCAAGCCAGAAGATTTATTAGAATTGCAGGAAAGGATAACAAAGGAGATTCTCAATTCGAAATTACAAGAGAAGGAAATGCTAGAATTACAGGTAAAGCTTGTGAAAGGAGAGAACTTTTCTTTATTAGCATTCTCGTTTGCTTTTACCTATTTTTTGACAACCGATGACAACGGAAAGCATGTCAGCAGCGAGGTGCCTTTTGATGGAACGATGCAGACTGATGTTGTTTGCGCGCGTCGTCACTCACAACGGACCCAATTTCAAATTAAAAAGTTGGGTCCTGTAACTTTTATTCATTATGGGTGGGAGGGGGGCGCAACTTTTCCCAAACACATCTTAATTCGACAGCTTAACAAGAATATTTTTGTTTGTGTGTGTCCTTTGAACAGGAAAAAATCAACCGGGAGATATTAAATTCGAAGGTATTCAGTTTGGATCACTACGCCTCCATGTACGGCAAAAAGAAGAAGAACCAGCGAGCGGTGAACAACATGGGAACCGGTGGCAGTAATATGATGGGAGTTATGCCTAATGGGGGTGGCGCTGGTCCCGGTCGATTGAAAAATGTAATGTCGGCGAAAGCACGAAGTTTAATGAATCTGCACAATAACGAAGCCGGCCGAAGGGTAAGTTTTTGATTGATTCATCTTTTAAAGCGGAAGTTTCAATGTTTTTGGATTTGGGCTACACCCAGTATTGATATTTATTGTAATACATTAAAGTTAAGGTGGTAGATAACGCTGACATTTAAGCGATTTAAGTTGATGCTGATAAATTGTTTCAGTACAACTGATTTATTTATTTTCCACCGAGGTTTGGGATCAAGCAGACAACTTTTGAGAGAGAATTTAAAAATCTGAAAGTGCAAACAGTAACTGAACATTAGGTTTATTTCTCTCTTAAGTCGCGTACACTAATGTCTTTTAATGGTACTTACATATCTATAAGTGGGAATAAGAATTTTTGAAAATCCGAGTTAGTTCGACTGGTGAACTTTAATCTGTTCTTCCTTTTTCAATTACGTAGCTATAAGTCCCTTTCAAAAGAATGCCAACCAAGCCTTAACAACCAGCTCGATCCAGTTTCAAGTTGCGTAAACTAAATATACTTGGGCACAGAATAAAAAATAAGGTTGTTTTCTTCTGCGTTTTCTTCCCTAACTGGTGGAGTTAAACATCGATGTTTATCCGCTGTACAAAACCCAGCTTTGAATGTGTACTTTTTGGCTAGGTTGTTGTCGTTGTGTAGTACTTTATTGAATGTTCTTTCTTATATCCCACCAATGCAGGCAAGGTCCTTTGAAATTCGGTAGTATAGACCTTACGAAGACCTTACTACTTCAAGCTTCTTTTTTCGTGGGGATTACACTAAAGAAAGATAAATATTCGAGAGCAATTCAGCAATAATTGAAGGTAAAGGTTATGCCAAAAATGTGTGTAACAGAAAATGCCATTAAAAGGGCCCGCATTTGACCTGCATCTAGATGTGGTGTTGTTTCAGAATTGCAAACCTTAACTTGGACCTAAACGTCCTTAAATTTGTTTGGTCTAACGAGTATGTTATGTCACCTAAAAGAACCTTCTGGTTCGATAAAGCCAACTTAGAGTCTTTTGCCAAATAAATGATAAAATTTACGACCGCTAGCAATCATACCAAAATACCGGGTGTCGCTGCCAAAGCACGTCGTCGATACTGTCAAACATTTTCCCAGAAGTAAAATACCGATAAAAACTGTCGCCAAATTGCTGGTAAAAGTATCCTCTTGCATTTGTCTTTTTTTTTTTTTTTGTTGTGTAAAAACTTGTAGAAGTGCGGAAAATTGCATTTTGTTTTGGAATCGTGTTATCCTGAAAGCTCAATCAGTTCGCCAAATCGAATGAATTCACTGTTAGTTTTCATTTTTGTATGCGCCCCCTTAAAATTCGTGTGTCGTCAACAACCGATAAAGGACTCAAAGGACGAAGACCCGTTTGCTGTTCCTGACATATCTTTTGCTTTCCTCAAAAAAAAAACAAAAAAAAAAACAAAAATTGAAACAAAATCGAAAAGAAATGCAATGCAAAAGAAAAACCACCTTTTGTTGCCATCGTTTCCTGAAGATGGCAACATTTAGGATCAAATGACTGAGGTTACGACCAGCAACCGCATCAGATATGCCAAAACCTGCTGGCGATGGCGACGGTGGAAGAACTTTATACGTGAATGGAAACAGATTGTGCTCACCGAGTCGTTTCGTATATTTTACGTGATTCTTAAGAGCTTTGTAGAAATAGTAAAAACAAGTTGAGGGGACTCCAACATCACCGAGGATTATAAATTAGGTTTTTTTTTTATTTCATTTGTTCTTACTGCTTTGAAAACACATACGAGTGACAGGGATGGTGGGTTGAACTTTTCACGATATCAAATCCGACATGCAGCATTAAAGTGTGGCGCGGTTCTATGAAAAACACTTCACCCCACTTGCCAAAATTCCTTGACAATTTATGACAGTTTCTGTTCGCTTCGTCAAACATGTATAGCTTACAGTCTATGTAAAGTATGTAAAGAACGAACTAGGTTCTTGTTTCGATTTTCATTAAAACGTTTTCGTCTTTCAGCTGCTGTTGAAAGGCTGGTCTTAGCGGCGGGGAGGCAAAGTGAAACAAATCGTATGTCATTTATCGTTGAATTTTATCCCCCATTTGTTGCTGTCGTTAGTTGTTTGGTTTTTTTTTTTCCTGGTACTGGTCCGTTCATCGGCCTTTGTTGAAAATTGTCGCTTTAGAAAGTGAACACATGGCACGAGGACGACGATTTCAAAGTATTTTCGAATAATAACCTCAGGGCGGTTGGAAATGCCACAATGATAAATATGAGGAATTAATCTTGCCTTATTTGAGAGGTAAAAGTGTAAACCAAATCTTAAAAAGAAATCGTTTTGATGGTTTTAAACAATTAGGTGGTGGATCACTTAAATTTGAAGTAAAAACTATTTAGTAAGCTTAGCTACGAGCTAGCAGATGGAAGGGATTGTGATAAAGTTACATTTAAAGTCTTATTAGGATTTTTTTTACATCATGGGAAGCTTAATCTTGATTGATTCCCGGTCCATTCGTATGTTTTTTGAGTAATGCTGGGCAACGTGAGTTGTTAAGCGATCCATAGTTTCAAATATCATTTCAAGCTGCTTTGTGGTTTTATTCCTCATAATATAAGTATTTACTGATGCTATTAGGTTAGGTGAGGTGACTGTCTCTGCTTAGGTAAAGACACAATTACACCAAAATGTACCGGCTACCAGGTTACCAGCACCACGAACCTTTCATGATGAATTCCCTTTCTTTCTAAAGGAAGATACTATGAGTAACCATATCGGTGTTAATCTCTATTTGCAAGAATCACTTGCCTACATTGACGTATGTACTCCTTGGCTGTTGTTTGATAGGACAGAACAAATGCACAGAAAGTACGTTACTGTTTTCTCCTCATTCTTGCCTCCACAGCTTCTTAACAAATCCTTACAGTGGACATGCCTTCCTCCCTGTCAAGTCGTGCTTCTGATAGACAGAAATCTTCCCATTCTCTTCAGATGCCTTGACGAAAGACAAGTGCTGATCACTATTCCGTCTGCTGTTGGTCGTTCTTCTGCCTTAAGTATCAAGGCGGAACTTTATTGGTTCTGTTGAAGATTTCTCCTTATTTTAAGACAGGCAGTTGTATTTAGTATGGTTAAAATGGAATGGAACTCTGTAATACACTCTAGCTTTCCATCGTTGAATTGCTTTGCACGATGATGCGTATTTAAGTCCTTTTCATCTTTAATCCGCGGCTGAAACTCGTCCTTAACTTTTCGTTCATATTAGTGCCAGCATATGCAAATTATAGTTATGTTTCAAGTTGAATATATGTCAAGAATTGTTGTTTTAAACAGTGCAGTCTTAAACGCAGATTCAATTGTCATCTTCAACAGTTGCTTAATGCATCAAGAACTTGTCGTTATTTTAATAAAGTTGTAAATGTCCCTCGTATCTATTTATGCCATTATTACTGATTTTACGCGGGTGTACAAGCACGAATGGTGGGTTGGTTCTCCATGCCGAAGTAGGACGAACTTCCTGTGATGCAAAGCAAAAACGAACATTTTTAGTCAACTCATTAGCATCGGTCCACATGCTGGAATACATTCGTTCTCTGAGCTGTGCCTCCCAGCTACCTAAATATACCTGTTGACTTCTGCCTTCTGGTTCACTGATTAACTGATATGTCAGCTTGTTGCGTTGTATAGTCACATATTATTGCAAATTACTACTCGCCCCGAGGTCTGCATGTATTCGATTCCTAATTGCTTCAGCTCGGTGCCTCGGCCTTGCCTGGATTACCACGTTGGTGCACTTGGCCACAAATTCGATGGAGTAGATGATTTATGTGATTTTGCCGCTGCGATTGTAGACGTGAGCGTTTTTGCGTTTGTTTTCTTTTTTGTATCACATTTCCTTTCGCAACGAAACAGTGAGCAATTTGTGTACTCAAAAAAAAAATCTATTTAAATATTTTAATTAAAATAAGTTAAAAACGCAAACAAGTGCGAAATTAATATCGTGATATTACACAGATTTGCAGAGCACTGGGAGGAGATTTTTGAATTATTGCCTTGGCGATAAGCTGGACATGTCGAGCGTTGTGTGTATTAACTGCGGGTAGATTATTATTTAATATTTGCCACCGAGGTAAATAAAAAACTGCAACTTTTTTTTTTTTTTTGCATTTGGCTGGTGTATATTTTTTTATTTTATTTTTTTTAAATTTAATATTCAAATGATATGCAATTAATTGGAAAATGAAGTTTATATTTAAATTCGTAGGCTGGCGAATTAATGCAATGAATGGACCGAACAGTGAAGCAATTCTTTGTATTTAGGTAAAAGGAAAAAACGACTTTGTGGCTTTAGATTGAGCTAATGATAATGTCAGGGGTGGACACATTTTCAACACTAATTGAATGCTGAAGTGCCGTTAATAGGTTTCACTTTTCTAGTACTCATCTACAATGCAATGGAAACGTTCACAAGCAATTTTGCGAATTTTGGCTGCGGTTTAGAACCAAAGATAATCAACAAGTCTGCCCGAATAGCATTAGCTAGAAATTTCAAAATTGAGAATTCTCCATAACTCTGTCATGACTCAATTACTTAACTAGCAAGAATTTCGATGTGTTTACGTTAACGCATCAAGTTGTTTGACACAAAATCGAAAAATCTTATGACTTTTCCCTTAAAAGATGCATAGATACTCCATTCATAGTGTACCTACTTTTACGCTTCGTACAGCAAAACTGTGTTATCCAAATTGTTCGTAGTTATTCCCGAAAAGACTGACGACTGAAATAGACGTTCCTTACTACTTCAAACAAATTTCGTATTAGTTATTAGTGTTCTGAACTGCTGAGCGAACTGATTTAAGTTCGAGCTACAGCAAAAAAAACCGCACCGCGTTTTCTTCGTAGGAAGTATAATAGCCTTCTTCACATACATACGTCACCGGTAGTGGTATCAATATGATGTCTCCTGACTTTTGTGTTCAGAAGTAGCAAGAATTCCTCATAGTTGTTATATACGTCGGGAAGTATCCTTTAGGTCTGCCTGGATCCTGGAGAGTCATGTCACCTTCTTTTGTGTTTGCTGAAAACGCAACCATCAATGAAAGCCCTTATCGGATATGTAGCAAACCTTACATTGTAGGTTCAGAGCCGAAGAAATTCTTCGCTTTATTCTGGAACCATTGCGTCAGATGGCATATGCACAAGATTTAAATATTGTATAAAATGGTTTTCTGACACTTACTCGTAAGGACAGAGTTCGTTACAAACTAGCTTACATGAGTCGTCTTAACTAAAAAGAAGACATATTCATCAAAGCTTAAAACTTTCCACTCTCTACTGCTTTTTATTTTCGTATACGCAACCATCAGCATTATTTAATAACCTATCGAATTGAATTGAATTGAATTTAATAACATTTATGACACTTTTGCAGGCCGTCATCAAAAAGGCTCGAATTACCTGCAAATGTCACGGTGTATCAGGTTCCTGTAGTCTAATAACATGTTGGCAGCAATTGTCGTCGATACGAGAAATCGGTGAGTATTTTTTCCACACTGTACTACCGGCAATTTTGACACAGATGGTTCCAATCTTAGGTGACTATCTGCGCGAAAGATACGACGAAGCAACCGAGGTGAAGTTAAACAAGCGTGGACGCTTGCAAGTAAAAGATCCGCAATTCAAAGTGCCCACCGCCCACGACTTGGTATATTTGGACGAAAGTCCCGACTGGTGTCGGAACAATCGACAACTTCAATGGCCAGGTGCGTGCTCATGATAAGTGCTATATTCGTGCAGTTTTTCGATAACACTTTTCTATTCTGTGCAGGAACCCATGGTCGAACCTGCAATAAAACCTCATCCGGTCTTGATGGTTGCGGCATTCTCTGCTGTGGTCGAGGCTACAATACCAAAAATATTGTAGTTCGAGAAAGATGTAATTGCAAATTCCACTGGTGTTGCCAGGTGAAATGTGATATTTGTGTGAAAGTTCTCGAGGAGCACACGTGTAAATAAGGACAATATGGAACCAGTACTTCTTAGGGCAGATTTGTATTAATTATTTAATTTTTTGTCTTAATTTAATTTAATTTATTTCAGAGATTTTATTTAAACTTAAAAAACTACAAATTCCATAGTTTTAAGCCATACTCGAGATTTAAGTTCATAGTTTCCTATGTCGCATACTCTTGTGGCAATCGTTTGCACTTCACAATCAGTATTAAGTTAAACAAAACAAACAAAGTTCATGTAACACATCAAATTAAAATAGAAAACTTGTACATGCATGCATAAGTACACTCAAAACTCTCTAAACAAACAAAAATATTTGTAAAATAGATTTTATTTGTAATTATTAACTTTAGTTGCTAGTGTCTAAGGGAAATCAAGAAAATAAGAAATATATATATATATTTAAGTGTAGTAACTGTCTATTAACTAGTTTGTATTTACTAATAAGCGATTGCCAACCTCTACTTAAATATAAAATACTTGCCTATTTCCATAAGCTGTTTTTACTAAAAATAAAAATTATAATACAAGTATTCCTATAAGCTATTTTTATCGCTTAGGTTTCTAATTTACTTACGATAGTAAATTAGGTAGTAGTATTTAAAGAAAGCATTAATTGTAGTATTTATTCTGATTTTATTCGATTGTTTCGCTTTTAAGATATTTGATGTTCAAATTAGTTTTAATTTTTTGAAAAAGTATAAACAAGAATAATAAAATAAGTAATAATAACTTATTATGAACTAGGAACCGATGCGGCGCGGTTGCGTAGGCTTTTTAGTATTGTGAAGTAAATACAAAATGCAAATAAATAGACATATAAGAAATATTGAGAATTAATAAAAGCAACATAATTATAAATATAATAAAAATGAGGTAGAAAACTGTGGATAAATTTAAAAAAAAAAAGAATAAATGAAACCAGAAAGTGTAAGTGAATTCTTATTTTTATTTTTAGAATGGTCTTATATTGGAATGATTGGTCGCCGTGGCTTAGTTAGTTTAACACAGGTTTGAGTCAGTAGACAACCAAATGTCTTTCGCAGCACCACCCTTTGAGAGCTTTTCAATTGGTAATAAAAATTGTAAGACAATAAATCTGTCTGGGTGGATTGATGCTTGCATTTTAAACACAATATTAGGTAAATTGTCAAAAATTTAAATTGGAATGTATTATCATTTCATTAACTTGTATAAAAGCTATTTATTCCCAGACTGGTTCTTTAAGTTCATACTTGGTTGTGGTGTTTAGAAGAAGGGTAGCCATTAGTATATGTCAAATAACCACATTTCATATTGCAGAAGGCTATTATTTTTCTACAACTTTGTCATAGCTTAACGTTAACAACTTTCTTTGTCCTTTTTTAATAATAACTGTTCGTTCACTCATTCTAATATAACTCAGGAAAGACGAACTTTAACCGTTCTTAGCTTGTTATGTACTGCAAATACATCGGTTCAATGACTTTTTCAAGTGCCATATAAAACTCAAGTTCTGTCACATTTTCAAAACTAGAACAGATGACATTTTAAAAGCTATTCCAGGGATCCACAAAAAAAATAAAAAATAATAATAACAAATATATTAAACTGCTCCTGTTAAAATACATCGTCGCGATAAGAAGGTTTATTAACGATGTTGTCTGTGCTGAGATAAGCAATATTTTTGCGGTTATCAGACATAGTCCTGGCTAACTGATTTTTGATTACTAAACCATATTAGTTCTTGAATAAACGGTCAAGTGTGTGGTTGCGGTTTGGTTTAACGCTGTTTCGAGCTCTGATTTTTATAGCACTGAGTGTCACAGTGCTGGGACTAAATTTGGGTTGTGAAAATGTGATACATTCTTAAACAATTGACATTTGCAATATTATCGGAATGCAATTCACTGAAATGCATATATTTATTACTGTATTACATCTTATAGTATTATTTAATCATGCTGCGGCAAACAGCGAATCATTCTCCAAAGTTATGCGGGGTCTTTCAGGAGTAGTGCTACCCAACATAAGGTAATTTATTTAAGTCTTATCTATGAAAAGATAATGCGAGTAGATAAGTTGGGAACAACCGTTCGCGTGTGTTTTCATTCTGTGAAGGACTTTTGAATTCATTCAACTTAACTTAACAAGTGTTGACAATTTTAAGCCTTAAAATAGAGTGGATATGAAATTTGCTAACGACAAAAGGATTAACGTTGAATGTTTCAACCACGCTCTTGAATTTGATCCCACTCGAATTTGTACATAAATTGTTGGCAATTTATCGCATTCACTGGCGAGCTTTAATAACGCAAAAGTCAAGTCAATTAAGAAGCTGCTCATGAATTCAAGAGTTAAATTTTAAATTTTTGATTTTCTTAAAATTTTTGTCGCAATGTTCATATTGGTTCCTGAATAAATTTTCGATTTGACAACGTTGCCACGAAGCCGATTGTTCTATGGATGGTTGGTTTCATTTTTCTATCATTTATAGTATACCAACAACGATTCTCTAGTTCCTGAAATAATAAAAGTCTCTAGTTCCTGAAAAAAGTCGCGTCTGAGTCAGAAGCGATGTCTACATGATGAGAAAACTTTCGATATTGCCTAAAGAAGATGGTCCTTTTATACCTGCGAGAGAACGATAAGACAGTTGCATATACTGTTTAATTGTCTGGCACTATCAGAAGCTATGATATTTTGGACAACGGTTTTAAATCCAGCGGGTTAGCCAAATATCTTCCAAACAAATGCTTGCGTTGACATGAGGAAGCATAATCAAGGAAGCCCTGACCTGGCTAAAAGCAGCCACTAAGTACCTGGTTTCGTGCTCACCTACTTTTATGAACAATCAAATATTCACCTGTGTTGGGTGCCACCCCACAGAGACATTTCGGAAAATTGCAATACTGATGAGCTCGCCAAAATAACTAAAATAACTTCTCCACTCCAATATGTTCAAAATTTTAATTCTAAAAATCTTGCCTCCCATTTGCAGCCCCATCCTCCATGTTATCCTTCTCACCGCTTATCACTTTTTTTCGAATTATTTTCATTTCAGCGATTTACCAATAAAAAATCCCATCCCTCAAAGCCATTGTTTAAGACTTCAGTGCAAGTATATTTGTTTTAATGGGAAGTCCACCAATATTGAACGAGATATCCAAGCCGTGGAGGTAAGCAAAAACATTTTCCACCTTCTAATGCATTTGATTTATCTATGTTATTCTGTTTAAGGACCATGAGTGCCTGTCTGTCGACGAACTTCATCTTTACAACTACGACTTCCCTAAGAAAACAATTCCCAGGCAATTTCTCGGAAATATTTCCAATTATGTTAAACATCTATCCATTTATGCATCCGACGTTGTAAGCATCAAAGATGGAGCATTCGAAAGTGAAACTTTAATTGGAATTCACTTGGAAAACTTGAAACTGGACTACATTCAAAAGGGCATTTTCGAAAATATAAATGAGAAGTTTACAGATTTTACCCTAATACAAAAAGGAATCCCATTGGAACACGTTGACGAGAGCTTTCTGGATCACATAAAGTATCAAATCAAAAAGCTTACAATACAAACAGGACTGATCACTGTTAAGAATCTTACAAACAGTAATTGCCTATTGAATAGTTTAGAGGAAGTAAATTTAAGCTATAATAACTTTGAAGGCAGGCTCACTTCATCAGGATTTACTAAATTGTCCATGGTGGAGCGATTGAACTTAACTCACTCGGATATATCCCATTTGCCTGAATCAATCTTCGCCGACATTGTTGGGACTTTAAAGATGTTGGACCTATCAGACAACAAACTTACGGTTATTAGCCAAAATATATTTGGATGGCGGGACTTTAGAAAAGACCTAGCGATATATTTATCTGGAAATCCTTGGGAATGTACATGTGAACTTCAAATGGAAATGATCACCATTTTGGCTTACCAAACTGAAAAGGTTTATTGTCGAACCCCTGAGGGAGTGCAGGTTAAAAGTAGTACATTATGTACGAGTAGCAGCTCGGAGTCATACTCACATGAAGATAACTCCGGAGGTTGGGTTCCCTTTCCACCAATAGCGGGACCAACAGAATCGTTTGAAACAACCAAATCCACCATTCTTCCGACCGACCCTGGATCGGATGTTGGCCTTAGCACTGATATGGATGGACTTGTTAGACTTGAGTGTCAGAAGGAGAAAGGTAGTCCTGAAACGGAGAAGTTTTCTATTCAGTGGCCAGGTGTCCAATTCGACATTAAAGAAAAGGAGGGCTTTGAAGTTGATATTGTAGTAATGGCGAATTTAAATGAAACCTATGGAATCTTATGGTTCAGTAAGGTAACTTCTCAGTATAACAAAATGGAGGTGAACTACAAAGAGTATGGTCTAGGCTGTTATGGCTTTCTGGAGTATGTTACAACCGTCAATAACCTTCTTCCTGACACCTCGTACACTTTTTGCTTGGTTGTTAAAGACCAACTTACTGTTTCGCCATTTTCATGCAAATCAGTATATATTGATGGCAACTTGGATATCAATTACAATGCATGGTTAACAACAAATATGAAGGCAACTGGCATAACCATGGTTGTTCTAGGGATTGTTCTTTTCAATTTTATTGGAACTCTTATTATTTTCCTTTTAATCAAGCAGAAGCCGTTCCTACTAAAAGGAAGTAAACGTATAGCTATGCAGAAAAATGATTCGACAAACATAATTGTTTTTCCCGAAGACAAGACACTTCAAAAGTTCAAGCAAATGGAAGAACAGATAGCCAAGAGGAATTCAAGGGAGTACGTTAAATCATAATTGAATCGAACATTTCTTATTTGTTTTCTGTAATTTCAGTCGGTCGTCCTTCCGACGTTTGTCATCGGTATCAATGACCAGTTTGGACAGCAATCAGAGCTACATGAATCCCGTCAATCCAAATCTTTACGAAGTAATTCCAGCTTACCAGCGTTATTTGCCGACTTTCAGCAGTTTGGACATGGGCTATGCCGAAATACCATTTAAACGGAAACGCACATCAAACGATCCACTACCAGCAGTTCCGGGTGCATCGAAAGCAAGTACTCCAGTTTTGACAATGAAAAAATTTGAAATAAACCGAGATTTGTTTCTTGACACAGAGGGCAGTAGTGTGTAATCATAATTAAAAAAATTGTCATAGTGGCTCAATGCTGTAGTGTATTTGGTGTTGAATATATACTTTTCCAAAATTATGTTTAAAATAAAAGAAATAAATGTATTCTAAGTTAATATGAAATCAATTAGGTTAATATTAAACATACATTTATTCTATTTTTGCAGAATTCCTCGAAACCTCAATAGGGTTTGTAATCGTCCTTTCACGACATGAGACATACACATGAATCATGACCAAATTGATTTGAATATACTGAAAGACGTTTCCATACCTTATCATACTTTGAATTTTTATCGTCCACATACAAGGTTATAACTGGTTTTTATTAAATTTACGAAAAAAAGGGTTCAAAATCCCTCTTATCGTATTGCATGCTCTGTTCGAATTAACCGTTCTTTAACCCTCATTACTACGTACTGGCTTAGATATTTTCTTATCTTTATCCATTATCGTGTATCCATTATTATAAAACTTATCTCAAAGGATTTTCTAAAATTATTTGGTTAAGTGGAACTTCTAATTCAGAATGTACGACCTATATGTACGTGTATTGTTGTCCTACATATTTTATGTACGTTAAAAATAAATTGTTAATTACATTATCTCAACCATTCAAATCAAATCCTTATTCGTATTCATACCAGTCGAGTCAGAAATAAATTTATATTAATCAAACCAGGAAATACTACAACAGGTATTCACTTTATCAAGTGTTCCGATAAAAGGCAGCAATAGAGATAAAATCAACGAAATCGTCGAATGAAATCAAACAAACACAACTGGATAACTTAATTAGATTTATTTTACTAAGACCATTTAGTCAATGTGTGGCAATCGTGAAAATTTGTTGCATTTCAACCTATCCGTGTTGGTTCGCGAAGTAAAAGTAAAATTTAAATTTAAATAAGTGGTAATAGCAAAATGTTTCATAAGAAAAAATTTACTCTTGTCGAGGAGAAAAATGAAAAGAAAATGTATAGTGCAAAGAATATTAAGTAAGTCCTTATTGAATAAGGAATAACGTAATCTACTAGTATTTACGAAAAAAAATTGAGGTTATACTTGTGAATCTCCTAAATACACACTAACTTTATACATAACTTGTTTTGAAAATGCAAAAAGGTTTTTTCTTGAAGCTTGACGTTCAAAATGTAACCACAATAAAAGTTGAATAATAAGTTGAATCAGGCATTTTACGTTATGCGGACATTGGCAGTCTAAACTAAGAACTTTTTCTTAAACTTTTCTTTAAATTTTGTCCTTAAATTAAAGTTTGTTTTTAATTATTGGAATCCTGATCCTGATCTATACCTGAGACACTGCAGCTTTCAATCCTCTTCAATCTTAGGTATGCTGTTTCCAGTTCAAACCAGGCACTTTGCCATCCGCACTGGGAGCTGTGATTCAAAAATCCTCTTGTCTGGAGCATTATGTATTATCCATTCGTTCGATGTGGTCGAGCCAGGTCTACTTGTTTTGGCTTTTTGGACTACATCTACTTATATATAATAGCTCGCGACTGTAAGTAAAAAACGAAAACTTTTTATTTTGTATTTCAAACTTTATTTTTCTTTGCTTCGAGCCTCGCCGCTCGCTGGTGTGACAAAAACTAAAGAATAACCCAACATTTTATCTGTGGAAACGCTAATGTCGACGATCTTGCATTTTGCAAGGTGTCGCATAGCCAGTCCACGTTTCGTAGTCTGTCACCAAACACCCCTGTCAGCACATTGTTGAGCAGAAGCGGTGCTGGTGACGATGATGTTGTTGTTGTTAACGATGCGATGTTGTTGCGGGATTATTCTTTATTCTGCTGGGTCAGCGAGATTCAGATGTGTTAACTCCTCCCTCGCTTAAGTGAAAGTCGTCCTCGGCTTTCCCTATGGCCTTTATCACGTTGTGAAGTTTATGTTGTTCGTGTCTCCTCGTCTGACGCTGCTTTATTTTGAGGATGGCATAACAAATCAGAGTGAATGACAATGTTACGCAGCAAGCCAGAATAGGATGTGTTGTTACTTTCCCTTTCAATTCGTCAATGTAGCGCAAATTTTCAAGATTCATTTTATGCAGAAATGGCAAGCTTAGTATTTCTTGGTGACCAGTAATATTTAGTGCCGCTGATGCTGCGTTGCCTGGCTGTCTCTTTTGAACGTTGTTTTGGTTTACGAATAAAGACCCATTAATCCGAACTTCGTCATCGAAAATAAGTAAATATGTTCCGGTAATCCTTTTTTCGACACTGTTCGCCTCTTTCACATAAGCTGTTTTATCATTTATTATAATGATACCATCATCAACTACCACTATAGGGTCCAGATGACTTGGTTGAGTTTTGCAGTGCGCCACTCTCCCAGAATGCAATTGTTGAGCACACGTTTCGTTTAGTTTTTCTTTGCAGAATATTGATGTTGTTGATGAATTGCAATCGCTGACCGCCAGCACTCGGCTACCACATTCTGCAACGATGTTGTTTTCGGTGAGGTGGAGAATCCTTCCGCCATGCGAGACAGGAAAAATACTAAATTTCTTACAGACTAACTTAGGTCTAGGATACTTAATAATGAAATGCAATACATCATTGTTTTGTAGGATCTTAACATAAGCTACTTCCATTAATTCTGTTACGCTAATGTTTGTGAATTGCTCATTAATTACTGACTTCAAATCGTTATCGTCGAGAATTATCGGGTTTATTAAATTAATTTTAGCAAGTGTTATTGACAGCATTAAATTTTGGATTTCTATTATTAACATTCTATTCCTTGCTAATAAAACTTCAAAAAGGTGACCAGTATCTATATTTTGCTTTTTGGTGTATTTTAAAATATTGTTTATAGTATCTGTTAACTTATTAATTTCCTCCTGAACTTTTGTATTTATAACTATCTGTCTATTGTTTGATTCAGTTAGTTGAGTCTGAGTGAATTTAATGTGTTCAAAATCGTCAAAGTCAGGGGTACCGGCTATTACTTTTAGAGCAGTGCCAAGAAAGTTTAAGCTCCTAGCATGCCTACGATGTATGTTAATAGATGTAAGAAGAGTTCTTAAATGTTTGACGTCTATTTCCAATATCTTTCTCATATGTGATTGCGGGAAAATCTCGGTAACGTTGATCACCTCGTCTACAATTTGGGAGTACGCAGTCAGGTTTGTTGTGTGTCTGAGATAGCCATAGTCCCGCCAAATGATGACTTCCCCGTCTAGAACTGGAATATAGTTCGAATGAGTGTAGTCCATTAGCCTTGCCGTCACTGTCAAGATTTTAGGTAGTATAAGCAGCTATCTGAAAATATGTTTTTCCTTTCTCAATTCGATAGTTATGAATTACAAAGGTGTTGAAATGCCTAAGTATCTATTCCTTTAATTTTTAACTCATCTGTTTGATTTTATCCTACTTGATGTTGTCCTTGTGGACCACCCTCCCTTTTATGAGAACTGTTGTCCCCAAGTCTGCTTCTACTCTCTCTTCAACACAAAGTGGTGTAAGTTTATTGCCCAACCTTTTGTTGGTCTTTACGAACACTTTTTCTCCAACGCGAAAAGTCCTATTTTGCCTCGACTCATTTTGTTTTTGCAGTAATACTTCCTGTGCTCTTTGGACTTTGTTTTTTATTTCTTCTCTAAACTCAGGTGGAGTCGAGTGAATTACGTCAATTGGCTTTTGATTTGTTATTGAATGGACAGTCCTATTGTACTCTATGGTCGCTTGTAACATAAGTTCAACAGTATCTTCGATTTTCCTTTCAAGCCTAAGACACCTCGCAATTTCTATCAAAGTTCCATGAAGCCTTTCCACCTGGCCATTTAGTCAATGTGTGGCAATCGTGAAAATTTGTTGCATTTCAACCTTTCCGTGTTGGTTCGCGAAGTAAAAGTAAAATTTAAATTTAAATAAGTGGTAATAGCAAAATGTTTCATAAGAAAAAATTTACTCTTGTGGAGGAGAAAAATGAAAAGAAAATGTATAGTGCAAAGAATATTAAGTAAGTCCTTATTGAATAAGGAATAACGTAATCTACTAGTATTTACGAAAAAAAATTGAGGTTATACTTGTGAATCTCCTAAATACACACTAACTTTATACATAACTTGTTTTGAAAATGCAAAAAGGTTTTTTCTTGAAGCTTGACGTTCAAAATGTAACCACAATAAAAGTTGAATAATAAGTTGAATCAGGCATTTTACGTTATGCGGACATTGGCAGTCTAAACTAAGAACTTTTTCTTAAACTTTTCTTTAAATTTTGTCCTTAAATTAAAGTTTGTTTTTAATTATTGGAATCCTGATCCTGATCTATACCTGAGACACTGCAGCTTTCAATCCTCTTCAATCTTAGGTATGCTGTTTCCAGTTCAAACCAGGCACTTTGCCATCCGCACTGGGAGCTGTGATTCAAAAATCCTCTTGTCTGGAGCATTATGTATTATCCATTCGTTCGATGTGGTCGAGCCAGGTCTACTTGTTTTGGCTTTTTGGACTACATCTACTTATATATAATAGCTCGCGACTGTATCTTCTCCTCTTCTCAATGTCCTTCCATAGAGGACCAAATATTCAGCATGCTGGAAGCGACCGATCATGTCAATGACGTCTGAGTGTCCCAGCAGCTGGATAAATTTGTTGAAGATAGAGCCATCCATGTGAACACTTGCCCTGCGTACAAGCTGTTCACACAGTCAATAACACGTGATCGATTTAATTGGCGGTTCGACTATAGCTTAGTTGCTAAGTGTTGATTTAAAGTTTAAGGAACTACTTACCACCCTTTTACCAGCTGCAGCAAAAGCTATTAATCGTCTCGGGCCAAACATCAAAGGATTCTCTAAAAGAAGTCTGCAACTTCAAATACCTCGATTTGATATTCCCTGGAGGCAGAGTTATTGACGCAAATGCAAACCATTGCACAAACACCGCCTAGATGGAGAGTCACTTAAGATGGTATGGTCATATCATGAGAACACCAGCAAAACATATGAAACGAGAGGTCATAGAGATAAACACACCTCGTAGAAAACCTGGCATATCCGGCCTCTCCTGGATGACCCTAGTTAATAAAGACATGATGATGACAGGACAACCCAGGGCCATATTAGAAGACCCAACCCCATATAATATGGCACTACGCCTAGGATGAAGATGATAACCATGGATGCTATGTCCACGTACCTATTTTTGACAAAAGAGCTTGATTCCAAATTCTGTCAAATCCCTATGAAATATTAAACATAATAATCCTACTTTAACCCAAGTATTGGAGAAATTCATTCCACTTCTCGATGAAATCTGTCATTAAAGAAAAATTGCAGGTTTCATGGTGTCTAACGTCCCTGTGCCAAATTGTTTAATCTTTATTTGTAAACGGATGAACTCACGAGGCATTTAAGCCTTGCTAATCGTAGCTTATGCGTGCTTTTAGATAAGGTGCATTTGAAGCTTTAACGGGTATTACTTCTACATACATATGCATGAATGGGTATGTCGTATGTATTATGTTGAAGTGAAAAACTCAATTTCTCTAGAAATTCACTTAAGGGTAATTTAATTGTTCACTTGTAAATTTGTTTCGTTTTAGATGGATTAAATACTTGGTCCTCTTGGCCCTAGTTGGTTTCATTCTGCTTATGATTTTGGCGAATGTTAAAAGCAAAAGCTACTATCGAAACCTTAAGACTCCAACGACTACAACCGAAAATTAGTAAGTTTTTATAATACGATCCAAGTGCACAAGTATGCTTACATTCGTTGTTGCAGTTCTGGAGTTCGTTCAATTTTATCTCTCGATGAAATTTCGCCACGTGCCACTGAATGCCGCACCCAAACTTGTGTAGTGACTTGTTCTGGAGACATGACGGGCGTTAGTCAATACCTAAGTAACCAAAAAATTTGCTCCTCAATGAAGCTTAAAATTTCCGCTGGCTTATTCCCGAATGACAAAATTCAACGCAATTGGTTGGGAGGCATTTTCAAACTCACCCATATTGAGATAACTGAGAGTACGTTGAGTGGAATAGACAGCGGAGCCTTCAATCAAGAAGCCACGGCTTCTATGACAGAGTTGGTGCTAAATACAGTTCAGCTGCAAAATCTAACCGAAGACACTTTTGTTGGCTTGAATGCCGTCGTAACATTTAAGTTGATGAATAACATAGATGACTTCTCTGGAGATGGATTCCTAAAGCCAATGGCGAAAACATTGAAAACAGTTGTAATTAAACATGTCTCAAGTAGAGCAATAGATCCCGCGCCCTGGCTGCGTGGTGCAGATTATCGAATGCTTACGAGTGTTCAACTCGATGGTAGTAACTTTGGAGGGTATATAAATGCAGCGACTTTCACACATCTGACCGGAGTCCAAATTTTGTCAATGAAATCTTGCAAAATAAATTATATAGCTGATGGAACGTTTGACTTTATAATGAAGCAATATCTAGTTTATATGAATGTGGAACATAATCAATTAAAGCATCTTGCTGGCGACTACTTGACCAAAATGGAGGCTTTAAAAAGAATTGATATCGGATACAATCCCTGGGACTGCAATTGTGCATTAGAAAGCCTTATAAAAGCATACACGGAATATCCTGAGGGCTTTGGTGAAAATGTAAAATGTAGCACACCCTTTGAGTTTGCTGGTAAAAAAATCAATGATGTGAGCGTTCAACCTTGTGAAGACACAACAACCACCTTTACAACTACCGCTTCTTCAGCCACAGCAACGTCAATAACCACTACTGAAACTATTACTTCGCCAATAACAACTTCGCCAAATATTAGTGAAACATCTCCGTCAAGTACTGGGTTTATCACGTCAACGAGTACAGAATTGGCTCCAACTTCAACATCTTCTTCTACAGAATTGTCTGTTGCAACGACAACTTTTTTCACAAGCTCTCCCTCCACCCCATATTGGTCCACTTCAACTACGGCTTTGACAACTCCTAATGATGAAATCACAAGCCCACCACCACAAACAACTCCATCGCCTCAAAATCGAACTACGACAATGTCGGCAGATACGGTTTTCATCGAATGTAAGCGATATACAAGTAAATCGTTCAAGTCCGTAGATTGGTCGGGGTTGGGTATAGAACTTGCGCCACCAGATACTCCATTCGTGATCTCGCGCCTAAGTGAAACAAGTGCCGAGATGAAAATTGAGGACCCTACTGACGATATGGCTCTGATTTGGTTCTACGATCAGCCAAATATAACCAGCTCCGGAGAAACGATGCGAATTGTTGGAGAATTCAACGTAGGTTGTCAAAGTGAACTTGAAGATTCCCTGGTCATTGAAGGTCTTGCTCAGACAAGGGCTTACACATTTTGCCTTGTTAAGGAAGGCGTGCAAGTTATTTCGCCATTTAATTGTCGCTCGTACTACACTAGCGAGAGAATAACTGACGGAATCTGTGCGAGCGAAGTTTGGCTAAAACAAGAGGATAAGCCGTTAACAATCGGCCTCTTCATATTTTTTATTATTATTTCTATATGTATTGGCACAGTAAGCATGTTCGTGGTGCTTCGTTTTCGTCCGACACTGCTGAAAGGCAGCAAACGGGTGATAGTGGTGAATCGAAGCACAGGGGATGTTTTAGTTATGCCCAGACCCGGAGGCAAGTCATCTTTAACAGAATCTTCTTATAGGAACAGGTACTTGAGGTTTTGCGATTCCACAAGATTGGCATTGTGATAACTCACCGTTTTCTTTTTCCAGCTATGAAACGAATACTACCATCCGGCAGAGGCGCTTTTCAGACACAAGCATTCAAAGCGGCCGAAGCTATATGATGGCCAATAATTATGAGGACATTGAGTACCGCTGGAAGATGAACGTCGTGAATGACATGATTTATGCGAACCGAGTGCCTAAAAGTCCACCGCCACCTTTACCCAAGCGGACCTCTCAGGATGTATGCTTAGCCAAGGAAAATGCTAACAAAACGAGTACCGCAGTAGTATATCAAAAGGATAATGATTATGGGTACATAGCCTAAGCTCAGGGCGTTAAATATAAGGAAGGAAACCTTGTAAGCGAATTTTATAGCAAATAAACATTTTTAGGTTAAACTATGTTCTTATGCATTACTCCTGCTAGACTAATCGATTTGTTAGTAATGTGTGTCCTTACTTATTTTTTAACTGCCACAAATCAAATTCTATGTGACTCAGTAGTATTGTATTGACCTTTCATAGCCCGAATAAAATTTGATCCACTTTCTTACCTATCTATGTATGTATCTGTCTACCGCTTAGAATAAAACTATCCTGTCACCATCGGTAGCTATAACTTCGAACAGTTAATCTACATCTCCATAAATGAAACCCTAAAAAACCTCTGCTACTCCTTTTTGGTAAACCAGTTGGGGTGAAATCGTCTAATACGCATATCAAAAGTGATGCTCTATAAAGAACATTGGTTCTGCTGTAGGGCGCCGAGTGTTTGACGGTAAGCAGGAAAACAAAGAAGATACTGCTAATGTACCACGATGTAGAAATAGCTCGAAAAGCTAAATAACATCGACAACATTAGCTCGGACACATGGAATGAACCGATAACAATACTTCAGGCAAGTAAATCTTCAAAACGATCAGAAAGATCAAACCTTCGTTGTAGGGATCCGTCGCTGATGCCAGAATGCTTGATCCTAAAAGCTAACAACAACGTTACATAGATTGAAGAACATAGAATTTGCAGTGTCCCAAGCTGAGAATTCTCACAGGTCGCTTCACGGTCGGTAAGGGGTTGTGAAATCAATTGCTATTTGAAAAAGTCCAAACACCATCGAAACTGAAAGACTTTCCATCCTCTGTACGTGTGTTAATGACAATCTTCATAGGAACAATCACGTATTCAAAATCACTTAAAATATCAAGCATCGAGCATCTCCGTCCTCTCTCTTCTAATTTTCCTAATGCCCATCCCAATCAGTTAGTATCTGCAATTAGAAAGTGCAAAAGAATGATTTTTTTTTTAAATACAGTTTTTAAATGTCGTTATTCCTTTATCAGAGAAAGATGACCCATGCCCCATAAATCTATTCCCACAACTTATTTGCCACCGTAAATCATGTGCCTAATTGATAAAACAAAAACCAGCATTCCCTTCTAATACTCATACCTGCAGTGCGGTGCTATCCTTCGTACGTCTAACCAAATCTTATCAGGACATCATCATTATCATCAAAGTACACAAGTATAATTAACTTTTTTTTTTATCATATGATAATGATTTTCATCGATAACATGAAAATTAGATAAAGTCTGCAATATGCTTCGGTTACACAAGTCGGGCAGGCAATGGAGTTTTTACATTCGCAAGTAAGTAGTCATTTAACAATGACGTGCTCAAAAGATCCTAAACAAAGTAGTGGTGACAGTTCCTCGAGGTAAGAACAACTCTGCTTAACCTGAATATGTCTACTTTTAAACTTCACCAACAGTTGCTATCAATTTTATCATCAACATAGCAGTAAAGCGATTAAGGCTTGCATATGGATACTGGCAGTTTTGTGCGTTGCCTTAATTGTCAACATCATTTTCATTCTTATTTCGCCTACGAAACCGACTAATTTCTTGGAGCACCATACTGATGTAGCAAAGGGAGGGAGAATACAAGATGAACCTGAAAAAGAACCTGTAATGGGTTCTTGCGAATTGTCAAACTGTACTGTGAAATGTTGCAACACCAGTAGTATATACGCAGACGTCTTTCAAACTCTTCATGTAAGTATTCGTTAGCGAGTGTTAATAGGAGTCCTTCCCATTTTTTATTTCAACGTGTTTCATAGGAAGCCCATTGCGAAGGAGATTTTAAACTAAAAATATACAGTCAGCTTTTCCCACGACTCACTCTGACAAATAACTGGATACCTGCTAATAAAGTTATCACAGAAGTCTCAATTACAAACGGTGATTTCACATTCATCCGGAGCGAGGCATTTAATTGTATTGACTTCACGAAAACATTCGTCCTGAATCTAGTGGGAGTCAATGTATCATCACTTGGCAATGGAGTCCTCTTGGGGTTATCAAAACTTCGTACGCTACACATGGAAGGACGAATTGGGAAGGTTGATAGATGCTTTTTTCAGCCAGTGCAATCTTCGCTTATCCAACTACGGCTCAGTGCCGATTTAACAATTTCTGGAAATAAAAACGTCTTTGGCATAAGTTTCCTGCCGAATATAGAAGCCTTAGACCTAAGTGACAATTTTATATCCGGACCAATAACTAGACATTTTTTCATACCAGTGCCAAATGTTCAGTTCATAACTTTGTCAAATTCAAAGATCACATCGATTAACGAGGATGCTTTTGACGATATAGCTGAGAACCTTATTCTTTTGGATTTGAGCAATAATCTTTTAACTTCCGTCGATGAACGTTCTTTCGAGCGGATTGTTATCATAGGAAAGGTCAACTTGTATTTGTTAGGCAATAATTGGTGTTGCAACTGTGACTTGAAGCCTCTTATTGACTTATATGACAAGTATGAAAATCGATTTGGTGACATACCCTACTGTAAGGCACCAATTTCTCTCTATGGTGTACTTTTTACAAATGTGACTTTCCACCCAGACTGCGATGCGAAGCAAAATGAAGACTTCCCGCTAGAGACAACACGTACTAATCTTCTAAAAACTGAGTCAACTTCACTGATTAGTACTGAGATGGTCTCGGAAATAGAAACCACAACAAAGGAATCAAACATCCTTTTATCACCCTTCCAAATGAGGTGTTTATCAGTCATTAATATGGAAAGTGATGAAGATTCATCGAGCAGTGAGGAAATAGAGTATTTTCTATTCGCACCACCCTGCCATGAATTTGAATTGATTCTTATGAAAAATAATTCTGCTCAAGTTGTTGTCGAAGATGCCAATATGCCAGTCAACATCGTTTGGTTTAGCGATGCAATAGAGGACTTTGTCTACACAATTGATGGAATTACGGTCGATTACAATTGCGAAGTGTACATCGATCCCTACCTTATTATTGATAACCTTCAGGAGAATACCACTTACACCTTTTGCCTGGTACCGAGTGGAATGTATTCAATAACTCCTTTCAACTGTTTGCCACTACATGTGCCCATAAGGAATACCGACGAGGACAGCATTTGGATTTCAACCGATGATAAGCAATTCACTGTTGGAATAGTTTGTTTGATTTTCACTTGCTCCATGCTATTGGGTGGCGTGGTAGCCTTTTTTGGAATCAAAGCTTACCCGGATCTCTTGGAGGGCAGCAGACATGTTTTGGTTGTCAAGAAGTCGGATCAGACTTGTTATGTTTCAACTATTACCGAAGGGGAATACATATTTAATCAGACGACCCAGAAGAGTAGCTTGAAAAAGAGAGGCTCGTTGAATAAGTGAGTATTTCGAAGATATGTAAAGCATCAGATTAAAAATATTACTTTCACAGAATTCCCTTGCCGTTCTCCCATTCGACAGCCCAAATAGATCCATTTTTAACCTTACCACCACCAATGGCCCTGCCTCCCCCACCACTACCATTTCACAAGCAAAGAGAGGAAACTACTGAGGAATCCCTTGGAGAATCTGAGGACCACTATGAGTTGCCTTGCATTTATAACAAAACGCATGACTGTCAATTCAAATGCATTCCAAATAAATACGCCGTTAGTCCGATGTCCCCTCCACCATTGCCAAAGCGAAACTCAGACGTCGTGCTATACAGTTCTAACTTTGATTTGTTGCCCGAAAAACCTCATCCGAAGATGAGCTTCTAAAGTGGCTAAAATGCTGTTCGGCATATGCCCACTTGTTGTATAAATTATTCAAAAAGTACTATAATTAATAAATGATCCTTAGTAATGGATACCATTATTATAATCCGAAGCAAGAAATAGGATTGTTCAATGACAGATAGGTGAGGCTAGCAACACTGCAAACCTAGAAAGAGAATCCGCTGGGTTGATGATACCAACCGTTACTCGTAGAAGTATAGCCGATACAAGACAAATGACCATGGGATTATAAGACAGACACTCTGTGTTGAAAATTAATAAGACGGCAGAACCAGCCTAAGCTTGGTATGAAGAACTGGAGTCTATTTATACTGATATCAGATAGTTCTCCAATATAAAGGAAGAAATTGGCTCCTAGACGTACAGGGAAGGCGATCGTTTTTTCTTCCTCCCCGTCCATACAGCTTCTAGAAAAAGAACTCATGTCAGGTCTGGAAGGTATATTGGTTTCGACAAACATTACTAATCATTTTCCGTTTAATGCAGAACTGTTTTTGAAAACTTCCTCAGCTGTATGTTCAAACTACAAATATTACTGTGCTTTATTGAGACTAATACCAATTTTAGACATTTGCATGCCTCTGATTCTTGGCAACTAAACTAAGTGTCTACATTAATTCTGTTCACTTTTTGTTTTCGAAATAATCACACAGTTGTTTGTTTCTTGTAGAATGTACGGTAGTCTCATCGGCCACCTCCTCTTAAGTTTTATCAACCGCTGTCTATTCTACTTACGTAATCCCTTGAGTCGATCCCAAAACAATTGCAAGTATCGTACATTTTCGCAGTTTCTTTAGCAGGGTGCATGCTAAATATAGCAAAATCAGAAGACCGAAATAGTTGATGAATTTCTATTTTTAACAATTTTAGAAATCATCCATATTATTGTATACTGTCGTCTCGTGAACATCTCGTGTTCACCGGGGGGTACAACAGGTGAAAGAAATACATCTACTTGCCAAATGGAATAAGACAGATCTGTATACTAAATTGACTGAATGCTTGACTTAAACTGAAAATACTTTTCAAATAACCAGGGCAATTGGTTTCAAAAACTAAGTGGATAAACGATTCCCTGCCAGAAAATACTTTCCATGTTACTTTTTTCACTTGACATTTTCCATTCACTCTTTATAAGAAAATTATTTTATTTTCTAAGTGCCTTACACCCGACGACAGGTGCTAGTAAAATAACTTTTGCTGCCTGTCTTCTCGTTATGAATTAGTTCTCATCCATGGACAGCCAACTACGAGTAGTTAAAGGTATATTTTCGACTTGATTTCAAAGAATACTAATGTGTGTAAATTCTAACACTTTATAAAACTGATCGTCAAAAAGTTTGACAGTTGACCATTCGGCAACAACTGTCATTCATTTACTGAAGAATGATGAGTACAACGAAACAATACTTTTTACACGTGTTTCATTATTTTTCGTTTAGCCTGGCAAGGACCAAGAATAAGTTATTGACACACACTGTTAAACTGGCAGAGAATGAACACAGATACTCTTTTTCTTTTTCTTGCTATAACATATACGTGTGTATATATGTATGAATGTAATACATTTCAGCAAGCAGCAGGAAAATCTGGTAATTTTGGCAAATTTTCCTGGCGGGTCTTCATATTGCATAGGCAAAGCACCTCAAATTAAAAATATACGTGTATTGCTGGTTTCCTCTTTCGTTTGCCGAAAAAAAAACCATTTCAGCGATTTCTTTTTTTGTTCGAAAATGTAATACTGTACTTGACCTAACTGAACAATCTGGTGAATGTACATATTGTATTGGAAAATTGAAATAAATGAATGTTTTTTCTTAAAAACAAAAACCGAAAAGGTCTTAACTATAATTGTTTTAAATTGACAAAATATTTCATTTTAGGATTTAAAAAAAAATGTATCTTGAAGATATGAGTACTATTTCGAAGTATTTAATGGGCCTTATAGATATGTACGAGTAACCTTTTTGGGTGAATACTATACAAAAGATTTCATTCGTTAAGAAGAGAATACAATTAAGTATGTGGGTTAAAATTAATGGGATAGAAAGTCTCTCAGACCATTATATTCTATTTGCAAATGAATATGTTAAGAGATTTAGTTTTTATTGTTCACTATGCTATGCAAAGTCTCGATCAGTGGTTTAAATCCTTGTTTTCTTGTTGCGTCTGTAGTTTCATAATATTCTACGATATTTATCCTTAAATATTAAACTCTCGATTACATTGAATAAGAAAGAAGGAGATACATATGATCATCAGACTGCTAATCAAATCTAAGACTTAGAATGCGTTTATAGAGAGATATCAAAACAGATCACTATTGTTGAGTCTATTTTATGTATATCTTTCTACGGCGGTGCCACGAAAAACATAAGCCAGCTTTCTTAGAAGTCAAATGTTCCTAGCACTGCACTACGGCGACCACATACGGAGTTTTAGGTAATTGGTATTTGTAAACTTACAGATTGCACATTTGCAAAATTTAAATAATTTTTTTTTTTGAAAACAACTTTTCGTTACAAAGATGGAAATTTTCAGTTGATCTTACACATTGATCATGCAATTACTATTTTTAAATTACAGCAACATGTGGCAGTTGATGTATTTATAGGTACAACCAATTTATGTGGAGTTATACTATATGCTGAATGAACTTTTTTCTTTTATCCAATGACTTTTACATTTAACTTTATTTTCTTTTTCGTTTTATTAGTCACAGTTGATATTTTAAAAAGTTCTATTTTACCTTTATATATTTTAAATGTTATTCACCAGATCAAATGTATACTCTATAGATATACTTCGAACTTAGGGTCAACTTTGCATTGTCAGCGTTATCTTGTAACCAAAATGTAAGGCTTTTTAGTTGAATCTCAAACATTTAATAAACAATCTTATTGTTAAGTTCGATCTCTAATTCAAAAATATTAATATTCTATCAGAGGATAGCGAATCAATCAATTCCGCCCTTCATTTTGATTTTATTCTGTCAATGTACATATAAGTATATATTGTACGAATGTATATTTTATTGTCATTGATCTAAAAAAGAGACCAACTTCAAAGCTTCGCCCGGGCCGGTGCCCAAAGACAATTAACTATAAATATTAGTTTCCATTTATTTTTACATTACATCCTTATTGTGTGCAATACCGATAAATTTTCCAACAAAAACATATCGCATCACTTTGAGTTCTGGTCAATGCAATACGGATAAATCTTTATGTACAATGGATTTATTTAATTTTTATTGTAAACCCTAATGCCCCAGTCAAAACAGATGCATGCCGATATTTTGCTGGCCATGTCGATTTATTAATTTTTTATTTTTTTTAAGTAGACACATTTTTTTATTAGTTTTTTTTTTTTGCCTAAACTAGGTGATATACTCGCCAGACGTTGATGCGCTCCTATTTGTTGTCTCGAAGTTTCATTTTCCAAAAGTGTGTAGCGATTTTATTTAATTTTTTTTTACTTACTTTTCAGTCTAAGATTTTTTTGGTGAGTTGCCATTCAATGAACTGTCAACCACGTTGATGTTAGACATAAGTGTGCTTCTAATGCGGCTCAGTACATTCATTGAACATTTTTAAGAGAATTTACGTAAAATGAAAATATGACGATGATTATAGTACGTTTCAGCGTTAATGAATTTTCTCTCTCGTCCAGGAGCTGTGGGAACACGTCCAGTCTTTCTTCGTCACTCATTTGATAACGTTTCGGAGGTGAATATACTGGGATCGAAAAAAATTCAATTCCAATTTTTTTTCTAAGAAAAGTTCATATTTTCAATGTTGTTTTGGAATTTTGTGAAAAATTGTTAATTTAAGTGATTTCATTTTTAAACTAAAAAAATATAAAAAATAAAAATAAGCTAAAATGCCTTCGACAATGGTAAATGATATAAAAAATAAATTTTTAAGTTATTGTATTTAATTGTAATTCATTATATCAGAAATATTAATTCAAAATACTTTGAAAAAATTAGCTTAACAAAAAAATTATAAGTTCGTTTCATGTGTTAAAAGAATTTCTTTCAAGTTTTGTTACATTAATTATTTGATAGCAGTTCCTTCCAACATGATCAAACAAATATTTTTATGGACGCAAAATGCGCTTTTAAACTTTTTTAAATAAAATAAAATTTTTGTAATGATACAAAACAAAGTGCAATTTAAAAGTTATGGCCTTGGGCAGTGTGCCAGATTGACATTAATGTCAAAAGGCAAAAATTAAAGATGTACATTTCGACATTATTCAGTGAAAATGAAAAATGTTGGAACGCGGTTCGAAGCTTGGAAAAATCAGAACATTTTTGAATGCAAATTAAATTTATTGCATAATCGACAATAAAACAGAACTTGCCATTAATTAAACATCTCTGTTAATTTCTATAACTAATTGTACTAATTGTACAACGAGGATGCGCTTTTTCAAATTATGTAATTCCTTATTTTTATTTGGCGTCCTAAGGTTTTAGACATTTAAAGTGGAATATGTCTTACGATTACAATTTTAACATTAAGCTTATTGTTTGGCTCATTTAACTTTACTATTTTCGATGTGACCTTCGAACCAACTAAAATGAAAAATATTTAGTCATATTTCAAAAGTACTATGCAAGTTTTAAAGTATTCAAAAATATGAAACATTTAACATGTAGTGGTAGGTTTATTATTTAATAAAGCTTTCTCATAGCCTAATAAATGTAGCTTACTGCTAGCTTTGGGTGCACGAATAGTTCAGCGATAAGGTGTGACTGAATAGGGTTAAACATTTTTTTTAGCACTTAGCATCTAGTTAAACACAATGGATCCATTGGGATCCAAGTGAAGGCTGCATTATATGAGATGCCGTCTAATGCACATCGCTTTATCGTGAAATTTACCTTTTGTCTCACTTTCTTTTTTAAATGGTTTCATTATGCAATTCCTTATGACCAAAATGCCCAAAAAAAAGTTTTGAAGTATAAGATAAGTATAGATTCGTCATTTTGTCAGGCATTTTGGTGCTTTGCATTCTAATTTATTTAATTTTATTTTTTCTTGCTAATTTGATAAGTACGTTTTGTCAAATTCTTGAAATGTTAGTTTATATGCTTCAAATAATAATATCTGTGGTTGGAATTCCTTGCTTTTCTTAGTCCCAGATTCGTTAAACCTTTTATTTTTCCAGCTGTTCATTAGAAGTAGGAGAATTCCTTTAGTTTCTTATAACATGTTGAACTGGACTTTCCAATAGGCCAGGAAACTCTAACATCGAACAAATATTCGCACTACAGGAGATCTTAGAAAAAACTAAAGAGCTTCAAATCGATAACCACCATCTTTTCATCAATTTTAGGGCTGCGTGTGATAGCATCTATAAAGACGAGCTATACAGCGCAATGTTTAGTTTTGGCATCCCTACCAAATTCGTCCGTTTGTCCCGAATGACAATGGAGAATGCATGCTGCTCCATTAAGGTCGGTCAAGATATTATTACATAATAGGATATCGAAAAGGCGACTTCTTTAACATCCTTCTTGAAAGAATAGTGGCATGCGCCAACACCAGAGGTACAATCGTTCAAAAGTCCGTCCAATTACTTTCATGCGTCGACAATATTGACATAATGGAAAGAACGCAGTGTGACAGTGGTGCTTTCGTGATTGTTGGGACGAAAGGGGCGAGGATGGGTTTAACGGTCAATGAGGGCAACACCAAGTACATGCTATCAACGAGAAACGAGACCCAACATTGACGTGTTTGGAAATATAAATAAAATAACGTAGGAGCTATACATATACATCAATATCAACATGTCGAAAATTTCTGAAAATGGCCTTTTAAGTCTGCAATTCATCTGGTTTGATGCACCAAAAACGGTCCTTCACATTCCAGATAGAATTCAAAATCGTGCGTCAGAATCTAATGCATGAAGATGGAAAGATCTATCTAGCTGTCTGTAGCTTATCACTACAACCTGCGAGAATTTGAAAACAACGTGCATTGCTATCTACTGTGCATCTCCTCTGATTTTCCTAATGCCTGTGCTCTGGTTTAAGACTAGCCATAAATCCTTTAGAACGTGCTTACAACGAAAAAGAAAATGTTTGTGTTCATCGGTAGTCATGATTGAAAAATAATCTCAAGGAATATTTCACAAATATTGTTCGTATATTTCTTAAGCAACAAATGAAAATACCAGCTTGATCAATACCCTATATCATTAAAGTGAATTTGCTTTCCTCAAACTCCTTCGTAAATAATGATCACCATCAAATATATTCTATTTACTACAATTTAAAAATATATGGTCTATGTCAAGGATTACCTCACAATGACAAAATGAACCAATAGTTTACTCCGACATATTTTTAAATCAACATCAATTTGTAGATAGAAAATCATAGTTTTTAAATGTCAAATCAACAATTGTGGGCGAAAGGCAACCAACAAATACCACAGACATTCGATTAAACAACAGCAACCGAAAAATATATCCTCCTCCTCGCGTTTCGGTAGGCAGAGGAAGATACATGAATACCTCTACCATCATAATCTTCTGATCGCAAAAAAAAAATAAATATGTGCAACATTTCTTGGCTAAAATCCTATTTTTGACACCCAGTCACCGTTTTGGCATAGGTACCACAATATTAGTGCAACACAACGTCTCTGTGTTGTAATTTCGAGGGAATTCTTACACAAATAAACAAAAAAAAAACTACATTTTCCCTTGTGCACAAATTTGCTGCATTTTTATTTATCTTCTTCACAAGTCGAAGGATTTTTTCATCGTCAATCTTTATAATCCGTGTGCGAAGATCTAGAATCAGCTTCTGCTCGGGCACCCATCGATCTTCGAAGTAAAAGCAACAACAAGGAAAAGCATCTGTCATACGGATTTTTTTTTTAACTTAAACTTAACTGATCTCGACAAAATTGCAAATAAAAACAAGACATATTTGTCTTTTGTGTAAATTGCATTGTTTTTGAATTTTTGAATTTTGAGTGTGGTTGGTCCATTGGTGGTTGGTTGGTAACAGCTGATTTAGCATTTAGCGGATGCATTACGTCTGGGTGAACCGCTGCATAGTTGCCTCTGCCCACACTGCACAACCACATATCTAATATTCACACTTGAAAAAGTGAGGAATTGCGAGCAAAATTTTTGGACTTATTATTCTGTATCCGATCGAATGAGGAGGTGTTGTGCGCGGTCCTCAGCTCCTTAGAACACACCAAAAGATTCCACTAAATTTTTAAATTCTTTTCTTTTTTTCAAAATTACCGCTTCGATTTATTGTTTATATTTTGTCGTCTTTTTTTTTGTAATTTTGTAATTTTGAGAAGAATTCAAAACATTTCCAAACAAAAAAAATCTGTTTTTTCTCATCTAATTGTTTTCCCTTCATCGTCAATTTGTCAAGTGTGAAGTTCTTGTAACTCTCTGTGCATATTTCGTGTTTTGTTTTGTGTTTTACATAAAATTATCAGTCATGGTGAGTGTAAAATGAAAAGTTATTAACTCTAAATGGAATAATCACAAATAACCTGCGGACACATCATAAATTATTACACAATCCCAAAAGTGTTTCGATGCACCGCACGAAGGGATACATTTTTGTATAGAGATTTGATGAATATCGTGAAAGTATTATTTTAAGAGAGAGGTATTATATTTAGATCACAGACAATTTAGCATAGCATCGTCGGAATGGCGGCAGGTTTTCGCACATGGCACCACCAAGATAGAAGAGCACTAAATCCTCCTTCAGATAGCAATCGTATTGGTTAACCGATGCCATGAATGTATCTACTTGTAGCCTAAGTGAGGAAGGGTGATGCTGTGTTGTTGTATTATATGTTAAGTGCAATGTGAATAAATAGAAGTCATTTAAAAATATTTATTTATAATTCGATTGTAAATGACATGTGAAGGAGATGAGGAGGTATGGTGCCGCTTTTCGGTTCTTCGTTGTGGGTGTCTATTTATGATATGCGCAGTGAACAAATTGTTCTTTTTGTTGTTTGGGCGACTTTCCTTTCACTTCAATCTGCGATTGATCGTTGTGTTGGTAAAAAAAGGGAACAAACCTGGTAGCCCAAGAAATTCAATACGCAGATATTTGCGGACCTTCGTACAATACCGAAATACACTGAATACTAACAGTCCTAATAATTCTTCGTACATTAAACATTAAGTCATCGTTTTAGATATCTTTTGCTGTCCCTTTGATCAGCACTAGATTCTTAGCATTTCATATGAATATAAAATTCTGCCTCTATAGCCAAATGCGAAAACGGATAGAAGTGAAAAGCAATATATGTAGTAGACCTTGGCCTGTTGCAGGAAATTATTAGTTTTAAAATTTCATTTATACCTGTAAATGATGTTGATGAAGTAGTTATCCACCGCCTCTTAATAGCAGTCAAGTAATTAGACTGTACATGACAAATTAATTTTTATAAAGCAAGATATCAGTCCAATTGGTGATGCTAGTTTTCGTAGAAAATGTTAACCAACTGCAGAATTTTTTTTGCTTTTTACTGGCACTGAAAGTTAGAAAGTTAATGTGCTCACACATTTTTTTATCTCGATGCGTCCATCTACATTAATGTTAAACACATCACTTGTTATGTTGAATAAAACACGGTTGCTGTCACTTTAAATTTGTTAGCCTGTCATTTTCGCAACGAGTACGAGAACAGATCTGCCCACTTTAGATACGTCAATCACTTCACAAAAAGATGACAAACTAAACAAATTTCTGTGAGCACGAAAATGTCTAAAATCCACTTCATATACATTCCAATGTTCAAACAAAATGTTCATCTGACGGTGTATCAAAACATTCCATTCCATTTTTTCAATGCACTCTAACTTTTGATCGAATATTAAGTGTCAGATGAAAAGGGGTATATAAAGAAAATTCATTTAAATCTCATCTCAAAATGTATACGATTGCTTTTTATGTATATTAAGAAATTCTTAAATGATATATTTATTTTTCTGTCTTTTACAGGATGAGCTAAACAAAGAGCAAATTGCTTGTAAGTATAACGAATTTTTTTTGCAGCGTTCCAATTGCCACGGCCTTATAGGGGTTGTGTCACAATCAACAACTTTATATTTGAAAGCAACACTTGTTAACCACAGCTTTATGATATATGATCCGGTTTAAGTGCTGAGAATATTGCCAGACATCTATGAAAGACAAATTGATCTGCATTGATCTGGCGCAGTTGCAATGTGCATGGGTGCTTTGAGGGGTACCAATGATTGCTTCACATGCAACCGGTAAAGTAAAATGTTGAAGAATCCCTCAAGGCAGGCCGACTACTTATTTGTTTTCAGTTCGTGTTGCTTTTACCAAATGGCTGGAGGGTAAACATAAACACTATCAGCAAGTGTATACACAGCATAAGCGATCTGAGATTTCCCATCAAACCGATGTGAACTTGTCAATTCTTCTGCTAAGTGATCAATCAAGATCTTCCATTTCATCACATGTTACAGATATGCTATTGCTGCACAAGTGCAGACCGCAAACGCAATATGGAATCATAACTTTGTATTTTCATTCAGATTTCGCCCAAGAGAGCGTGGAAAGCAATTTCAACTCGAATCTAGTTAGGTATTCTTATTTTAATGCAAACTCTCAATGCAAATACCTAGGAAAATTTAGCTCCCGATTGGTTGGCTTACAGGTTATTCAACTTAGTAATTCCGCCTACGTAACAACTTACACAAGTCAAAGCGAAAAAATTGTAACTCTTGTGTGACAGATATAGGATACGTTTTCTGCGTGATCGCGTGTGCTTATTCAACAAACTGTACATTTGGGTTATTAAACCTTTCCCCAAGAGTTAGGTCCACAGTTACCATGTGAACATGGCAAACCAGTCAAAATCAACATTATGCACGACTAAAAAGAGTGTATAGCAACATATATACTCTTTAGAGAGTGTTTTTATGTCAAAGTACTTGTGTACATGACAAAATTATTCTAAAGCTCTTAAGTGTGTCAATCCATCAAGTGTCCAGCTGATTGTTTTAAGCGTGTGTACATGAAACTTATTAGTGTCCGTTTGCTCGTTAGGATTGTTACTTTCTATTACTTATTCGAAAACGTTGAATTTAAATGTAAAAAACGAATAGATATTTAAAGGCACTTTATTTGATTTTATTTATGAAACATAATTTCACCAACCAGCCATTGACATTTGGCAGATGGAATTTTTTTTTTTTGAGTTATAACAAGACTTAGAAAGGACTTCCTACTGCTTTTAAGGAAAACCATTTAGGCCTTTTTAGGATACAGCAAGCTGACATTCGAAATTCGATTACCTGTCCGGATTGAAATACAAATTATTTTATGATCTTCTGAAATCGGTTAAGATCGTCTTATTATTATTTTTTTTTTTTTAAGTTTACTTGCACTAGTACGTTCGTTAACACCTTTCTGCAGATGATTATCCGACACAACTCTGGCCATGCTGCTCTTCATTTAGAGACCGAATACCTATATTGACTTCAAGACATAATTTATGTGAAATGTGTCAATGACAGTACAAAGAAAATTATCTCAAATGAATTTCTCTTAAGAAATAATTTGCCTTTACTGCTTAAGCTGCAAGAGTATGTTTTTCAATACTTCAGATCTTGTGACAAATTTAATTATTCATATAATGGGAATATTCAACAAAATAATAAATTTTATGTGCCAACGCCATATCTTTCAAAAGAAAATCATTGTTAAAACCTTTGGAGAATGACACGTTTCAGTCTAAAAAAGAACGCATGCCTGTTGATGTTACAAACAGTAAATGTTTTTTTTTTTTCGTTATTCACTTCCAATTTGCAGTGCTTAAAAATGCCTTCAATGCTTTCGATCCCGCAAAGAATGGCTACATTGAAGCCACCATGGTCGGCACAATTCTAAGTATGTTGGGTCACCAACTGGACGACACCGTGTTAGCCGAAATTATTGCTGAAGTTGACGAAGATGGCTCAGGTCAAATTGAGTTTGAAGAATTCACAACGTTGGCCGCCCGCTTTCTTGTTGAAGAGGATGCTGAAGCTATGCAGGCTGAATTAAAGGAAGCCTTCCGTCTATATGACAAAGAAGGCAACGGTTACATTACCACCGGAGTATTGAGAGAAATTCTGCGTGAGCTTGATGACAAGCTTACTAATGACGATCTTGATATGATGATTGAAGAAATCGATTCCGATGGTTCTGGCACTGTAGACTTTGACGGTAAGTAAATAAGTTGCACTGTAAATTTAAAAACACAATAATAACATTTTTCCATTTATGATAGAATTCATGGAAGTCATGACAGGCGGAGATGATTAAATTGCAACCAAAGTGAGCGTGTAACACCTGCACACAACCTTATTTAGCAAAACAATTTACAACAAAAGAAATCAGTTACGTACAAGTGCATATACATGGATAGGATATATATATATGTAGACCTCGAAACGAACATTTAAATTAAAGCAGTAGACTACAACAATAGAATGAATTGGAAATTTTAACACCTTACGCTATAAGCTCATTATAATCGGTAATTGTATTTCCGACACTCACATAGATGCAATTGACATTTTATTTGTAAAATCTCCTTGGTTGAAAGGAAAAGCCGAAACATATCAATCAAGAGAACTGTCAAAATGACATAAGAAATCAAGCAAATTAATGTCTCGGGAACACTCCTTCTCGTTGTATGCTGTCACTATATCCGTTATGCTAAAATAAATATCATTGCTTTATATAGAAATGAACTTGAACGTGCGAGTATATATTTTAAGCTTTAAGAAAATTTATTTGTTTTGATTTTTGTGTTTTATTTTTTGTAGCGTTTCTTAATGCTACAATGAGTCAATTCTAGTCCAACACATAAATTATCAAATATATATATGTATATATATATCTATATTTATTATTAAAAGACAATCAGATACATATTTATAAACAATCAATTGATTTCTATTTCTATATTTCACTTCTCTCTCAATAATAAAAGTGAATACAATGTATTACAAAAACTATATATTAATCTTTGTATAAAGTGCCTAGTAAAATAAAGATGTAATTTCGTTAAAAATTTTTCGGATGAATTGTATTTTTTATTATTTAGTTTTGACGACAGTTTAATCAAACATTTGGAACTCGTGGAGGAAAACCTTCGGTAAATAATGTGGATTACAACCTAAAATAACTTATTGGCTCTATTTTCAATCAGCCATTCGGCCATTCGACAGTTTTAAGACTTTTTTTCTTTTCTGTAAACATGGATTACACTCTTCCCTGGATTAACTTGACATACATTTCCAGATCACCATCCCTAACAATCGTTTTGGGATAACTCGAAGACGAATCATGTCCTAGAAGAGGGTATGTTCACCACCACTCTAACATTCTCGCTCAAACAATCTAATCTTAGAAGATTTGGCCCAAGCTGGATCCGAAATACTCCAACAAAACCCATCGTCGGACATTTCTATGCGCTTGTCCTTCCCTCTCCCAAAAGGATGTTCCATTTGGAACCATTCTTCTTTAATACTCTCTGCGATTCGGCACAAATAAAAGTAAATTGTTTCTTAGGCTTTATTCACAATCAAGCTTTTCTGATTTGGCGTGCAATATCTTGCATGGTTCCACAATCGGTAGAGGCAAAGATATTGGAAGATCTCGACTCTCTCCATCGGTTGACCAGCAAGGCTTACTTGAGCTAAGGATTTAGTTTTGTTATTGTTAATCTTTAACGCTAAAACGTCTCCCTTTCTATTAACACCAACTATCATTTGGTGGAGGTCAATAGTTCTATGTGATAGCAGGCACACATAGTCAGCGTAGTCTAGATATTTGAGTTGGAATGTAAGAGTCCATCGAATTTCTCCGACAAAACAGCGCGAATCACATTGCTAATCAATAATAAAAACAATATTGGCGACAGAATTCAGCCTTGTCGAACATTGCTTCTCGATATCTCCTCTGGCATCTACCCCTGTGCAGAAAGTGTCGCCTTGAGCCATCGTAAGTTGCATTGACTATAGCTATTACTTTATCGGGGAAACCCCTCCTGAGCAAAGTAATCTGAATAAACTCCCTGTTGACACCATTGAATGCCATTTTAAAATCAATGAAGTGGAGATCGGTATCACGCACTGCTCAATGAGTGCTGTGACCGACGCAAAAGGATCCAATTGTTCCTTTATTTAGTTATGCATTATTTTAGCTTTTATCTAAGCTACTGCAGGTAGCTGAACATGCATATGTGCGTATTAAGTTAATAAATATAATATTTTGCTATCACCACTTCTATTCGTTAACCGAAAACTTGTTTTGATTATACGCCACTCCACCCAAATGTCCAAAGCTTTGTTACACATCAAAACACAAACTCAATTTTACCGACGAATTTTTAAAAGGCAATATCGAGACCAAAAGGCAGAGCAGGGCCAAACGTTTAGCGTAACCTACACTACACCACTCCTAAAAATCAGCACTCCCTCTCTTCAAGCAATAATAAAACATTTCCGAAACTGGTAAAATCGCTGAAAAGCACATGTTAACGGCGAATGATTTTAATTAATTTAATTAAAAATTTGTCCATTAAAAAGAAAAAGAAAAAACGTGCCACAGATTTTGATGACGAACATTTCGCAACGAGGTGGAACTGAGAACCGATGAAATGATTCCGATGCATGAATAGTGCAATAAATATTTATTGACGGCGAGAAACGAATACCATAAATTGCCTTTGTTTTATTTAACAAGACAAATGCATTTGGAAGCGTAAATAGCGATTAATTAACTGATCCGTATCGACGAAAGGATCCCTTTATGATGGCGCTACAGTCCGGGGTGAAATCGAGCCTTAATCAACAAAAGTCTCCAACCAGCTTGATCTTCAGCTTGCTACCTTCTGACTAGGTCAATGTTGCTATTCAGCGCATACAGTTAGTCAAAGATTTCTTCTGTCAAAACAGAAGAGTGCATGCCACCGTACCATATATCAGAATTGGGATGATAGGAGTCTTGTATGGACAATAGAGTCACTTTGGTTGCTTGAGAAAATAAGCGGCACTCAATAGAAAAAGGTTTCGAAGATCCCATACTATTGTAGCCATCCGATGTCTAACTTCTTCATGGTATTTCCTTGTCTTTGCGGTAATCGGGTGAGTTATCGACATATAAGTATTTTAAATGTCGACTTAGAATGTTTCCGGTTTCCAGGATTGAAGATACACAAACAGACATAAACAACTGCCCTCTACGACATTGTACACTCTTTCAAAAACCAGGTCACGTGAGTCGCGGTTTATAAAACGACGCTCATGGGGATCCTGACTGGATGGCCTCAAACATCTCTACCTACCTACCCTGACTCTTCGTCTTAGCAAAAAGCAACAACCGATGGCAGAGTTAAATTTTTATTTTGTATTCATAAAGCACAATATGGAGCTAAGAGACTGAAATACATATGTACATTCCATGGATACATTTTTGCATGCCTTATGTAATAGTTATATGTCCAAATTCTTCTCAAATCACCTTCATTAACATTTGGTTATCATTTCTCTTTCCATCTAATTAATAAATCACTAATGACGTGTTCACTTTGATATTTCAAAATTCTCAAAATAGGAACAGGTCGGTCGATTAGTGGAATCAAACTGAAAATAGATTTTGCACCACCAATCAAGTGTGGCTATGCGATGCTTCATTGATCTTATATTCGTATGTTTAAATGTGCAAACCCAGCGAGAATAGATGAGAATGTACTGCGTACAGTCGCCAGAAGGATTGCATTAAGTCGCTCGATCTTTTCTATGATCTATTATTGTGACCTAATCAAAATATTAATTCGCAAAGGACAAATTATCGTTAATTATGCGAATACTTTCATTAAGAGTTGGCACCGTAACCATAGCTAGTGGGCCGTGGGTAGAATTGTTTTGGTACATTCCTGACCAGAGTCAGATAAAATTTCCTTGTGTTTGCATTATTAAAGTCAAAGCATTTGAGAATCTGTAAATAATTTCCATCTCACTGGTTGACATTAAAATGTACTCGACAAGTTGTGCTGATTGATGAGTCTCTGGTAGAGAAATATGAAAATGCGAATTTGGACAGTGGCGTAGGCCTTTACATTTAAAGCAAAAAATTAGGAAAATTTTAATTCAATTTAGGATTGATAGTTATTAGAATTCTTTTTAACAACAATATACAATATTATTTAAAATAAAATTAATATCAAATCAAGGTGTAATTTATTTTCAATTAAAATTGAATGTACGAGAGGAGCCAATATTATGTCCTATCTCATCTGCAAAATATGATCTGACGAAAGTATGCCGAAAAAGGAAGACTTACTAAACGAATCAAATTTTAGACGCATAAGTCTCTTATAAGATCGTTTTTACTGTACTGTGTTATCTCCTAAAGCTTTTCGTCAACAACCTGATTGCCAACTACTAATTCACACTACCCCATCAAAGTCGGTACAGATCTCACCGAAATCATTTGATGTCAAAAACTCATTTAGACAAGGTGAAGTGTTAATTGTGAAGAACTCAAATTCCAACACCAGAGAACAATTTTTCCGTAGTGTGATTTATTTCCAACCAGAGGTGTCATACATTCGCGTGAAGTGAAATTGTTTCCTTCCATAAGAATTAATCGTACATTAACATTTTTTAAAGGCCATGAACTAATGAATAAATACTTTTAAACTTCCAAAAAACTTCTTCAGAAAAATCCGACCATAAGAAGCAAAAATAAACAAAATATATTAGTTTTTCACTGATAGGAAGGAAAGCTGCACCGCCACTGTCGCCTCAAGATTAATTAGGGCACAATTCAAAGTACTTGCATCAAATCAAGGTACACGCACATCAGTGTAGACATTTGACAAATTCAAAAAGGACCAATTTATACATTGCAACCGTCGGTCATGTTGCATTCCTTTTATTTTCGTCCAAAAATAAACGATCACCGAGAGATACTTCCTCCGCACCCATTCCATTCCTTTGCAAAAATTTCGAATTTCTAAATAAACCATCAAGTCGAACGGCAATCGGTGACTACTTGTACCTATTGACACATTGAGGGACTGTGGTTCAAAATGGTCAAATGATCGCCAATCGCTGTACTCAGACGTATTAAGTGGCCGCCGTTGTGTAGAATCATCATCGCGTCGCAATCGATCGATTTCACGGTTTTGTTCTTCTGTAACTAGCAACTGATTCATTCTTTCCTAAATCTTCCCACAATTTGTTGCATCAACATTTTTGTTGCGGTACCTACATTTTGAATTGTTTAGCAGGGATGAGGTGTGTAACATACGCCTTTTAATGCTAGATCGATTCTGCAATACGAACTGAATATACCGATGAACCATTGGTAGTGGAAAGTGGATTTTTACTTTTATATTGTACGAGTATAAGTGTATGGTGAACGAAATTCCAAATTTAATTTCGGTATCGATTCGGTTCAACGACGAGGCAGAAAACGAACGTTACTCTTGGTGGCGTTTAGATAGTGATCTTTATAGTTTACGATTCACTAACAAAAAAAAAAAAACCAAAGAGGATCAATTCTATTCTTTTTGACAATACACCAACTGACATAGAAGTGGGAGACCCCAAACGCTGTTTGAAATTCTCGTTTAATTGAATAAAAATAAAAACGTTTTTTTGTCGTTTGCTTTTCTGGTGGGTTTTTTTTTTTTTGTATTGTTGATTTAAATTTAGACATTGATCAGAAGGTAATTTTTTATCGTCGATATAGAACAAGTCTTGAGTGATTACAGAAATTCCGTGCGGTAAACACGTTTCGCTCGGTGGACGGTTGACTTGAAGAGGAATATCGTACGAGCGTTATATAAAAACTCCTTCCTCCAGTGTTTTGTGGTGGATTGAATCAAAGGAATTCCAACGAAAATGGTATTGTAAAAGTTACAACAAAAATAATTCTAATTTAAACAATATTTTTCAATACTACAAGTCTTTTAGTTAAAATTAAAAAAAAAAGTTCATAAAATGATATCAATTAAAAATCTTTAGAATGTCTTCAAAATATAAATACACAAAATTTTAAAGGCATACCAATTACAAGTGTAATGAAAATTAGCAAGGAAAATTGAAGACAAGTTACGCAAGACATTTTTGCCCTTCTTTTTGGTTGCTGTCGAAGTTGCAAAATTACATTGCAATGACATTTTTAATATAGATCTGTTGCAATTTCACATTGCACTACAAAAGTGTATACACATACAGACCTCGACTGACATTAATTTATTAACATATTAAAATCGCATTAATTACTTAATAATTATAAAGAATGTTAGACTGATAGATGAAGTGCATCCTTGATGTAGAAATTAAAAAAAAATCTTTTGAATTAATTTTTTTTAAGTCGTATTTAGCTTATAAAGACGGAAATTAATTTATTGCTTTACAATTGAATGACTTCAAACTAAATCAACTTAGATTGAAGAAGCAGGTAGTGTTTCCTAAAGACTTTTCTACGACTTTTTTGGTGTCAAAATAAAGATTTTCTTTTTCTTCAACTGTTTGGATTATAATGAAGCAGTCAAAAAATAGTTTAGACTTTTTTTCTCAACCATCCGTCTTAAGGGATTTACAATTGCAAGAGGCAGATTGAGGAGCTTAAATTATACTTTTCGATATTTATTTACAAGTTTACTACTTCAAAATTGTTTTCAAATTATTTTATTAAATATCGTGACCAAACTCCTTGATCATTTCTGCAATCGAATACATGCACACTTATTAGAGTGAGAACGATATACTATTTTGTAGAATCTTGACAGACACTTTCAAAATACACCCAGTTGGTCAACAAAAAGATTTTTTTTAAATAATAATTATAATGGTGGGAGATGGAGGCCTTTAAAGCACACTGCAGTTGTACGAGTGTCATCTTAAACCTAGTAGGCGACTTGTGTCTAAAAATGGATAGAGATTATGTAACACTTGATTTTTCGATAGTATTTGATATAGTTCCGCAAAAGATTCTTGAACACAATTTGAAGTTTAAGTCTATGTTACTTGAATTAGTTGGTGATAGAACTCAGTGACTTGCAGACGATAAACAAATTTATTTGAGTTATCCTCTGGACTTAGCTGATGATGTCAAAAATCGAATAAATGAAGATCTACAGCGCTATATATCTTTCAGTTGCAAATAAAATAATGTTGATAAAATCACTTTTATTACCCATTCTGCTTTAACTCATCTCCTGCATTTTGTGATCTTTATAATTCAGGAGAACGCAAAGTCAAAATTGCTTTTCATAGCATAGTTCGGTTTAAGTCTAGTCTGTGAAGATCAGACCGTGCACTGCTTTTAGATTTAACACGAAATAAGAAAAAAACAATTTGAAACCCACTTTCTTCCATCACGAGGTGATGAAACAATTTAGGCAATAATAGCATTAAAATGCCCTAATAGGGTATATGACTTAAGTTCTAACATTTTTCAATTTTTTTTTGCAACACTTTCATTAATTTCATTAAATTTTCCTTGCTTTATTTTCTTGTTGGAATATTGTTTAAATGCTCACTAATTTGTTCACAAAATGTCATTGTGCCAATGGTACTTTTCTTTTCACAGGGTGAACAAGAGTACGATAAAGAACAACTGCGAAGTAATTAATTCGGTTCAAATCAAATTGCAAGAATAAAAATTGTTTTATTTCCCCAAATAGTTTTACGAAACGCCTTTAAGGCTTTTGATCAAGAAAATGAAGGTTTCATTGATACAAGCAATATCCAAACGATTCTTGAAATGTTGGGCCAAAAGCTCGACGATAAAGCCATCAAAAATCTTATTAAAGAACAGGACAGGGGCAACACTGGAAAATTAAATTTCAGTCAATTTTGCGCACTGGCAGCTCGCTTCGTTGAAGTTGAAGAAGACGCCGAAGCTGTGGCTAGAGAACTGAAAGAAGCCTTCAGAGTATACGATAAGGAGGGTAAAGGTTACTTAACTGTTCAAACACTTCGCGACATTCTTCATGAATTAGATGACAAGCTGTCGAATAATGAATTGGACATGATCATTGAAGAGATTGACGCTGATGGCTCGGGCACCGTGGATTTCGATGGTTCGTCAAATAAAAATATATTTTCTTTTTATTATAATACCTTACTAATTATATTTCTTTTAGAGTTCATGACTGTCATGCAAGGTAAAAATTCCTATGAGTTCTCCATGACTCGTAGAATATCCTATTACTCCCCATCGAGTTGGCATGTTGCTAGAATTTTTCGACATTTGAATCCATTTTTTGTTGATTTCCTTCCATTTCCTTCATTCAAGTCGCTTTAGAAGTTGGCTTCGTTATTTGTTCTTAAATCATGAGATAGTCAACATCCCGAAAGGAAAAACCCGCTTGCTTATGCTTACCCATTGTTCTTATGATTAGTTTGGATTTTGCGATTACCCTTTTTTCCAGATTTGTGTTCATACATAGTACATGTATTTATTAATTTTATTTCTTCAACTATTTTAGGCTAAACAAACAAATTCAAAGTAGTACAAAGAGACTAAATAAGGGCCATCGTAAGACAAAATATTTCAAAAGTGTTGTTTCGAAACCTCCAATGTTTATGATGATAAATGAAAATGAAATAAATCAATTTATTAGTAAATTAATATATTAAAAGGCAACTGTATTAAGTTATTTATTTAATAAAGAAAAAAAGTAACAAATATATTGCATTTCTTTTTCGTATCCAAGAGGTTAAGAAAGAGTGAAATTGAAGTCACTCTTTCTTAACCTCTTGGACGATAGAACATGAAAGTATCATTTGCACTGGTATGCAAAATATATAACATACATATTATGCAGCATAGTTAATCTATGCTTTCGTTGCTTGTCTTGTATTTTTTTTAACAATTTTTAGCGGCGGCTATTTTCAATACTGAAAGGTAGATAAAACAAATAGGTACTAGTGTATTGCTCAGAGCTCCCGGCTGCACTAGTTCATACAATCTAAATAAGTATATAAATCGGATTACTTTCTGTATGCTTGCATTCTTATTCACAAAATTTTTAATCTAATCCTACACTTGTGAACACACCCAATGAAGCCATTTTTAGGATCATTTATCGAATTACAATACCTTTTAGCTTTTTAAAGCTTTATTTCTATTTATGCAAACACTCTTTAATAGCAAACTTTTCTACATGTTTTCTTTGAATCACTGACAGTGACAGCCTGCTTACCGCAATTCATTTTATGGTCTTTAATGGTCAATGTTTTATATGAAAGTGGTTCATCGAAGTTACAAAATCTTGATAAACAAGTAGATTAACCAACCTAGAGTACATTAAATTTTACATTAGCACAGAAATGAGCAACATTCCTAGGATTTGCACCATTTGTATTATTAATTCGAGTAGCATCTTGTTAAGACCCAACCGGAAGCAAACCCAGACTTTTTAAATTCAAACCTAATAAAAAGTTGAAGGCCACTTCTGAACACATACGTATATCTCTACTGTACCAAGTATGTAAATTTAAAATAGATGTAAAATTGTTTGTTTAATTTATAAATTATTAGACTTCTCAAAGAAATTAGGATTTCCTTGGATCTGGATTTCACATAAGCTTTTTTGGTATAAAGCAGCACAAAAAAAAAACACAATTATCGTAAATCACTCGCTACTTTGCCCTGTTAGATATATATCGCTGATTAACCACTTGGTTAATTGCACCGACGACGTCAACGGTAATTGAGCTATTGACTTGGTCAATTCATGTCACTTAAATTGGATCCGACTCCTCGCTTCTGCGGAGCATTTAATTATATACACATGCACAATGTCGTCTGTCCAAACTTGACGTGCAATCAAAAAAAATAATAGACGTTCGGTTTGCGTCTACCCAGCGTGCTTCCTAGACAAAACTAAGATCGCACGTTAATCAAAATGGAACTATTGTCGGAAGGCGACGATGGAACCAACGTTCGCACAAACTTGACCACGATATTAGCATCGATCATCACCCACCGTGAAAGCTTACAACATTTCGATTGAATCAACTCATAGTGTTGAATTTCTTTTGTATACCAGTGACCAATTAATCAGTCAATTGACTCTTAATAATATTTGTATTTTCTTTCTTTTTTATTATTAAACCTTGTTGATGATTTTATCGCAACTACCGCTGTGTTAGCCGCGCATCTACATGTTGCATTTTGTATACGTCTAAATGAATTGAGTTGTGGAATAAACTAGATTGCGGCAAGCAGCACATCATGTGCTCGAGTCCGCATAAATATTGCATAATTAAATTCTGTGATATAATCCATCCGTCTAGTGTTTCAATTTGATTATTGGAAAACGCTAAAAATGTAATTTTTATAGTAGGCACTAGCTATCGTGCATGTGCTGTGCACCAATTAAGCATTTCATTTTATGGCAATGGATTTTAATTGCAATTGACTTAATTACGGGCTAAGGCCCACTTGGTTATGTTTTTGGATAATTTTTATTGCCGGTTTCAAGCGAATGATTTATGCATAAAAACAATAATTTCTGTACTCACTTTCGACGAAATAATCTGTATTGAAGATAACTGCGTGTATCGGGCGAAATTGCGTACTACAGGTGTAAATTATGTACTCGTACATACAAGACTGAAGGCACTGGAGTTAGAAAGATAAAACTATTCAAACGTGGTTTATAAGTCTCTTTGTATTTTATACACTTCACAAACTCTTCAATTAAAAATTCAACCGCATTTAATCAATTTACTTTCTATAGCTTATTTATTCTTCACACTTCAAAATAAAGCAAAATAAAAAAATATTTTCCGGTAATTGGGTAATTGAATGCACTTGCATTGCAGTAGGCATGCAGCTAAAGAGTATTACACGGTATATGCATTTGTCGATTGCTTTGAATGGAGTACCAACAAGTTTAGTTGGGTTAATGCATGCAGATTGCCAAAGACACATTGAAGCATAGATACTATCACTTTCCTGATTGCAATTTTACATCACTCAAAGCAGACGTGGTTTGAATTTGTTAACTTGTACTTGGATTTGTTTTGTTAAAGGATTCACTGCAAGCGATATAAAATGGAAACGCCTTAAGACTGTAGCCTAAGAGATTTGCAGAAAGCTAATACAGTAGATCGATGAAAAGGTGGACTTCTTCACAAGCTTGCCGAGCTGGATATTTATTAATTTTTTATTTTTTTTTCTTTAGTATACAACCTCCATATGTGCTTACTTTATTTATGGGGGATCCCGACACATTTAAAGTCTCCGCTCGAGAGCAGCTTACCACTCTCATCCATCCCAAACAAGCTGCTTTGCATTTGAATCCACAATTGCTTGGTATTTGAACCGAAGAAGGTTCGATCTAACTTATTATCCGAAATTTTGAGACTGAGACTCGAAGATGTTCTTGGCTGGAGCTTTGTTGTTCGTAAGCTCAATATGATCGAGCATATGTAATCGTACTATTTAAACTTTGTATCTTGTATCTTTTCTTCCATTCGTCCTCCTCACAAGCAGCACCAAATATTCGACGAAGAATTTTTCATTTGAAAGCCCTAAATACATATTTGTTTTGCTTGCCTGCTTATCGTCCAGCACTCCATGCCATAAAGCAAAACTAGCAGGATAGGGCTCCGGTAGAGCATACATTTAGTCTTTCGTCGCCCCTAAAAAACTTACTAAAACATTGCATTCTGTCAGATATGGCTGCTCACATTTAGTTTGATGAGTTATCAACTTTCTGAACGTGAGAGTTACATTGCGAAATCCATAAACTCAGTGGACACCAAAAAAGTGTTTCCTATCTATCACTGTTTTACTGATCCCTCCACAAACAGTGCTCTCGCAAAATAGCCAAATGCATTCCACCCCTTCATTTTATCCGCCGTATCGGTTTTGACACGAATGAAGATCAGTTTAGGAAGTCTTTCTCTAAGTCTTACAACATGAATGCAAAATGATCTAGATCGCTCTGTATTATCTTATTACTATACCTCTTTTTCACCTCTCCCTAAGTTCCCTATTAACGATGCTGTAGTTTAATTGTTTCACCGCGATCTTATTAAAAAAAAAATGTAAGCCGATAGTATGCATCCTTGTGGTACACCGATTTAGACATACAAATTCCCCTAAATCGTTATGCAAGCTGTTGCTCTTTCAGTCTCTTAAAGGATCTTATCCTTTCGTATGAAGTTAGGTTAGGTAATAGGGTTGACGGGAAAGGAGGTCCCTTCTCCGTCACACTTAGGTCAATGTATACCCATTGTGATACCCTAGGGGTCTCAGCCCCCTTACTAGGAACCATTAGCCCATGTTCTGTCGAGCCATTTAGAGGCGCGGATAAATCTGTGTATGTCGACCACAGACTTGTCGGACAGTTCTTCTAGATCCTAAAAGAAATGTCTTCCTAGGGTTTTGAATATTTTATGGCAGAGCGCTGGACAGTGGCAAAGAAAGTGTGGGGTGTCCTCTTCCTCATCTACTTCTTCGTTGCCACAGCCTCTACAAATGTCATCCGTGTTTAGTCCCAGTCTTCTTGCATGGTAGTTAAGCATATTATGCCCGGTGATGATACCTATTAGGGAAGATAGGGATTTTTTATCCATTTGCAGAATTCTATCAGTTTTTTGTTTATTGTAGAATGGCCATAGTTTCCTAGTTATAACACAGGAACTAAGCGCATTCCATCTATCATTAGCTATCTTTTGAGTTTTGCTCCCAATCACCTGTTTGAGATTACAGGATGGAATTTTAGCGGTGAAATCAGCTTGGTCGGGGTCTTAAGAAGATCGTATGAAGTTAGAAGTCTTTTAATATTATGACTCAAATACATTGAGGCTACAAACAAAATGGCAGTTAAAAATTCCGAATAATCAATTCTACGAAGTATTCAAATCATCGACATTCTCCTGTACTGTAGAGTATTTAATAAATTTGAGATCAGAGGCGATATCCATGAAAGGTGTCTTTTATTCAATCAAATATAGATAATAATTATAATAAACATCGCCTTTTCGGGAAATGGAAAAATATAATGTAATACTCATTTAGACTGTAGCTGCAACGAACACAGTTGTTCACTTACTCGTTTATGCTTTATTGAATTTGAGCATGTGTGTAATACATGTCGTTATTTGGAGACAAATGCAGCTGCATTACCAAATATGTAAATAAAATTAAAAAGTAGGTGTCCGCTCTGGGCAGGAAGGCATTTCCGATAGTAAGAGATAATGTTACTAAGTATATGTAACAATCACACAAATGTGGTCCTGTCTTTCGAAAAAAGTCTCTGAAAAAGGATAAAAAACATATTCGAGTTTACGAGTATGTAATACAAGCTTTTGAACACAAATAATTATTTCCATCCTTTTTAATTGAATTTAATTTCTCTATCGCATATCAGATCCGTAATAGGAATCATCACGGGACATTGTCTAATAGGCAAGCATGCAACAATACTTGGCGTGCATTCAAACGATTTTTGTAGAAGCTTCATGGTCGAAGAGGAGGAGGAAACTATTCCCCTCCTTCCTTGTAGCTGTCCCCCAAAAAATTTTCCATCAAGGAGAATGCTACTTTAAGGACTTAAGCGATCTGATAAATACATATGTCAAAAATATCTTTCACTTCATCACAAGCTCCAATTGGTTCAACGTGTAGGTAAGGAGATCTCTCCAGATCCATATGGTATCACAATAAACCTATCACTGGTCTAAGTGTGCTGGCAGCAACTGGTAGCCACTTCAACCTAACCTATCATCCTTTTTACTCATTTTTTATGACTTCGATACATTTCAATACAGCTTTTGAAATTCACAACCAGCTTTGAATATGGAACGGAAATGCGAAACTTCGAAATTTCACTGAGTGTTCTCACCGAACTTCAAACAATTTCATCGGTCAAATATTTGTAAACATTCTCCTTGGAACAATTGCTTTAGCTTTTCACATTTTATTTGTTTGTTTGCTGAAACAGCAACTTCTGCAAACAAAATCGAGAAATTAGAAGTAGCATTACGGAAAGCCAAATCGATTTCTGAAACCCATTTAACAAAGAAATCTGGTGTACAAATAAAAGGATACTGTGCTTATCAATTATACTATTCATCCGAAAAGGTTAGAGACGCATATACCCTTTTCATAAAAAACTGTATTGAGCAGTCTACGGATAAAACGATTGAGCTGGACGCAATGCAATTAAGTTCAGTTCCCGTAAAAAATAAACCCTCATACTACAACTTACTACCCTTATTGCCCTCCACAGCTAGCACACGATAGTAAAGAATAACTTTTTAATTAAAGACTTGTAGTATAAACCAAGGTAAGATTTTAAAATGTCTCCAAAGACAGGCCTCGTGTTTAGATAAATATTGAAGAAAAATCTTTTCGATAATATATGCCGGACAAAATCTGAAAGAAAGAGCAAATTAACTCTCGACTCACGAATATGCGTGGATATATTTAACCGTGCATCGCTTAACGTCAGTAATGAACCGCAGAGATTTCCCTTTAGCCATGCATTGCACGTGCATCTTTTTCTGATGATGGAAACATCCTTTTACAACACCACGTCAAATTGGGCTCTTAAACTTAATTATGGTGTGAATTTGATCAGCGATTTGCACAGTTATCTCTCATGAAACCTCAATCTCATTAAAATTGTTCAGTCCAATTGCGATGTAACAGTTGAATCTATAGATTTCCAACACCTCACCAAAGTATGCCCACTCCTTATTTGACGTAATATGGATCTGATATTTTTTCAGTCATAACTCACAAATTCAATTTCTCTGTTGGACCACAATTGTTACGAAATGTTCAAATTATTTATTCCAGAATAGTTGATATCCAAAATCTTGCAAAAAGAAACTCGGAGCAATCAATCAACTTCGTATTCGTAGTCACGCCGTGTACTGAACTCTGGAATATTGGATACGGTCACTCTATGCGCTACTCTCGCCAAGTGGGAGACCATAATAATTGCAAATCAATTCGCAGCATTACGATCAGGATTCCGTCAATTGGCGTGGGAAATTATTGAATTATTACAACGACTGAACAACAAAAAAAACATAATCAATAAAACGAAATTTTTGTGGCGTAATTAAGCTATTAAAACTTCGCGGCGAACATTTATACTTAGTAATTATCGAGCGATTAGATCTTCAAAGCACGGCTTACTTTTCATGAAGACCAAATTAGGAGACCCCTTTTACTGAGCATTCGTCGGAATGAAATCTTGACGGAGCCAAAATTGGAAGTAATTGAAATATTTAACTTATTATGCGGCACAATCTCTTGACAATCTCAAGAGCCAGAACGAATTCATTCGAGTTCCTCCCCAACGGGCTACAAAGTTGCTCCAGGAGACAGCTTACATATGTCTCAGAAAAACAATGAGAAGGACAAGAGCCGACTTAAATGGTAGCATTTTGCGCAATCGTTGCATACGGTGCAGATAGATAATAATCGAAGCAAACACCCTTAGTCTGGGATTAATCAATTTGAATAATGACAGTTCACACATGCAACCGATTAGGCAACGCTTATAGTTTTCTGGCGGTAATTGTGTTCATGTTCTTTCTACTAGAATTCAATTAACACGTCAGTCCGTTTCGATCTTGTTGCAAGTGCACTTGGCATAGAGTGTCGGTAAAAATGTTGTCAAAGAACTAGTACCATTTCATGCTTTTTGACAACTGCGCATGAGTTATGGAGGCGTTTCACTAAATACGGCTTAAGGGCAAATAGAACAAGTAATATACTTGACATCGAGTTCCAATCTCAAAATATAATACAATTAAGCTTTTTCTCATGCTCTTGCAATGGTTGGCTTTTATATTTTGGAATTCAGAACCGAGGTCACATTCACGCATGCGTAGGTAGATGACGTATATTCCAGGTCTATTCGTCTCTTACTGTGCGGATATCCGCAACGCATTTCCTTCTCATTTTTCCAGCTCCATATAATTATATATAACCTTCGATGAATAGAGAATACGTGTGCAGTGTTGTAAAGTGTGTACAGACTATAAATTATAGAGACACCGTTTGTAGCTGCAGGTGCCCAAAAATGCAATCGTATAATCGACGGGGTACTATCCCACTGGGAAATTGATCTGATGTGAAAAGAAAAGCCGTCAATCCGATAAGATGGTATCTTTTTGCTGCACTGGAATGTCATTTGGCTTGATGCGAGATAGCCTTGCAAAAACTTTCTTTGAAACCGCTCTCAAAGAAACTGGGTGGAGTCATTGTTGACTACTCTGAACTGATTGATAATGACGCATCATTGGTTTTTTTGTTGGCAGACAGTAATTGCAAGATACTGACACGTAGTCCTCAAGTTGCTGTGTACTTTCATTTTTCATTGATTTGGCATTTGAGACTAGAGACGCTTTCAGTGAATCAAGGAAATTTGCAATTTTAATTAACCCTTGCAGCATTTTTTATTATTTATTTATTTTTCTTTTTCTTTTTCTTTTTGTTCATTGTCATTCATGATGCTTCATTTGAAGAGATCGTGATAATTTGTGTTGATAAGTTCACATCATCCATCAAAGACAATGGATTCATCTGGTGGAATGTTACGAACATGTAATAAAAGAGAGTGTGACAGACTGTGAGAGGGTGTAGACTTGGAATTGCAAAGTAGATCCACTTTTACATAGAAATGCCAAGAAATTGTGTAAAATTGTATTGTATGAAAAACTAACAACATGGACATTGTGTCCGAACAATGCGAACACGAATTTTGTCATCTACAGCCTTGTTCAAAATTATAAGGCAGATGTAAACCCTCAATTCATAGTCAGTGGACGTTCCGGGCCGTGATTTTAAATGAGAGAATCCATTTGTATCCGGGGCTAGTGTCTCTATAATTTTTTTTTTTTTTTACGTGGTAAGGAAGTTACCCCGCTGGCACAATCTGGAGGACTAGTTCCAAATGAATAATCCATTTCGAGGATGTGAGCACTGCAGTTGATCCATAAAGGGATCATCAGCCATCAACACTTTATCAAGACGCTGACTAGATCTTGCAAATCCTTATCGACCTTAGCTCTAAATATGTGAAAGTACCCCAGATAAGGTGCTATTAGCGGCAAAATAACGATAATGTAAGCACAATTGCAACAAAAGTTATCGCCAGGTTGACGACAGTCAGTGACTATTTCTACCACTTCCAAGTATCACTGATTCGGCCACATCAAGTAAATGGGTAATCATGCTCAAGCTAAGAGGATTTTCGAATTACAGCCCTCAGATTCATAACAATGGGGAACATCGAACCTCCACTTTAACGACGCTGTTGTGGATGCGCACAACTGAAAACAGCGTGCCTATGATCAAAGAGAATGAAAGGCTGCAGTGTCTCAGGCAGAGACCCGTCACGGGTCGGCAACCCGTTATTATTGTTGTCTTATGCTTTTCATATTTTACAGCCTTTAGAAAAATTGCTTTGACCTAGAACATACTTCAAAAAGCTTAAATGTTTTAAGTTTTCTAGCTACCCACATAAAAAATTCATAAGATGGATCTGCAAAGCACCAACAAGGTTTGTATGCTTAGTCGATGTCATTGCATTTCAACCTTTTTTTACTTCGAAAACATATGTATGATCACATCCACTATTAACTTGAATTTATTACGAGTAAACCCACTTCTTCAACAAATTGTGTGTATTAGCACAACGATGATGTGAAATCGCTTTTGCAATTGAACGCGTACATGCTGTTGTCATTGATAAAATCTTTCAAGGCCCTTACGCAGACATTCCTCAATTTATCGATTAGCCAAAGAAATGACAACGAAAATCATTTATCGTCAATCAAATCAAATTATAGTTTGTATCTGAAATTAGTTCGCACCTAACCAATAAGCCTTTGGGTTTCTGAACAGAAAATTTGTCCTCCAGCTTTGATATTAAAGATAAATTTCACGAAACCACGTTACTGTATGCAGATCATAAGACTGTATCTATCAGTGTAGTTTAAAAGTCGCACTCTACTTTCAAAGCGAAACTAATTAGAATTTATGCATTCATCAATTGACGGGCAGTTATAATGCATGCTCACATTTGGTTATCATAACTCTTCAGAACCATGTTTTTTTTTTTTGAATCAATAAATGATGAATAAATTTCATACCGAATCCTATCAAATTTGAGGCTATTTATGATAACATTCGTGTTCTAGAATCCACTGGGTTCAAAATTCGAGGTACAAAATCTTATGCCTTTGTAGTCTTAAAGACGAGATAGGTAAGGTTAAGAGGAATTTGAATTTTTGTTGTCAATAAATTAGGTGGAGAAGTCTATCGATTCATAAGACATGAGTTTGAGAACGGCAAACGAGTTAGAAACCATTGAAAAAGGAGTAGTATTAAACGAAGAAGATTAAAAAATTTAAAAAATGTAAGACTTTGAAGAAAAACACAAAACAGCAACAAAATTGAACAAATTGAATCAAAGGTGCATGGCTGGTAGAGCTTCAGTCTTACGACAGCCGTCGAGGTGGTCACATCGAAGAGCGCGATGAGTATGTCATGTTGTTGAGAACGGGGCTTGGGATGAGAGAGTCGGATAGTGTGAGAGCCACGGGGAGAGGGAGAGAGAGCTGTTTTTCATATGAACGCGCGGGAGTGCGAGAGAAGGCTTTTTTTCATATGAACGTTTTCCCTACGCCCGTATACACTCTGTCTTATACACGCCTCTATGCAGTTAGACATAGAAACCCACCCAAGTCTTTAGGTATTTTTTAAAATAGGATTACCTAAGTCCTTGTCCATTTATCCCATTGCCATTCTCTTTTCGCGCAATTCCCTTCAACTATCTTCGATTCTTCTTCTGTATTTCAATTAGTGCGTAGGCAATGCATTGCCATAGATAGTGCAAATTGCCCAATATCATAAATGCAGAGTGGAGTCATAACCAGAGGAACAACTGGGAGTCCTGCTATTCCAGTGGTAACCAAGAGCGGATGCTTGCTGATCCAGATCTACCTAGTGAGTGATTTGGATGATGGTGAGAATGAAGTTGAAAAGTATGAAAGTGGCTGACAAGAATTACCTAAGTCTCAAAATAGTTTTTCTTGTCTCTCCCGTTTCCAATTTGAAAACCTACACAAGAAAACATTTAAGAATTATTATTTGTTCGACGTCACAGCGCTCGAAAACTAAATTTTTTATTTCACGTATTTTATGCAATTTTGTAAAAATGACTACAATTGCATTTATTTATTCATTAAATATGTGAATATATTTTTCTAAACAAACACGAGCACAGCCAAAAGAATTTTTTTTTAAATTTATTTCTCACCATTTGTTTTTGTTTGGGTATTCTAAATTAAGTTGCGCGCATTAGAATGGCGAAAACAACAATTTTTTTCTTAAAAGTAGATATCTAATGGTTGAACAGTAGATCAGGTCAAACTATAGGTTACCGCCCACATTGTCGACGACTTTATATAGTTCACTAATCAACTTTCACGAGTTCTCTAAATTTTAAACCTAAAATGCACAAAAGTCGCACATATTGCACTCAACCAGAACTAATTTCGTGAATGTTTGGCACAATCGTTGTATCGCAGCTTTCGGGAGTGAATTGTTTAAAAAACGAAAACATGAATACTGCAGTTCAATTAAAATAAGTTACAATGCACCCTATGACTTCAATATAACCAACTAGTAGCAAAAAAGGGTTAATAGCTATACAGTAGACAACGATTTTTTTTAATAAGCTTATAAATAAAAAGTAGGGAAACCCGAATTTGAAGCCCAGTACCGCATGTAAAGGGAGTAGGCTCAGCGTTGTGTTAGGGGCTACAGACATCACGGGATCAACGCATTAACTTCATAAGTCGAAGAAGCAGCAAAGCTCCAAACAACAGTCGGTAAAAAGTTTAGACGGATGGTTGCGAGATCAGCTCAAAAGAAGACAAGACCATTTCGCATTGGTTCTAAACCATTTCGACTAAATAAACCTTCCGAAGAAATGAGTTTTTGAATATGCACGAGTTCTCCCAGCCGCGGCAAGATGTTTTTTTAATTCGTAGGAAATTCTTGGGTAAATAGAAGTTTCCTACAAGAGTGGAACAAGCGGATAATCATCAAGCTTCGAGAAAGTCAACAACTACATTTATCTACGAAGCACGGTCTCGGTCAAGGGATCAATTGAACTAGATGTAAGTCCCAGAATCTAAATATTTAAATTGAATAAAATAAAAGCTGCGTTCGGGATGTTATCCAAAATTGCATATTGCATATTTAGTGAGCTTAACTACTTCTGTAATATGTTGCAGAAAGTTGCAAACAATATAAGTTCAGTTAATGTACCCTATTAGCGTACGATAAAAAAACTAAAAACGTGCCCCCAGCAAACATCACGAGTTTTATGCAAAAATGTGAATAAAACTGATTCTCATCTATGCTTTCCGGTCAAAAAGGTACCCTGTTTGTTGACTTACTATCGGTAGTAGACCGTTGAACTATGTTGTTTTTCCATTGGTTTGCCAGCCTACGGATAACACGAGTTGTAATTGTTAATGCACTTATCCTGTTTTTTCCTCATTTTATCAAAAAGTTTCAAAACTTTAAACGCGATTTAAAATATCTGTGCTCTGCTTTCTGTCATGAATTCGATAGCAATACGTACAAGATTAACCAAATAAAGAAAAACTACTGTTTCGATTTTGAAGGGGGGAGGGGAACCGTAGACATCAAATATCGATTGTATGATAACGGAAGCTCAGAGGCTATTAATTTTTATTGAAGGCAGAGTAATTAGTCCTTTCAACACATGTATTTATCACTTTAGTTGTCTATCAAATGTTTGAGTATTTAAAGGTATATAGAAAATTAAATTAAATTGCAATTTGGCCATCTTCTAGCACTAACTTTCTTAAATTAAAAAAAAAAATTAAGACCTTAACTTAAGAAGTTTAACAAGCTTGTCAAATGATTTTAATTGAAAACGCTAAAGGTAGTGCTAAAAAACCAGCAACTTGGTTCGAAAAACTTTAACCAATTTCCTAATGACCAAGCCGATCGTAGAAGCTTGCCCTGAAGGGTATTGACATACATGTGTCTTGGTTAGTCCTTTGGTTTCTGAAACCATGAGAATCCATTCATTTACCGTTTAAATGACTCTTAATATTTTGATCCGAGCTTAAAGATATTTCTAATCTTGCTGAAGCATTAAAATTCGAACTTAATTATTCCTTAATACGGCTTGCACTTCGAAGGTATTAAAGGCAACACCAACGTCACTAATTTCCATTGAGAGCTTCAAGATAAATTCAGATTAACAGCGGATTAAAGTTGTGTCTCCTTGCGCAACTGCAAAGTAGATTGGTGCAAAATGTGTTCGCTATAAAAATAAAAATACAAGATTTAAGCCACTCACCTAGCAACAGAAAGATCCCTTTGTCTTTTCAGCAGCTCTTTGAGTAGACAATGAAAAAAATTGTGTTCAACATGACTGACTGACTTAATGCATTGTGTGATCTTAATTGTCCAAGTTCAACAGAGATACAAATATGATAGCTAATAAGCTGCAAAAAAAAATAAAAAATGAAAAGGGTCAGAAATCGAAGCCGTAAACAGGTTAACCATTCACTATTTCGTGTTTCGTAACAACTCAGTTTGATTAATCTGACAAATTTTAACTCTTAATTGCTTGTTACGATCAGTTTGACAAGTTAAGACACAAAAGGTGACACCAACTAGAGCATTGAAAGTTTTGTTCTAATTATGACATTTCCTGACTTACAATTTCACAATCCTACTGGGTTGCCAGCCACATGAGGATAATGTAACCGAAATAGACATTGTATTTGATATGCCTTAAGGCAATTGACGGAACTTCAAAAGTAAAATGACGATCGGCGGCCTTTGAAAACTAAAACCAAAAGAGAGAATGGATTTGGAGAATGATGCAGAGGACTGTCATTTGATGGTGGACTCTCTGTTCCTTAAAGTGATATTTAAATCCCGATCGGCCGTCAACATGCAAGGAAAGTGTACCAGCGGTCAACTTAGCGATCACTTACTACTTGTGAAAGTAACCATTTTGAATTTTTTTTTTTCTTATTTTGTTGATATTTTGGTTTATTAACATCGGAATTTTAATGTTTGAAGCGGATGCACTAAAAATAAATTTCTAGTTAATGCCTCACTATCACTTTTAATTTGCTGTGGGTCCTAATGGGTTTAGTTTTCACACTAGTTTCAGCAATATCCCCACCAGTGAAGTAACAAACTTGTCTCAAATGGCTGTAAAATTGTGTAGCTTAATTGCTGTGGTACTTTCCTGACAAAAGTCAGTGACCACTCTATGCCTCGCTCAGTGGATTGATCTTCAACGTGAAAACAACCAGAGTCGGATTGAAGGTATTTATAATTAATTAAAATAAAACATTTTTTACTACATATAATTATTGCGTTTTTCTACATGGCAAGCCAACTAATGCAAATTTCATTCTAAAAAGTAAGTATGCATCGTTTAGAAAACTGAATTGTAAAAGTTTAGCAGTGAGTTGAATTTGTCTTCGCAATCAATTGCCAATTGATTTAATTTGCTTATTGTAGGAACTTTATGGACTTTCAAAACGATCATTTTCAAACAACTTTGAAAAGTACATCCTCATTTTCGATGAGCGAAACGACGACTAAGTATTTGATCTTAAACGCGGGGTTGCATATTCGAACTATGTTGCCATCATTATGTCAGGTAAGTATCCCCAGATACTCTCAAATATTCCTCAATTTGCTCTTAACAAGCTCACCTTTTGGGCAAACAGTTTCGGTCTAAAGGTCAATCTATCAACAACGAAGATGATCTTTTTCCATCTGAGCTTTCCAGACAGTGCCAAATATCTAGGACAACCAAGCGAAAACATTGCCAAACGCAGTAGGAAATCTCCGGTAGCCCTACTTTTTAAAACTTTTAAACAACGCGCTACACAAAGCTTAATAAGGCTGATAGACACTCATCAATGGTGTGAGTAAAATGTGGAATATTCCAAAGTTAATTTGCTTCCATCAAAAATGATTTCAACATGATTTTAACCCGCTAAGAGCGCCTGGAGTCCGCGCGATGTCCTTTATAAAGAGAGTCGGTTCTGGTGTCTTATCGGAAGACTTTGATATTCACCACTACTTTAGTCTCCCAAAGCAATGAAGCGTCCTTCAAGCCGAAGTCACAGCTACCTATTCAAACAGCGTCCGTAATTTTAAACTTCACTTCTTCGATCAGAATGTTTCCTCTTTAATTGAAACAGAATTATCATACAAAATTCTACAAGCTTCCTAATTAGCACTACAAGTTGTCTTATAGCCCCGGCGCCTTAACCCTCTCAGAGTCTTAAATCCACCCCCGGAAAAGTGCGCTAATTTTTTCAAGAAAAAAAGATTGCCGCTCTCAAACTAACAGGTAGCCAAAGCCGCCAAGCAGATCGAGTGTGTGGGTTGGTGGACAGGTCTTCTATAAGAGCATTGGCATTACTTCAGCACAAAATTCCAATGATTTGCAAGTAAGCACATTAAATGCATTAGCAGTGTATGTTTGAACTATTACCAGAAATTTGCCGCCAATTTTGGTATGTGATGCCGGTCGCATAGTATGCCAAACTATACAAAGGTGCTATTATACCTGTGATATAGTGCCACCAGGAAGACTAAAATATTACAGTTTGCCGATAAAATATTGAGTTAAATCTTGGAGGGGCGTCACAAAAAGATCTTATTGATTGATAATGACAGCAATTTGTATCTTCTGACTTTGAAGTTTGTTTGAGATCTTCCAGCTATGAATACAGTTTTTATGGAACGGTAGCTGATGAAAGATTATCTTAAGTGTTGGGGCTTGTTCTGCTTTCAAGGATTTTGTTGACAGGCCATAAATTTATGACTAATGCTCAGCTTTATTTATATAGGAAGTACCCGTTGGGAACTAAATTTAGGTCGATGAAATTGTAATAGGTTTCCAACGTTTTGTTATTTCCGTGAGAGCACTTTCAAATTTGTAGAACCACATAAAATTATAAATCTATGCTAAAATTAAATACATGGAAGCATTATTTACTCTCATGATTCAAAGTTAACAATCAGCCTTGTCTGAAGGCGACAGATCTAGCTCTGACACTGACCCCATCATGCTGCATAGGAGAAGAGTTTTTCTGTGGCAAAGTGATTGTGATCCAATGGCACAATCGAATCAATATCACTCAAAAAGCATTCGACTGCAATTGGAGTAGAGTTTTACTGCCATTGTTCTTTTAAATGGGCCGACTGGCATCTTAATACAATAAGTTTCATATGAATCTGTGTTGACCTTCAGCTTATCGAAATTTGATTTTATCCGTGCGCTTTGCCACACCCAGCATGACTGTAGTAAGTTGTCTTTTGAGAGTGTTTGTCTGTTTGAAAATATTTTACTGACGTGTAAAATAAATTCCTGCCGGCAATGGGGTTTATAGCGATTTGGTAACATGCACTTATGGAAGCAACAAACTCAGGTCAAGTCTTAAGTTATTGACTTATTAACTGCCTTATATTTATTAAGTTAATAAAGCTATTCATAAAGATGTAATTTTTAATGGCAGTGAGAGGTTTTTTTTTATTGTTTTAGGCATTGGTTAATCGCAGGAAAACCAAAAGCACCTTACATGTACGTAATAACGTTCCTTTTTAGAACTTGGTTTGTTGGACAGACGAATTCTGACACATATGGACTAAGAGTAGCTGTACTTTCGGTGTTTGCCGCTGAACAGAAATGTATAAGCATGTGCCTTACCCTAAACCCTGTTTTGTATTCATCTTTAGCCAATTCAAAAGACCTTCGTTAAACGTCATTAATGGCAGTAGCTTGGTCGTTAACAGAAGTTAAATAGCATTCTTTACTCAAGATATAATAGTCTTAGGTTTATTATGACTCCTAATTTTTTTCGCTTAAAAAATTCGAAAAATTTATTCGCCATATTGGAGCAGCCATTTAGCATTTTTATGACATAATTGTGTTAAAATATAGTGTCACGGGAACCATGCAAGTCTTCAAGTTCATTGTATGTGGAAGTAAACGAAAACCGAGTTGCAAGACTTTCCTTTGATTTTTTCAACACAAAAAAAAAATGTAATGCAAAAGGTACCCGGGTTCTTTGCCGGCCACACAAGTAGTATTATGCACATTTAGTTGTTTTGCTGAGGCTCGAACCTGTGTCAGCTCGATTAGCAGTCCAACGCAGTAATCACTAAGCCATTGCAAATACCATACAAAAAAGACAAACGGCTGTTAGCGCGAATATTTATTTGCACTTAACGTGCTTCCGTCTTTTTTCTTCATTTTAGGCCTTTCTTACGTTTTAAGGCCTTTTACAACTTCAGCTATCCAGGGCAAATTGTTTCTCACTCCCATTCAATCCCATTCCAACATCAAGTGTGTTTCCGCTTGTGGAATTGCAAAATACTTTTGCTGCCTATTTTGGCGTTAAAAGAATTGGCTTTCATGCTTGTACCTACAGGTATCAAGGTTATGGCAAAAGAGAATGACTCCAAGAACAATGCGTATCATACTACAAAATAGCAATGAAATTGACAATTACTTTTCTCGCAATTCCAACCAATTATTGTTGGCGAAACAAAACTAAGTCGAATATAACTATTTTAGCGGACTTCACATGCATATGCATGATCAAGCAAGTATTTTAATGATCAAATGTTCAGCATTTTTCTAAGGCAGAGCATAAATGTTCTGAGTCAGTAAAACCGTGCTGGGTTTTATGGTCATTTGTGAAAATTGATTGGAGATCATTAGTGCAATGCCTCACGCTATAGAACTGGAACAAATATGGCATAACGAATAGGGCTATGCTGTTATTCTATGGTGTAAAATTCGACCGATTTGAATACTCATACTTCCAACTCATGATTGAATAAATGCAACAATTGATTCGATTGCATTTTTTTGTTAAAATTGCAATTCAGACTAATTAAATTTTCTAAGAAATTCTATACAACTTCTGCAAAACTGATTTCACAACAAAAGGTCTGATAGCATTTCGTTTCTCTGATGAAGGCTAGATTGTTAAGCCTGCTATCTCAAAGACATTTGATAGTGTTTAGTATTAAGCTCTTTTGTCGAAAATGTGTCCATATGGAATCGATCACTTCGTTTTATCGATCTTTAGGAAGGCCATTCAATACTCAGTTTTGTTTCCGCTGTTATTTTTCATTTTTGTAAATGCGCTAAAAGCAATACCATGGTTTGTCCATATTCATTAGGAGATTTCTATCGCAGCTCTTTGGCCATAAAACAAAATTCATTAAATTTTGATCTTGAGAGGATAAAAGATTGTTGTGTCAATGTTATCTTTTGTAAGTAAATCTTTTAACTTCGATGACTAGCCATTTCGAACGAGCCTAGCTTCGCGAAAACTGAAATACCTATCAGTCTCGTCGGAAAAACTACATATGTACTCGAAGGAATAAGAAACGCTCGGATGCAAAAAGAATGCAAAAAAAAACCGTAAGAAGGTGGATGTAGCTAACTTTATCTAGTGCTATCTATCAAAGTATCAATCTATGATACCATACACAAGTATTGCTGGTACCAGCCTTGCACATTATCTGAAGACAGATTTCTCATTCATTGCCGAAAGCCTTTTTCTAAGCGTACAATGGGAAGGCGACTTTCCTAACGCGTTCAAGCACATTCATTTTTAAATTCCGGTTTCTGTCGAATAACAGACCTAAGTTTATGTCGCATCAACTTGCCCCTGTGAAAAAAAAACTATGTTCATCCTACTTTTCCTTCTGTTTTTGACTTTAAAAAGTGCATTTGTAAGTACTTTCGACCAGCTATGTACATATGTTAGTAAGAAAATTCTGTAAAAGACTTGATTTCATATTTTAACCGCAAACGGATGTAAAGAACAACACGAGTGATTTGCATAGACCGTCACCATAACACCTATTTAAAGTAAAAGAAAAATATCACTTATCTTATTGACTTACTTGCCACCCGCGTTCTTGTAACTCTTAAGGATACGAAAGCAAGTTACGTTGGAAAACCCATTCTTATTATCTGCACTTAACAACCAATTGGCTGTAATTGCAAAACTCAACTAATTTATTTTCAATCTCAGAGATAACATGCAACCTTTCGGAACATACTTGTCGTGTCGTATGCAGATCAATAAAATTTGATTGTCAACAAAGGCTGCGATTATTGCCAGGTGATAAAAATCAGCACAACCAACACCTTTTCTAATTCGTGCAAATTAGTCGCACTCTAGGTTAGACTGCAACTCTAATAGCATTAACAACAGACTAGTTAATCTGCTACCGCTACCGCAAAATGATCTAAGTACTCAAAATGTGTATCAACCACAAAAATGTATCTAATTGATCGCACCCATGTATATCATGGCTTTTAGTTCTGGGCAACGCACCCAAGTAGAAACGTTGCTTACACGGACTAGTTAGGTCCGTTTGTAGTCACCTTTCCCCACAATTTGAAATTGTACCATTAAATAAAAATCATTCATCCGACGTGATTGCCGAAGAATTTTGTGGTTGCATATCGTAACAATTGCAAACATTTGACCGGACCACTCTACCCGTGTAGAAGGTGACGACCCTACCGCGACTCCACACCATACGTTGTCGTTAATGCGAAGTTTAATGAAAATAACCGACATGTTTACCCCACTGGAGAGTTCCAATCAATCGTGATTGACTTAGAAATTTGTCATTTCGACATACTAGTTTGGTAGGCACCCACTGAGCTGTTTATTGCTTCTGTCTTTGCTCCAAATCCCGGTGGACTGTGCATTTGGCATTTCTTACATAAGTAGAGCATTAGATGAATGTCGTTGCTGACCACGGTTGCACATGCAGTACGAGTAAGCCGGACTGTCAGTAGTCGTCTGGTGGAAATTAGCTCACTAGGCCACTAGCAAACACCAGACAGAGAGGACTGACTTCATTTTGCCTCCTTCGTCTCCCAGCCAAGACTATTTAAAATGAATAAAAAGTGAGTAAGCCTAGGGGAGAGAAGGCACGACTTGTTGGACCACTGATGGAGTGATTGAGGATGATTAATCATGCGCCAATTAAAAGTGTTGATATGCAGTTAAACTTATCCGGAATTTTTAATACATACACATTAGCATAATCAGAAAGCTGCTCATTTGAATACAAAAAAACAGAAGATTGTGCTGCTAGTGGTCGATGGGATGTGGAACATCGTATACGAGCGTTGTGTGTTTTCATCCTCCAGAATTAGAAATCAGATATGTTGCGCTTTAGTGATAGAATTGGGACAGAACGGAATGAAATCAAATTTTTTTTTTTGATTTTTAAATCTATTTACTGTGCGTTTGCTTACAGCGCATTCGGTTAAAGATTGTGATATTACTTTGGAATAGCTGGCTAACATACATATGTACACTGGTATTACACTACACTTAAAGTGGCTTTCAATCTGGACGTTAAATCATCGAGTAGAATTTGTTTTTCTTATATGAGCAGGTGAAAATCTTTGTAGACATCATGTAAGATTCTTACTCCTCTATCCTTCCGGGGCATCTCTCAAGAAGGAAGTCTATCACCCTTGCTGTACATCTTAGTTTTGCATACAATTTAAATTAAGCTAGGGAAATTCAAATGTGGCTGTAAAAAGACCAAACCTTCTTGGTGCACATCCTTGCTGAGCTCCGGCAGCAATATTTTTTAACTATGAGTATTTGGTACCGCGTTCAATACGGTAAAGTCTGTCTGTTCGCGAGTTAGGATTCTAAAATTGTATATAACTGTTCCGGAAGAACCTGCATTATTGTTTATTTCGAATCATTATAACTTCAGCAACTTTTTATTATCATATAGTATTGGATCATACGAGTATGTATAGTGGCCTCAGCGAAGCATTTACAAAATAATAGAGTTTGATTCAGACTCTCTGAGGATCTGTCCGGTTATTAAATCATATCTAATCGCTCTCAGATTTGTTGTTGCCTGGCAAAGTGCGGCACAAGTATTATTTTAAAGTTTTCGCCAGTCAAGTCTTCGAGATATCTGCTCGAATTTTTTATCAGATTATTCTCTATTTGCCCATTTCCTTGTTGAGAAACCTGATCAAAGCAGTCGCTGTATTAAGTAATGCAGTTGAACTGATTCTAGAAGCCAAGAATCAGTGGTGAAGTGGTAAAGCTAACGACAAAAGTTAACATTTCCCTTATTTATTTATTTGCCTCATCTAAATATGTAGACTGCCCGGGCATTTGTAAAATATCGATTCTTTTTATTTAAATTTGCCACCAGAGTCTTTTGTTGGTGCTCCATTTTTATGAATACATTCACACGACAAATTCAATTTTTTATTTTTTATTTTTTATATATTATTTTTTGTGTCTCTCAGTGATTCTTGCAAAAGATATGAAAGGTCTAAATACGTCCATTAACTTTCATTAGAGAAATTAAACGTATCGCAGATTAGTTAAAAGTTCAGAATAAATACATACGTCAGCAGTCCATCAAGATGTTATAATGAAGCATTTCGAATTGTTCAGACGATTGTATGCCCACTGGCGACAATTATTATGTAAATCTTGAAAGCAGTTACCTACCGCATTACCCCAATAAACTTCGTTTTTACTGTCCTAAAAGTTTGATATAAGAGTATTGTTTTGATGCAGAAATGAAAGGAACAGCATTCATCGTGATTGTAATTGACTTTAAAGCCAAAGTACTTTACTATTGTGCTTTCTTTTAAAGAAATACATACACATGTATGTGCATATGTTCACATCTATTTTCAATGAGGAAACCGAGTTTGTGGACCTCATTATGATTATTGGTCCAATTTATCCCATTCCTGATAAAAAGTTTAAGTTTTAAGATCTGTCTATGCTTTACGTGACTTTTGTTAAACTGTAGGTCATCGGATCTACGTCTTCTCTGTAGAGGAGTTGCAGAAACAATTTTTTATTGTTATTTTCTAAATCGTTTGATTCCATTTTAGTCGAGTGGTTGATTTCTTACTACAACTTACGCTTCATCGAAGGTAAAGCCCACCCAACTGCATCGATCAATTCCAAAAACAAAATGTGACTGGGGGGCCAGTCCTGTACTTCCCACCTGGTATTGCGTTATGTAAAAGCGAACATTATTTCCAATAACACCACAACGTGCTTGTTGTCCAGCGCACATTTTTTAAAAGCATTTCTTCAAATATCTCAGCATCCCCTGGACCGATTTTGCTCAAAATCTAATCAGCTCTAAGTTTCATTGAGACAAATCAAACAAAAAAACATATGCACACACGCACACACAGACATCACTTCGAAAATGGGTGGAAATGATTTCTAGGGTATCGTTATGTGAAGCTCTGTTAAAATCTCGAACTTTTTTTTTGGGTGATTGCAATACTTCCCCTATGGAGGTGGGAAGTAAATAAACCTTTCCACACTCCATTTTCTTAAATACCTCAAAACTGCAGCTGTCAGTTGCGGCGCTCTGCCCTAGTTATTGATGTTGACCGGGTGTATTTTTGTATGGCAGCATATATTTTGTTTTATCGTCGTTAACCGCTAGACCAATGTAAGCCGCCTTAAGGCCTTATGCCACACGGCACCGTTAGCCGCTTCTGTTTCGTACTTAGAAATCTACCACTGACAGCCCAATGTAGTTAGAACAGTAATTCCTAAAAGATCCTACCTTTAGTGTTGCCTTCTGGCATTTTCATAATCCATTATCAAACGTTGTTAAAAACTTAACTTAAAAAGATAAAAGTCTAGATACAATAAATTTATCCACGTATTTCGCGAAAACCTTGTGCAACCTACGATGTTGCACATAAACGCAATATTATTTAAGTGTTTCAAAACTTATAATTTCAAGCTCCAGTAAATCAAAAGTTTGATCTAATTACAAAATCTCACACTCACTTATTGTCCATTCAGTTCGTCTTGATTCATTGTGGTATCACTCTTGGGAAAAATTTCCCTTTCATGTCACAATTTGCATATTTTTTTCTAATCGAAAGTGAGAGTAATTTGCCAACAATAATAACTAATAAGAAAAATGACATGACAATCACCCGAAAGACGAATGCCAAAGACAATTGAAAAGCGACTTGCAACCGCCACCGCTTACCACTTTGCCATCAGCAAATATGCACGCCTCTGTATGCAAACACAAAACATTGCAATGTCAATCACCCATTGAATGTGACGGCTACAGTCTTTGCCGCTCCAAGCTAGGTGAGGCCCTTGAAAGCCATAAACACATATGAGGAGTTACGAGCGTACCGGGGAATCGTGAATTGTTGGCATCACTTCGTGAGGCAGCAGTCAGCTAAGCGATAGCTATTATTCAGTTGCCTATATCAGCAAACAGACCTGAACTTGAAAGATGCCGTGCAACCAACCTCGAAGTTGGAGCCGGTGCTGAAGAAAAGAAAGAAAAATGAGAAATTACAGGTGAAAGAGTGGTTGTAATCAGGACGTCTGGCGGTGGAGTTAACGCAAACGCAGTAATTTACACAACCCATGGCGAATTTTCACCATATGTAGTTGTGAGTGGCATTTTTGTGCGATCTTGATGATGTATTGGCAAGTCATGAAATGTAAAACATGCCACGTCTCTCAAAGGGGATATGGTTTTGATATGTGCATAGAAAATTGTATCTGGAAGTATGTGAGATATATTGCTTTAGGATCACGGTATTGTTAGATGCACTAAAATATATACAATGTTTGAAAAAACTAGTAAGGTACTTGTGTAGACAACAATTCGTAGCTCGTGTATGTATGTATGGCACGGCAGCTCATGGAGAGCCAAGGCCTAGCTTCTCACAACCATTCATGTTGTGCGTGTTATATTCTTCGCACGAATGGAAGGGACCTACAGTTTAGTGCCGACTCCGAACGGCGAATTGAGAAGCTTATCATGACAGATTGTACTCCTCTTGCAGGTTTGTCATTCCTGCGAAGAGGTGGTGCCGGTAAAAAAACTTTTGGTGGTTTTTGAGAATCGAACCTGTGTCTCTCGCTTAGCAGTCCAACGCACTAACCACTAAGCCACGTAGCTCGTGTAGGCAAATGAAAAGGCTGGTTGTATACATCATCGTTTTGTTATTTGATATTAAAAAACCTCAGTGATCTTATGCCATCAACATAATAAAACCCTTGTATATTAAGGCATAACCCTCTCCAATCGTATTAGGCTTAAGTGAGACTGTAACTCTTGGGGAGAGGGCGACTACACTACGGAACACTTTCTATGTGATTGCTCTGCCTTTGTTCGTATCAGGTGGCAGATTTTGGAAGCTGATATGATGAGTATTGGTAACCTAAACTCATTATCACTGAAGCTCCTCCTCGACTTTCTTAGGAAGACGATGAAAACAGAATAAAAAGGTTGGTAGTATAACAGGCCTGATTTTGTGTCTGAGTTCTCCACCGTAGTTTTCCAACATCTCAACAGAAAAAATAAAAACATAATATTAAGGCGTACCTCAAAAGTTATGACTTAACTTCCTTTTAAAAAAATGAGTAAACAATTCAAAATGATCAATCCGCTAGGAACGTAATTATAATTACAGTAATATTTCAATTTAGTGTATAGTAATACTCTTACTAATAACCGGATGTGCCGATAGTTATCTTATAAAATGACGCAATCAATACTATTGCCATGTTAAATGTTTATTCGTCATCGAATTTTCGTACAAGGTTTTGACATAGCTTGGAAAACTCTTTGCAGTCGTTGTTGAACTAAGCACGTGATTTGTTCGCCACGATGGTAAGAATGTTTTAATTGGGTTAATGCTGTGGCTCACTGGTTACAATTTGTGATGAAAAAGCTTCTCGATCCGCCGTTCGGAGTAGGTAATAAAAACTGAGTAGTTGCGAAAAGCTACGGTATGGTTCTCTACGAGCTGTCGCGCTATATATTTGAATTTGTAATGGAGTTATGGACATCTGACACCTTCTGACTGACCATACATTCTGTGAAGAAGACGGACACCTTCTTTGCTCCTGCCCTGTCCTATCAAGGCTAACGAGAAAACCCCTGGGAGAGTACTTCTTCGATGACCTCAATGACCTAGCATGGCTCGCCATCTTTAAAATTATAATTTTGTGTTCGGTCTAATTGGTTCTGTACTTAGTGTGGCAGAGGATAGGGATAACACCGCTACGGTTACCCAGAACTTCAACTTCAACTTCATTCTTCTTCCCCTAAGGAAATCACACATGCTGCTGGTCACCCGGTTTTTCTACGTGGTACCACAATGGGCCTTGTTCTGGCCTAAGTGTGTCCCGAATTTTATTTAAATTCGGTAACGTATCCAAATGGTAGTCCTTTCATAGTTACAGCCTAAAGGGCAAAGAAAATTAATTTCTCATTCAGCCTTAATTTGAATAGCATAGCTTTGCAGACCTGTCTTTATACAACACCGCCCACTGGCGGCCACTTTAAGATTTCCCTTCTTTACCACTATACTTCAGCGGTCAAACGATATGGAACACTTACGACTGAAATTTATGAACCATTTCGAAATGCAATTTCTACTCTAGTTGCACCAGCAAAAGTGAGTAATTAACAAATAATTAGGGCCTCGAATATACGCGGTGAAAAAAAAGAAAGTACATGCTGTGCTGAGTGCACTCAAAGCCTTAACTATGTGACTGCGGTAAGGGTCATTTGCAACGGCTGTTGCATCGAGCAACAGCATCAGTAGTCAAGCTTATTGATCATGCCGTGGGTTATATAGAGAAAAAATGCGAGCTCAAGAGTTTCGGTAATGTTAACTATTTAGTAATTGAGTTGTTGTTGATTTGTGGCTTTTGTGAGCGGCTCCTGCGCGAAGGAAAGGTGGACACTATGCCGTATTTCTATAATGTTTGCGAACCGCAGTACCTACATATGACGGAAGTATTTTACAAGCAAAATTAATCTTAAGTCCAACGAAAGCGAAAGGTGAATGCATGTTTTTAGTTCGTGTGCTAGTTTACATAATATCATGCGGCACCGTAACCACACTAAGTATTTATCATCATAGACGGTAAGGACCAGTCCAAATGAAACTGACTGATACTTGTTCAAACTCAAAATGTGTGGCTGAGATAATTTCCCCGCATGTCACATGGCGACGGTTATATGTACTTCACACTAAGCTGTTAAAAATTGTTGAGCCAGTCGAATGTTGGAGAAATTTCCCTTACTTTTCATGTTCTTTCTCGAGGTCTACTAAAATTTGTACAAATGTGCCTTTTTTCAGACGAGAGAATACATTTTGCCGCATCTACAGAACTCAAAGGAAAAGTGATTTGCGTCGTTATGAGGGGAATTGCCAAATTGACAAACTTTCCACTTTTCCCGTTTTATGTTAATTAGCATCAGGACACCCATGCCCGGTTAGTACCTGGATGAGGTAATAATTGACTTCCCCGTCCGTTCTCTCCAACCAATCTGTAATTCTTCAGATAAGCCTCTTGGTCCATCATCTTTTTGTCTCTGTTATCCAACGTTCTTTCCAGCACTGCTTGGTAAGTTCCTCTCGAAGATGTATACATTTTTTATTTTTTTGGCTGCTAATGGATCGATAGACGTCACTCGGAGGGTGAAATACCACCTGAGTTTCAAAACAATTTATTTTTTTAATAGCTTGTCACACATCAAGGCTGTCCTATTCAGATTTCCTCTTTTTTTACAGAAGTTGTAGCAAATTACTTACAAGCAAACAGCACGGTCATTGAATCAATACGGTTTTACTGCCTTTTGCCTTCTAACGTATATTCCCACAGTTTTAAGTTCCTGCAGGGAGACATTAGACTACTTGTTCCACCCTATAAATCACACGAATTTATTTTTCTCAATGTTATCGACAAGTCGTGTTTAAAAATTCGTGAATCTTACTGCTGCGGCGCATGACCTTTCATAAATTCTAGCTGCACGAATAAATGGAGCAGAGTGACAAGAATGGTTTCGCTGATTTTGTCCAACCACCCAGATAATTAAAAGACCTTGAAATGCTCAAGCTATGCCCGAACCATATGTAGTGCATTTACATACAAATCATAAGTGAAACAGTCGTATCGTTGACTGAACCCTTTCCCGCAGCACAACACAACACTACCGGTAAGACTTAAAAAAACCCAAACACCTGGCTGTGCCGGAACACGAAGGAAATCTGTACGACCACAACGCGAAGACAAATATCTGAGAGTAAAGCCGCGCAAGCATTAAGACCAATTTGAATAAAGCCGATCGTGGTCAACTGACTGCCTCATATTTACACAACCGGATTAATTGCACAATATCTGGTGCCTATTGTTTTAATTTTTATTTTATTTTTCAAACAGCACTACACCAGCTCATAGACAATCTTTCAATCTTTCTAACAAATGTCCACCGACTTAATTATTTATTAAATTGTGGCTCCATTCGCCTGTTGTGCGGTATCGTGCTATCACTTCGAACAGAGCGGCTTCAAAACTGAAATCGTGATTCGGTGAATTGATCGTAACATGAGAATGGAAAATGTGTCCCGTGCTAAAACAATTCGAATGCGATTCTAGGTCAAAGTAGTTTGCTCTTTGTACAGAGCCACTGTGGGAGACCACGGAGATGAAAAACGGGAGTGTTTAATTTTTACTTGATAGCAATTTGTTGCAATCCATTGCAATTTCAGGAATTTATATAATTTGAAATAAATCGCAAGACGATTTGTTGGAGAAAAGCTATAGCTGGAGCAAAGGAAAGTTGTTGAGTGACCCAACGCAGACGGGTTTAAACCCGTCAATTGTCAGTTTATTTCAATTGAAAAAGAGCAAGAGATTCAAATGAATATCGCAGTGACTAGAGGAAGTAGCTAAATTTAAGTTAAAAAGTAAAGAATTGGGACAGGACTATATACAGAACTATATCTTATTTTGGCATCAATGCCAAACTCGTCCATCTGTACAACCTCACCGAGGCCCTTGGTGTCAAAAAACGGGTTTACACAAGGTGACGCTGTCATTCTTTAACATCATATTTGAACGGATTATGCGAACTTCACAAGCCAACACCAAAACACCAGCGAGCTGTCACGACGCATTCACGAGTATTGTGGCAGAAGCAAACTAATAGTATTTAGCAGCTAACGCGGGCAACATCAAGTACTTGCTATCCAACACCAAAGAACTCTACATACGACTCCAATTATCCCAGTTCGACTTCATGGCTCTGTAGCATAAACTCTATCGAAGGCGGAGGAAGATGTCCTTGCCCTTTCGACCAAAATATTCTTCGTTAGGTATTCGGTCTTTGGACTTTGGAGAAGGATATTCAGCGATGAACTATACGAGCTATGCATCAACATCGACCTAGTTCAAAAACTGCACGTACGACATTTGAGATGGCTAGGACATGTGAAGCGATTGGACACCAGCGCTCCGGTCTACACAGTCTTCGAATATAACCCAGATTGACAGCGGAATAGACCTCGCCTAAGGTGGCGCAACTAAGGGCCGTTATCTAACCGAAGAAGCTTGTTGGTTGAATTCCAGGTCCACCCAGGAATGTAGCGCAACCTAAGTAAGCGAGTAGACAAATCTCTTTTGCAACATGCTGATGCGAATTCAAGAACCTTATAATGACGGTCCATCCAATACAAGAATTGCTTAAATTGAAGAAAACATGTCGAAGGATTTGGCCAAATTTTGTGGTACCCCAGAAAAGTGCAACAAATTAACACCTTGAACGACGATATTGGAGAATCAAAGTTCCCAACCGCAAGGATGTAATCAAATAATTCCTTAAGGTTTTGCATGCTATGAAAATGAAAGATCTTTGTGAAAACAAAAGATAGAATAAAATGGCCCTTGTCTTTGTCAAATCCTCGTATCCTGATCCGCGCAATTGGCCCAAAAGCAACGCACCTTCTTAATTTCTATGAATAGTGAATGTCCATGCAAGACTTAAGTTAGATGCTAAATCTTATAATCAACAACTCTGTACTTCCTACTCTTACTTTTTTAAATTCAAAAACTAAAGTTTCCTCATTTATACAATACGCTTTGGTGTTAATAGTCTCCAGCTGTGTCTATTTTACTTCCTCTTACAAAACTTGGCTTGACCGACAATTAACATTCCTTCACGCGTAATTCAAAAAATCAAACGCTGCAACTAAAAGCAAATTGAAGCACATATGTAGACTTAAAAACACAGAACCAATTTATTTCTTGCACTGACCATGGAGTGCAAACCATAAACTTGGTCCATTTTTTTTTTTCTAGGCAAACCAGATTTCCGAAAATCATTCGATCGACATTAGCAAACATGCAATCTAACACTTGCTACTTGTTAATGGGATAATGATTTTAACCCCAAATGGTCTCTAGGTACACCAATTTAAGACACTGTGATTAGCAATTCTCCATTCTATGGTGTTTCCACACGTTAATTGATTGAGAATAAGAAATGGCAAAACTAATCAAAGTAATAAAGTGTCTTGAGATCCAAAGGTACCTTAGTTAGTAAGGGGCAAATAGTGCGAAACAATAACTCATGTCGAGTTAATTAGATTCTAATAACGGCGTTTTATTAACAAATTTGTATCAGTAACATAATGACTATTACTACCCAGTGCCGTGGCTACTTACCAGATGTTGTTTATTTTTCGCCACATGGTCAAAAGCAATTTAAAATGGTGCACCAATGGAATTTTTTTTTTCAAATTAATTTATGACTGCCTTTAAAAAACGAAAAAAAAGTAAGCATGTGGGGATAAATACATATATTTGATGTCAAACAAAACAACTATTAAAGCCAATTTTTATTATGGTCTAAAAAAAGAAAACAGGAGACCATCACGGATATGTTGATTTTATGTTTTCATAGATTTACATTCCCATTGCAAGAGGAGATTTCGAATTAATTATTCGCATTTCAAGTGGGTGTGGTTTCACTGTTATATGCCAACATAATTTCTTATTTATTGTGCTTCAAATAGACTTTATAAATAATTTAATAATCCATAAAATGTGCTGCTTAAAACCTTATATGCAATTCATTAGAAATTTAATAACAAATTTGCTCGCTAGGTATTCATTATTATTATCACAAAATAGTTAATATTTCCTCGTTGCAATAAAAATTTTTACAACTTTGCTTAACTTTAACGATGGTAAATTAATTAAATTTAAATTCAAATTATAATAAAATATAACAAATAAGACGTTGGAACTTTATTTAAAAAATGTTTACTATCTATGGAAACACGTCTCGAAATTGATTTTATTTTATAGTTCTATGCATAGATACACATAAGTTGTCACACAAATTACATGTGTAGATAGTTTAACTCATCAACTTACGAAACCAAATGAATAACGCTGATTTGCCGAAAGTGAGCTATCGCAAACATGAAGAACTAAGTGCACAAATACAGTTTTAAATCAGAGACTTCGAAGTACAGAATAACCATCTTCTCGTACTGATCCGAAAGGCATCTATTCTGAGTAATAAAAATTAGGCACTAAGCGGCCCCAGTTCCCAACTTTATTTTAGAGCAATCAGTCTAGATGTGAATAATCCGTCAATTTGTTAGTATACTGAATTCCCAATCTTCCAAAAGCCTTTTGGTCAATATCAGTGTTGCTTTTTTTTATATCAGAAAAGTCCATAATCGACTATGGCTAGTATTATCATCCCTGCCAATGGAGAATGCGTCAGAGGCACAACCTTTCATGATTTTTACAATTTTAATTTTAGAAACCGTTATAGCATTTGAACGCCATCCTTAAAGGGGAAAGACTACTCTTGGATAATGATGTTCAAACCTTTGGTTAGCATTAATGTAGTATATCCAACTCGTCAATGATCTGCGGGCACTGAAGCAGTTATTTAAATGATAAGTTTATTAAACTATTTAACTTTTATGACTCAAGTCCAAATCCTAACAAAGCAACCTTAAAATTTGTTGATCATACCACCACGACTTCCACATGACAGACATTGGATATATCTATGCATCATGGGAAACTTCTTAATTTTCCGACTGAATTCCACAACAAATATATAACGTGCACAAACGGTTGCGAAAGAATAGGCCTTGGCCCTCTTGGGCTGGCGTGTAGAGTAATTATCAATATTCTTGTATCTGTAGTAAGGTTCTGAATATCGAATATTTTCTTCTCACACCGAAAGTGTAAGTCCCTATTCTTCATTTCATTCACACGTCTTAGTAGCCAATTGAAATCCATTCTGGATTCATTTTTACTGACACACTATAAGCAAAGAAAAATATCTACTGGTTAACTATAAAAAATTCTTTATACAGGTTCAACGTTTTAATCCGGTAAACCTGAAAATATTATGTTCACATTTTCTATAATTGGCTTATAACAGATACAATTAGAGTGACGCGAACAGTTTCCATTTATCGATTCATTTAGTCTGTTTAGAGTTTACTTCAAACCAAAATATGACAACCATCTAAATACACGCAATTTGCAAAAATATTTTTAGTTTCAAGATGAAACTGGATTGGAATGACAGACAGGGTATGCTTGATTGCACTCTTTTGCAATTTCTAATGGCCAAGCGGGATTGAATCATCAGCATTTCATAGGGTTTTTTTCAAAAAATGTTTCAATATTCCATCATTAAAACCGTTTTCTATCTCACGATGGACGCAACCAATTCCCAAACCACAAGAAGAAATACCAAATTTTAACATTAAGCTCGGCCATCCTTATAACTATTCCACCTGTTTCTATGGGACCATACTGATATCCAGAGAACTTGAACAAGGCTTCTGGAAACAATTATTACGGGCCGCTTAAAGCCTTTCGAGGAAGCGAGGAAGTATGGGAGACCCTAAAGATGACCAAATCAATCATTAAGCATCATATTCGGCTATGCTGGACTAAGACCAATCAACACAATGGTCTATGGTTTTAGGTTATTTAAGAGTACTCTATAATAAGTACTAGACGTATTTGACCATTGTCAAATATTGTCAATCACTGTAGTAGCCATAGATCTCCGTGTTCTTATGCTTAAAATGAGACTAAAATATCAACGCGCTTCCGCAATTACTCTGTGCAATAATCCTAGTTATGACTGTCGACCCCCCATAACCATAAGTACAAATACTCCCATCACCCTTAAAAAAGAAATAAATTGCAACAGTATATCACAATTCACAACCCAACTCAAACATTTTTCAGATTCTACAGTCATATCCTCGAAGCATAAAAGTCCTTAAGCCAACTTATTAAGTCAATTCCCAACAATTACTCAAATTGATTCGCACCCAATTGCTACTAGTTAAAGAACAATGCACCCCAAGGCATAACAAATTACAGCAAACTGTCAAAATAGATTGCTACATGGATTTAGGCTATACACTGCCTTTACACACGGGAACACTGAATGTCGAACATGTGATTAAGAATGCGTTGCGCCAGTTATTGGCTCCCGAAATCGTATACTTATGTCGTAGAAATAAGCTCTGCTTTAGGCGCTTTCGGAATTGTGTACGTATTTAAAATAATTGTGTTTGTTGCAGTTCGTTTATTGGGAAATTGTCAATTTACTAACATATATCTCCCTAAGATAAAGTCCTCTTTTTTTTTTGAATAGGTTAAATCGATCTGATAATAAAATGAGCATAGTATAAAATTAAATAGCATTAAAATTGCTTTTTAAGACTTTACAATTGCAGTACGTAGTATTTATTATTATGAATATGCCAACAAATATTGAAGTATATTCGAACAACATAAGTATCTAGTACAGATTAAGACTTAAAAATGGGTCGAAAGAATTGTAACGACGCGACTAAATTGAACTAGATCATGGCTCAATGGTTAGTGCATTGGACTGCTAAACGAGCTAGCACCGGTTTGAGATGGCAAAAACAATCAAATGTTTTTCACAGCGCCACCTCTGGGCAAGCAATGACAAACATCCGATATATAATTTGTTTTAAAAAAGCTTCTTCACCCGCGGCCGTTCAGAACCGACAAAGAAACTGTAGGTTGGTACGAAAAGTGAAACACCCACGACATGAATGGTTGTGAGAAGCTATTCTTTGGCTCTCTGGAGGCTGGAAATTGATTCTGCTAGTGATATTGCATTTTTCAATGGTATTTTTTTTTTTCTATTTCCCAATCGGTCTAATAACGCGACTCTTATATTTAAGCTTCATCTTCACCCGGTATTCGTTATTGTGATATCCAAAATTGTATTTCAAACACTTTAGGAGAACTGCGACAACTGCCGTTCAAATTAGGCATTTTTTTCGTATGGAAAGATATAAATCTTGGTGATTATTCAAGACTAGGTGTGGTGTGGTTCAGGTGCGCTGCCTTTAATAAAGAAATTTCATCTCATTTCATTTCATCGCCACAGGCAAACTTTTTTTGTTTTGTTTTTTTTTTTCATTCGTAAGTACATGCGCAATTAGCTCATTTTGATTATGCACCCGGATTTAATTGATGAAACCTTTCGAATTTAACTTTTCAAATTGTTTGTTAACACCTATTGCTGGAATCGTACAAACAATCGAGTTTAACCTAAGGCGTACCGAATGGTCTGGTGGTATAATGTGTTTTTTTTTTCATAGTTTTTTCACAAATGTATTTTGTGAAATATATAACAATTTCTTGTAAACTTATGATCTACCAGAATGCAGTCGATTTAATTCCAATAAACTCACGGAATAAATTAATTAATAAAGTGGTCAGACTGCAATATCGACATACGTAACTGTGAAAGGTAATGTGAATTGGAGCAATAGAAGTAGGACTTCTCATGCCAACGAGCTCTTTTCCTAATTTTTCATGATTTATCTTTCATAGTTCATCATTTGGAGCAAGTATAAATCTACTCACAAGGAAAAGAAGGAAAAGTCGGGTGGTTGTCAAGCGATCATTTGCAAAAACAGGATTTTTGGTTTTAAAGTGAGCCATAAAAATGTGGGTCTTGCAAAACTGGGTTAAAACTTTATCTTTGACAGAAATTTAAAACATGATATGAATGCATATACTTAGGAAAATTGGGGGGTAATGCAATTTACTAGAAATACCACTTACCGCCGTGTTGGAGGAAATAAATTATCAAATTATATTTTAGCATATCAATTACGTCTCTGGTTTTGAGTTCTCAGTAAGTCATCTATAGTTATTTTGAAGAAGGAAGACGTATACACTGGGGTGGTCCTTACTACTATACACAATCTGTGACTCTGGAAAACACGCGGTGCAATATGCAATTTGGAAACACTTTTTCTTAACTTTTTTCTACATGTACCAGATTTCTACAAAGAGATGCGATACCATATTATTTCCTCAAGCTAGGGCTGAAACAGACTACGCGTAGGGTAAGTATGAACATGGAAGGCACTAGCTTCAACAAAGATGTTCAACTGCTGGGATGGGGTGGCTTCCAGCGTGCATTCATAGGGGCAATCGAACAATATGTGAAATAAGTCGGAATTGAAGTAACCAAAGAAGTTGTCTACAACCTAAACCACGGTTGACAACAGTACCTTCAAAGCAGTTAAATAGTTTACTTATCTCCACGAATGACAACCTAGTGAATATTCAACAAAGACAGAAAACAAAGCATACTTATATTGAACACTTTCGATCCCGTTTAGGAGAAAAAGGAATGGAGGAGAAGATACAACTGCGAAATCTATAAGCTGTATCAAGATGTGAATGAAGTCCAAAAAGAAAAAGCGCGTCTACCATACTAGACCGAATGGACATCTAAGAGGATCTTCGAATCACAGTCCCCAGGTTTAAGACGACAAGAAAGACCGAAACTCCGTTTAGAGGACCAAGCTTTTGTGGATGCCAATCCGGAGAACTAGCAAATGAGGATGGAAGGAAGCCTCCTTTGTTAGTGGCAGAGATCCTCCATGGGTTGAGAGCCCTTTAAATAAACTTGTTCACATGGAGCGAAAATTCTTAGAAACTTGAAAACTTTTAATCTCATTTCCATTTTCATTGGTAGGATTATTTAATTTGACGATGCTTTCCTTTTGCCAAGACACCTAACAAGGCATCCTTTATTTATTAAATTGAGCATGACCTATTCTTCCTCAGTATTTGATTTATGGTCTTTGAACATCCTTGGGAGCTTGGTCGATTGAACTGAAATATTCAGCGTACCAATTAAGAAAAACATTGAATCTGAAGTACCATGCTTCCTATTTTTATTGAGTCATGCTCTTATATCTATGATTTCCGTACTTAATCAATGAAATTGTTCTTTTTATAAGGCAATAAACTTTAGCTCAAAGTTGACAAAAACTTAGTACAGAATGCCAAAGATATGGTACCTGCCCCTCAATCGAAAAATAAAACTTAACAAGTTATACGCCATCGAGAGCTACATACCGCTCTCCGCTTTTTTTATCAATCCAAAAGCTTGTTTACACGAAAATTCCTAATCAAATTCTTAACATGCCTCGGCGGTATATAATTTCTGCTAATAAATAGCTTGAACGTTACCTTAGCAAATACAATTCTTTTTTTGTTTTTTATTAAATTAATAAGTACCTAATCATATCACGACATGACTTTAAGGCGTATTCCCTCATAATACCACTAACTCAGTAGGTGGAAACAAATATCTGTTTCCTTCGACTACCTTCAGTACGTCAAAGACAAATCAATTTTGACCCAAATACCATTCATAGTTACTGTTTTTCCTTAGAATCTTAGGCTTTTTTAATCGATAGCCGGAGCTGACCGCTCGACTTGCATTATTATTAATTTACACTTTATATGAATTGCAGTTGAAATGTTTATGAACACAAATTCATTCTTCAGTTAACGACTGACTCAAGTTCGTGGAAATTGTATAAAATTTAAAAATATTTGAAGAGTGGGTGTTCCCGGCAGAGCACCACTCCCAGCCATGTTTTGTTATTAAAATCAGTTCACATACGACTTGCAAACCACCACTGAATGTACCATTTTCTGAGATGAAAGCTGGGTGCAGGCACTGTTAACCACTTTACAATAATTTAATTAGGTGTAAAGGTTTTCAGAGCCTGTAACATGGATCATTGATTTTCAACGAATGCAGAACAGTATTACTATAGGCAATTAATTATGATTACTATCATCAAAGTATGGTAATTGAAGGTTCATTTTAATTACCTATAATGGGTTGTATTTTTGAGCAGCACTCTGAACTTTTCAAATTTAAAAAGTAGCATTTGCAAATTATAATCACTTAAAATCTGCCAAGGTGAATGCATACATTGTATTCAAAGAGAGCCTTTAATGGATGAACTACATAAAAATTTATATAAATTTAGATAGTTTTAAACAAAAAAAAAATTCAAAATTAAAACACCTCCATTCATATCTACGCAAGACACCATTCTTTGACCTTAAGTTTTTAAAACAAAAAAATAATATTGTATCGTATGCAAACCTAAGCAGTTCTTCAAATTTGGTCACTTTGATTTGATTGATGATTGGTACCATCTTCCGAAAGATTTTGCTTTCAATTTTTGACAGTAAAACTATATATCAAAATAATTCGAATGTATCATCAAAATTCACTTTCTATTCGTGAAACATTTCACAAGTTACGTGACAATACAACAATTGATCAATTTATCATTAAATTTCAAATGACCTATTCAGTCGTCGATCAACCAATACCTGTATGTATGTAGCTCCCTTTCAATGAAGTGCAAATGAGAATCAAAACCTTTCACACAAAAGCTTTGGGTTTCTGGAACTTAAATTTGTTAAATGCCAGACGAAGACGTTGACATAAAGTTAACGTTATCTGTTCTCTGCTACGATTTACAATCGCAAAATTACATTCAAAGTCTTGAGACGGATGCGTAATTACCTTAATTGTCGAAACTATTTAACAATGTCTTTTGCACCCCAAAAAGGGACTGCTTGCTGCGACATTTTGCTATCATATCAAGGTCTTCTGAAAAGACATAAGCATCAACTGCCTCGGCTCTTGGAATGCAATCATTGTAAAAAAATAAAAAATGTATTATAATTATCTTCAAAGATTGACAAAAAAAGACAACATGTCAACAAAACTTCTAACCTCCAAAACGATTTGCATTAAGAAATTAAAGAAATATGTTCCACAAAACTTGGGTCCGCGGCAAGATGCTAAATACATCTAAAAATCAGTTTGTCTTTTATAATATTCCCAAAGGAATAGTTAAATTGTTCAGATTTTGCAATCTAAAGACTAATGACTGGTATTTCGTGTTGACACCAATATGAAAAAAAAAATTGCTTGGGTTTTTACACACACAAAAAAATTAAATTACCAGAAATTGCAGTTTAATTATGCACGCTACTATCTCTATCAAATCTCATATCATGGGTGTGAGAGTATTGGTGCACGAAAAAAAAAAGAATTTGTTTCAACATTTAATTATTGTCCGACAGTAGTTGACGGTTCCTAATGTAACCTGGGCGAGGCGTGGTTCCATAATTACTTTGCCATGCACACATGGAGTTACTAGCACGATGCTATTACTATTTGTATTTACAAACCTACTGATATATGTATAATACATAAATAACTCATGTAAGCAGGAAGTTGTGAAAAATCAATTCCTCCCAGTATTCCATGATGATAAAAAGCTTGCCCGTGCAAAAGGATATATCATTATTTTTTCTGTAGAAGATCTGCAAAAACCTGCAGTCCATTTGTTGAGAATCGTAGATATTATACCCTGGACGACAGTGAGACTTTGACGTGTATGCGCGTTGCCATGAAGAAAAAGAAGACTTATACCTAATTGCACCAGAAACAAAAAATACTATAACAGCAATCGTTTTATCTGAATAACATCATAAGCTAATAACATTAAAGCTTCTTGAGCGAGATTTATAGCGAAAGAAGGTAGAGAGAAAGAAAGAGAGGATGACTCTGAAAGCCACCAAATGGAATGGAATGGAATGACTCCTGTATAACTACGATTCAGTGTAATCAAAAAAACGAGTCTTTCTTCCTATCGAGGAAATAAGTTATCATGATTGGAGCATGTACAAAGAAAAAGATCAAGACGGATCTAGTTCTAACCTCTCCCTCGCAAATTCAGCAAATAACCTCCTTTCATTGCTCATGAAATCCATATGATCTGGTGCCCAATTTAAAGTCACCATGTTGCCTATTGAAATTTTTTTTAGGTATCGTTTGGAGAGTTTAGAGTTAATTTTTCAAGCAAAAATTTCTTAGCTGCGTTGGGTGTAATGTTTCAAGGCCAAAATGAAAAAGTTAACGTGCTTTAATTGGCGGAAAGGAAGTTACACTCATAGCTTTTTATTTATTTTTTTACAAATAAAATTGCAGATATTTTTGGCATAACATATCTCAAATATAAGATTCAATTAGTCATAATAAAATTCCTCACTTCCATGAAATTTAATATTTTACAAATTTCGTAATGTTTTATTATAAGACAATGTATTATAAATTTAATTAAAAAACAACCTCAACCTTAACAACATTAACTCTTCAGCTATCAGTCGTGTATAAATTCCATCGAAGGTCAACGCAATAACACTATTTTTCATTTTCCCATTGCGTCTCAATTCAGTGCGTTTTTGGTGTGCTAATAAATCACAAGACACCATAAATATGACACGAAAATGCACATTAATACAGTGCGCAACTAGAAGAACAAAATAATAATCTCATGCGTCCAATTAACAGCATTTCAGAACGCATAAGCAATGATTTGTGAGCTCACAGAATTGAGTTCGGTACAATGCAGAAAAAGTGATTTCGCCTGATGAATGTATGTTTAATGGCCAGCCATCAGCATTAAGTAATCCGCATTCAACATTGAAATCACGATTTTCAGTTAACTTCAGGCTCTGCTTGTTTCGAAAGGACTCACGCTAACCGATCACTGATCGAAATCATTTAGATGCATTCGATTGATAGGAATCTATTTAACATTGGAGTATTTGCGTTTGATTGCCACCACCGACTATCAACAGTCGTAGACCCCAACAGACCCACGTTTAATCACTTATCCAAAGGCGGTGAGGTAATTATTGCGCGTGATTTCTTGGAAAGAAGTAATTTGTGTTGCTATTTGTCTCAAGTTTCATTTCTTTTTGGGAGTGCGTTTTTTGTTTGGAAATCGTGTGTCCATTTGCACCACCGTCAATTCAAAGTTTACCTTGGAATTGATGTTGGAAGCTGACGACGTGGAATGTTGTTCAAACGCAATTTACTAATTGAGTTTAGGATTTCAGTATTTAGTTGTTTTATTGGACAAATTTATGCCAAATTCCGCCTAAAGACAAATTTTGAAGTTTTAACCTTGTTTGTATCAAAATCAAGCGAGAGACAGGAAATCCGACGGTACATTTTTTCTCTTGGTAAATATATCATGGGATTAATTGAATTGAATTCAAAAGGTAAAGCAATTATACGAACATGTAAGTCATTTACACTTCTTAAGCGACTGTGCTTGGTAAGGAAAAATTGAGATTATGGGCGGATTTTGATATGACCTTAACTTTACTAAATGTCACGACCTTGACAACATATTCCATGGCGGATTCTTATTCTGTTGATGACGAGCATATATTTCGATACGATCTTTTACTTTCTGATTTGAATTTGTTGTTGTTTCTACTTAAGTTCAAATTTGGCAAGATTATACTACCTGTACAATCTTCGATTTCCCATTGACTAAATAATTCACATCTTTGACACATTATTCTTAACTTAACATGTTCTCAGTTGTAGCTCACAAGCATTGATTTATAGCATTGAAGAATAGAAAATAAACAACTCAGTCAATCGGTCACCCAGATTTTAATAATATGTTCTTTTAGCAACAATCTTACTTTACTGTGTCCCAATGAAATATACAGATTTTAGAATTAAATTTGGAAAAACAAAAAACAAATATGGTACGTGACTTCATACTTTTTCGTTCTAAAAAAAGATTTCTCCTAAAATATCATCATCAGACTGCTCCTCCCCTTGATAATAATAGACTACTTTAACAAAATGGTAATTGTCAGCTCTATTTAATAATTTAAAGATTTTTATTACTAAAAACGTTTATTATAAAAAATTATTGCCGAGAGAAATTTAATTTATGACTTTTCAACAATGGAAACATCTCCTCATACCGCAAACATTAACAACGCCAATTACTACTTAAGTGTCTCCCATTCATAAAACGGTGACTGGTATGAAATGAAAAATTGTGTGCACATGCTCATCTGGCATGATATAAGCAGCTCTTCAGATTTTCAACAGAAGATAGGTATGTACAACAAAAAACCTTGACAATGAACTTATTCTTCTTAATTCAATCTGCTCGCGAGTGAAGATTCATTAACAATGATCTTTAACTAGGCCAACACACCGACGTTGTGGAGTGCTGCTTGCTGGTGATCGAACCATGATTACGATAGCAGTCTGAACGCTCATCTTTGGAGTACAAAAAATAAGACGCCCGATGGCGTTTATGATCAAGTTGTTGGTTTTTATGATAATACCTACAAGAGGTTTGCTTAGACATAAGAATTATTTCACACTTAGCTTGCAGAAGATAGAGGAATCAAAAATTAAATAATGTCCATTAATAATTATTATTATTATGGATTATAATCCAACAGAAATTTTGAGGGATTCACTTACAAAAATTAGCATAGGCGAAAGTGCCTTCAAAGTATCAAGTATAATTTAAAAAGTCCTTTATACATGGTTTCAAATGAAAGTCTTACATTGTTTGCATAACATGAATAACAGAGAAACCGGATCAAATTTCTCCGTAATGAAAGAAAACCAAAAACGGAAAAAAAAACCATCGGTATTAAAAATTTAGGTAACTTCCTTCTCTTTGTAAACGCACCAATAAACAATTGTGTTCAGACAAAAAATACACATAGCGAAAGGCAATTACCAACCTTGGTACACATGAATCTCAATCACAAGATCAATTAAACAATGTATTTCATTTCTAAGGTTGATATGCGTGTGACGGCGGCAGTGGTTACGCCAGCCATGATAAAGCAAAAGGGAAAGAGCGGGAAAACCCCGTCCTTGAAAATACATCACCAAAAATATGTATCTATCTATGTATACCGTAGGAAAGTGTTCAGTTGGTAATTCGTTCAATGCGTGATGTTTTTTTCTTTTTTTACTATTGACCAAGTTCGTATTCCAACTCTCTCGTTTTCCCTTCTGATCAATGAACTACCTACGTATACAACATCTTTTGTTGATTGAGTTGAGTTAATTTTTTTTTTTTACTAATACTAATGTTATCAAATGTTATTATCAAAGTTACTTCACATTTAAGTGAAATGCCCTTTGACATTGGTTTGTCGGGGAGTATTAACGTGCCCTGTGGCGAGATCAAAAAGCGGAGCAACTAGAGCAAACGCTTTTGTTTTCGATTTAAATGCCTTGTGAATCATTAAAAAATATGCAAATGGTTAGGGTGTGTCCTAGGTTAACAATTTGCTCATTTTCTTCTCAACACTAGAAAAATAAATAAAGCAAGTACAGGTATGCACGTTTGGTATTTGCTTTAAGCTCACGATGATTTCTGTTAGTTATAGTTTTCATTTTGGAATTCATCCAAAATTTCAAGTGACTATTTTGATTTGTTGAACATCTACCTAAGGACTAAGGGCACACCTTTTTTGGCCGATTGTCACTAGCATCGACGATGGTAGTTCAGGTGGAGTTCCGTTTCCGTATCTATTCAGTTTCTCTTTACATAAGTGAGAATTACATACGAATATTCATTTGACCACGGAACTATGAATGCGTTGTTTGCCATTTAAACTTTCATATTCAGATCCATTTATTTAATTGGTTTGGCAAACACCTTTTCTTTAGAAAGCGTTAAATTAAGAAGTAAATATATAAAGATCAGTATCCCTAAATATCCATTCCTTTGAATAGATTGCCTTGATTCCGTTGCGGATTGAAATTTTTACTTTCAATCGTATATTGAAGTTTTAATTAGAAATGTTACATCATCCATCAATATACCTCTTTCGCTGTTCAGTTATATCGTAGCTTGAAAAAATCTACATTTAATCCATAAAGATGAACATAAGATTAAACGTTGACTTTATCGTCATTTCTATGACGAATTCTTCAAAAATATGAATAAAGTGCTTTACAGGGGCTCCGGAAGTTTCTTTGACTTGTGAAATGATATACATCATTGCATGAAATTGAGTGTTATTATTCGTATGAAAGAAGTATAATACATACTTGGCTTTGATACATGGATATGACAAAATTTTTCATTGGAAGATAAATCCAGCTTGTGCTCTTACCGTTCGTTATTCAAGTGCACATCATTCCATCGTGTCTGGATAAAATAGGATCTTATTACTTTTCAGATTTATAAACCTAAACGAAAAACAAATTATAAAGTTCTCCAACTACTTCGGTATACTAAGTTTTATATGTACATATTACAACAAACCGGACCTCCATCGGCGAATGTATTAATCTCTTCATCGTTTCTTTATTCTATGAAGCCAAAGTTAAGCACTTTTCTCCATACTCAGAATAGTTGTGGGAAACACATACCGATCTATACATGCAAGTCACATTTAAACGAGGATTTGTAAGGCATTTATTAAAATAGGAATTGGTTCAACAGTCGATGAGCACACTATGACTTACACTTTTTTCCAATTTTCAAAGCAAACGATTCTGATAATATCGTTCGATTGTTTTCATTCATTACAATAGAGTTATTAATTATTTTTCTCCCCCAGCGTATAGATTTGTAATTAAACAAAAAATGATTATTCCATTCATTAGGCAGTCTGCCTAGTGTCTAGCAAGGTGCGAATTTTTGAAGACAGCTAATATTTCCTTCGCTACATTGCTGTGATAAATGGTTTTAGATGAAGCGGATGAAAAATTTGCTATTATAAATAGTATTATAGAGACCGAGGAAGTAAAGCTAGTTAAATGGTAGTATGGCGGTAATCGATGTGAGTTGCTGTCAAAAGCTGCCTCTTTTAACGATGTTGTATAAATATCATGCCTAGAATAAAAATACACAAGTGTATGAAATGATTGTCAGAGCTTTTAATTCAAATTGGAATTAAATGCACAAATAGCTTGGGTTGGACTTTCTGGACAAGACTGTGGTACTAAATACTTGAAATAACTAAGTTAAGAACAACTTTGCATCAAACCACTAAAACAATACAAATTGCTGAATTGGCTCAAGAACACGCAAAATAGAGTTTTCAGTAAAGAAAAACACGGTTCACACATATCTTTAACGATTAGCCATTTTACTTATAAATAAATAGCTCAAACGTCAAACAGTACTTTTCTTCAATTTATTTTGCATATATAATCAAGCGTTGAACAAAAAAATAATAATTATCAAAATTGGTTCAGTGGATCTCAAGTTATGAACGAACATAAAGACAAACCATCTTTGCATTTTATAAATAGTATCGTAGTTATACTCGTTTGCTTCTTCGTGATGGCCATGAAAATGTACGCCCAGTGTCGCTAAAAACCTTGCTCTTCAAAAACTGGATAATGCAGCATGTGCATACTACATATATCGACATAGGCCTCGCTTCTTTTATATGATCCTCAAATTTCCTTTTCGAACCAGAATCTCCATTCAAACTTCCATTTAGTATTCACGAAAATCATAGCGCTTTATTATATTCCCAGAAACTCAAAATACCTGAAAAACACTGAATCGCTGCCTTAATTTATGAATATATACCTGAAAAATGCCAAAACTAACTCCATTGTATTTTTATTGCATTTTTAAACTTATTTCTTTTGAATTAAATATCATTACCTTTTATACTCCTTGTTACAAATTTAAACATGTAGCACAGTTTTGTTCTATTTCACTTCATTTAGATACAACTACTACTAGAGCAGAGCATTATTCAAAGTTTTTAATCGTAGCCATCATAGTAGCCTTGACTGACTCCTAACCTCTAATTCATGAGATCGAAAAACACATGGGTCAAGGAATCACGCCGCCCATAATAATGTTTATTTCAGCATGTGTGCAAACAAATAGCACATTCTTTGAAATTCATTCACTATTTGAATTTCGACTGATATGAAGACACTTGATTGATTTGCATCTTCGAAATTACGCAATAGTACAAATACAACCTCTCCCAACTGATTCAACCATTCATCACAACAAATCAGTACGCCAAAAGTGTTTCCAGTAGTTTTACTTATCACTGAGATTTAACACCAATTAAATTCCCATCCATTTGATCTTTTGAATTGATTTCATAGTTTCATTGAACAAAATCGAATCCTACAACAAACAATACCTGTTTAACTGACCACTTTCATCTGTAATGCACTGATCGTCTTCACTTTAATGGCCAATCAAAGGCCATTAAATAATTTTATTGGCTTAACGGCATTACAGAGGTATTTACCTGCTCATGTTAGAGATAAGATCACAAAGCAGTAATCTAATAGCGAATGTGTGATTTTCATTTCGATTTTCATGCAAGCCATACAAAGTCACTTAGTCTTGCATTTGTTATTGATGAGGACAAAATTTCAATGATAAGTGATGCAATTTATTTTTATTCCACATATGTATATACTTTTTGCAGTGAATGGTGTGAAGTGCCGATTTATTTTAATGTACACGACAATAGCTAGATACTGTTGAATTTATCTGATGTGAGAAGTAGGTAGGCTTAGGATCTAGGTTCATTAATTTTTGCATGCAAAACTTGGCTTAAATTTAAATGAGTCCAATCAGTAGTGCAGTTCTATTGTACCTGAACTTTATGTATCACAGTTAAACTTATAATATAACTTATAACACGTCATTACTCCCTGAATGTTAAGAAGGCCTTTAATTGAATGTTTTTAAAATGTAGCCAAGGTATTAATTGAAATTGATTTCTATCAAGTTCTGCCTAACTAATGCTTAATTATATGTTTCTCTCTCTCTCTCTCTCTACCGAGTATCATTAAAACACACCTGTAAGATAAAACCCGTCATTTCTGCAATCTGCTCATGAGCTCTCTACGCCGCTCTCTACACGACATTGACAGGCATTTCTACTGCTAAACAATTTTCACTTTTACACATTCTTGGATGCACAAACAAAATAATACCAACAAAATCTGAGTTCACACAATCAGCACACACTTCAACCATCTTACCCAAATCTAGTTTGCGCCTACGGGTATGTGATCAAATTAAACGTTTCACTTTTTGTTACGCTTCGTTTTCATAACATCATCTTCACGTTGTTATCATGTCATCTTTGACAGAAAAATATTATGACATAGCACAACAGATGTTGGTTTCTGGTTTTAAAACAGAATCTTGATTATACTTCGACAACAGCAAAACAACGAGCATTGTTATGCCAGCTTGTCTCAACAAGTCCACGGTTAAATTGCCAATTAAAATGAGACTTACATCTGTCAGGTCAACAAACTTCAACGTAAAAACGAACAAACACATAAATAATGTACGCATGCAACTGCCAATGGAATTGCTTTAACATTCGTTTAACAAAATAAAACAAATAAAATACAAAAATTAATTTGTCTGCGACGAATAACATAATACCCTATCCTACTTGAATAATTAGGCTTTTAGAAAATTTACTTAAGAAGATCCCATCATACCGAATAAATATTATTTAAATTTAACTTTCACATTCTTTTAACCTACTATATTTACTAGTTAATTTGCCTTGTGTAAATAATGATTTCAATAGTGAATAGTGAATAAATATCACAATCCTAATAATCATTTTTCAAATGTCATTTTTGATAAGTGGTGATGCCTATAAACGCATTTAAAAATATTCCATTCCAAAAACGACTTGAAAATACATTAAACTTCAACTTTCAAGATATGTGCATATATGTACAGCCAAACAATATTATACCAAACAATCAAGTCTGACACTGAGAAAACATTTTATTCTCTAAATTGCAAACTAAATTCCATAACTGGTATACCGTATACCCTATGGGATATGGTATAATAAAACGAAACGAAATCGCTAATTTGGACAAATGGAACGCATCCCAAGTCGCTATATCTTCAACGGTGTTACTTAATTCATTTTCCAAAGCCACCTTCTAGGCATTACTTTTTTGCTACCAGTTGAGGTCATTGTTATGTATGTGAGCCATGAAAAAATCCCATTAAAGTAAGTTGAATAAAAGAATAAACTTAATTAAGTTAACGCCTGTCAAACTACACTTTATAAATGGTCACTTTGTGCCCTATTTTGTAATTTCAAGTAACTTCAATAACAGTTTTGTGAACGAAATCTTGGCGGACATATTATTCCCTTCGACTGGGTTATAAAGAAAATTCGAAATTCTAGCTCCGACCACCTTAGTTCTCCTCTCGGTCGTCACAAAATTCGTAGCATTGGCATCCCTAAGTTAAAGTTCAACCATGTTGAGAATGTTAATTGAAACGCACTCAACTGACAATTTTCATATTTGACCTGAAATCTAGTGAACATAGGAAATGATTACTCTAGTCCCTGGCCGAGTCAGACTTGTCCTGAATCACAGTTCCTCATATTGGTTTAAGGACTGTCCACTATACGGAAAATGTACGACACTTTTACGAAATCCTGGTTATCTCAAGAAACCTATCGTATTTTGCTTACGTAATTTCAAAAAATGCTTTCATTAAATACGTTGAGAAGGCGAAAAATGTTGATGTGGTTTCTAAATAAAAATTCACCTGGGACAACTATTGAAATGTTTGGGACCAATGATGTTCTTCAAAAAAGTTTGGACAGCTAAACCTTTAACTTCCGTAAAAACACGGTTCATGCTCGCCAAAGGTTTATAAGGTTAACGTATCGGTGAGGAGTTTTTGCCAAGTGTAGCACAATCAGCAAAAGAAAATGCTTACAATAACAGCACTAGGTACATTTATGAACTAAGAAGTTATGATCTGGTTTCACATGACGTGCAACAGGCTTTTCCAATTCCGCACTTAAGCCTTTTTTTTTAAATATCTATCTCAACAACATGAAAAATTAGTTAGAGCAGGTCTAGCCAGTTGATTTCCCCGTGTTAATCATCCCTTACCACGCAGTGTCAATTTTTTTATTAATTTCATTTACTTAAAATCTTATTCTGTTACTTTGTATTGGGCCCTCTAATTAATTTGTTATGTTCTAGTAGTATGGGATAAGGTACAAACCAAATGACCACTTCTAAAACACTCCAAAAATGGGAGATCTTTCATTGATTTAAACTACTTGTTTTATCACCACATTGTCACTTATAAACAAGTTTCGTTAACTTTCAAATTTCCCACTCTGTTTCCCACGACAGCAATCTCAACATAATACCTACGCACCTAATTTATATTAAGACAGACATATATTTAATTTAAGAATATCTCATGTTTTATTAACATTTATCAATCGGCTCAAATGGTTTATACAATGGTCTACTAAACATGTTGACTCAAGTTCGAATCCAGAACAAACTTCTGAAGTTATAACTGAAGCTCCTTTCGTTTCGTGCGAAAAATATAACCCTCACAACAAAAGATGAAACCGGAATCTCGATTTCAGATCATGGAAAACTAATTTGTGTTCAGCTGTCATTGTTACGCCAAATATTTAAATATATCCTATATGTCTAATTTGTAGATTAACGGAATTCCATTTGAACTTCTAATGAAAAAAAAAAATACAATTTCCAGATTTTTGGTATTTTAAATTTCAGGTTATTTTCATTAAAACAGGGTAGTCATCTGGACATGAAAGCGGAAACAGAAGTATTTTTTTTTCATGCTGATATGCTATACCTTATTTATTCAATGGAGATATTGGACTCAATTTTTTTCCACATTATAAGTTATGCATATTTTTGCACCCACAATTTATTTTTATATTTATAAATCATGTTTCTTTTTGCAGAGCCTTTCTTCCCCACCACTTTATAATAACTGTCAGTAACTAAAATCGAAGGATTCCCACGTTTACTTTTTATTTCTCACGATGTACCCTAGACATTGTTGTTATAAATATGTCTTTAAAACACTCGCAATAATTCTCATTTATTGGCATTTTGACCTTTTAAAAGCCTTTTAAACAAATGCATGTACATATATAATTTTTTACGCTGACTAACCAGCACATCATTCCAAAATCAAGTTCTTTTTTTTTCACAGACTCACACGTCTCGCTTTGTGCATAATGATTTTGCTTATGTTTTAGTGATAAAACTAATGAGCAATATAAATGTAAAATGTCGGTGTTTCTAACAAAAATAAAATAAGCGAGCAAACGAAAGCTAATTTGAAAGTATTTTGCAAACTGAAGAGAAAACAAAAGTTTTTGACGTAACATAGTGGAACACTGAATTGAAAATAAAACCAACTTCTTGGAAAAAAAACTCGATTTAGTAGTTATCGAAACTTTTAAAATAAGATCTTTCAGCCAAATGATTACAAATTGGCTAATGAATTCATAGAAAACCTGACTTATGCAGGTACAATAACAATTACTATTTATGTGATCACATTAAGTTGTAAGCAACCATTTTAAAATTCTCTTCAAAACAACAGGCGGATTTCATATTTCAAATTAATTGGTTGGCTATTTGAATTTTTTTTTTTTTTAAGTGCAAAATACAACAGATTTGAATTTTGGAGTTGGAACTTTTAGGTGGCATCCCATATGGATCTAAGATCATCGTGATATCACAATGGACCAATCACTGGTCTGAGTGTGCTGGCTTTGGCTGGCAGCCGGCAATTGTTATAATAGTTTACATAACTATATGTATATATATGTTAACGTCACAAGATTGTTACACCGACTGTTCTTAAGTAAACATTCTCTGATTTTGAGTGTCTGACACATTTTGCACACCATTCGTCAAAATCCCGTTCAGGTATGATAGACTCTATTTCAATCTATACTTGAACCTCATCATCGCATCGCAAGTGGTAGTATTTCGCATATCTCCAGTCGCTCACCACTTTTTTTTTTTTTTTTTATACTTATATTAAGTTTTAATTAGTTAAGATTTAGAATTTAAACTAAAATCAAACGGCTTACATGTGTTATGCTTTTATTAAATTTGAATAAATGAATAATAAAAATCGGTCAGATATTGGAATGAATTATAGTTAGTAAAATACCAATAAGTAAAAGAGTTAATTATTAGAAGGCTTATATGGAAATCTACATTAATAAAAGTATCAACAGTAACAAATAAAACTTCAATGCAGTTTGCAAAATGAGCACTTTAAAACAGTTAAGTTTTGTATAACCAACAAAAAAAAAGAAATATTAAACTAAAAAACCACCAATCCCCCATCAATCAAAACCATGTTAACTGACCAAATAGGTTATCATGTTAAAATCAAATGTTTGATAAATTTATATAGCATATATTCAAATAAATAACATGAACGAGTTAATATTATCTCAACATAAAATATGCAATATAAAACAGTCCATCTAGTTTATAAATCTACCAGAGCTTCCTATCAACGAGAAAACAGATTTAAAAATGTCAACGCAAAGTTGTGTCATGAATATGTGCATACGCTTTCACTTATTATTTGTGACAAAATAACCTAATCCTAATCTGAATTAATATTATCTTCAAATATGAAACTGAAAGTGAACGTAAAAATAATCTTTGAAATAGATGCGCGCAAGAAAAAGGAAAAAGTCTTGAATGTTACTTACAAAATAGATTTTGATTCTTAGCGCCGAGCTACCTTACCCTTATTTACAACTATGCAGAATCTTAGTTAGACAAGTTTGGCGGTGATTAAAAAACTTTTTGCTACCTTTATATTCAAACCAGAATTTTTAACAAATTGTCGAAATTCTTAACCTGCGTAACAAGTAAAATTTTAAGATTGAAACAGAAATGCGAATCTATTTTAATCTACAGCCAATAAGTTTAAGATCTGGAGCTCGTACATGTCTATATTGGCATGCAAAAAGCAAATAAAAAGCACAGTGGCTTCCCAGTCTGCGGTTATGATTTTATTAAATTTTAAACACACTATGAATACAGCTAAACTTGGCGGGTGTTTTCCCCTATTCTGCAAAGATTTATGAATTTTAACCATATGTAATATAAAACACTTGTCTGAGTTTGGCTTTACGGATTAGAGTATATTATTTTATCAATAATTGAAAAAATTAATCGACTAAAATAATCCAGAAAATAACAGTAGTTATAGGTATAATTTCACCAGAAATAAACCGAAGAGAATTTGAAATAATAAGCTGTTACTAAATTTATATCGACAGCATCTATTACCACACGTTTAGTGAAACAAAAAGTAACACTTTTATATCTATCATTCTTTGCTTATTCATATGTTAATAAAAACTAATCCGCAAATCAAAGAAAGTTACCAAATGAAATACCGAGTGAAATACAAAATTCGAAATAATAAAAATAAAATGAATAATGGTTACGTTAAGCTTCCGTTTTTTGTTTCTATTTTTCATAATATCACTTAACTGACAAGAGAATGTCAAGAATGTATTATCAGATGAAGTTATAAATTTTAAATGTATACACCCAAAACAATACAATGCCTATTAGAAAGTTACATCGTATTGGTTTCACGTAACAAATAAAACAATTTATAACTATTATTTTAGTAGTTATGGTGGAAGTTATATAACTTAAATTGAAATGCATGTTTCTTTCAAAAGTGTAACAGAAATAATTTATGATATTGGTGTCACTTAAATTCCGCTTTACGTGTACACTTTTCAAGATAAATAAATCGTTTTTGCAAATTAATTTATTAGGGCTACTGATTTCTAATGCTTAAGGGCACAACACGTGTGCTTAATATTTTGTAACAGTATGTATATACTAATTTATGGGCCATTATTCATCAGTCGATGGAGCTGTAGGTTATTGATAGCAAACAAATATTTACTGATGAGAAAACATTAATTATATAACCTTGAGCACTTACAGGTTCTATTTGGATTTGGTTCTAAGTATTTGTTATGAATTATAACTGCATATATATTTTGTTTCTCCTATAATGAATTTCGAAAAATGTGTCGTTGACGTGGGTAGTTTGATGATTTCTTTAGTCTAAAATATTAGACCTACATTTTTGTTACCAAATTCCAAGAACGATTCCAATATAATCAAAGTATTTATAGAAAAGTTCAAAAATCCAATATTAGATAAAATTAAAAACAAAGAAATCAAATTAAACTTCACCGTAAAATACACTATCTAACATCAACTTTTACAGTGAAAGGATATCGGATTAATCTTTCGTTAAAAAAAATTATGCTACACATGTACTCGTATGTGCTTCCACAAGGCTTCATGAAGTAAAATGATCTCGATCGCAAAAGTGTATCACACCATAGCTCATTAATCATTCTCCTTTACTTACCTCATACCAAAACAAAACATAACTCAGAACTAGCAAAACCGCTTATACTACGGGGCACAGAACTAGGGCAAACCAAACATTCGCACATATTCACCAACATAATCACCAATCGCACAACTTTCGATCTCGATTAACAGCCAGTTAAGGTCTGCTGGGTGTCTCCCTCCATCTAACGAGCTGGTCATTTTGAACGAGTTGACGGTAATTCGTGCTGTAATACCTTACTAACCGTTACCTATATTGTATCTGTGTACATGCCAAGCAGACAGCAGGGAATGAAATTAAATTTTGTTTTCAGAAACCATAAGCTTTTCACTTTTCTCCCAAAAAAAAAACCCTCCCGCTCTATATGTGTGTGTGGCTCTCTGAGTTGTGTACGCTGCACCTGTTGCAGGTGAGTTGTGCTCTTAAATTTGAATATCGTACGATATAACGGAACTTATTGATTAAAGTAACCGCTCTTTCATTCATCTCAAGTTAAGCGTATAGCAGTTTCTCTCTTTCTCTTCTTCTTTTTTTTTTTTTTTGTCAAATGCATGTAGACAGTTGAAAGCTTTTTCACGTCTTGTTTGTTAGGTCGCCATTCCTTTCAGCCAAAAGCGGATATTGCACACACATTAACGTGTGTACTATGTCAGATACAAATAGAGTACTCTGCCACACACAAAGAAAAAAGCTGAACCATTAAGAAAATTATAGCTCAAGAAAAACTCACAACTAGCTTGTGTGGAATTCTTAATGGTATTGGTTGCCGATGGTAGCAGAGTAAAAGGCTTAAAATGATCTTCGAAATCTTGTGTGCTACTGCTACTGTTGCTGCAATTCGAAGTTGGAAATTTCTTTGCGTGGTCTCTGCAGTTGACTTTTTCAACTTCATTCATTCAGAAGGTTTTAAATAACCGCTCAGCGTTGACTCTGACTTCAGTTTGGTGCTTAACCGCGGCTCGCGAATTTCTTATTTCGCGTAAAACTGTCCGATTGATGTTGTTTTCTGTTGTCTTGTTTAATACATCAATTTGATTAGTACATTTCGATAGTCTTCTTTCGATAGAAGTATTCGAATGTATTGAACATATCCTGTGGAAGTCAAATTAATTTGTGTTTAGTCAAAACCAATATTTAGTAGTGTTAACAAGTTTATCTGGATCCTTTTCAAAACCCAAATGTCGATTATGTGGTTCTTATAAAAGATTTTCTTTAAAAAGTTATATACAACAAAGGATATTTCAATTTACGAAGTGCAAAGATAATCAAAAGAAGCAAAGAAAAGAAACAAACAACATAAACCATTAAAATATATTTAAAAATAAAAAAATTAATAAAATGGCAAATAGCATCATTAGCCAAATTATGTGCGTGAAGTGGAAATCAAATAAAGGATTGAGCATTTTCCCTATTATCCTGGCAGTATTCATCGCACTTTTGGATACTCCACATTTAACAAGAGCCGTTCGTGTTGGGTCTTCAACAAGGAATAAAGGTGAGCTTACAAATCAGAATAGAATTTAACTTAATCATTAAGAAGTTTCGCGTAAAAATCGCAACATGGTTTGTTCTCGTTCATTTGACCAACATTTTGAGGTACTCTGCTGAAAAAAAAAAGTTGCTAGCGCACATATATGACAAATAAAACTATTTATAGCCATTTTATTGCTAAACGACTTACTATGTTAACATGCATGTTGTTAGAAACAAGCTCAAATCGGCTACTTCGCACATTCGGCAGTGTTGATTCTGTTTTAATGGATGCCAAAACTATTATTGATATAAGCCGGGTCAATCCATTCTTAGAATTAGACACCTTGAATTTCGTACCACTGATTTTCTTTTCCCGTTTTCATAAAGTTGCAGTTATGTAAATTTTTTCACATTCTCAGTACGTTCGTGGTCGAATTCAAATAGACATGTTTTGAATTAGAATATCGCTAAAAGCATTGATTTGTCCCTTTTGGAATCATTGTAATCATTCTACTAATAGTGGCTTTAATTCAGAATCTACGCTATTCCAAAAATAAAATAAAATTAAGTTTTCTATCATAAACTACATATAAATGTATTTAATCAGAGAGAAAACTTAACCATTTATTTTGTGCAGCATAAACAGTTAGAACCTTGAATGAACCTGTCTTTCATGATGTCATTTGTCAGACAAAAAAGACTTTAGATTCTTAACTGTTTGGCAGATATTTATTTGCATTTTATGCTGTCTAAATATCAAGATATCGTAAATTTTAGTGCGCGTTTTTTTTTTTTTTCCTGAGCAAATTAATGTACCATTACCAATTAATTTAATTTTTCCGCTTTGGATTTTGCGAAAAAATTTAAAACGTTTGCTTATTGGCCATAAAAATAACCTATGCAAATCTTTTTGAGTTAAAAGCAGTCTTTTGAGACAAATGATTTGATACATAACACCTCAGATGTTATACTTTTTTTTAAATTAGAGAAATCGAACTTTAACGACATAAAATGAAAACTTACAACTGACAACAGATTCAATTGCTTGTAACTTTCATCCAGTTTTTTTTTTTTTTTTTGTTACACTATAAGAATTGAAGATAAAGAACTGCATTGTATTAAAAGAAGGCTTGAGGAAATCCATTTGAAAACTTGATTACTTGATTTCATTTTCAAATCTTATTTCTATAAAACATTTAAACGTTTAAACAAAATGTTAGAATCAATTCAAACTAACAAGGAAAACAGTAATAGAAAAATGATACCACTATCTATTTTTTCATAAAAAAAAACATTAATACTTACCGTTGCAACTGCAATATTGTCAACTATGGGTGTGCTTACGTTTAAAAAAAGTACCGATTTTACATTTTTTTCATTTCTTATTTGCTTAAATTCTTCTTAGAACTGAAGGACAACCAGTTCATAAAATTTTCTATTTCCTTTTCAACATACATACATATACATATGTTTATACGTAAAAATAAAGTAAATAAATAAATAAATATGTACGTATGTATAAATGAAAAAAAAATGAATTCATTATGCAAATAATCGATCAGTTTGCGAATGTAAACCATTTTGATTGGACGGAGACAGCGTCTCGTTAAGGCGGAGTTTCTTTGCGTAATAATCTGAGTCCATTAGTGCAATTTCTGCAAAAAAAAATACGTTGAAAAGTTGATCTAACTGGAATAAAATTATGCTGTATATGTGTGAATTTTTAAAATCCAAACAGCTCTAGGCTCAATAAGAGGGTTAATTACTTGCAACCGGACCAAATAACATATTATTGCAAAGACTAACCTAATCTACTTCGATTGCTACTGATTTTTCTACATTTTTTATTTTATTAGTCATCAAATACATTTTTTTTTTTTAAATAAAGTGAATGGTGTATAATATGTGCTAAAGGTTTTAATTTAAAAAAAAGTTTGAAATGCGTATATTGAATTTATAGCCAACATTCACTGATTGTACATCAAAATAACATTTTGAACTAATCTTTAGATCATCTCGAATATACTATTAGCATATACAAGCAACAAGAGCCTTGGACGCGTTAGTTAATCTCTATCGATCGACGAAATAGTTTACCAAAGTCACAAATTTAGATCAAACAAAAAATGTTTTAGAGCGGTCTGACCTTCAAAAGTGTGTAGGTTCATATGTTTCTAATCTGCATTTGTCCTTATAGAAAAATATATAAAAACTGTTACTTCTATTATTTAAACAAAAACTGCCGGACATCTGTCAGATTAAAAAATCCACAAAACACAACCAATTCATTTCAGTTTTGTTGAATAATATCGTTATCAACACGTAATTTTGAAACTTCTATCTGGCTAACGTCTGTTGATGGAAAAAATAAAATACATAAATTAGTTGTATCACATTAAAAATATAAATGCAAGGTTTTCAAATAACAATCAATAATTCAGGACTGCACTTTTCAACTATTTCTGTGTCAGATATAATTAACTGACGTCATATTTACCATATAACAGCTCCAATAAAAGTCTCATCAAAGCCGGTTTCTATTGTTTATTTGCTCGATGTTACTTTCAACCTATGGATATTTCATATTTTGATTGGATTCTTTGTTAACTAATCATTTCGTTTCGGTTTTTTCAAATTGACATTAATTTTTGTCGATGATGAGAATCATTTTCTTCTTTTAATGTTCGCAGACATTCAAACAATACTTTTGCAATAAATATCATAGTAATAAAACATTTTCGCACCTAAAATGATGACAGATACACAAATCCACATTATTGTACGAAGAATACATAAATCAATAGAATACTTCTAATTAGATGACAGAGAAAAAGTGAAAGAAGACGGTTAATAAATTAAATTCATGTAATTTGTTTTAATTATTAAAATGTGGTCAAACGAGAAAATTTTGTTGAGAAATCAAAAAAAAAAATAAATAAAAACTGAACGCTATTGTTTTCTTTTTTTTACTGTTTTAAATAGGTTATTGCAAAATATTTTATTGTTGATTCGAATACAATTGAATAAATCAAAGCCTTCAAACAATTAGATGTTATAGTTCCGCTTTTGAAATGATGCAAACTATCAATCGTTACATAATTCAATTCCTAACAAAAGAAAAAGTTTCATTACCAATTCGCAAATAATAAAGTAATTCAAAATTTTACACGAGTTCAATGCACTTTGAATTGCCTTATTATAAGTTCCACTGTCTGTCTACCTATCATTTGAGAAATACTCCTGTTTTCTTTCACCTTTCCACAATTGGTGACTAACGAGACACTACTCATTAACAACCATACGAAAACACAACTACCTTAAACTGGATTTCCATAGGAAAGTATTAATCTATACGACAAAATTGATCCAATTTTAAGGAAAAGAAAAGCCATAGTGGAATCTAGAAAATAATATAACATCCACATAGACTATGTTTATTCTGTTTCGTTTTTGTAATGCCCTATTCCAAATAGATGTAATTTATTTTCAATCAAAATAAGCTTTGCGTAAGTCTGACATTAGCTTTTACCTTTATTAATAAGCGACAAACAAAATAAGTCGAATAGCAGTTATTGCCATATTCGTCTCGTTTTAACTTTTTCCTTAAGTACTTTAAGATACTCGTAGATGTACACAATGCAACAGTCACTATTAAGGAACATTCTTATAATTCAATCCGTTCGCCTTTTCTATGGCTCTTTCACATAAGAATTATTCTGACGGAGTTTGATAAAATTGTAATCAAGGCAGTCGCAAAATGATATTATTTTATCGACAGCCAGGCGGCAATAAGAGCGATTTCTGCATTGAAGTAAAATCGAAGCTTGTAAGTCACTGTCGCGAAGAGCTAAGAGTTCTTGGCCGGCAGCACAATATAAGAGTCTGTTCGGTCCCTGGCCACCAATCGATGCATGGAAACGAAACAGCTGATGAACTGGCAAAGAAAGGATCTTCACTAGACCCTGATCAAACTGATTCCACCGCTAAAATCCCACCCTATAACCTCAAACAGGAGGTTTGGGGCAAAATTCAAAGGACTGCAAATGATAGATGGAATGCGCTCAGTTCCTATGTCATAACTTGGGAACTATGGCCATTCTACAATAAACAGAGAGCAGAGAGAATCCTGCAAATGGACAAAAAATCCCTTTCTTCTCTATTAGGTATTATCACCGGGCATAACATGCTAAACTACCATGCAAGAAGACTGGGATTGAACACGGTTGACCTATGCAGAGGATAGGGTGATGAAGAATTAAATGAGATTACTCCACACTTTTCTTTTCCACTGTCCAGCGCTCTGCCAAGTTTGATTTAAGACCAATCAAATAAAAATGCGTTTAAAATTAATTAGATTTAAGACCCTAGGAAGACACTTCTTTCAGGATCTAGAAAAAGTGTCCTACAAATCTGTGGTCGAGATACATAGATTTATCAGCACCTCAGACTGGATAGTACATAGGCTAACGGTTCCTAGTAAAGGGTTTAGCAATCACAATGGGTCTTAATTGACCTAAGTGTGACGAGGAAAGGACTTCCTTTCTCCGTCAACCCTTTTACCTAACCTAACCTAACGTAAAGCACTCGCGTACGCAGATGACGTGGTAATATTCGTATGATGGATGTTCCCGTAAGCGATTAGTAAAATACATAAAATCTAAACTCCCGTGGCACAATATATGGACTTTTCGTAAATCTGAGTAAAACGAAACTCATGCAATTTACAAAATACCGACTGTCAAGCCTCCACAACCAAACACTTCCTCTATCCTCAAGCTAACAGTACCTTGGCATCATCCTCGATTTTAAGCTCAACTGGAAATTAAATGCAGAACAAAGGCTTAGTTAGAGAGGTGGTGGCTTTATGTAAGGCGCAGCTCATTCGGATCTTTATGAATCTATGGTTTTCTAGAACATAGAGTAAGGAAATAATGCGTCGCTTTCTACTCCTTTAACAAAACTTTTGGCAAAAGCTGGGGACTTCAACCGGAGATTATTCTACACTACCTTAGTTCATCCCGTTCTTACGTATGGATCGCTGGATTGGGGGCCCGCCGTAGGTCTATAACATTACAAGCACTAAACGTGCTGCTAAACACATTTAGCAGCACGGTCAGCTGGATAAGAAATACATTTTTTCCTTTTCATGCTGCACTGCTTCATGTCCAAAGTTCTTTAATATGCTGCATGTTTTTCTTTGACAATTTTCTTCCTTTGATCGTCGTTATGCTGCTACGTGACTTTGTTCTTGTTGCACGTCTTATGTATATCCCAATGACCTAGTTTTAAACGAGCCTCTTACAAGTAGCAATGAAATACTTTTACTAAAAACAAAAACGAACTCTTCTAACAGAAACATCACATATTTACTCCATTCATTCTTAAACTTGTTATGAAAGATTTCTTTTTCTTTTTCTTTGAACTGATCTAGTTTAGCCTGCGTAAAGCGCATACTAGTCTATCAATAGATTGAAAGAATAGGCAGAAAAAAAAGGCCTAAAGACTGGTTTTATAATAAATAAAATTGTAGACGGGTGAAGCTACCAAATATTAACTGTGACTGTATTGTCAATCGACCGATATCTATTTAGGTTAAATTATATCACATACATATGTTTATTTGACTGTGCTACGGGGCTCTGTTAAAAAGAAGCAGTCACCAGATAACAATTTACCATTAAAGTTAATTACCAGTTGAGGTCACTTAAGTATATGTTATATTGTGTAAAGTAAAGTTTTCATAGCAGTACCCCATAAAAAAAGGCAGGAACTAAAAGTGGTTTGTTTGTTTTAGTAATTCTTGCAATAAACAATTTAATTAATTGCCAAATTGAACAAAGACAGTAGGTAATCAACGTACATATACATATTTGTGTCTTAGGTAAAGTCCCAACCTCATTAGCAAAAATGTTTTATTAGCGTGACTAAAATCTAGAAACAAAAATGTTGTATATGAATACAGTTGTTATAATGCTACCAGAAAGTAAAAGTCTAACCCAAGATTATTAGACAACTGTATACTATATGTTTTCCGTTTTGAACAGAACCAATCAGTTCACTCTACTTATCTACTTAAAAAGTGCGAGTCGAACTGTTCCGTACCATAATTTATTATTTATGAAAACAAAATCTTTGTGGACTTCATTGCACGCATCCTTGTTTTTTCAAGAAGAAACTGCTATTACACGTATTTGGCGCATCAGTTCGTAGAGTAAAGGCGTTGCTTAACAAAATCATTCATGTTAAGCGTGTTACGAAAACGCAAAATGTTGACCAGGAAAAAAGATTGGATTCAGTCCATTCGCGTGACATCTATACCCAAGATGACTAGTCTTTATCTTGCGAGAGCAAGACACTGGCAGAGGAAGTGCTCCGCCGTATTTCCGCATTCAAGACTGGAAATACATATTGGATTCTCAATGATCCCTATGTTAGCTATGGCTTTACTGACCATAGTTGTATTAAAGAATTAATTCTTCTGCTTTCTTAGAATGCGCCTTCACAAGGTACTTGGTGGCTCTGCTGTAAGGTAAACTAGATCATCCATTTCTATGGAGCAGAATCATAGAGTCGATCCAGTATACGACTTTTTCTGAACAAACACCAATTATTGGTAATGGACTTTCGTTGACTGCCGGCGGTGACCCCGAACAAACGTAGATGCAAATGCTGCTTCTGTTATTTTCCCGAGTATGGCTAAGACTTCTGTTTGAAAGCCAGTCATCAATTTACCAATTTAGGTGCTAGAGTCATCTATGATAGAAGAAACAAGTGAAAGCTTAAAGATGATCCCCTGGATTCTCTCATAAGAAGGAAACTTCTGCCATCGAACGAGACGACAAGACTCATATTGTCGATAAGCATCATGAACAAATGACATTTTTCAAAAATGTTACGCTATATCAATATGTAATATTTTAAACCTAAAGTCATCTCTTTGCCGCTTGCATTGCCTCTTTCTTAACGATTAAGTTCAGCGGTAGCAAATTAAGCAAAGTGTTTCAAGCGCGGTTAAGAGTGGTGCGCATGCTTTCAGTAATTCTAAGACTCGTCCAAATCTATCTGAGCTCTGGTATGTTAAATGTAAGCTGATTTAACTCTCTTCCTTGCAAACCATATTTTAAACCTATGTATATACACTTAGTATACTACAGCAGATCTCAGAGTCCACTTCTCGCCCAACGTTTTTGGACACTGAAAACATTTCTAGGGAATAGATATACTCAGACTAAAAGTAGTTTTATTGTGATATTACATAGTAAGTTTGCAGTGTTTTTCTTCGCTTATCTTCGAATTTTTAACACCTTCCTTATAACTCTTTCCAAACAAGAAAGGTACATTTTAACCCTTTTCTTTGAGTTTTCTAACATTCTCACCACTGTGTTGACAGTATCAAAACAAGGTGGTCGCTCTTTACAAGGGAATTTTGACTTCAAAAAATTTACCAATTTGATTATACACGAAATTTAAAAAAAAAAAGTATTTAATGCAGAGTTCAAATCAGCACAAAAAATTAAAAAGGTTCACAGCTTAAGATAAACGAAACGAGGGTGGTGGAGTACCGGGTGTTACAACTCTTATCCTTTTCATTTTCCAAACTATCAAAAAATATGAAGTTAACATTAAAATTGCAGTAAGCTGAAATCAAACACAATTATGTATACAATAATGGACTAAATTAACAATGAAACCATAAATTTTCGACTTAACCCTAATGGAGCTTAAAATGAAATAACTTAGGTTAATAAATTCATTAACTACTTTGTTCCATACCCAATTTCATACCGAAGAAATAACTCCATCAACTGGTTTTGATTAAATGTTTTCCACTTTCTAGCTACCAGCAAAGAGTTCATTTACATGAGACGTATCGAAAAATGGCGTTGAAATGAGATAATCACCTCTTCATATTTCAGCCGTGTTTCTATAAACATTTGTAAATTAATTAATTTATTACACCAGCTATATTCAAATAGCTTGTAGACATATGTTTTAACTCAGCCTTGACACGGTGGGGAACTCGAGCTCAGAACCATGAGAACTAAATACCACAACTTCTCTTCTTTTGTGGTGTACTTTATGGTGATCTGTGACACTATATGTTGTCGATCCAAATAGCAACATGCAAAATTCTAACGTGGGAAAGCTAACAACAAGTGCCTACTGCATAGGTATCGCATTTCATTAGCCACATATCGCCTCTGTTCTCACGAGCCCTACTTTTCATAATACGATTTATTGAGAAAAAAAATAACATCATCGTCATCCAAGGAAAGATTACGGAACACTTCTATCAACAGCCCTTTTCCTGTGTGCGACTTTAAAGTATACATGGCGAATCGCTGATTTCCTGAATATTTACAAGCCGGTACATTCAGCTCATATTTCCATATGAAGACAAATGTTTGAATAAGACTGCACATTTACGCCAACTAAATAGGAAACTATTAAATTTTCGCAGCTAATTGATTGATTTTAATGGGAAAACGGTGTGAAGCGTGAAGGGAATTGCAGACATAGTGCGAAGAGAACCGCAAAATGTAAAAGGTGTGAATACCTCTCATTTCGTTTTCGTTGGATAGCATTTCCTTTTCCTTTCAGTGCTGTTTTCCTCACTCATCTAAGCGCTATCTGCCATAAACGGAATTTTTTTTTTGGTGAATCGTGGAAAACAGAGGAATGCTTTTCATGTCCGTGATCTCTGTTAGGATAGCTCGTTAAGTGTCAAGAAACCTCCTTCATGTTTTCATCCACAAGCATTCCATAAATATGGCGGTCAAGACCACTCGACTTCTTGGACTTGAAAAACAACTTTTCGCAACGTTATGAACAAATAATTTGCTAAATGAACTTTGAGTACATCAACATTTTAACAGCCGTATGATGCCACTCAAACAATTTTGCCTTTATCTCAGAAAACCTGAAAATTCGAGACGTGCAGATCACCCGTTCACATGCATCTGTAAGGCATCACGATGCGGCACGAGCACGAAAAACTGGTGGAAATTCATCTTGCTATGAACCAAGTGCGGGCTGCACATAAGGAGTCTGTTTTAATTCTTTCCGGTTCGTGGCAAAGAAAAATTATTTCCAACAACTGTATCTTCTTCAGGCGCTACGTGAACTCACACACATGCATTGTTAACTTATTTTTTTTATGTTTATGTTGACTTTTTCGTTTGTAAAATGTCAGCAAAGAAAATCACCTGGAAAAGTTGTTCGTTCACTTTTAGAAGTTCATTGCGATCACGATGGGTTTTGTTAGACTTTAGTATAAAATATCAATTGTTGTGTTGGATATTTACTGAAGGACGTGTGCTAGCTTTGTTGACACGAGTTGACTTTTACTTAAACTTAAGGCAGTTATGAGAATTTGGAATTTTGGCGATTATAAATAATATTCAACTTTTCTGAACTTTAAAAGAAATTTCAGTAGCAAATGCTTGGGCTCTGTACCTCTAATCCCCTCTCATTTTGTTGTTCATCATATAATAGTCAAAGCGAAAAAGTGCATTTTCCGAGTTGAAGTAGTTGGGTGCGATGTCATCGGGTCACATTTTTGCGAGAATGATAGAGGAGCTATGAACAGTGCATGCAATAAACTTTGAGGATTTTAATAATATTAATTTTATTAACGGTCAATGAAATTAGGATCTAACAGCCATTAAGTGCAGAACTTAGTCTTTATGAGAAAGCAGGCCTCTCAAACTAAAATCTAAGCTCAGATTTTTTTCCACAAAACTTTTCTGAATTACCAATAGCAACAATGAAGTCATTAATTATGACAGAATTTTTTTTTTAATTTAAATTCAGGAAGAGTTATGAGTTTTATTCAATAATATTTTCTGATAACCTTTTTACATCGTCTTAAAGAACAACGGACCATAAATACTTCCATCTATACCTTTAATCTTGTTTCCTAATGCAAATATAGTATATTTACAAAACAAAACTAATAAAATCGTGTTTTGCGGCAAGTTTTTCACTCACTGATAGTTTTTTTTTTTACACTTTTTTCTTAATTGCATTGCAATTAAAATAATACGTATACATATATTATTAGTCAAACTAATTATTTTCATATTCCACTGCTAAACAACTCGGATAAAAAATGCATGCGCAACTAGCCTAGTATACATTTTTGTTGTATGTTCAAGCAAGCACTTAATTTATACTTTCCGCTGTTGCAAGTTCAACGTTTTTACTCTCGTCTTAATAGCTTTCTAATCAATAGTTTAACAGCCCCTGAAGTCGCCTCCAGTGTACAGAAAACGAGTTCGTTTAAAGGCGATCAACTCACAAAAAGGTTCTCATCGAACAGAGACAGCCAAATTAATTTTGAGGATAGCTTAAAGATAAGTAAATACCTACATACACAAGTGTATGTATGCATACTTTTATTGCAATACCTGTTTATGATACGGATGAATGAACTTTTTCTGACAACGACGCGCTTTCCATGCCACGATGACGATGACGACGTGTGGAAAATCGATACGCAATGATTTCCTCCGATTTGGCAGATGTTAAGCGCCCAGTCGAACATGATGGTATGTTACAATTTCCCTGTCTGTAATTTTTTATTATTTTTTTTTTTCTCTCTGAAGATTTCATTCTTCGAAAAAATTAAAAATAAAGAAACAGGGACACATTGACTCAAACAAATTAAATAGAAAAAATAGTAAAAAAAAAAAAAAACAGAAAAAACGAAGTGTACACTAGAAAGTGCAATCATTATGCCATATACATGCCTATATAAAATGGTTTATGTGAGAATTTCTTTTGTTTAAATGATTAAGACGTGAGGTGATTATTTTCTACTGATACAAGATTGGCACACTTAAGAAAAAAAAGAAAAAAGAATAAGATCTGCAAGAGAAGAAAAAATCAGGATTTCTTTTCAATTAAATTGAAATAAATGAAAGTGTTGATTTTGAAAGTAAAATTGTTTGTGTTTCTAATTTTGGAATTTTAAACGAAAAAAAAACACGGTATGTTCGATACGACTGTTATATGTCAAATAATCAGGTTTGCAGCGGGTGGAAATTAGCAGTCGTATGCTAATTTAGTTGAATGCAACTTCTAATTGCCGTATCTGAACAATGCTTTAGCGGTATAGAATGAATTTTATTTGAAAAATATGTTAAAATAAAAGTAGCTTGTGCAGACATAACTGCATCTGATCACAAACTATATCTCTTTTAGCAATATTGATACTGCACGTCTCAGGGTTATTCTTCATCAAATCTCTAATGTGACAACCTTACTGCCTTAAAATTGTAAACGTCGATTGTGACATTGTATCCGAAACAAATAACGTTAATGTCTTCATCTCGAGGATAAAACAACCTTGGCAATGTTGTGAGTATAAATTTACAACTCCTAATTATTCTCCAAGATCTGCAGTAATATGAATGATGGACTTTACAGACCAAAATATTAAGAAAGGACAATCAATAACTAAGAATTTTTACTTCCCACCTCCATAAGGCAAGTATTGCAATCGCCCAAAAAAGAAAGTCCGAGATTTTAACAGAGCTTGACATTACGATACCCTAGAAATCATTTCCAACCATTTTCGAAGTGATGTCTGTGTGTGCGTGTGTGTGTGACAATTTTTTTCTCCTTCGATATCTGGAGAACGGAACAACGTTTGATCTTGCGGTTTTTATTGTTTGATTTGTCTCAATGCGGATGCTGAGAAATTTCAAGAAATGCTTAAAAGAAAGGTGTATTGGACAACCTTAGCACTTTGTTGTGTTATTGGCAACAATGTTCGCTGTGATATAAAGCAATATGAGGTGGGAAGTACAAGACTGGCTCACCAGTCGAATTTTTTTTTTCTGTGACATCGGGATTCGAACCTGGAACCTTCAGCATGACAAGCGATGATGCAACCACTACACCATGGCCACCCTTTCTCACCTCTGTGAGAAGCGTAGTTTAGACGGTCTCCTTATTTATAGTTTGAGAATCCAAAGAAGAGATCCCATTTATCAAGCATTTTTTACGGATAAAGGCGTTTTAACCAGGAAGAGACTCGTTGCAAATGACCAAGCATAAACGGTGAAGAAGAGATCCAGGCCTAAAACTATTATATCCAGAGTGTACACAATCTTTACTAAATGGATCCTTAGAACAATGAAAAGGATAAGCAATAACCCAGAGAAAAGCTGACTTTAGGAAAGGTTCCTTAACCACAGATCACCTTCAAGCTATAAATCAAATTATAGAAAAGCTATAAATAAGTTAATAATATCTTTAGAAGAGGTATTCAAATCATTAACATTCAAAATAACAGAATGAACACCAGTGGACAACAAGAGGTGACCCAGCATACAATTTAAATGGTGGAGGGACGACCTGGGAAAAGTGGAGAAAAGATGGAAATAGCCAAAGGAAAAAAATGGAAAAGCAGAGAGCAGGCTTATATCGAAAGTTAGTTGATAATTTTTACCTTAACTTTAATTATATAGGTTTTGATATTAAACAAAATGACTACGAGTAAGCGAGGTTAATATTATTATTTCCGCTACTATGAAGCAATGATGTTATCTTATATAAAGTTTGGTGAATAGTTCTACAGTGCACGATTGCTGTCAACTAAGTATTTGGGAACAATTCGCCTTTTAGACATATTAAATGACTATAATGGGTTACATGTATAATTACTTAGCTGTAATTTTCTGTAAAAAGAAATAGCAATTAAAAATAAAATGTTGTAAGTTAAACGAAAGAGTTGGGTAGCGAACTATATTTTCCGATTTCGAAATGTTGGCATTTTATTTTCATCCGATTTAGACTACGATACGCTCATACTTGTTGAGTCAATATGGGTTTGTAAATATTTAAAATTATTGCAAAATAGAAAAAAAAAACTAAGCAAATATTACTGATATTAAAATGTTTTCAAGTGATTATTGCTTGTACCCGCAGAGCAATATCTTCAAGGCACGACTGTTTTAAGTACAATCCAACGTATTTCTATCATTTTATGACACTGACTAAAATAGCAAAAATAAAACCAGTGCGGGTTAATTAAAAGTGTAGGACGACGGATGCAATTCATATGGTGAACATTCTGCTAAAGGAATACAAAGTACTTCAGAAAGACTTTCATTCTTTGACCGAGTGCCACGGTAGATGATCTGCCAGATACTGAGGGTGCAATCCAATACAATATATCAGCGTTTAGAAGGATATGCACACCCACAGGAATTAGTGAACGATTCGATGTCGAAGTGGGAGTTCATTAAGGGTTAACCCTAAGTCTACTCTTATTCAACTTTGCCATGAACTTTATTACGGAAGACATTCAAAGGCCCATGCCATGTGCATGCTATTGTATGTCAACGTCTAAGTTCTTAAAGCAAAATCTCAGTCAAAGGTAACATTTGACCTTAACGAGCAGTGAAATATGTTAAAAAGAGTACAAAGTGAGTACATGCATTGCAACTCCTACCCCTTCAGCCCCAATCCAAGGTTTATCAATCGAAGGCTATGAATTTAAGAATCTGGATGAACAATTATTTCAATTTTAAGTGCAAAACAAAAAATTAAAATTATTTGCCGCGACAGCTGGTAGAGAACCAAGGCCTAGCTTCTTGCAAACATTTATGCTGTGCATATTTTACGTATATTTAAAAGTTTTTCAAGCCTATGTCGAGTTTCTAAGTAGTTAGGGCAGGCCGATTGAAGTGGAGATCCTTGTCTGAAGTACTCTGTGATCAGAGAGTACCTATTAGTGACGAGGACGAGTGACGTGAACAAATGAACAAACAATGAACAATGTTAATCAGACGATCTTCAGTTAAAGCCGCATACGATTTTATGCAGATCTACTTTGAAAAGAAAGGAAAGACGCAACCAACTCAACAAAACGTAACTTTTTTTTTCTTCCTATCGTCTTGCAAAATTCACAGTCAGATTTTAAATGTGCTTTCCCACACATTCATTATAACCGCTAAGAAAAAAAATTTAAGTCTATTAAATTTACATATGAGCAAATTGTTGAATACTCTTCATGAGAGTTTTTGCTTTAAACAAGCCACATTCTTCACATATTTCTTCGTAATTACTTAATTTTCAAACTCATCTCCTTCAAATCAAAGTCACTTGTTAGCGTTGAGGCGAAAATAGACAAATTGTTGATGAATAGTTGTGACTCAAATAGCTACCACAAAAAACATGGTACATGTTCACGTATGCATATCTTGCACTTACAGCACGCAATTAAGTGTAAGAGTGGGTGTAGGATGTAAATAAAAAAATAATATTTTTTTATATAAAAAATGAAACCGGGAGAAAGATACTTCATATTTGAAATTAAAAAAAAGTCCACATACCTTCATGCAATAAAACAAGACCGTGTGAGAAAGACTCACCATATTATTTACGGAAAGCTAAACTCATTATCTATGGGAGTGGTTCAATGAAGCTAATGGCTTGCTATAGTGAAACAGTTGAAAGTTGAGCTACAATTCATCTACATGTGTAGATTCGAGAACCTGTTTTAATTATTATTTAATAAAGTATTTCATTCATCATTTTGTTGAATTTCGCAATTGAGAAATATAAGCATAGGGCACAGCAAACTAAGAAACTTTCCAAGCTTTTATGGCAGTATTTGAAGCATTTGGTAATAGCGATTAAAAAATTCTTCCTTAACACCAAGTGATCAAGTAAACAATGCAGTGGTGAACTACTATCCACCTAAACAATTGTTTGGTTTGCGAAATATCCGCCTTCAGGGCGCAATTATGTCTGCAAATGCAAATTTTAAGGTGGGAACATCTTTCAAACTATGACAATAGAAATCATAAGTCATATTTCTCAAGTAAATTGCTTACCACTAGCTGAGATGTTTAAGATGAGTATTTAGAAGGTGGTAGGTGGGACGATTTTTTAATGAACATATTTGTAAAGTTAATGTGTATGTATCTTTTGGGTATAGGTTAAGAAAAGTTCATGGTTCAGTTTAAAGGTAATTATTCAACTTGGGGGAATGTAAACCATTGAAATTCTTGGAGTTGTATACATCTTGGATGCATAAACGATAAATGTGCGTCCCTATATAAAATATTGCTATTTTCTTTTGACACAGTCAATTAAGCATCGTCAAGTCCTTTTCAACCGCATACTACTAGCTATTCAACCACCATTCACAATTATATAACCGCTGGCTTAAGCCTCACGTGCCATCAGACATCGTCCAGGATAATTCGATTTATTCACTGGTTCAATAACATGACATCAACTTTCCGTCAGTCCCACATGAACATACAGAAAAAGAGCACCACGCATATATAATAGATACCATTGTACAGGACCTATATAGATAGTGTGACAAAAGTCCAAACATTTAAAATCAATCAAGCTGCACTAAGCCATGGCACAGATGATGCTGGTTTGAAGACACAGTTCGTATGTTTTTTCATGTCCAACTTGCAGGTGATCTGAACACGAGCGCGCGTTCCGTGATCACGATTGGAAGCTGCTATTGTCAAAAAAAGTAAAAATAAAAACAAAAAATTCAACACGAATTGGAGCAGCCGGCTTCTTAGCCACAAAATTGATTTCAATCTTGACTTGGTAATTGTTTTAGTTTAGTTTTTTTTTTTTGTCAATTTTCGTACCTCTTTCAGCTGAAGCTTACATAACATTCGCCAACGCTGCTAACGTGAGTACGCTTTTTCTGTGTCGTTGTTTTTGCCATTGTACTCAATATTCAATTGTTATCGTAATTTGAGTCAGATTCGGTCAACCATTGACAGAGTAACCAAGTTCTTGCCTATGGGAAAGTATAAGTGTATCTGGCGGTTTGAAGGTAAAAGAAAGTGTGTGTATGCCTGAATGAATTTTGTGAGTCAGATATTTGACAAATCCCCTATTGGATGTGGGTTTATCTGCGATTGCTTAGGTTGATTGTATTTTGCTATTACCTGAGTTCGCTAATGGCCGAATGAATATATTAACTTAATTGACTGCAATAAGATAAGTAGGGATTTTGATAGCTATTTTTTTTTTAAATGGTAATCGTTGCTGACATAAAATTACATAAATTTTAATTGAATGAAATTTGTAAGTATACTTATGTTATCGTGAGTTAAATGGAAAGCGTTTATGTTTTTTTTTAAGAGTCGACTCGTAGAATTCGGCAGCTGTTTCATTTATTATTTATTCTAATAAAAAAACAAATTTCGAATTGAGCTTTGCATGCATTTCAAATTAAATAAAAACCAAATAACAAGGTCGTCTGAACAAAAACAAAACAGAAGAAGTAAACTGACTTGGCAACATGCCTTTGCGAATAATTCAACTAAAAATTATGTGAAAGAAAATGTCAAAATTTAAATATTTGACTCAATTCGAACATTACTATTCCTTTTGTGAATGTTTTTGGGTTATTTTTGAATTTTCTTCTTATTGAACATTCCATTCTAATCTGATATAAATGCTAATGCACCTCAGGTGGGAGCACCTAACGTGTCCACAAACAGACAATACATAAATCGCACGTTTGTAGTGTCACACAACCCATATATCAGATAAACCTTATAGAAACTTTTCCGAAAAATAACCGAAACGAGACAAGTCACGATTTCAGGTCCTAAATTTAAATATATTACAACCCAATAGAGTTAATGGCTGTAGACCTCCTTTTAGACTGTTTTCCGGTATTGGGTCTCACAGCAATCTCCGTATCTTGTACATAGTGGAAAAATAAAAGAACAACTAAAATTAAAATACGTTCGGTAGATGTATAATATTTCTGGTACTCACATGGACCGAGAAACTGTTCCTTGTTCCCTCGACTACTACGAACACTATTCGTTTCTTGATTGCAAATGGTATGTACTCGTATGTGGTTTTTTGCTTACAATCAGTGGTCATACATTGCATAATCGAAGTCAGCGACTAAGAGACCGCCGTCGATGCCGTTGAAGCTCTTTTGAGGTTCAAATTTTGTATGTAACTACCAAATGCATATTCTACGAGTATGTGCTGCAAGCCTATCTTATAAATAGGAGAGACTATGCTTAACATAGTTATAATTTATATGACTTTTTTTTTTTTTGTTTTAATTAATTTTTTACCCTTTCGATGAGTTATTTTATTTTTTATTTTTTTTGCAATTGCATGGTTTGTTATTTTTTTTTTTTTGGTTTAAGATATATCATACATGCATGTCAAGTGTTTTTATAAACAACGGTGACAAGACTATATAATTTAGTAAATTATATTTTCTCAATGAAATACCTCAACTTCTGGCATTATAGAAGCAAAAGTTTTAAGATTTCTTATTTAGCAATATTATGTGTTTTGATGCATTTATACTACTTTTTTGGAAAATCAGAAATCGGAAAACAACTGCTCATCTTAAGTAGAACATTTCTCATGTTTTCGGAAAAATGGAAGTAAAGTCGCATGAGAATGGTAAATGATATGGAGCCATTTGAATAAAATACAGAAAAGTGGGAAATATCTCACCATTGCAGTGTCTCACATCCATATGAACAAAGTTGATAACTATCAACTATCAACAAGTGAATAAAGTCTCCATGGTTGAGAATATTCCATGCCGTTGAGATTCTAGTATTGCATGCTTTTCAACGTTTTGTGGTACAATCCCAAGTAGCTATTCAAAAATTTCCAGCGCTTGATCTACGTTGTTTTGTTCCAATCTGTGTTCCATAAGCTGTGTTTTATAAGAAAAACAACTACCCTGGTCCCGATTATATTAAAAATTTATTGAACCACCCTGTACATTCATTTTCAATATCCTACTTCGGTTTACGACTAACTATTATCTAAACTGGCGACAAATTACTTTATATACCAAGATTGTACTACTTGGGATACAAATACTATTTACTGTACAAATTATTTTAACGCGTTAGAATTTTAGAAAAACAAGATTTCAATCACCGTATGCAAAAGTCAGAAAATCAAACGGGATCGACAAGTCATCAATTGTTGGTTAAAGTTTATTGTAACTAAAAGCTGTTTTGATAAAAAAAAGTTCATAAATAAGACATACCCATTGTGAAATAAGGTGATCCATAATAGACTCCAATTCTTTGAAATTCCAAACTGCAAAATTACCGCCCACCATATATCCAAGTACGTTAAGCTGTCATAACCGCAATTGCATTGCATGACGATAAACATAACTTAAATTCTTTAAAAAAAAAAATTACTTACATTTTATGACATACACTTGCAATATAAATGTTAGCACATGCCTCAATTTCTCTTATGCGACCAAACAAACTGTAACACAAGTGCGTACGTAAATATCATGATAATATAATGGATACAATTTTAATGTCGTATGAGTAGTTGTTTTCTGTATAATTATTCCAGTTTTGTAATTTCACTTCTTTTTTGTATTTTCCTATCGTCTTACACTTTTGGTACATTTCACCCATGAGTGATTTTCATGTAATAAATTAATTTAAAAAAATTTAAAAACCTTTGCAATATGTTCACACATTTTATGCGCTTCATAAATTTCATTATGATATTTCTGTATTATTTATTGTTAAAGCATCACTCACAAGGAAAATTGCCTGGAAATGTTATTGACCGACTATTTGTACATACTTAGAATGGTTTTATAAAATGTTTTGTTGGTATAAAATTGAGTCTCTACATAGCTGAGCTCGGTATAAATACTCAATATCCTTGTGGCAATTGTAACAAGGTCATTTCCATTATTGTCTAAGGAAAATCCAGAAAAACATTTTATTAGATAAACATGCGGTTCCTATTACTAGCTCACTAGACCAATCGAAGCAAGTATGGAAACTGATTTGCCTTTCTCTACTCCTAATCAAGCATGCAAATTCAGTGCTTTATCTTAATTGAAAGTACGTGCAGAAAACACTAGTCAGTATTACGAAATTCTTCCTGGCATAATTACTTCACACCACTAAATCGCGTGTGATATTCGATTAGTGCATGCATATTTATGTAAATGCACACAAAAACCGTATTCACATGCAGCAAATTTATGCAAAACTGAAATTTTTGTATTTTAATTATCTCTTTTCCTCTGCTAATGCTGCTTCCATTCCATTGGATTTTATTTTTCACATAAACAATCTTCATGTCGTAAAAAACTTGCAAAATTTCTTGATTATCTAATCTTAGTTTATCAATTCAAAGTATGTAGAGAATGTATCCACAGCAAAAAGCCATGCTGCAGTTTAATGTACAACGCCCATGTCACATTCACTTAATCCTTGATTATAACGACATTGGCTCATGGTAGAAGCAATTGCTTATGGTAATAATCATAACATGCACTTACCTATTGCAAATTCTTAGTGAACAAATTTCATGTACATACATTAGATAAAATAACAACCTAACTAAAGTTTCTTATCATAAGCACTTAAAAGACTTAAAGGTGTCTTTTCTTTTAAGTCTCGGACGTAGATTTCTAGCCTATATATAAACAGAAGACATACTATAGATGGTATGCTAGCTCAAGGTTTTATCTTCTCGTATTTGTATATTCCCACCATCAAAGCTGCGGTTGCTATGTTATTCAATCTTTTATTTTGTATTATCATTTTTCCGGCAGCTCAACAACCACTTTGAACTTCGCTTAACAGCCCTTAAAATCGCATGAAATAGATTTCTCTGCGAACTACATTTCACAATTTACAATATGTACCTTCTTTTTTAAAATGTACAACCATATATAACAACACATTTGTTTCCTTTGTAGTTTAAGTTTATTTTCTTGGGTTAATCATTGTTGGGAAGACCCACAATGACTGGTTTTCTTAATTTGAATGTTCACCTCAAACGAACTTTTCACCAAAATATAATTCACTAATAAGAATTTGTATTTACCTGGACCACCGTCCCAAATTCAAAAGAACAAATGATCTAAAATACAAAATTCATAATTTCAAGGCCGCAAATATTGAATTATTGTAATTCCCTTTAAAATTAAATACTATTTAGTTTAAAAACGAAGGACGCCACCTTGGTTAAATATCAAAAATATAATTCTTAAACAGCTTGCATAAATCTAAATCGAGCTATAGCGAACGACACCACTTAAGGTCTTCACTTACGTTATAATTAACTTAAAAATGGAGCTTGGCTTCTAAAATTTTGTGAATTTATTGAATCCAGATTTGCTCAGAAATGCAACTTTGAAAGAGCACATTCACTTTTGGTGATATATTTTGGCAACCTTGATAACTTTTCCCGTACAGATATTGTGTTTTACAGACAAGTAAATACTAACATTCTAAGTGCAACAATTTAAAAGCACTGTATAACCTGCAAATGAAAGCAAATTTGCAAATTTGAGAAACTGAAGTCTAACCACGCCTGGTTTATATACAACAGTCTTGATCAAAATCGCAGTTCAAAGAATACAAACATATTCTTCTCATTTGCATTTTCTATATCTACAATGCTGAAAGAGTCGAGTGTCATAATATCCCATCTAGTTGTTGAGCTTCAATTAAGTTGAATATGTTCACTGACTATAATTAAATCTCTTTTAGCAGACATTATGATCTGCGACATTCCTACATTGTTGCATGTTGAACGGTGAAAGTGTGGGAATATATAAAGTTAATTAAAAAACTCTCACTATTTGTATTATGTCACTCATATGACATATTAAAGCAGAACATAGGAATATAGGACTTTCAAAAATAGGAACTCTAAAGTATTTTTACCAGAAATCAAAACAAAATGTCTCAGCAACATACGGAAATGGCATCTTTCTGCAATCTTCTAATAAGTTAACTGGTAAAGTTAGGTCCTTTGAGAAGTTATCAATGATATGGGTAATGGATCGCAACTTTTTTTTTTGCTATATACTTAATTTAAGAAGCACTTCTTATTTTCTCGAAGAGTTGTTGTAATAATTGATTAATGCAAAACGTGACCGCCTACTTAAGAAATGCATTCATCATGATCGGCTACTGTTAGCGTACCATAGTAATAAACCAGATGTGTCGTATTTCCAACGATCAAATGGCATGTATTTTAAACTGATACAGTCTACTTTAGTTTCTACTGAAATCAGATATGTTGTAAGGTCATGTGACCTCTTTATATTGTCGTTTTCTCTGACGGTCAATTAAGTATTGCTGATCCGGTTCCTAAGAGACAGAACATAACAATTTTAAAAATCTCAAAAGAGAGAAAAAAAATTTCCACTCTGAAAACTGTGTCATTAAGTGGCCTCACCGTTGGTCGCATACTGCGATAGCATTGCTATGCCTTTGAAATTAACAACGTTTTTCCTTGTTTCAATGCAAGTCAACACATCTGAATAGTTTCTTGGATCGCATATCCAAACGACGCGACGATCGAAGAAGACGAGACGTGAAATACCATCGACCAGACGGTAATCAATGAATGAACGGACAACTTACGCAATCTTTTTAGGTTATTTCTGTATCTTTTCTAATTTGATCCAGGTACAGCCGATGCTGCAATAGGAAGATAAGAAACGCACATCAGATCTATCTGCACTCTACTGTAAGAGGACAAGTTAATTAGGCATTGCGTCATAGAAGTGTCAACTATTTCCTTACCTGGCAGGATTAAATTCAATTATAATGAAGTTGTTTGTTCAAGTTGCAGAACTTTTTTGTCTTATCGAGATATACTTGAAAATCGCTTGTTTATTTTGAAAGTTGTTAAGCAACTTCAATGTGTTTTTGTGCATGATTTATGAGAACAATCGTCGTAAACATACTTTTTGATCCAGAGTACAAGAATAAACATAAGGTTACATACAAATATTCAAATATTTCGCAACAGTGAATGATTAGTTGAATAATTATGTAACTAGCATGTATGAATGTGTAGAACCAGTTTAAATGGACCAAGCTCACCATGAATTTTTGCATTTTGGAATGGAATTTTTAGCTTCGCTACTTTTTTTGTGGATCGGAATGTTTTAATTGCAATTTTCGTAGCAATATCAACTTCATAGAGAATAATTTGATAAGTCTCTCTTACCATACGGGAGCCGCAAACTTGATGGTGTTGTGGAAATTCCGCCCAAATTACAATTTATTTTTGATATGAAATTTCTAGTTTAGTATTTTGTCTAAGACAACTCTTGGATATTTGACCTCGTCTAAGAACCTGATATTTGTGTCATTTGGTGAAACAGAATCTTCATTTATTTTTCTAGTTTGTGTTAGAGGAATGATGATAGTTTTGCTAAAATTTATCGAATGACGGAAGCGCGCCAGTTAGAAACGGGTAGTAGGGTGCTTTGTATGGGTTTGCATACCTTACCTTTGTGCTAATTATGATCACTGAGTCATCATCGTGACTAATAGCTACAGCCTACTTTGGGTAGTTTTCATTATCATTGATCAAGGACCACAAAAGAGGTGATGAAATACCACTGCGTGAACAGCCTTTTGTCACCGATGTCATTACAGATACCCCGCTAAAGGTGAACATTGCTTTGACCTATCTAACTATCAAATGGTCGAATAATTGATGCTCTATTCCTCATAGCATTTATATCGAGTCGTATCTAGTATTGTCAAAGGCACCTTCTGTTGTAGGATAATGCTGTACTTCAATACTTATCTGATGCGTATATAAATTCAATAAGCTTTCCAGTATTTTCCGAAAAAAAAACACGTTAAGATTTAGTTAGCTCCTTGGGCTTGTTATCTACATAGCTTTGGCATAAACACCACATTTGCCTCCCACCAAGTTTGTAGAATGTATGCCAGATTAATGCTGGGCCTAAATAAGGTTACCAGAGTGCCATTTAATTTGCTTCTGACCGATTTTCCCATCGAGTATCGCTATAAATTGCTTCTATGATTCACTCACTAGGCATATATTTGTAGTCATTTTGTATCACTGAACGATGGTAATAAATCGTTTCTTCGGTTTCTATAGGTTAATTAAGAGCTTTCATATTACGCCTCTATGCTGGCTAGGTGTAAAATGTAATTAAGCTTGAGACACGAAGTGATTTAATGCCTAGGTTCCGGCGGATACTCCATTTTTTTTACGACTATTGAACAAAGCACATCCATATGTATGTGCATACCTCAACATAATGTTTTTTTTCCAAACAAACGAGAGGGAAAAATACATCAATGCCTATGAGCAATCGTAAGCAATGCAAACCTGGTTCATTGGTACTCATTTTTTTATTTATTTGGATGTTTCTGGTTGTCTTGAAAAAGTGACGAAAGCCTTAAAAACACTATGATACCGCCAAAGCTGAACACCAATCGTGGAATGAGTAATTCACACCGTAGATTTCTCTATAGATTCAATCATTGTTGATTGAGTGTCTACCGCGAATACTGGATCACACCCAATTATATTGTTGTAAGCCATTGTCCAATTTGGTTATAAGTTATTAAAAGACGGCGTCAGAATTGAAGGCAAACTGCATGCTCCAAATACGCGCGCACTTGAGACCTTCTGCATGCATCGCTGTAAGTTGTTTTTTTTTTATTAATCTTTTTAATGCCAGTACTCTTTGGGTGATCTGTAACGAACAAATTTATAAGGGAACATGCCAGGGAAATTTTCATTAGTCACACTCGAAGGAAGGTCGATGATTCCATAAAGAACAATGAAAAAAATATATATGCCTACATTGGTTGCACTAGTTGCATAGATAAACTTGAAGTGACATATTAATCAAGGACGTTTAGCCTAGGCGACAAAAAAAATTCGGATCTATATCTGTGTTCCCTCGCAACATCTTATTCAGGTTTTGGTTGTACCTGTTGTGTTTGCCGTGGCTTAGTGGTTAGTGTATTGGACTGCCAAGCCAGCTGATATAGGGTCGACCCTCAGCGAAACAATAAAAAATTCTTCATGGCACCACCTCTTGGCCAGCAAAGATAAACCTCTAAGAGTATAATTTGTCATCAGAAGCTTCTCAATTCATCATTCGGGGTAGGAAATAAAATCTAAGTTAATCTAAGAAAACATGTTTGGTGGGATATAAGACCAAAAAGATAAGTTCATCATGGACGTATATCCTTGCGCCCGCTAGAACAATTATTTTAATTAAGTTTTCGAAAGGTAGCTTTTTGTATAATTTAAGAATCATTTCATTCTTTCCTTTATTTATTTGAGTGAATTTCTGAATTTAGATCCACTTAATAGACAATTTTTAATGAGAGTATAATCCGCCTTATTTAGCACAAAAGAGGCAAGTTTTACCGACAACGGCGGCAACAACAACGACAACCAACAATTATTGTGACGTTGAATTGAAATGTTGTGAAGCGATACGGTAAAGCACTATTTAAGTGCAAGTATGAGCCATGCTGTCTGTCTGAAACTAACACCATAAATTGTCCAGATACATACAATGCAGCCACTCTTTTATATAGTAAATTCTTAACAATCTCCAATCGTGAACACGGCGCGTAACTGGTACAAGTATGAGGGATTTTGGTACCCACAACTGTCTGCCATTGACTTGCATACACATTCATACATCATAGTCGCGACTGACAGAATTGGATGAACTTTTTTACTTCAAGTGTCAATTATTTCGTGTTATTTATGGATTTCTCTGTCGTTCCATGCGGTTTTTCTTTGCCTGAACTACAACCAAGATTGCATAATATTATATTTACCGTTTACACACAACCAATCGCGAACAATATCCAATAGTACTTGTGTGTACGTAAATGTAATTTCCCATAGGGGATTCATGTTGATACGGAATTAATTTTTTTTTTTTTAATTAATATAATCGGGAGCAATGATCTATGGCTAGGTAGCCAATAATATACATAATTATGTTATGCGACATTAGCTTTGTTTCTTGGTCTCCTCAACACATACGCTTTCTCACGGCTCATTGATTCCACTTGTATTCACTTGTGGGAGCACCTGATTATTTCACTGAAAATCCTGAATTAATTAATTGTACGCTTATTTGTTTGCATTTGTTTTACTTGCGAATTCGCGTTGATAGATTTCCTGTGCTTATGCTTATTCCTGAATAAAGTTGCAAACTAATTTATACCTTAATGCATTAAGCTGATTTGGAGCTTTTAAATACTTATCCAGAGCATAAGTCGCCTTTGACTAACGGTGAGATTATGTTTTTTAACTTCTCTATGCAAATCTGATCGGTCAGGCTAACATTTAAGTGCGTTATCCGTGATCTGAAAAAAAAAACAAAAAATATCGGACAACTCATATGGATTCAAACACGACATTCAAATCAGCATGTAACCATATAACTATCGTACTATGTTCAACCGCGTTTCAACCTGTTTACTTATTAGTGAGTTATGAGCTTTGTTAAGCTGTCCGCAGTACTACATAGGCTATGCGGTGTGTATCTGTTCCCATTGCCTATAAAATCCAGTCTGGCGATAAAAGTCATTGCAACTCCATAGCCATAGTGAGTTTCAAATTATGTAATTGATTTTTACAACTTCTCCACATGGGGCACTTTTTTGTCTTCTCTTAAAGATTGATTGATCACGTGGATCTATGGATTCTATGGTTGAGCAAAATTATACTACACTCTTGTATGTCAAAAAATATCAATTAAAATATGAAAGGAGGGCGTATATATTTCTTAATTGCTTAGAAAGTGTAATTTTTTTTATAGGGAAATATTTTAATTGTTTTTCTACATAAACGCATATGACTTCGGTTATACTTATTATTATTTTCACATGGCTATACATTATGATCGAAATGTGTCTCCTATTTGGTTTTTAAAATGAACTCAATAGTGGACTCGCTTCGTGTGTACCGAAAAGTTTGCTAAAAATTTCATTATGTAGTCAACTAATTAAAGCTTTGAGAAATAATCGTTTCTACTCAGTAATTGACCTTAATTGCAGACATATTGGCAGTTACTTACTTTAGAAAATGTATGTCCTATTTTTGCATGGTAAACAGCTTGTACTGTCGATGGGCCTCAGTTCTCCCAAACTCTTGTCCAATTGCTATGAATCGTCTTCCAATATTTTGTGCTATATACGAGTCTGAGATTCCATTGCATGGTGTAGTTAGCTATGAAATAATAGCCTTTTCGATAAATATGCCCATTCCACTGCCACTTCTGTCTTCGAATGGTGGTGGAATAGCTTCCTATCCCGTTTTCTGATAGAGGTGTTCGTTAGAGATAGAGACTAAACTATCTCATAGATATCAATTAACAACGTTGATAGAGAAGGTGATTATCGAAATGTTGCACCCAAACTACACGGTCTTAACATTAAGAGTAATAAATACCCTTGCAACTGAAGCTAAAATGAAGAAAAAATAAATTGTTCCCTGTACCTGCTTTGCAAGCATCCTGTTCGTCCTTCCCTTCTCCGAGGACTTGTGACAGTCAACTAAGGTGCAGGACTTTCTAAGATGTATAACACTATCTTCTTGGTTCTAACCCAGCTGTTTCTCTTCCTAGGTTATGATAACAATTAATAGGCACAATGACCCAAAGGTCGGTCAAGACATCAGTTTCTAGACCCACTTACCTAACCTGACATATCCCCTCCCTATATGAGCCCTCCTTTCCAAACCACTATATGTAGTAGTAAAAGACTACACGCTTCTTCTTATTCTTCATCTCAAAACACCTACGAGTATGTGACGAAAATAAATGTTTCACTTTTTGTTACGCTCCGATTTCCTTACAAACGAAATTACACTGCTTAAAAAGTTTCACTTCAAAAAGTCACAGTTTTGTGATTTTTTTGTTGAGCAGCATTTGTGTTTCTTATAACTACCCCTTATACTTAGGTAATATTCCAAATGAAAACTTAGCTGATGAAATCCTACTCAATTCAAATTATGGTTGAAGCTTTTAAGATATTGGAATATACGATTTGGATAGGTCCCACATCCATACATACAGAAAAAAAGGGAATAAACATGTACATATCGACCTATAAATTTGAAAAATTACAGAAAGTGGATGTGTGTCGCAAGTCTTAATATACCAAGAATATAAGAAAAAGGCAATGTGAATTCCACTATTTTCAAAAAATTTAGTTTCCTCTCCTGTATTTATATGTGATCGTACAAGTATACATGTTGTTCGAATAACTTTTTTCCATTATTTCATCACAAAATAAATTGAGCACATGCAGTTCATTGACCCTGCTTTGAACTTTAACCAATAAATGAAAAGCGCATTTATATTCTACAATTCTACACGCATTTATAAACTACAAATCAAATTTGGTCACGTTACTTTTTTCTGGTTTTGTTTATGATTCCATCAAAAATATATTCAATTTTCCGTTAAGTCTTCTTCTCAAAAATTAAACTCCAAAAATAAGCAGCGTCAAGTCTACCACAATCGTTTGCATAAATTAATTTTAAATAAAAAAATAAACGTCACACGCACTTGAACTTGACCCACAGACACAAAAGCCCCTTAGCATGCGATAACTCACGCACGAGTTTTGAATTAAGTTTGATTAAAATGTCACTGCTCCTATCGAACAGTCTTTGTTTAACATGCCTGGGAAATATGTATATATATAAACGTAAAATATGTATAACTCGAAGATTTTGATTAAGTTCGTAATAAATTAAGAAAAGAAATGCGTGAAGACTAAAATTAACCTAATTTTAGGCGTAAAAATTAATGCATATTTTTTTATTTCTGATTTTTAAATATAATTTTTGGTTTTACGCCTGGAATAGGCCCTTCATTTTGATCAATATTTTTAATATAATTGTTATTGCCACATTATTTAACTTCGTATATAAACTGTATGTACGAACTCTAAAAGCCATTCAAAGGCATTCCTGCAAAACTCGTAGATCTAAGCATGATGACTCCAGAAATACTTGCTTCTCCGATAAGTATGGTATATACCGCACCGACACCTTTGATGCCAGAAAAAGCGCTAGACGGGAAACATGCTGTCATGCGATCCCTTTATGATCGTTTTAGAATGGATCGTGAGAGAATTAAAAGCCAAGACCACAGGTACGAGAAGAGCAACTCTTTCCATTCGCTGTTTCTTTTGACCAAGAAGGCAATTAGGAAGTAAAACGATTCAAATTCAATTCTTAATATCAATCTGCGAAAAACTGGTGACTCTGCTACGTAGGCATAACACTATGGTTGGTCGTACTGACATCAGAAAAATGCAAAGAAATACTGTGAATTATAAACATTATTAATGAATTATAATATTATGACAATAACATCAAAAATTCTCTTCAGTTATTTTGGACAACACCCTTAAAGAAGACTGAAACCTTATACTACCTTGCACTGTGTGAATAACATCATAAGGGTATTTTTAACCTCTTAAGAATGAGTGAATTAAAAAAAAAAGTGATGAATTTTTCATTCGGTGGAAATGGTTTAAGCGTTTTCAAAAAATTTAAATTTTCCGTAAAGACTACTGTTTTGAACCTTTTGGACTATATTTTCATTTGTCTGACAATATTACCTGTTTGCTATGATATTAATAACTTTTGATTGTAATCAAGCACAATTATTGTGATGCAATTATTGCTTGTTGACTACTTCGACTTTACCATGGTTGTTCCTTCCATTTTGTTTTTTGTTTATACTATTAAGCAATTAAAATAAAGTCCAACACCAGAGACGACCAAATAGAACCAAAAAATTAAGCAGAAAATGTGTCTGTGTCGAAAATAATGAACCTGCCCCCAGAAAATATAACATGAAACCGCAATGAGACCGTAACGAAACATGTTAAATTTATATGTTTGTATATGTAGTGTGGTGCATGTTTATTATAAGGAAAGAAAAACAGCGCATGGCTTTGAATGTTTACATTTACCACAGGTAGTAGGCTGGCACGAATATGGAGTGTGTCAAGAATTAACATTGACAGGATAAAAAAGTTTTCAGTAGCTATTGAGACATGTAACATCTTATCCATGCAACTGCTCTGAATGAATGGAGCTACACGCAAGCTATTTGTATTGCCATTTTAAGCAGCTTTAATTGAAAAATATTTTAAAATCCCCTGTATTCGTCAAACCACATTTTTGCATTGCAATGAGCTCATAGTACTATCTCACTTCTGCTTTATGTATTAGAATCATTTTAAGCGAAATAAGTTAAATATTTTTGTATTTACGATGTATGTAGTATCTGTGAATGGGCTAATTGTTATGCTATCAATATTTAAGCTCCTTACAAATAAAGAAAACAAATTGCTATAATTCTGTAAGACGTGTAAAGAAGATGGGTTCAGCGATATAACCATGGTCACCCCCAAAACTCTCTTACGAACAATTAAAGTGACTTTATACAAAATCCTCGTATTCCCAGTCCTGCTGCATGACACAGAAGCATGAACTTTGTCAAGAATCGATGAGGTCACCCTCGGTTACTTTGGGACAAAAATCCTGCCGGTGTTCTTTGGACTCGTCTGCAAAGACGAAGGATAAGATATAATGACTAAGATAGCTGAGGTTTATGCACACCAGCACTCTCGGCCAAACAACCTTCGAATCCACTCTGGAGGACTGGACACCGCAATAAACGAAAGCCGCGACTCAGATGGAACCCGCAAGTGCAAGTGGTGGTCATGGTGTAGTGGTTGCATCATCGCTTGTCACGCTGAAGGTTCCAGGTTCGAATCCCGATGTCACAGAAAAAAAAAAAAAAGTCGGTCAATTGCGAAAAAAGCTGACGTCAACTCTACTGTATAGGCATAACACTGGCAGTAGGGTAGGCAATGGCTTGAAAGTGTTGATCGTACTAATGACATCGGGATATTCGAAAGAAATACTGCGAATTATAAGCAATGACAATAATTCTCCCCAGTCATTCTGGAAAAACCACCCTCGGAGCAAAAAGACTGAAACCTAATACCACCTAAGTTTCAGAAATCACTACACCAACACTAGCGCTGTGTTAATAGCATCATAAGGATATTCATAACCCCTTTAGCGCTAGTGAATTATAAAAAATAAAAAAAAATAAAAAAAAATGGACCTCAATCAACTTGGCGTTCAAGACTGGATGCAACTAGCTAACAATCGAGCTGGCAGCGATGTGCTCTTTGGTTGAGGCCCAGATCTATATCGGACAGTAGCGCCATCATATGTACATAAGTTAGCAGTGAAAGGCTTCATCAACCTCCTACTTGTAATACTCGCGAGTATTTTCAGGTGGTGAAGTTGTCGACCATAAAGCAGTCCTAAAATTGTTCAAACTTTGATTTTACATACGTACAAAATGCGATCTACCCATTAACTAGTGCACTTTTGAATTCCTCTATTTTAATAGCTTTCCTGTTTCAACATGGTGGTAATGATAATTTGACCAATTTTTAACAACCTCACATACACGCATGTCAAGATACAAATGTATTTATTAAAGCTCAATTGCAGACCACAAATCTTTCTAATTACTGTGATTGCTCGAGTTAAACAAATCAATTCCGAAACCAAATACAGTAAGTTATTCTCATGAATATATTTTCACGTTGACCTAAAATCACTGAGCTCAAACTATGATCTTGTGGTTTGAATTTGAAACGAATCCGCATCACGCGGTACCACCCTCTAATGTGGGGCCATTATCGAATCATTGCTTAAGGCTTGGCGAACACTTTAGTGAGCAATGGGCATTACACTAATTTTAGCTTAGATGTTGGCGTGTAATAGGGCATACTCGTATTATACCAAAAAGTCAGGTGCCTCAGGCCAATTCAATGGATTCTAATCGTAACAACTAACTAATGTATATCAGCTAAGCATAATACTGTGTCGGTGGCATTAAGGAGCCTCTGGGTTAGCAAACATTTTGCATTCAAAACAAATTCAGAGATTACAGCAGATATGAAGTACTTTAAATAGGGCAACTCGCATTCGAGATGAATTAAATGATTAGTTTTTCTTATATGTTGGTAGTCTTTGCAGTACATTTCAATTATCGTCATCCTCTAATGCGCCCTGCATAATGCACACTTCTGTTCGAAATTCCCAACACACCTTGGTACCCTTCATTCAGCAATGAATATCACATAAAATATATCCATATCCATTGAATAACCTTGTTCGTTCAAATGCAAATACTGAATTCATTTGAATGACTCACAGGAATAAGAACTGTGCTCTAGGCCCAAAGTGATTGTTATGTTACAAGTATTTTTATCCAAGCATTACACGCCATTAGTATCAAATGTAAGTAGGTGCTGCCATATGTGGGAGGCCCGTAATTCTTCGCTCGTACGTAAGAAAAAGTTACTCGTGTGAACTAATGCGAATGCAAAATAAACAAGACATCTGACCTTCTTGCGGACAGATTGCAAAGATTATGGGAAAATGTATAAATGAGGCAGAGAATGGGAATTGTTTAATTCCAGCATTTAATCAAGACAATCAGATAATGTATTAGTGTGTATAGTCCCCCCAAGAGTAACTTAATGTAGCAATAAAATTGTATGTTTATCCAGAATAAGCACAGGTTTACCGTCTTGTTAACGCATATTTGTGTCAAAAAAATTAGCATCCCTATCGTCTTGAACATGTTGTTAGAAAATCAAGTGAAAAACTGAAGGAAATATATTTTCTTTTCTTTTTTTTTAATAACTTTGAAATACACAAATGACGAAATAATAATACAGTAACACATTAACAAGTGCGTGACCAAAATATTTTTTTTTTTAATATTTTTTCGCTTGCTTCATTGTTAAAAGTAAAAGTTTTACACGCAATTTCACATGCGTTCTAACAAGAAAACGCAACCAACTTTCCAGTCTACTTCTTTTTGGTTGATAAATTCGATGGGGACAGCTATTATTGTAATTCCTATCAAGAATTTAAAATAATGTAACGTGTCGTTGCGATTTGAAATGTTCACTTTTTCTTTGATGTAAATATTGTGTTAGTTACTAGAAGTTGCAAATATCTGAACATCAGTTGTTGTATGTTTAATGATATTTAAGTAAACAATGATTTCAGAATTCATTCGTATAGCACTATACTCTTGAAGTCGACAATAAAAACTGCAGGTTCCTTCCATTCTTGGGATTTCTTTGAGCTTTCCTACCAATATTTGTGCATACATAATTGTATTTTTGTAATCAAAATTAAGTCTGCGTCATTGTTAGTATACTTCACGTTAGTGTATCTGGAAAAATGAAACCCAAAAAATGAATGCACATAAAAGAACGGAAATGATTTTAAATCCAAATGACCAGCAAATTAAATTCCTATTAACCAATTTCAGTTGCTCCACTTACAGGCATGCCTGTCATAAAACATATATACATGCATACATATTCACATGACACTAACTCTCTTTTCGCAATGGCTTATCTGGTTAAGATATTAAATTGAAAGGCGTGTGCACACACGATCCCTGTGAACTTTCAGAAATTATAAACTCACTTCCACACATTTTTTATGTAACTTGTATGGTATTACATACCGCAAAAATAAAAGAACTTCAACAGAAACCGTCAAAAAAACCCAGAGCCCACAAACGCTGTTTGTGAATTCGATGTTTATTTTTTGTTTTTTTAAGGGGCAATCCTTAACTTTTTACTGGCTCAATGAGTAGGTAGGTAAAGAATGCCTTTTTTGATGCTAACATGAATAAGCATCCTTCCATCACGCATATTTGGTTTCTGAGGAAAACTTTCTCTAAAATTGCACAACAGTATTTCAGTTTGATTTTTCTTTTTGGTAAATTCTCATTTGAGATAAACGTCCTCGTACTTTTACTGAAAGTACATATTGTCTTAATTTATTCAGTAGTTATTATTTTCAAGTTCTTAAAATTTTAAGAAAAGAAAAAAGTGTAATCCAAAAAAAGTTTTATGAAATCTGCAATTTAAAAAGAAGTAATTCTTTACAAAAATGATAATAGGGGTATTTTTGCACATACCGTCACCTTAAAGGTCAGTAATAAAGGTTTAATTATACACTACATAGGAAACCTGAGTAAGCTTCAATTGTATGCTTAATACCACACCTAGTTTAAAAAACTTTTTTAACTATGAATATTTACTACGTAAGGTCATATATATATTTCCTTATTTCCTCTTGTTCTTCGGAATGCCTACTAAAATGTTTAAAATTTACTGACAATGCATTATAATGTGAACTTTAAAATTGGTTTCGCAGAAAAATAACATGAATAAAATGTTAGGTTACATTTCCTTAAACTTTCCGAACCTAAATTCAATGTCTTAACGCTAAATTGTTGTGTTGTAATTTTTTCTACAACAAAAACTTTGCTAACATTAATCTTGAACAAAAAGGTCATGGCACCTAGGGTATAATTTCCAGCAAAATCGTTTCCTATCAATCTATTTATACCTACAAACACATGGTTTCAAGTCAAATAACCCATGGCAAAGTTCCGTCGGCAAAAATACAGTATGTGCTTAACTCCAACATAAATTATTACTCCTTAAGTGGGTTATTAGAGTGATTTTATAGCATTTAATTGTATACTGTTTAGACGGGGATTTAAGTCAATTTTTTATTTTTATTTTCGGTTGAGCAGTAGTATCCGTAAAGACTTGATTGATTTTTATTCGCGTACTAAGGGTGTACCATGCTTTCCTTTCTCGTCTTGCTTGTTGAAAGGCTTTTACTTTTGATTAAGGTCTTAATTTTGGTCATAAAATGAAACATAGAAAGCACTGTAGAAAACTGATATTAAATTTGTCTCTCTTTCTCGTATCCTTATATGAACTAAAGCTCATGACGAACAGTTTAAACTTCTTCATGTAACAGTGCACACACTTACAATAACCACCAATGCCGGTTCAACTTGATTTGGCAGTAAAACAAATTTCTAAATCATTGCCAATTCGGCACGTGCTTGTCAAACAAATTTCTAAGTAAGACATTACTTGCACTTAGTATACAATTTTCTTTTTAGTGCGAATAATACACAAATTTGCCACACCCAAATCTGATTGCAAATTATTGTTACATAGAAATAAGTGCAATTTGCATGTTGGAGAAAATTGGTTTAGTTGGGATATTCCGACAAATGTGCTTAATGAGCATTCACTATAACTTATCAGGAATGTGGTCTGCAAATTAATACATAGAGTGCATATATATAGTTGCAATCTTAGGACTTGAAAAATTGTTCTAATCTTCTAGCAATAGTATAATCCACTTGTAAACACTTGATAAACACTGGCAATCGACTCATATAAGGTGCGTTTTTTTGGTTATCTATATAGGTAAAAAAAAGTGTGAGCAAAAAAAACGCCTATCGAGGGTAACGAATGCCATCTTAGCAGTTTGGCAGCACTATGTGAAATGACACGTATCAGCTGTTTTTTCTTGCTGATTTAAAAAAAAAATTGCGGATTGTAAACAAAATTGTGGATGAAAAAAACTCAAACGTATGTTTGTTGGCTTATTATTAATTTTAGATGATTTCTTTATTGCAAATTTTCTATTAATTACTTCTTTTTTTCATTTTTTGTGTTTCTTCCCCAGCATTTTTTTTTACAAATGTCTTTTATAGGTGCGTTTTTTTGCAAGCGTATATACGCTTAATTTTCAATTTGCATGTAAAATACACGAACAACAAAACCTATATCCGTCTAATTAGACGGGGATAATTATCGCCGCTTGTGAAATAGGCGCGGATAAAAACAATGCTTCCAACCCTTATTTTCTATGTGTTATCGATGATTTGCTAAGAAACGTCATAAAATTCATCCATAAATTCATTTTATTTGACAATTGAAACAAAAAAAAACAACAAATTGAAAATTGTCAAAACTTTTATATGAGCCTGGCAAAAAATTAAACGGCTGAGAACAAAAAATGGAAAATTTAAATTTTTGTATGAACATATGTACATATACACATAGGTTCAAGAAAAACAAAAATACACACTTATTAGGTGTGCGTATTCTCTGTATTTTCCATTCTTATTTGTATTTTATCCGAATTATGTTCAATTCCAATTATTTTCAATTTTTTAACAGCTGACTGTCACAAATGTCATAAATGTCATCTGTGCTGCCAAGTTTTTTAAGATGAATTATTAAGCGCCGATGATCGTTTTTTTGTGCACTTATAATTTAAGCGTATATACGCTTGCAAAAAAACGCACCTTATGTCACGTTTGACATTTTCGATAGCATTTTTCGATAACAATCGAGAAAAAACAGTTTGGTAGCACAGTTTTTATCGCGGCTAAGGAAATAACGCTGGATAGTTATCCAGATTTAGCAATTCGATACAGGCTTTGTTGTTGTTGTAATTAACATGGAAAATATTTTTTAAGCCTATACAGATAACGAAAAAAACGCACCTATAGTTAAGTTAAAAATTAAAAAAGACATTCGTATGTGTAAATCAATGACCAAGTAGTTTAACGCCCATAATTAATTTACAGATCTCTTATTCATTCTAAGAAAAAAGTAACCCACGTCCTATTGAAAAGCTCCAAATACACATCCGCAAATATCACCACTAACAATAACAACAAAATGGGCGGACATTCGCTCCAAGAAGTTAAAGTTTACGATTACCTTTATTCCATTGTTATGCAACATAAATTTGCTCGTGAATGGCAATTGCTGCCAAGCGTATTATATCTAAACAATTAACATTTCAGGAACTCACGTGCATTGCAAATCCATTAATAATTTATTTTTTATTTTTTCCTTTTCTTCATTTCAGATCAAACAGCAGGAGGCTCTTTTTGGTCAGCCCAGGTTGTAACACCTTCATCAACATCATCAATCTTAGACTCACCATTCTTTTCGGCGACACATGGTCTAGTTCAAACACATCCCTCATTAGGAAATACCATTACCCGACCATTAACAAGTAACAGCCTTGGCAGTGGTAGTAAACTTGGCACGACTGCGTTTACACCGGGTGTTGGTGGTAGCTTGAATTCAAGGCAAAGTTTAAATAATGGTCGATTCGTGTCAGCTTCAGGAATTGCTGTAAATCCTAATCCTAAGTCACCGTTTAGACATTTGGATTATTCAACAAGTGCTACAGCGGAATTGAGGAAAAATCCAGCATTATCGGCACCAGATGAGTGTGCACGTGCATGTCGAGAGGGTGAACCCCCAAGGATCTGTTATTATCATTTCACTCTTGAATATTATACAGTGTTGGGAGCGTAAGTAATTTCCGTAATATCCATGTGAATTATAAGGTTATTAATTTAAATTAAGTGTAATCGTTTATTTAAAAAAAGCAAAGGAATGTTAAGGAAAAGCATTTCTCTGATGTTTAGCCTGGGAGTCATGAGTCATCAAACAATCCACTATAGCATGAGTAAGATTTGCTTTCAGTGCCATCTGTCAGTCATATTTACATGACATTTAAAAACAAGCAATTTTAGGCCTCTTTAAGTACATTTTATTAAAATCGTATTTTTATTATCTGGATGTTTTAACCACCAACATGATTAAGACTTTCATGCCAATCAAACATTTCAATGGCCCCCAGTCTTGTAAGTTAATTGCTTGTTAGTCGATTAGTTGGTGAGTTTAGTCTTAAAGGACTAAAAGGAGACAAAAATCGATTATATGCTAGCGATAGCATTGCCTTTCTTTTATTTTTGGATGGATCGCCAATAAACAATTGGTTTTTCAAATGCAAACCACTCAAAAGTTATATAATTCGATGATACTGAAAACTTTTACCAGAAGTCTCACAAAACAGAAGTCCCAGAATAAACGTTTATAATCGTGTGCCACAAAGTGAAATCAGCTCCTTCATTTATATATGGTTTTAGGGTACGGAAATCATTGAAACGTGAAATTTGTACAAATAAAAATGAATTTGATACCCCTAAGCCCTATTAAAGTAAACAACGACATTGTAACTTCTACAATAGTCTTATCCATACAACCGCCACTTCCTTGCTAGTTGTCTTGAAGCGAAGGTTTCTACACTTTACTACTCATAGCTACAATCTCATAACTTTGGGATTTATTCTCGTTTTCTTTTCTATGCTCTGTTTGCATAATAATCGGCGTCGGCGAAATACCATACGCCCCTTTTTGCATTTCAATCTTATTTTCTTGAAAGCCAGCTTTTCTGCTTACTTTCTCACAGTTTTCCATTTCATTGGGAAAGCAACGACAGCAGCTGGCTGGACGCAGGTAATGTCAAAAGAAAAGCCAGTGAACATAAACCAATCGTTAAAAGTTTGCCTGTCGTCATTGCAAGCATAACAGTAGTTAAATCAGGTGTGATGCGGTGTCATTTTCCAGAGATTATTAAAATTTTTAACGGATGCACACCTAAAGGTTATCGAACTTTTGTGGTTGTAGCTTTGTGTGCATGGTTGCGAACAGATGACAACCAACTGAGCTTAACTGCAAGTCGTAGTAGGAATTGATAGATGGGTAAGTAGGGATTAACTTTAACGAGACTTTCACGCACAAAATTATGAATGTAGATATTAAAAGATATTTTTTTGCTGCAGCAATTTTGACAGATACTTAGTTATTAACTGGCTCGTTAGCATACTCGTATATCAAGACGATGCGATAGTTTTAAAGAGTGGGAGTAACTAGTAAGTAAAAATAACTTATAATAGCCTTGCTGACTAAAGATTGAGAGGCTTCTCATTCTCATGAAGCTTTCGAAGTTTTGTGGTTGCTGAGAGGTTGGATCCTGAAGTAGAAGTAAGAAGTCACTTATACAATTTTAATTTGAGAAACAACTCGACATGTGTTTCGGAGGTGCTTACCACCTCCAGACTTAAGCCTAAGCATCAATATAGTAATCCTCTCAACTGATGACTAGACCATCAACCCGAGTTTTCGATTTCGGGGGTCAAAATCAAAGAAGGGTTAGCACAGAATCTACTCGCTAGACCCCTACGTTGCCTGGTCAATACGGCGAAATGTGGCCCGAAAACTCTCCAGTGAAGGTTGCATCGTACAGGATGCAGTCACTTCTTTAACATGCTTTCCAATTCTTTTTTTTTTCTTTGTGCAACCGAACAGAACGATAAAAAGCTGGCGCAATAGAGCAGCACATTTCTTATTTAATGATTGAGAGAGTCGGAATACTTCACAGCATTAATATGGAATTCGACAAATCATCATCTAGCATAAGAGCAACCTAAGACAGAAGTTAGGGTCTATTTTTTTATTCATTAAAGTAAAACTGAAATATTTTGGTATTACAGAAAAACTAAGTTAATTGTATCCTCCCTTCCTGCTATGTATTGTTTTGTAATTTTCAATAGAAAAGAAATATGAAGGTGCGACGCCTTAACGATTATTATAACTAAATCTTTCGGCTAAACCAAGTTAAAATACCAACCCTTCTTATGTTGGTCAAATGTCACTTTAATGGATATATATTGTATTGTTTTCCATAGTGCCTGCCAATTGTGCACTCCAAATGCAACAAACACCGTGTGGAGTCATTGTCAATGTGTGCTAGCTGATGGAGTTGAACGTGGTGTTCTCACAGCGAATCGAATGATCCCGGGACCTAGTATTCAAGTTTGCGAAAATGACAAAGTTGTTATCGACGTGGAAAATCACATGGAAGGTATGGAGGTTACAATCCATTGGCACGGTATTTGGCAGCGCGGATCTCAATACTATGATGGTGTTCCATTTGTGACACAGTGTCCAATCCAACAAGGAAACACATTCAGGTAAATTTTTACTATTTTCATGATGTCGTAGGTATTGTAAATAAAATATATTTGGCTTTATAGATATCAATGGACTGGTAATGCCGGTACTCATTTCTGGCATTCACATACTGGCCTACAAAAGCTCGATGGTTTATATGGAAGTATTGTTGTACGTCAGCCTCCATCACGCGATCCTAATTCACATTTATACGATTTTGATTTAACTACACATATTATGTTAATAAGTGATTGGTTGCATGAAGATGCTGCAGAAAGGTATCCAGGTCGTTTGGCTGTTAATACCGGACAAGATCCTGAATCATTGTTGATCAATGGAAAAGGACAATTCCGTGATCCAAATACTGGATTTATGACTAATACACCATTGGAAATATTCACAATTACGCCGGGACGTCGCTATCGTTTCCGTATGATAAATGCATTTGCCTCGGTGTGCCCTGCTCAAGTAACAATTGAAGGACATTCTATGACAGTGATATCAACAGATGGTGAACCAGTGTTGCCAGCTGTCGTTAACACAATTATTTCATTTTCTGGTAAGTAGGAATGTCTAAGATAATCATTATTAAAGGTCAAAAATGTGTAACTACGATCTATTCAATACACTCAAGCCTACTTAATCTGCTCTTTAAACGGAGATCCGTAAAAAATTTAGCTGCGTGGAATAACAAACTTAATAGGCTTCAATATGAGAAAAACAAAAAAAAATTCAGAACTTCACCACAAAGAAATCGTCTTCTTAATCACAACTTCAAACTGAGAACCAAATTACTAAGACCAAGGAGACTAAAGGCTGATGTTATATGGCACCACCATATAACTAACTAAGCAGACAGCTCAACTTCCTTGGCGCTGATTAAGCTATGATGGATATGTAGTCGTGCGATATTACATATATGAATTTGGAACCTAGACCCAAGATTCTGAACATTTGCAAAAGCCCTATGTACTTTCAGCTGAAATGTGAGTTGCAAAACACTGACGTACAAAATATTTGTCAAGTGTACACACTCAGTACACTTTGCAAACCTTTAAAATCTCATTACCTATTATATCACAGAAAATTACAAGGAAGTCACAATCCCACTGAATGAAAATCGAATCGTGATATCATGACAGAAACAGAAAACAAACATACTCTTGGCGTTTCCGCTTCTACGGCATATAAGCTGTCTTTCTTGGTTCAGTAAATTGTAGTACTAAAAAGTACTTATATTTTATTGCGAGGCGGTGTACAAAGAGCACACAAACCCGATCGATCTCAATTACACGATCCAACGTAAAAATCAATTATGCTCGCAGCGAACTCCACTCGTCTCACCACCATAGACTGTTTTTTTTTTTAGTTCTTCGAAGTCGCTAGTCACTATGACACTCATGGCTGAGAACGGAGAACGGAACCTCAATGTGATACATATATATTCCTTTTTCACGAGGTCTCAAGAGCGAAATGGTGGCAACGGGGGGCTGCATTTGTTATACATACTTCTATTGATCTCATTTAAAATACTAGAGTAACCAACTTGAATTTCGCTATTCAATCGCATAGGTGAACGCTACGATTTCGTTATCACGGCTGATCAACCCGTCGGAGCTTATTGGATCCAATTGAGAGGCTTAGGTGAGTGCGGTATACGTCGGGCACAACAATTGGGTATTTTGAGGTATGCTCGTGGTCCATATCAACCTGCATCGGCGGCACCAACTTATGATGTTGGAATTCCACAGGGTGTGGTGAGTACTGTTAACTTTTTCGAGCTATTTTTTTTTTTTTTTTTTCGTTGTCTTTCCGTGGGTGAGCTCTCTGCAGGAGCTACATTCATTGGACGAATCAGAGCGATTTCAATAAACATTTATGTGACTTTGAATTTTAAATCGAATTTTATGGTAAGTTGCTCTTGTCTATGGAGTATGAAGCTGTAAACAAAATAAATTATTTTATTTTTATTGTATGCTTGTTTGAAACGCAGCGTAAGAGGTATGAATGTTATTATTATTTGCAGAGTTTTTTATTACTTAATTTATTCAATTGTTTACTGTGTGTATAGTGGCTGCAGGATCTCGAGAGTTTGTAAATATTGTACAGAACTACTCAGCTGTGGATATGAAGCTTTATTTTAGCGGTGTTTTTTTTTTTTTTAAGTACATTTTAGACTATTTTTTGATCAACTTTGTACTGAATGGCAATATTTTTTGACCACTCTTAAATTTTGTCACGTGTTGTATTTCGTCTAATTTCAGTAATTTTGCATTACTGAGTTTGAGTTTTATTATCCAAAAATATCTGTTAAAATTCACAGGCCAAATACTTTTTCAATCGAAAATCAATTTATTTTTTAAGATGCGATGATCATCAATTCCACAACTTACCGTGCTTTAAATATGAACATTTTATTTATTCATAAACGGTGCATTTTTAAGTTTAGAAATTTGTTCTGCTGGCCACTTTAGCCTACATTTAAATATCCTATCGATATACAAAACAAAAAATCAAACAGATTAGTGAATCGATGATTATTTTCATCGATGATTTTTATCGCTATACCTTTCGGTATGCACATGCTCAATTTTAGACTAAAACTATAGCCACCCACTTTTTAATTACTTAATAGAATTAAAAGCTGCTTAAAATAACGTCGGTCTAAAATACGACCGGTCTTATTAAATAAATTTTATATTTAAAATTACTAAACCGCAAATGATTAAAATGTATTTTCCCCAACTACAGTATGTTTAAATATATTCTATTCAACTAATGAGCTTTATTGTCTTGCAAAATATGTACATATGTACACTTATAAGTGAACCCAAACCAATCATTTTCAGGTTTTAAATTTACACCCCACTTGTAAATTGATACAAACAATTTTTTTCTTCTCTTTTTTCCAAAAATGTTGTACAAAAACACAATGTAAATTTATACAACACCAACAAAATATATTTACTCGAATATATACCATATTGTGTGTATATGTAAAATACTATATATACCGACCTGGTGATCTGGCCCCAAAAACCCCAAATAAATATATCCAAACCGAACTAACCAACTAAAAAGGTGATGAATCCATTGGATGCTCAATGTAATCGAGTTCGCGATGATGCCATTTGTGTAAGCCAATTGAAAAATGCCCAAGAAGTTGATCGAGGAATTTTGGACCCTAAGCCAGATGTCAAAATTTTCCTTCCATTCCGTTTCTTTTTGTATCCTGTAGAGCAATTGTTCCAGCCTAATACCTACAACAGATTTTTGGGTAAAGAGGGAGTTATCCAAAATGTGGATTTGGTCATTCATTCTTTTTCATTTTAGTTGCTCCCACTGGCGATCACGTCATTTCACTGATCGATGAAATCTCTTACTTATCGGCTCCAGCACCTCTAACATCACAATATGATGAAATTAATCCCGAACAATTCTGTAATGGAGACAATCGTCCAGCGGACTGTGGAGATAACTGCATGTGTACTCATAAAATCGATATTCCATTGAATGCCGTAGTTGAAGTCGTTGTGGTTGACGAAGGTAAGTAAGCTTTTTAAAGAAAATAGTAGGAAATTTAGATTGCTAAACGATGCACGGGTTGGTCATTTTGGTGGCTTTATAATTTAATTTGTCTTTTAACGAACAATTTATGGAATTGGCGAAAAAACTACGTAACGTTCGGTTAATCTTGTCCTGAAAATAATAGTTTACATGAAAGCAGTCAAAGATTCAGGCCCTTTCTAGGTTTCCCTGGTCAAACATATGGATTTGTATATTAAACTATTCTTATTTTAAGTGAACTATCACCTGAATAGCTCCACTAATTTTTGTCTACAATCTTTCGAACTATAAAACCATGAACCACGAGTCGGTTATGTATTCCTTCGACGTCCTTGACAGAATTTCTAATACCATAGTAAAAATAGAAAGAAAAAACATTGGATGTATTTCTCGACCTGGAATCAAACAGACAAAGGATATTTTATATCTTATTTGAAATAGGGAAGCCAAGAAAACAAAGGAATATTGACAAATATTGAAAAATCCTCAAAAAGACGAAAATTTGTCGTTAGCACTTGCCCCGTTCGTTACCCTTCAGCAAGCATTATTAATTAATCACGCAAAATTGACCATAAGAGAGGAAAAAGAGATTTAAAATTATGAATTAAAAACAAACACTATACCTTATCTACCCACCATACGTTAGGGTTAGACTGATGAAATAATAAGCGAGCCTTTTTAAAAAGTTGTTTGTTAGATTTGAGTATAAGTACATGGTTATCCTTTTCATAGCCCAAGGTTCCAGAGTATTAAAAACTCTTCATCATTTTATTCCATTTCTTTATTTCAGTTCAACAACCAAACTTGAGTCATCCCTTCCACTTGCACGGATACGGGTTCAATGTTATTGGTATTGGCCGATCGCCCGACAGCAATGTAAAGAAGATCAACTTGAAGCATGCACTTGATTTGGACAGGCGTGGATTATTACACCGACAATATAATTTACCACCAGTGAAGGACACAATTGCAGTTCCAAATAACGGTTATGTTGTTCTCAGATTTAGAGCCGATAATCCTGGTAAGATATCGAAGATATTTTCAATTACATTGAGATTAATTTTCTTTTTGTAGGTTTTTGGTTATTCCATTGTCATTTCCTCTTCCACATTGTGATTGGAATGAATTTAATTCTGCAAGTTGGTACAAATGCCGATTTGCCACCAGTTCCTCCAGGTTTTCCAACATGTGGCGACCACACGCCGCCAATACCTATTAATTAAACAATGAATGTTTAAACTACAGACTACCATCCACCACCTCTTATCCCCAAGACAATTTCAGACTGTTATACAAACACAACGCGGTGAACTTAAAGTCTAAAGATATATAGTGTAATTTCCATTTGCTTTAAATCGTTTACAGTAACTATTTAATAATACGCCGCCATGCGCAGCAGTCATATGGAGTACGAGTAGATTGAAACATCAACCAACAAGATGGTTTATGCGCATATTAAATTTTTTCTTGATTTCAAAATAACTATAAATTCGCACGAAATCAAAACTATTACTATTTTCATCTCATATTTCCCTTCAGTTCATACCATTTCATCAGTATTAAACAGCGCAAACAATTTATTCCTTTCCAGTTTTATTTTGTTTTGTAAATTTTCCAAAATCTTTTTATTTTAATCGAACAAAAAGAAATAAAAACACTGAATCTTGCCTTAGATGAATCTTCCAACGTTGAACGTAACTTAATTTGATATTTCTTTAATTAATTAATTAATTTATTTCGGTTCTGTTTCAAAATTTAAAAGGTTTTAAAAAAACACATTAACGTTCAATGTTTATTTAATATTTAAGCTTTTGTACAGCAATTTATTTTTATTATTATCTAAGCCTAACAAAAGTAAATAATTAAATAAAAAAAGTAAATAATTTAATAACTTTGACACGTATGGTTCTAAAAAGCACTATTAAAAATGTATAGATTTTTTTTTTCTTTTTTTCTTATTAAACGACACATTATCTTATGAAAAACAAGAAATTATGAGTTCTGATAATTTTAATTGTAATATATAAATTTACATATACATATTTATGTAGAATAATTATATTATATGTGTCTTTCTTTTTGGTTCTTTTTTTGTTATAAATTAAATTTTTATGAAGTAAAAAGAAAGATGTGGAGAAACGAAGACAATCCCAAATGTGCCTGAGTGTTAGAGTTAAGTTCGAGGGAAGAGTATAAAAAACATGTAGTGTCAAAGAAAAACACTATATTTTCAAATGTTTATGTTTAATGAATATAAATAAATAAAAAAAACTATGTTAAATTGTATTAAATAATTACTTGGCTTGGATCTCTTAATTGTCACAATTCATGTTCCTAATTTTTTTATCTAACAACATTTTTGCAAAGATTTTTTTCATGTATAGCAAAAACCCTACCCTTTTCCAAATGTTGTGTACATATCAAAGACCCTTGTGATAAATAAACATGTAAGTTGTGATTTTGAATTGAAATTTAAAAAAAAGCAAAAATGTAGATGCCACAATGAGAAATAAGGAGTTATTGATTTTCAATTTTTACATGATGTTATAACAATTTCTTCTAGTAATATGTTTTTATAATCAGTATCTTTAAAATCCTAGGTAATGAATCCACTAGACGCAATATGTGATCGTAAACGTGTTGACGCAATTTGTGTAACGCAGTTGGTCAACTCAAAGAACGTCGATAAGGGTGCTCTAATTGATCGACCGGATGTTAAGATCTTTCTTCCATTTCGATTTTATGAATACCAACCACGTGAACTATTCGTTGCTAACACCTACAATAGATATCTAGGTAAAATTCTTACACCAGCCATCCATTTTCACTGATATATTGATATTCTTTTCTTTTTTTTTCTATGAAGTTGCGCCCGGAGCTGATCATCTTATTTCATTAATTGATGAAATTTCATATATGTCGCCACCATCCCCAATGCTTTCGCAATTCGATGATATTCCATCAGACTACTTTTGCAATGGAGACAATCGGCCACCGGATTGTGGACGCAATTGTATGTGTACTCACATGATAGATATTCCACTTGGGGCTATTGTCGAAGTGGTACTAGTCGATGAAGTGCAACAAACAAATCTCAGTCATCCCTTTCATTTACATGGAACTTCATATTATGTCATAGGTATGGGTCGATCGCCAGACACAGGAGTAAAGAAAATAAATCTCAAACATGCCCTCGAGTTAGACCGTCGAGGAATGCTAAAAAGAGATTTCTCAAAACCAGCTCTAAAGGATACTGTTGCGGTACCAAACAATGGATACGCAGTTCTTCGTTTTCGTGCAGATAATCCAGGTTACTGGTTGTTCCATTGCCATTTCCAATTTCACATAGTTATCGGAATGAACCTAATTATTCATATAGGGACACGAAATGATTTACCACCTGTGCCACCTAAATTCCCCCGCTGTGGGAATCATATCCCACCAATTAATTTGTATTAGAATTTCAGAGAGATTGTGTAAATTATGCCAAATCATTTTGTTTATTTTTTATTTTTATTTTTTAACCTGCATTTTACTTTCTTTATACAAGTTGAAGTCTTCACACAATTTTTTGCTAGCGTTAGTTTAAAAATTATTGTAAAATATATGTAAATACCTATTGCCATTACATTACTATTTATTGATTAATTATATTAAAATGTTTTAAGTACCAAGAAATGGCAGGAAGGTACATTCAATTTCAAATATACTACATACTTAAAATCCTACGTTTAGAAATATTATGATATTATGTAAGGCGAACAAAAGTATCAAAGTGTTGGAGAAAATATAGATTTTTAAATCAATTTTCGTATTTTTTGCTTTTTTATACCCATACTCAGGGCCAGACCCACCATATATACAGGATGTGCAAATGCACAGGGTGCCAAGCGCATCGGGGCCATACTGAGTTATAATTAACCACCTTTAGAAATGTCACTTCCTTGTCGTCATGGTACAATAGTTCAAAATACTAAATTGCTAGCATGCTAGTTCTATACCGAACAACCCACAACAAATTGTTGGAACGAGTAAAATGTTTTAACCTGTATAATGGAAACTTTTTCTTCCCTTGACTCATTCTGAATTTTTCAAAAAAATATAATCCGACAATTGCCCAATTTAACGACATTTGCTTTTATCAATCATCATATCAATTTATCATCATCAATATATCAATACATATAATAAAACAGTAGAACCCGGTGTGTCTGTACATCAGTGGCGTGGCGTCCATATAACTCGATTCCTACCGAGTTACCTTTTAAAATTCTACTTTTCAACAATGTATCAATATAACAAGCAACATGAATCTTAATATGTGCAAATTAACATAATATTATTTGTGTGTTTCCTACACCTGAACACGCAAGCGTAAATTCTACGTTCTACTGCTGTACGCACACATCATTGCATGCCTTCTGCAACGTCACATACTCCATCATAGCCCATAAAAGGCAACCACAAAGCGATAGCAACAAAGCATAGTAACCCGAAAAATGTCGGGTTATAAAATATCTGGCTGGTTAGAACAAATTAGAATTAACTGTAAAGTACTGTACAGTGTACATACAAGAAAAAGTAATAAAAAAGAAGGGAGGTGACTAAAGAAGAGTAATAGAACACAAATTAGCGATTTTTATAATTCTTTTCTGTCTGTCTGTCTGTCTGTCCGTTTGTTTGTTCGCGCACATCTCCGAAACTACTTAACGGATTTTCACGCAGTTTTCACAGATGGACAGAGAATAATTTGGAGCAGCATATAGTTTGTTTTATTAAAATCGGATGTCGGAAAAGTTAGAAATTAAGGGTTGAAGACCTATAGACGTCACAAACGATTGCTTGTAAGAAAAAAAAAACAGAAAACTTTGATTAGAATTATAGAGCGTATACTATTTAGTGCATAAAAAATCAACAGGTGGCGCTGTTCATTGTTAGAACGCGCTATAGACATTTTTGCAGGAATCCACCTAACTGGCATTATTCGAAAATTGGAATTAAGAATTTGGTAGGTAAATTCTACAACAAAAATAAGGAAATAAGTGTTTTTCAAAATTGTAACTACGGGCCAAGATACAGGGTGTTAAAGTTTTCAGATTTATAGTATGCGCAACCGTAGTCGGTCGGCACATCGGTTCGTGATCGTGTGTTGTTTTTGTTTTGCCGAGTTGAATTTGAAAGTTCCATAGGGACAGACGATTTCTAGCAACGTAGTATAAGCCGCGTGTATTTAACGCGTGCGAAGCCGCGGGTGGACTGCTAGTGTTAAATAAAAACAAATTGATATTAAAGACGGCTTGAGAATTTTCTTTTTTCAATGCGAAAATATTCAAAAAATTTTATTTAATCAAAAACAAATCACGCATGTACCTAAAGGGTCTTCCAATAGAGACTTCAGAACTTTGACAGTTGATAGCGGCCATATTGTTGAAGCTAGATCCGTCAAATTGGCTGTCATATATTCAGTCTGTTTTGCCAAATCACCATGGATGGATAAAGCGTTTAACAACAGGTGCAAATAATAAAATTGTTTTATCAAAATGGGTGTTCTGTTCGCACTTTTCGTAGTGTGGTGGATAAATTTGAGCCCACTGGTTCATTAAACGATCAACAACACCCGTACGTCGACGAAACGCAAGTTCTGCCGAAAACATCGCCGCTGTCCGTGAGAGTGTGCAGGAGAATTCGAGGCAGTCGACTTCGCGTCGCTCACAAGAACTCAGCCTTTCGCAGACTAAAACTTGGCGAATTTTGCGTCGTGACTTAGGCAAAATTCAACTGACCCAGAAGCTAAAGTTAAACGACCATAGACAATTAGTACGTGTGTTCGCTGAATGAGCTCTAGAGCAGTTGGAAACTGATCCTAATTTTCATCGAAAAATCATCTTCAGCGATGAGGCCCATTTCTTGATGAATGGGTACGTCAACGAACAAAAATGTCGAATTTGGGACGATACCAATCAACATGAGATCCAAGAGCATCCAATGCATACCGAAAAAGTCACTGCTTGGTGTGGATTTTGGGCTGGCGGCGTCATCAGTCCATATTTCTTTGAGAACGACGTTGGCCAGGCCTATGGGTCGATGATTACCAACTTCTTTTGGCCTGAATTGGATGATATGGACACCAACGACATGTGGTTTCAACAGGACGGTGCTACGTGCCACACAGCTCACGCCACATTGCAAATTCTGCACGAACGATTCGAGGGCATGGTCATCTCACGTGGAGGTGATGTGAACTGGCTACCGAGATCGTGCGATTTGACCCCGTTAGACTTTTTCTTGTGGGGTTTTCTGAAGTCGCAGATCTATGCGAATAAGCCACAAACCACAGTGGCCCTCAAAGTCAACATAACCCATGGCATCGGTCAAATTAAGCCTGATTTATGCGCCAGAGTCATGGAAAATTTGACATTTCGAAAACCGGGAAATCCTTCCCGGCCTGAGTTCTTAATATGTCGGAGTATCCCTCCTTAGTAAATTTTTTCTCACAAATGACTTCTGTGTCACTTTTAACATTTTCGATAACAATCGAGAAAAAATAGTTTGATAGCACAGTGGTGGAATTACGGCATCAGTGATCGAGTAACTCGTCACGTAAAAACGAGCATTATTACGTCGGAATGATCGTTTATACGTAATAATGCTCGTTTTTACGTGACAAGTTACTCGATCACTGATGCCGTAATTCGACCCCAGTTTTCGTAATTCTATATAGGCTTGGTTGTTGGTGTAATTAACATGGAAAATATTTCTTAAGCCTATATAGATTACCAAAATAACACGTCTTATGTTTATAATCCGTAATTTGTTTTAAAAAATCAAGAAGAAAAAAACAACTGATAAATGTCATTTCACATAGTACTGCCAAGCTGCGATGATGACATTCATTAGCCTCGATAGGCGTTTTTTTGCTCACACTTTTTTTTAGCCTATATAGGTAGATTACCATAAAAACACGCCTATTATTTGCCTACTTTATTTATTTTGACAAAACTCCACTTTACGTATATGGAATGAATTTCAGTTATCCAAAGTATTCTTAACTAGAAACCCCGCTTAACTGAATCAAATTTTCTGCAATAATTATACTATTTCAGTTAAATGGAGGCGACAGTATAAGAACAATGAATATATGTGACAACTTTCACATTAGGTGGGTTTTTTTGCAAGCGTATATACGCTAAGTTTTCAATTTGCATGTAAGCGGGGATAATTATCGCCGCTTGGGAAATAAGCGCAGATAAAAACAATGCTTCCAACTAGCGATGGGCAATTACGAATAAAAACAATCGAATAATTCGATTGTTCTCTCAATTCGAATTAATCGAATAACAATTGAGCGGTGTCGATTGTTGCTCGTCGATTGTTTTCTTAATTCGAATCAACAATCGACACCGCTCAATTGTTATTCCGTTTCAAATCAAAAGCGACAAAACTCGCGCAGGATTTGTCTTTTCCAGTCATTTTCCAGTCATCCTCTCTTCTGTACACACAAAACAGAGAAAAATCGACGATTGTCAACGCCTACTGATGAGATCCTTGAATGGGATTGGCCGATGTGTTGTGAAATTTATTGAAAAAGTAAGGAGTCTATGTTGCCAAATGCGAAAACTGAGTGAAGAGAAAATGTGTGAAGTATGGATTATTATTTGTTTCAGTGAACATGGTAATGACACGTTTTTTGAAACTGTTTACTTCTCACTTATGGCGTTGAAAAGAAAAAAGAATGTTTTGCTGATATGAGTTTGACTCGAAAATATGAATTTGAAACTTTGAAAAAATCAAAGCAACATGTTTTGTTTTATGCAAATGTGTACCTATACATTTATTTTTTGAACCCTTTTTAATTACACATACTATTATTGCAAGAAGTACTTTAATGTTGTCACAAAAAAGGATGTGCACCAATAAAGTGGTTTGTTCATCGGAGTTCGATTTTTTCCAAGTTAAACAGGTAGGTGTACGTGTAAGTAAAAATCGATGGGATAAAATCTGAAAGGAAATCGAGAAAGTTCAGCCGATTCGGACATGTCATTTTCCAGTCAATAAAAGAGAGCACAATTTTCGATGCTCTCTCTGCGCAACTTTCCTTGTCGCTTTTGATTTGAAACGGACTATAGTATATTCGCCGATTCTTCAACTTCGGTGAGAAAGAGAGATTGTTCCACTCAACGTCTACCTCTACATCTTAAATAAAGCTCTCAGTGTTGTAAATGGGGTAGGTGTTTGTAAACTTTACATGAATGAATGCGTAGGAAAGATACGGTAAAATACATGTATAGTTTACAAATAGGAGGATTCATTCCATGTTGTGCCGACATATCATATTTGGGAATATTGGGATTTGGGATTGGGAGTTTTGCATGAAGTTCTTCTTTGATTGTGTGAGTGGGAAAATTGACAATCGTCGATTGTTCAAGCTCGATTGTTTAGTGCGGTTGCGTTCGGTTATTTAGTGTAGTGGGAGTGTCGGTTATTTAACTTTTAAATTCAAATAAAAACGTCAATTGAAAAATATTTTTGAAGTGGAGATAATTTATAAAATTAGAACGATGTCAAACCCATCAAGTTCTCTGATTATAACATTATTAAAACTAAATGTAAGCTGTGTAATCACTCTGCTACGTTCCACAAAAACACAACAAATCTAAAAGATCACCTAAAACGGAAACATCCATTGCAGTATCTACAGCATGAAAGTGAAATAAGGTCACGTTACGATTACGATTACGTTACTCCCTGCGTTGTCTTATGGAGAGGCGCAGACTAGTGCCCGTACAAGTTCAAACGAAGATGTATCCCAACCGACCCCTAAACAACAACGAAAAACGAGTCTGTATACAGCTACAGACAAAACAATTGACTCTAAACGATTTTTTTATTTTTTATTTTAGATCCAAATTCAACAACCACACTGATGCCAACAGATGAAAAATCGAGAAATATATTTGTATAATCGACCATTAGTAGTAGCCGCCATTCTCCCGATTGTAATAGGTTTGTTCGATGTCTGCCCTAGGGCGGCCTAGTGCGCACTGGTTTCGCACTAATGTGTTCGATGTCATCCAGTGCTACACTGAAAACGCACTTTTTATACTGCCCTGCGTTTGATGTTCACCATGGTTCTGCACTTAACTCACCCCAGGTATTTATTTCTTCAGGGCAAGAAAAAAGTGCTGTCAGAAAATGTTCGTTAATTTCAAAAAATATTCGTGCATGGGGAAAATAAAAGAAGCGTTGTTCGTTGGCAAAAATGTTAACAAAAAAACATTCGTGCGTTGTGGAAAGGTAAAAAAGTTATTTCATTTTATCTTTTTTAGTTGAAATATATCTTTTCTTGGCAACTTGAAAGAGAAAACTTTTTAATTTTTATTTTTGCTTATCACGGCAATCTGTCAAAGCAACGTGTCATGGCAATCTGCGTTCGATGAAGCGGGGGTAGAAATTTTTTTTTGACAGCCACGGAAATGCACTGACACTAGTCAGGGCGCCCTAGGGCTGGGAACATCAAACAAACCTAATGTGTATTGAAACAATTACTTGAAAAACAATCGAATTCGATTCGATTGTTATTCGATTGTTTTTTCATGGGACCGAATAAATCGACAATCGAATGACAATTTTAACAATTGTCGATTTATTCGATTGTGAGATTCATTCGCAATCGCCCATCGCTACTTCCAACCATTATTTTCTATGTGTTGTCGATAATTTGCTAACACTAAACAAATTTGAGAAGTATGTTGTTGTGAATTGCGGCGATGATGGCTAATGTGAATTATTTCTTGTGGCAAGTTTATTTGTTCAATTTACGAAAAAAAATTATGCACACGCATTTTGCAGATATTCTTTCAATATCTGCGTATAAATATTTCACTGAATTATTAAACTCAATCACTTTAACACACATGAAATTTTCTTCAACAATTTTCAACCCCTAAAGTTCGACCGCCGCAACGCACAACAGCGATTTCTTCACATTTATTGCTCCACAAACCCTTTTTTTTGGAATATTAATAAGCACTATTTTCTGTGTATCGTCACGTTTATCTTATACCGAAATAATTCTTTTAACCGAAGTTATTAATGTTTTAATCTCAAGTTTCCAAAAAAATCACACAATTTGTATCCAACTGACAGCCAAATGTTTTGACAGGTGGCCCACAGTCATGACAGTTCTGAAATTTTGACAAGCAAATGAAAAGGTCTATTGCTCAGCTCTAGTACTGTAGCAAAATGTATGTATTCGTTACTGAGTAACGAATATTCAATAAAGTACCATTTAACGAAACGTTACTCCTCAATGAATATCGTTACTATTATGGTATCGTTACTTTTTTTTGCCTGCATGTATACCATCGACAACCGACATCGGTACGTTCACTCTTTTCTCTTCTCTTCTAGTATATTTTTCTCTATACTGTTTCAGTGCGCACAATGGTATTTGTGCCACATCAATTCTAAATAGCGCTCTTCGCATTCAAGAGAGACATACCATACACACTGAGCACGGAAAGGGATGTTTTGTGTGGAATGCGATGGTACGTATTTAGTATCCATACGGTATATGTTTGGGATGGTGTATAGTAACGATGCGGTATAGTAACGATGTGTGGAATGATGGTATGTATCTAGTATCCTCGTTTTGGTATGTTTGGGATATATGGTATGTATCGATGCGGTATAGTAACGTTTCTATACTATTTGTTTGGTATTCGTTACTCTTGAAAATGCGAATATTTTGTGGACGTTTGTTTTGATTTAGTAGAGTAATTGCACTGTGTTTTTTAAAGAGGTATAATGAAAAATGTTCTACTAACAAAAACTATGGTTAGTTGTATGGTTAATTTTTGTACGAATTTTGTGATCTTTCATATGATCATATTGCATTATGAGTGTTTGTTTCTACCTTGCCACTCGTTGATTGTTAGAGTGCGAGATGCAAATCACAAAATATTCATATGTTTTTGTTATATTTTTGTGAATGTAAATTGACTTATTAAGTTTGGTGTCCTTTTTACATTAAGCTTCCTTATTTGCACTTATCTTTTACTTTGAACTTCATAAAACGTAGATTTTTGAATGAGAAATCATTTCACATGTTCATAGTGTTCATTATTATTATTATTATTATTATAAGCTTTATTACATTTGCCCTTTTACATAATTATGTGATGTGTATAAATTAATGTTAAGTTTTCTTTCAAATCATTTAAGTGTTATGTACAATATTTTAATTTCGAATTTGTTTGTTAAATATCGAATACTTTGTATATATGTGTGTTTAGTAAATTACATTAAAATATATATATGTTAAAATGTTATTAGATATTTAAGTAAAGTTAGATTAATATTAGGATTTGAAACGAAAGTTAAAAGTTAAAAGTTAAAAGTGGGCATAAGCCTCCCCCATCAGTCGCCATTCTTGTTTGTTTTGTGCTAATTGTCTCCAGTTACTGCCAGTGTGATTTTGAATGTCGTCTCTCCATCTTGTTTGTGGTCTTCCTACTCTCCTTCGTCCTTCGTACGGTGTCCAGTTTGTTGCTCTTATAGTCCATCTGTTATCGTTTAGTCTCATGACATGTGCTGCCCAACTCCATTTTAGCTCTCTAGTCCTTTCTATCACGTCTTTCCATTTTGTCCTTTCTCTTATTTCTTCATTTCTTATTCTTTGGAGTCTTGAAATTTTAAGGGTTGTTCTTTCCATTGCTCTTTGGCATACTTGTAGTTTTTTAATGTTTTTAGCATTTAAGTTCCATGTTTGAGCATAACCGGAAGAATAGCAGCTTCATAGAGGTATTTTTTGGATTCTTGAGTTATGTTTGAGTCGAAAATTTGTTTCATATTCCAGTATTGTTTCCAGCTATTCGTGATTCTCTTATCGGTTTCTTTATCTGTTTTCTGTGTGAATGAGATTATTTGTCCTAGATAGGTGTATTCGTCAACGTAGTCGATGTTTTCATTTTGTAGTCGTATCTCAAGTTTATCAGCGTTAGTCATCAATTTTGTCTTGTCCGTATTCATTTTTAGTCCAGTTTTGGAGCAGGTTTGATAAAGGTCTTCTAGCATTGTTTTTATTTCTGCGTGTGTGCGTCCGATTAGTATGATGTCGTCTGCGAACTTTAGATTGTTAAGTTTTTCGCCGTCTATGTTGATTCCATAGTCGTTCCAGTTAAGGTGGTTGAAGCATCTTTCCAGTACCGTTGAAAACAGTCCAGGTGATAGCGGGTCCCCTTGTCTTACTCCTCTCTTCAACTTAAATGGGCCTCCTTTTCGTTCAAGGTTAATAGCTGTTCATAGCATGTACTTAATTAACAAAAAAAGTAGATATCATTCATGCCTACCTAAATAATTTATTCAGTTGAATACAACGTTCCTATTTTAGGTTCTAAAATCAGAAGAATCAATTTTAACATAAAAATAGCACTTTTGATAAAAGTAACGAATGTAACTAGTAACGATATTAAAGTAACGAGGATTCAGATAAAAAGTAACGAATACGTACGAGTACTCAATTTGTCGTTACTTTTACAGCCCTACTTAGCTCATAGCCTTGCTATGGATAGTATTCTATGAGCTGTCATTTTTGTTTAATGTTTGTGTTTTTTTTTTACTTTGCAATGACTGAATGGCGAATGGATGAGATAATTAAATTTATAATCTATTCTCTACATCTATAAAAGAGAACCCATTTTTTTTTTGTATTTCTTGGAATAGGGAGTAGGTACGTAAAGATACCTTAACAATATATATATCAATCGATTTGTCGTTAGAACAGGTATGCTTTGGAAGTAATTTTAATATCCTGAATCCGTTATTTGACTTTTAAACGCCTTTTATATGCTTTTTTAAGTGACAAAAAAACAAAAAAAATGTAATTATTTGAGATATAGAAATATCACAGATATGCGTTGGTCATTGCAATCAATGGCCCACCAGTGGAGTGCGCGCATATTCATGTTCATCAAACAAACCTTTTTTCTTCTCTTTTCTTTCTTTGCACTATTGTTTTATATAATTGCTTCAAAGGAATATAAGTAAGCAATTTCTTTACAACAACAACAAAAAACCAATTGGAACTTACTTAGTTCTGTTATAACTCTTTGTCAGAAAAAAAAACGTTTTTCTGTGATTCTTATAACTGGAGTAGCAAGTCAAAAAAAAAAAACATGCATTCGCAAACTCTCGCTGTCAATAGTACACCAGTTGATGAGGGGGTTGGGTACATGTTAACGTGCCCTTAACGGATCTTTTTTTTTTGTTTTTCTTTATTCTGTTTAACTTTTGAATTTCCCCTCCCTAGAGTTTGGTTGTACTTCTGAAATGAGCTTTGGCGTAAAAGGAACTATTCCAATTTTAAGAAATATTTTGTTTAAGGCGTTTTTAGTTCTGGGAATTTGGGTTGTACGATTGTGTTGTACTGCGAGAACCGGTAGAAGAAATAATTAGTTGTTTTTATTAAATCAAAAAGCAGAAGACTGACGAATTGTAGTAATAGGCAAGACGTTGCCATCCGTAATTTACTATGCCACTTGGCATTGACGAACAACGTGGACTGGGAGTCAACCCCAGAAAACCAATGCTGTTCACTAACAAGAGAACGATATCCGCTTCCACGCTACCAACCATTGATGGCACTCCCCTTAAGCTGTCCGAGAATGCGAAATAATTAAGTATCATACTCGACAGAAAGCTTTACTGGAAGGTGAACATTGAAAAAAGGTTAAAAAGGCATCATAGTTGCCTTCTACACCTGCAGCAGGCTCTTCGGGATCCAGACCAGACCCCGAATAACACTGTGGATCAACTCTGCCATAGTTAGACCCATATTAACATACGAAGGATTGATCTGGTGGCACGTTGCCACCAAAACCAGCAACCTTAAAGATTTGACCAAAATACAGAGAATAGCATGCACTAACTTCTATCTTTTTCGAACACATCGACGAGCTTTCGGACGACCGGATGGTTTAAACCAAGACACTTATACCACGGGAGGAAACATATCATGGATATCACAATGGGTCCACATGGACAAACCTTACCTAACCTTGACATTGACGATGTCTGAACCTAGAGAGAACCATTTTTGGGTATGAAGTGAGCTGCCTAATTATTAGTCGCGTATTTGAGCTGTTGTTTGAAGGTTAGCTTTGCATTTATCATTACGCCTAGGTTTGGCTTTGATGCAATTCTATACTCACGATTCTATTTTGCGACTTTCGAAACCCTCGTGTCTTCGTATCCAGACATAATATTTTTGTTTACACGGTAGACGGAAAAACGTGTAATATTGTTTACAAAGAAATTTTTGAAATGCAACAAATTATTTGAAAATTTAAATTTTAAGTCTGAAAATATGTATGAATATGTAGATTGAATCTGAAAAAAAAAATGGTACATTCATACGTAGTATGTACGTACTGCATTTGTATGCATATGTATTCATCTATTAAGATACCCAGCAAAGCGGGTACAACCAGCTAGTTAACTATAAATTGTAATTCTGCAAAAATTGAGATATTCTTTGCCATTTTCCCACAAAATGTTTGTTTTTAAATGCTGCTCTAAATTGTGTAATATCCTTTTCTCTAGAAATGGATTCACCTAGAACCTATGTTTTTATTTCTGAATTTATTTTTCCAATTTCTTCAATTGTTTTAATGCCGCTAATGCTAGAATACATCGAAGTGCTCTCCTCCGCGACATTTCCTCGAATGAAATAGTAAGCTATGAAATGCCCACCCCAAATTTCATGGCATTGGGCCCGTTCACTATTCCGGGCAAATGGAATTATTTGCAATCTACGCGTTCTGATTGGTCGAGAGTTTGAAAATTGACTAAGGATTTAGTCAGTTTTTGTGAGGTATAGGACTGTAAGAATCCAGTCCAAAAAAATTCTTGCTGCAAAAGTTAGTCAGTTTGAGAAATGTCATAAACAGCTGTTTCTTGAAATATATTTTCACTGAATTGTTGAACTTTCATCAAATTATCTCAAACTTCAAATTTATTGGAAATTAAATTAATATGCAATGCAAAATAACTTGTGATGGTGTTACATATGATGTTGAGGAGACAGAAGAAACAATAACAAGACATTTTCAGTGTCCATGTTTATTTATTAAAATCTTTTTTTCTTAAATTTTCTCAAATATTAGCGCAAAATCACAATTCACAAGTAACTTCAATGTGAGAATAGAAAGTAAATATGCAAGTTTGAAATTTAATTCAAATCTGACGTTGAATTGTTTGTTAGTCAATTTTCCGCGTTCTATGGGTTTGACAGAAAATGGAATTCATTTGCCCGGAATAGTGAACGACGGGCCCATTCTATCTGTCTTTCTTTCTATGAAAAGTGACAGATGGCAAGCTATGAAATATTGCTCGTGGAGACGCGGTGTAAGAAACGTCATTAAAGTCATCCATAAATTCATTTTATTTGACAATTGACAAAAAAAAAAAACATGTTTAAAATTGTCAAAACTTTGAATGCGTCGCAAAAAATTAAACGGCTGAGAACAAAAAATGGAAAATTTTAATTTTTGTATGTACTTACATACATACATATATACATAGGTACAAGAAAATCTAAAATACAAACTTATTAGGTGTGCGTATTCTCTTTATTTTCCATTCTTATTTGCATTTTATCCAAATTATTTTCAATTTGTTAACAGCTGACTGTCAAAAATGTCATAAATATCATCTGTGCTGCTAAGTTGTTATGATGAACTAGCAGACCACCCGCGGCTTCGCACGCGTTGAAAATCTTTAAATGACGATAACTTTGCGAGATCCGATTTTAATAAAATAAAGTCATTATGCTGCTCCATATTATGCTCTATTCACCTGTGACAACTACATGAAAATCCGTTGAGTAGTTTCGGAGATGTGCACGAACAAACAAACGGACAGACAGACAGAAAAGAATTCTAAAAATCGCTAATTTGTGTTCTATTAAGCTGGAAATGCACGATACAACTATCGTACAACGGTTGCATACAATCTGCGGTTGTATGCGACGATTGTATCGTGTGTTTCCACACAACCGACCGTTGTACCGATATTGTACGGTCGCATGGTCCTGAGTGTACAACCGCTGTCGCATGCGACAGATTGTATGCACGTTGTATGGTGTGTATTCGCACATACAATTGTTGTACCGATTTCAGTTGTGTTTTGGCTGTTTTGGTGGCGGGTTACTATAGTTTCAATAAAAAAAAAATGTTTGGATGGATTTCATAGACCTATATCGGTTATTCTCCTTTTTCAGGGGTATTTTCACATCAATTTCTAGGAAATTACTGAAGATAATGACTGGTTGTACGTAAATCACACGCAGATTGTATAATGTGTGTACTGCATACAACGGTTGGGCCGACGTCGGCACATCGCAGGTCGGTACAACGGTTGTACAGTGTATTTCCAGCTATACTCCTCTTTAGTCGCCCCCTTTCTTTTTTTTTTACTTTTTCTTCAATGTACAGACACACCGGGTTCTACTGTTTTATTATATATGTATATTGATTATTAAGCGCCGATGATCGTTTTTTTGTGCACTTATAATTTAAGCGTATATACGCTTGCAAAAAAACGCACCTATTAATCTAATATGTTTGGATAAATTGCATGTAAAATCTCGCTTTAAGAAAATTATGTCGCAAATACTAAAGGCCCAACCATAATGGACTTTAGTGGGACTAACCTTACGTCAAAACCGAACGAAAAGCCCACTCAATTTCTGCCAAAAGGCCCAACCATAATAGACTTAGATGAGCTTACGCCAGCGTAATGAAATGTCCCATTACATGCAAATCGTATGGCATATCCATAATGGGATTATACACAGTTTCGTCAAGTTTTCGTTGACTTTTGTGGGCTTACGGAACGTCTCAATGGAATGAGACATTCCGCACGAAAATTTGACAGATGACAAAAAAACTTAAAAAAATAACAAAAGAACTACGGCTGTGGAAATAACTTCTGAATACGACTTTTTAATTGTTTTAATTCCACTGGTAGAAAGAAAATATGTCTTTATGAAACCAAACCGATTGAAAACAATTTGACAGATCACGAAGCTTGCTCAAGTTCATTATGGGTATCTTAAACGTTTGGCAGAAATTGAGTGGGCTTTTCGTTCAGTTTTGACATAAGGTTAATCCCACTAAAGTCCATTATGGTTGGGCCTTTAGGCCTTTTGTCATTTGTCAAATTTCCGTGCGGAATGTCTCATTCCATTGAGACGTTCCGTAAGCCCACAAAAGTCAACGAAAACTTGACGAAACTGTGTATAATCCCATTATGGGTATGCCATACCATTTGCATGTAATGGGACATTTCATTAAGCTGGCGTAAGCTCATCAAAGTCTATTATGGTTGGGCCTTAAACGTTTAAGATACCCATAATGAACTTGAGCAAACTTCGTGATCTGTCAAATTGTTTTCATTCGGTTTGGTTTCATAAAGACATATTTTCTTTCTACCAGTGGAATTAAAACAGTTAAAAAGTCGTATTCAGGAGTAATTTCCACAGCCGTAGTTCTTTTGTTATTTTTTTAAGTTTTTTTGTCATCTGTCAAATTTTCGTGCGGAATGTCTCATTCCATTGAGACGTTCCGTAAGCCCACAAAAGTCAACGAAAACTTGACGAAACTGTGTATAATCCCATTATGGATATGCCATACGATTTGCATGTAATGGGACATTTCATTACGCTGGCGTAAGCTCATCTAAGTCTATTATGGTTGGGCCTTAAACGTTTAAGATACCCATAATGAACTTGAGCAAACTTCGTGATCTGTCAAATTGTTTTCATTCGCTTTAGTTTCATAAAGACATATTTTCTTTCTACCAGTGGAATTAAAACAGTTAAAAAGTCGTATTCAGGAGTAATTTCCACTGTTATTTTTTTAAGTTTTTGTGTCATCTGTCAAATTTCCGTACGGAATGTCTCATTCCATTGAGATGTTCCGTAAGCCCACAAAAGTCAACTAAAACTTGACGAAACCGTGAATAATCCCATTATGGGTATAAGCCCAAGCCCTACCACAATGTGCATAACCTTGCATATGCAAATTTGTCAAAAAACAACGAATGCCTGGTTGTGCACGGTTATGCATTGTCAATGCATAGTCAACCCACAATGGCATATGCAAACTGACAATTCTATAATCTGCCAAAAGTGAGGTGAAATTTTTTTTTTTTGTGATAATTATTGTGTTGTGGAAAAAACATGAATAATTTAAAGAAAAACTTAAGGCCCAACCATAATAGACTTAAATCTCCTTAAGCTAGTGTCATAACCGAACGAAAATTTTCCTTAATTTGTGTCAAAAATAGAAACTGCCCATAATGCAATTAATGCAAATTAAACATCTGTCAAACTTTTTCCCGCAGATTTGTTATTAAATTTGATTAAAAACGATGAAAAATGTATCTCGTCCGACATTGCGACTTCTTTTTTGTTTCGTTTTGATAATTTTCTTTTTCTTCTCTCTTCTGTCAAATTCAATTCAGTGGCGAGCGAACTTGATCGCTCGCCACTTAAGTGAATGAAATTGATGAAAACTTAACGAAACTGAACGAATCTGAGCGCGAAGTACATTATGGTCAGTTCATATGAATTCTATGTGCTCGCGTCATCACTTACTGAAACTTAAGTTGACTTAAGTCTATTATGGTTGGGCCTTTAGAAGTCTTGTCGAAATTAAGAGACTTATTTAGCATGTTAAATTAACTTAACTTAATTTTAAATATTCCAATGTCAAATTTCCGTATGCAATGTACGGTTGCTAGCGTACTTTGCATAAGCTTAACGAAACAGAAACAAAGTTAACGAACGTATGAGTATTCCTATTGCGGTTTACTAAAGGGAATCTAGTGTGTTCGTACTTTGCAGACGTTTTGCATATGCAAGGTTATGCACATTGTGGTTTTGGCTTATGCCATACCATTTGCATGTAATGGGACATTTCATTAAGCTGGCGTAAGCTCATATAAGTCTATTATGGTTGGGCCTTAAATTTTGACGTTTATCACGCGCTACTTCTACTCACTAGTCAGGGTGCTCTAGGTCTGTGCACATAGAAAATCGAACAAACTTTTTTCAGACATCTGTTAGCTGTCACTGTCAGCAGCTCGCTTAAAAACGAATCAAAACAAATTTACTCGATATTGAATTAATAAAATATTTAAAATCGTTTAGCAACAAAATTACTGTTTAAATAATGTCCACAAGTAAATCAAGTCCTAAAAATATTAAATAAAACAATGATAGTCTTATTTCTACTTCAGAAAACGCTTCAAAACGTCTAAAAAGGCGCAAGAAACACCGTCATCGGCAACCTGTCCTCAGTGATGATGAGTGCATCGATGTTACCACTGAAGTTCCTGCTCCACCAAACCGGGAAATTAATGAAAGACCTCGTATTTCACAACCAAATACTTCCAAATCATCTGTTACACCGCCTGCATTCAAAGCAGTCCAGGGCAAAAAACGTAAAGTGAAAGGCAAAGAAAGTGGAACGTCTAGCGATGAGGAACGCTGGCTAGATGCAATCGAATCTGGTAAACTAGAGGAAGTAGATGACGAATTAAAAAAAATAAAAGACCCAAAGCTAATGACAGCTAGACAACGCGCAATGTATGAGCGTAGCACCGATAAGGAACCAAGTCCTGGTGGAGAGATTCTCATGTCACTGCCAACTGGCTATAAGGAGAAGGTAATGACAGCTGAGGCAATAGAAAAGGCGTTATTAAAATCACAGAAACGTAAGCAGCTCGCCGATGAGAAACGTGAAAAAGACAAAAAGAAGACAATGGAACGATTATTAAAGAAACAGGAAACTAAACAGCGATCTCAGGGAAAAAATAGGACCGTGAGAACCACTGAGCCTATGATAACGTATCGTAATACCTACGAAGGAGCTACAATATCCCTCCCGTTAGACTTAGAATTTCCCCTACGACCACAAACTCCAAAGGACCCACCAAAGCCTATCCGGTGCGCGATACCCGGTTGTAGGAATCTTAAGATATACAACTGTTCCAAAACCAATCTTCCACTTTGCAGTTTCTCATGTTATAGAAAAAACGTTGCTGCTGTTAAGGAGATTATGTGTTAGCTGGGTGAAATTGTAAAGTCTAATCTTAAAGCAAAAGTTAAGTCTGGTAATGTAAAGCTAAAGAACTTCCCACAATACAAGCTATGGTCCACAACTGATATGGGTTGCTTAACCTATGTTGCGCAAGAAAATTTGTACAATAAAGATACTACTTTTTAATTTTTGTTTTTTATTGATTCTGAACAAAATTGTTAATGATTTCTTGCTGCTCGGATTCGATCATTTCGAGGTGATGGTACTCGGTTTTTAAACGTTCTGCTTCAATTGATTTTTCAAGTATCTGGCTCTGAAAGTGGATATTTTCAGTTGTAATTTGTTTGAATCATATCTTTTTGCTAGTTTTACCTGAAAAATTTGCTGTTCCGTTTGTCTTTGCTTTGCTATAGTTTTCAGCAAGTTCTGTACATTTATGGCTCCAATCCTCTGTCGTTCTACATCCTTGGAAAAATCATTAAAAATTTTATGGAATTGCTCAGACAACCGCTTGAAGTCCTGCAGTTCTAAGAGTGAAATTATATACACGTTCTGACCCAATCAAACTTTTCTACTAACTTGTTGAGAATTCTAGACACATTTCCCTTATTTCGTTTGCATCTGTTGCGATTTTTGGATCCTGTGCACGAAGTCGGTAGATATCATCTATGTAAAGACCGGCTTTTTGTAATTCTTCTGCCATTATATCTTACAGACTTATGTTATTAAACATTCCTCGCACAAAATAAAACAATACAAAAAGAGTCCTTGTTTGCAACAAATTATTTCCCCACAGGATAAAGCAAAGCAAATCGATTGAATTTATTCAGATTCACTGAATTGATAAAATTCTCCATATGGTGGATCGATTGTAATCGTGGTAGACTTCTACAAAAATGTGAGCTGTGTCTAAGGGCTTGCCTACACCAAATAAACAGAAACATATAAAAAATAAAAGTCTTAATTACTCTCTACAAATTTCAGAAAACTAATTTTAGCGTCAGAAATTAAGCTGAGCATCATATCTTTCAGAAGCCTCTGAGGAATCCAAAAACCTAACGCTCCTAGTAATTTGTCAATAAACTACATCATTTGTTTTATTTTTTTGCCTTCGAAGTGGGTAACGTCAAAAATTACGGAATCGAATTGACCTCGGCGTCTGCGCGCATAAAACAGTCATTTGTATGTTTCAGATTTTACTATTTATAAATGTACTCCAGACGATGATAATGCAGGCGTCCTGTACCTAAAAAACAAATTGAAAAAGTAACAAATGCCATAAAATAAATATACAATAAGAACTTGACGAACAGATCTACCGTGAAATTTTACATTTTGAGGAGTTCTGGTGTCACCTGTACACTTCAACTGTCAGTTTTTTCGTTTACGTCCTTATTTTTTACGTTTCCCTTAAGAATACATAAAAACGAACAACTGCATAGCAAAATTGGGTAGGAATCTCAAATTTGCATTAAAGCATAACAATTTTATCAATGCTGTAGAAAAAAAAAACTTAATTAACCCCAAAAAGGAATATAAAATTCAGCCTGACATTTTCAGATTAGTGCATCAGCATTTCATTGCTGAAAACACTAAAAATACGGCCACAAAATTGAGGGCAGTAACAGCAGTAGTGGACCAACAGCTAGCGATATGTCTGGCGATCAAAAAGCCCTTTTAAAAGGTCATCCCTCACAATATGTGAAATTGAATGTTGGTGGGCGACTCTTTTATACAACGATTGGAACTCTAACAAAACATGACACTATGCTTAGTGCAATGTTTAGTGGGCGAATGGAAGTCCTCACGGATTCGGAAGGTAAGTGGGTGGCTACAAGTTTATTATACAAAAGAGGTTAGCAAATTCATGACTCATTTGAGCTTCCTGATAATTTGTTTATCACTTTTAATTTGATTTCGCAGCAAAGTGACGAATGGGTTTAGCATTTATGTTAACTATAGAGAGAGAAGTAGTTAAGATTAAAACAATACTATAGCCACTCCCAATTTTCAGTCGATGTTACTTTTATGCCTATACATATGAAAATAGACATATCTTCTAAGATATATATTCACCCCACAATAGCATTGCGATAAAACCGAAGTTTTCCGCGAAGTATGTATGCTCATAAACATACATATGTATATTGTAGGTATGTATTTTTGGAAGTGGACCCTCGATCACCGTGGAATCCAGTGAAAGAATATGCCGACATTAATGTTAATTTGGCCAAGAACTCACTAGTCTCCTGATTTAACGTTTTTAGCAAATAAATCAAAAAAGCAACGTACTTAAACTCCTGGAGGGCATATAACCACCACTGCCAGCTTTCTGGTGACATAAACAGGTTAAAATTCGTTACGTTAATGTTTTGAGCATGTGGGCAGTTTTAAATGGTATAGACTCTATAAATTGTTCGACTTGTGGAAATTGAAGACTGAAGAGTTGTGAGTTCAGTGCTACACATATAATAATACCTACTATGTTTTCTTTTCAGGTTGGATTCTCGTAGATCGCTGTGGTTCCCATTTTGGTACAATCTTAAACTACCTTCGGGACGGGACAGTTCCACTGCCAGAATCTAACAAAGAAATTGCAGAACTTTTAGCTGAAGCCAAATACTATTGCATAACCGATCTAGTTATGTCGTGTGAACGTGCCCTTTTGAGTAATCAAGAACCGAAACCAATCTGTCGCATCCCTTTAATAACATCGCAAAAAGAAGAGCAACTCCTAATAAGTTCATCGTCAAAACCGGTGGTTATTCTCTTGGTAAATCGTCATAACAACAAATATTCCTACACAAGCACATCCGATGACAATTTGCTGAAAAACATTGAGCTTTTTGACAAACTATCTCTGAGATTCAGCGTGCGCATCCTTTTCATTAAAGATGTCATAGGATCAAGTGAAATTTGCTGCTGGTCTTTCTATGGACACGGAAAGAAAGTGGCTGAAGTCTGCTGCACATCTATAGTCTATGCAACAGACCGAAAGCATACAAAAGTGGAATTCCCAGAGGCCCGAATCTACGAGGAAACGCTCCAGGTACTGCTCTATGAGAATCGTAACGCCCCTGATCAAGAACTGTTACAGGCAACATCATCAGTTCGCGGAGGCGTCGGTGGATCTGGAATGCAACAATATACTAGCGATGAGGAAGAGGAACGTACTCATTTGGCCCGACTGCGTTCCAACAAGCGAAACAATCCAACATGATTTGCGAATCAACTAATGATGGGGAGCCCACGTAGCACCTATACCACCACCACCAACTGCACTACTGGTGGCGAATTACTGCCAAAGAAGTGAGCGCAAATATAAACAAATTAATTCAATCTGTATAATTAAGAGTTGTTGAGCAAGAAGTTTTTTTTTAGAATCGAAGAGAACCAACGAACGCCTAACTTTAAGCCTGAAATGTCTCTACTAAGAATTTTCTCTCCTCTCGATTTATTGAACTGATCGGCAATACAACAACTTACATAAAATTATTTATTTTATTTTTCACGATTTTGCTTGGTTTTGTAGAAAATGAAAAGGGAACTCACTGAACACTAAACAAACAAGAAACTGACTGAAACATGGACAACTGTTTTTCTTAATTCACTTAATGTATTAAAGATTTAAATATTACACCTGTATATGTACGTATTGGATAAATCTTAAACTGTTAAATTATTTTTCTATAACATAAATGTACGAGTATATTCAATAGGTTTGTTTGTTTCATTATTCGTTTTACTCGAAAAAATGCGTGAAACTTGTTTTTTTTTTTGTTTTCAAGTGAAACGTTTCGGTTGTATATCAAAGGTAATGCGGTATCACTGATAGTTTTAATGTTTATGAAGGCAGAGGCTGCTTACCAATGACCACATGGATCACATTCATCGAGCACAATAAGGCGATTGGAAAATGAACCTATATCGGCAGATTTTTTTTTTTTACGTAAATCTTAAAATACATACGACTTTCACTTATCTCGAGCAGGAAGAATTAGTAAAATTGTGTTAATTACAAACCTCCGTAAGGAAGATCATATATTGCATGTTGCTAAGAACACTGCAAAACACCTAGATTTCCTCAAACCACATGCATCCGTTACTTTTTCTTATCGTAAGTAGAGTAGACTTCACACCACATCCTCCAAGTGTTGCAAGGAACAAGAAACACCTCACATACGTGTTTTTTTTTTTTAGCAAAACGACAAATTACCAATGGTTATACATAAATTGCATTGTTTAGCATAGGCATAACGTTCCTTTAATGTGGAGCTCATGTAAAATTACTGCAAGCTTACAATATTAATGTTAGGTCGATAGTTCGTCGACATGTAAAATATACCAATTTCTGTTTTTATATAAAAGGATCGTTCACGTTGCCGAAAAAAGAAAAAAACCACTTCCATATTAAAGTTAATGGAATTTCAAACAAAATTTGACCGTTACGATTGTTTTAAAAAACATTTTATTTGATTTATGTAAAAACCAAATACATATGTCATCTCTTTGACTGAGCCCTATTGCGCTCTTGAACATACAATAAAAGAAATTGGGTTTTTGTATTTAAATATATTTAAATTTTATTGTTTATCATTTTTATCGATATCTTCTACAAGGTTTCTCTTTCCGTTTATTTTTATTTGTATGAGCTTGCCATAAACAAAAGAAAGTTGAATTCACCTTTACATGCATGAAGGGAATGATCTTGTTTGAATAAAATAAAGAAACGGGGATCAAAGCAACTAAGGAAATCCAAATAAAATACAATTAGGGAACAAGTGAAGACTTTTACTGCTTAATGGTCTGAGTAATTATAAAGAAACTTCTGCAGTATATTAGTGAAAGAGAGACACAGAGATACCAACTACACTTAGTTGAAATACATAAATTGTTTTGTTTTTCTTTTTTGAATCTTGAGACTTCTCCCTTCTTTTCTACCCTCTTTAATACGCACTCTAGGCGATGAATGCTTTCGTCGTTTTGTAGGTTCTTAAATTTACGTCGTCGATGATGTAGTGGTTGTGGTTGACGCTGCTGTTGTCGATGAAGCGGACGTGGTTGATGACGACGAAGACGAAGTGCCACTGTCGCATTCGTTTGACAAAGCAGCAACAGTAGCAGTGTCATCAGTCTTCAAGCGTTTGGTTGAATTTTCAACGCGATCTGGGTTCTCTGCCGATGTAGGTGAGGCACAACGTTTAAGCGATTGCTGGAGGTTTGCGTCAGCAGCCTCAGCATCGGCAATCTGTTTGGCCAAGAGTACTGGCTCTGTTTCCTCCTCCTTGATTTTTGTGGGTAAATCGAGAATTTTCTCCTTGAATCGCACAATGACGGCTGTCATGTTGTCGCATCCAGTACCATCGCCCATTGTGTTTGGAGCAAGGCATTTATCAAAGAGCTATATAATACGATCAGTTTTGAACTAGAAAGGATTTTTCTTTTCAACTCACCTCTTCACAGATCTGTGAAACCTTCTTATTTTGATCCTTAAGTCTTTGTCGAACAAACTGCACTACTTCCTCACTTGACATGAAATTCCAAATGCCATCACAAGCGAGAATCATAAATTCATCCTCACGATCTATAATCAGCTTTTTCACGTCTGGTAATGCTGAGATCATTTGTTCTTCGGCCTTTAGGTCCGAATTCTAAAAACAAATAAATTAGTTGAAAGCGCTTTATTTTGGCAAATATTGATATGAACCATTTTATAAGCATGGTCGCCGATTGCCCGCGATAAATTTAATCCTCCATTGACTCTACCATCCAGCGTTACTCTGCCACCGGCCTTTATAATACGTGCGCATTCTTCGTCATCTTCTGGTTTGTGATCAAGACTCATCTCAATGGCTTTGCCGTTGCGGCAGACAACGCATCGCGAATCTCCAGCATTAGCGACATATAAGTCGCGGCCATGAAGAAGGGCAACAACAGCAGTGCAACCGCTGTCTTTGCCAGGCTCCTCAATCATATTCGCACAGAATTGTTCATTTGCTAATGCCCCCTCTTCTTCAGCTTCCTCGTCCTCTTCTTCCTCCTCCTCATCATCATCATCGTCGTCTTCTGAGCCAAAACCGACTACACGGCCATCATCATCGGTGCTAGAATTTTCCTCAGCTAAAGTGGAATTTTAAAAACACGAAACATCGATAGCAATAACAGACAACTTGGTAAAAATTTGCTCAACTGACCTTGGAAATCTGCGTCGCTATCAGAAGAACTCTCGTCTTCCACTTCCGTTGATGAGATCCCACATTTAGAAGCGTTTCTTGTTGCGCGACCGAGTGCAATTGAGTTTCCAGACGACGTGGTGGCAGCGGCAGTAGCATTAGCCCGAGAAGGTGAAGAGACTTCTCCATTCCGTTGTTTTACACTTGCTGCAACTGGTGTTGCTTCACTGGAAGAGGCTTCCGAAGAAGACACACTCTCTGACACTGGCTGCCAAGAAGAAACACTTCCATTCTGCACTAATTCTTTTACCAGACTACTATCTGGACTGCAAGATACAGTCGAGCCATTCGAGGTAATTGATGCTTTCTTTTCGGGGCTGTCCTTAATCTGATTGGAACTGCTGCTAACTGTGGAATCATCGTCAGTTTCCATTTTTGCGTTTTTAGTTGTCTCTGCTGCTTCGTCTTTTGATTTTGTTGAACAGGAAGCAGATTCATCTATGACAAATTATCTGAGAATTAACATTGAAAGTTTGAAAATTCTTAACTCTACCATTCTCCTGTTTTTGTCGTCTTCCCCTTAAGAAAGGAGACTGTGGCTTAGAACCACTTGGTCCATCGATAAGCTTCTTGATGCTAGGCATTGATGGTGCAACTGCTGAAACTGTACCCATACCGACGCCCTTATACTTTTCCAGTACAGCATCTAAAGGAAGTGCACCTTCCTCACGCAATTCAGCCAAATCTTCGACTTCTGCATCTTCGTCGTCCTCTGCGGCTTCACTGTCCTCTACGTCTACGTTTCGTTCTCCCGCCAACACTTTCAGAAGGTCAATAACATCGGTATCCAGTAGCTTTGCATCGAACCCCAGGAATGCATTTTTCAACGCCAAAGCAAACTCACCGTTCTTGTATGCTTCAAGTTGTTTTAAAAAGTTTGGTAACTTATCCGCACAGTAGGCTGCAACCTCAGCGCCGCCATGCCCGTCATAGACGGCAAAGAAAGATGTGTTTGAGTCAAAATTAAGGATTGAGTTATGGGCATCCTAAGGATAAAAAAAAAGAGTTGTTTTTCATAAATTCAGTGAACGGATTGTGAAAAGGTAGGCGAAAAAAAAACTCACCTCTTGACTATTCCGCCAGCCTTGCATGGAGCTAGCGCCGACTGACAGTAGTTCATTTATTTCGTCCGTAGATATTTTGTCCACTTTTGGTTCGGATAAGTAAGCTCCCATCTTGCGCCGTCTTACGAAATACAAATCGCTACCCGGAAATATAGCTTCCTTTACTTGATTTTCACTATTTGGATTTGTGAAATTTTTTATTCATCAATAGTTCACCACTGTCGCGACCACAAATTTAGCAAGTGTGTTCTCTCCTTCCCACTTCGATGTCGTCAACAAATTTTCTACAGTGAACTTACTACAGAAAAAGACAGATATACACAATTTACCCTGAAAAATATATTTTTACGGATTCTCACCACACGCTTTGTGATAGGAGTCGCGATTTTTATTTTTCAAACTAACAGAAGTACACGATTCATTTATATTTTGTTTATTTTATTTATCGTGAATAAATAAAAATATATTTAACACTATGGTCAAGAGTTTAAAAATGGTATACTTTACGGATGGAAAATTACGGCTTTTCTCGCATACCAAGCAAGTACAAGTACACATTGACAGAATAAATGCGCGAATGGCGGACTCGGACAGTTTGCGAATTTTTATTTTACTGATGATGTTGTCCCTTTTGTTCGCGTTCGCTTGGGATCAAAACACCTTACCGGCGTTTGTCGTTATACTCGGCTCATTCTGGTACACGCAAGAACTCCCTAAATTGGAGACTATCTCTCTCAGCAAATTCAGAGTGTCATTGCCAGACTCCGAAATTTAATGGACACGGAATTCCGGACTTGGAAGTTCATCGTCTGATTGATGAGTTAATACTAAAATAATCCGGATATAATAGCGACGATCAAGGGACGGGACGCATTAGGTCGTTCTAACCGGACAACGCACAAAGCTTATTGAACCTTTAACTAAAAATTGGCCTTTTCCATAAGCAAAGACCCACTAACAGGTATTTCCCGATTTCGCTGCAGTTTAAACCACTGTAGTGTTTCATCAACTTGTTCTTGAGTGAGGCCCTCACTCGTTTAGGTTTCAAAACATTTGCATTGCACCGGGGGTCTATCTTATGTTACTTACACCGATTTCTTTTGCAAGATTGATATTGCTTTCACCAGCTTCCAAACGCTGTACACTTTTTTCTTCAATTAAGATATTTTTTTTTTTAGCTGAACTCATTTTCATATACGCAATGGCACGTGTCTACGTCGCTAAAAACGGTTAGTCGTTATAAACGAAATCGTAGTAAACGGATTCAACTGTATTATGAAAATATAGGGGCGTTCAAACATAACTAGCCACGAGCTCTATAAATTGCATTAATTGGCTAAAATCTTTCTTTTACTTCTGTTTGATATTTGGTTAGAAATACCGATTTTGTCTTTCAAATTTAACACTTGATTCGCGTTTATTTATATACAAATATTAATGCATTTATCTTAATCCCTTGTTTCACAGACATATGTACTTTTTTTTACAATTATGTTGCAATGCTATTTTCATTGCAGTATTCACCATCAAAAGTCGTAGTGGTGAACGCCTTGGACTGTTAAGAGTTGATACAGGTTCGAACCTCAGCAAAACAACAAAAATAAAAACTAAATAATTTAAAGGTTTTGAAGAAAACTAAAATATTCAATATGAATTGAACTTGCATTGCATAAGCCAAACAAATATCAAAATTAAGGAAATCCACCACGACGTTTTTAAAGGGACCATGTCAATTGTTGTTGATTTTTCTCACACGTATCCACAGCCATAAGAATTCGGCGAGGAAAAGCAAGATGGTGGTACAACTAGAACAATAAAAGAAATGGGTGTTGCGGGGCTAGAAGAAGCTGAACATCTCTTTATTACTTGGCCCAAACACTGAGCATGTGCGGACGTTAGTTAGCTTTGGAGAATTATTCTCGATTTAACATTTTTGATGCCCCTTACGCTTTGGTAATCGTCGCCATGGGTCCTCCTTCGTCCTGTAACTATCTTAATATTCATTTATAAACTGGCATTGGGACAGCTTGTTATATATTTTTGAATCCACCTGCAACTACAAGTATGAAAGCACGAGCGAACCAGCTTGAATTTCGCAATCGATCAGTTAAGAAATACTAAAATGCTTAAATCTAAATCGGCCTACAAAAAAATGCTTCATCATAGCCGCAGGAACGTGATGCCTTTGCATATACCATTTCCAAATAACCGAACTCATGCCGAACATGTATCTACGAGTAAAACAAAAACCGTATTCACAGAGTTCCAAAGAAGTCCTCGTTTGACCCATTTCTCTCAAACTCAGAAAATATTTTTCAATCCAAAAATTCTTTCCAACCACGTATCGCTTAGAAAGATTCCTTGAAAATGCCTTTTTTTCTTCATTGGATTTTCTCTTCTAACCTGCATTTTTTTGGCAAAAAAAAAATCGACTGAAGGGCACGATGTTGGTATGAGATCCTTTCTCGATATGTTTTTTCTGAAATAAATTCAATTGCAAGAAGCATCTGACGAATACGTGCATCTCGTTAACTCACCGCGCGCACGTACCATTTTGATGAGTTTGAGGTAGCTCCCAACGTTGTCTTCAAGGCGAATCAATTCACCAACTTGAAGGCTGATATCATGACATGTTTGTTTATCCCGCGAAACCTCTGTCAATGTTTTTGTAATTCGTGTGTCCTTGGCACATTTGTGATTACAATTCGGAAAACGCGAAACCACAGTTGGTTTCGAAACTTTCCTGTCTAACTGTACATATGTACATATTCATATAAATTCAAAGGTAAAATAAGGAATACCATCTTCTTCACCTACACGTTCCGATTGACAAAACGAAAAGGAAAGTTCTCGCCTAATTCAAAGTGAATTTTCCCAGCTCCAGGTAGTGGCAGTGGGCCGTAATATGGTTGCTGTTTTTCCCATCTTCCTTTAAACACATGTAGGACATGTTGATATACATTTTTGTGTAGGAGGTAGAACAAGAAAATTGAACAAAAAAAGGGAAATCCTGCGGCAATGCCCTCAATATGGGATGCCGTGTGATTTGAAAAACGGAAGGGATGGTGGTATACAATTTCTTTTGTGAAATACGAATCCGAAAGGAGATTGGGAAATGAAACTTTGTTTTAGCTCTTTAAATGTTTTACAGACGGATTTCGTTTACAAGATTTGCCGTATATACACATGTACTTATACAATATGATTCTGGGGTATGCGTATGGTAATATAGTTTGTAATTGGAAAGTTGTTTAAAACTCCTGATGGAAAAAGTTTATTTTTTTATGTCCGGTTGAGGAAGAAAAAACATTGGCACTTAATTATTTCAAAGTCATATATACACGTACAATAAAATGCAGAATTACATATTTTTAAATATTCTTCTTTTATTGTATTGCAAACTCTATTTGACATTTCTATTTACTTGGAAGGTAGAGTCTTGCAAATTATTATGAAATAATTTGCGCTTAAACAACACATAAGACGCATCCACTTTGCTGGCCATACACATATTCCAGAAAACTGCAAGGCTGTCGTGCTTGCCAAAAAAGGTACTATGTACAGCCAGCATTTTTTCACGGAAGCAAAACTAAGACATGCTAAATGTAAACAAATGCTCAAGCTAGGTGCTATCAATAGAGCCAACTACAGATGGTAGCATGGCAAAAAATGTTATGTGTACCTTGCCTTACCTCGATCAAAAATGCTCTAATGGACTGGTAATGCGTAAACAACTTCAAATAAGTTTCGTCATTGCTGACTTTACGGGAAACTACCTACTGTATTAGTTTACTCGCTAAAAAGCTACTCAATTTTTTAAATGATTTCTTCAGGAGCTGCGGAGACAAAAAGGAGGAGGAAACAATCCTCTATTATCTTTGCACCTGTCCAACGCTGTCCAAAAGAAGATTGCTTCACCTGGAAGCTCCTTTTTTGATCATTTCAGCTAACTGGAGCGTTTCGACATCAATCAAATCCTTTGATTTATTATAAGCCCAGTGTGATTCAATTAGCTGCTTTGAGTGAAAGTATGGTTGAAGATCCAAATGAATCTATTCGACGTCGTTTGCTTAGTGCCTATAGCGTAGGGGCTGCCAGGCTAGCGAGCACAGATTCGAGTCTCAGGAAAACACCTAAACGTTTTTCGCTGCACCACGCAAACAATGACACACCTCAGGGAATATCATTTTTCATTAAAAGGAGGTGCCGTGACATAAGGCCAAATATTTAAATTTTTGGCCTTATGCCACTTGACTTTATGTCCCGGCACCTGAAAAAGATTCTCGGGCTTGTAACACGTACAACATGAATTGTTGTAAGTCGTTTGTAGCAATTTAAGCTCTATCAAGTTTGATTAGGTTAAATAATCGCCTCAATCGGATCTTTATCGATCTTTCTCGCATCGCTCTCCAACTCTAAACATTTTTTCCATTATTAAATTAGTCTATCTGATAAAAGGTTACATTTGACTTTTTTAAACTTAAAAATGTAAAACTTGCTCAACGCATAATTTAAACTCATATACAACAAAAAAAATTTAAATATGTAAGTGACATAACACAATTTTCAGAAGCGTGTGTGAGTACACTTTACAAGACACACATTTTGCACACAATATGTCACAAGAAAGGAGTTCCTCTTGTATAACTTTTTTAACTAAAGCTCCTTTAACTAAACGAAAGTAAAAAAAAACTCTCCATCTCACTTGATCTAAGCAGAATGGCGTTTTATGTAAATCATAAATTGAGCTAAGATTGTAGGTACTTTTCATACATGTGCATATGTACTCGGTAAAGTCAAGGATTTTGAGTATTTGTTTCACTCTCACCCTTGTCGTATCTTTCGTTTGATTTAAAACACAGAAAATTTGCATGCCAACTTAATTGCATGCAAAATTACAATACTCCCAGACGTTAATTCAAAATCTTGTTACATAAATATTCATTAAGACCATTAGTATTCAATAGGGCTTTCCCAATTTGCTACTATGTCTCCTTACCTTTCCACACTTTCGCATATCATCAGGATTAGCAGTAGCATAGAGCTCTATTCTATACCAAAGCTATCAGCTCGAAACAAAATACACATGCATAGAGAAGCATCTGATCCCTTTTATCCTGGCATAGAATGTAGGCATTTCCGCCGTTAGTGTCGGTGGTTATGGAAATTCTGTAAGTTCACTTATTTGATGGCAATCACGAAGAGACATAAAATAACACTCTATTTAGTTTTAGAAAATTTCATTTAGTCATATGTGTTTTCGAGTTAAAATATTCAACATTCTGTTGGAATTAGAAAGCATATTTGTTTTATAAAACTTAATCCATAACCGCTTGTAAATATTCAATTTCATATCAAATTCAAAACAATGGGAGAATGTCACGTAAAACTTATGTAGGCCACTAAGTCCCTTAAATCATTGCCCACGTTCACCATAAAATGCCATTGATTGTACAATTCCTAAAGTTGGCTGAAATATCAAAGGTTCAACTTCCCAACCGTTGTTAATTTCTTATCAGAGTAGGCGTTTATGCTGGAAGCTCGAACACTTTTCATTACATACTTAGCCATAATATTTGTAAAATGATATTACACCCTTTTGAGGACTTTCTCTGTGTACATAGTTTCTGGCTTTCATCTTCAAGGTTAGATACGTAAGCATTTTCATTTTTTTTTTCGGATACCTACTTGAAGTTATAATCCAATCACATGCTCTGGTAGCAATAGTGATAATTTGTAAGATAATTAACTGGGTTATATAGTGCTAAATAAAGCCAAAAGCTTTGCGCCTTTCGTCATAGTTCTAATTAATTAAACTGTAGAGGTATTAAAATAAAGCATAGTTTTAAGTTGTTTTTGAACTGCCCCTTTTGTATAGAGTCATCTACAGATAAGGAAAATCGCAGACAAACTTAAAGGAAAACATTTCTAAAAGTCGGTGCCAATACACATTCTTTGACTTACGTAATTCAAAAACTTAATTTTGTACATTCAAGATAAAAAAATATCGTCCCACCCTTGTCCCAGGACACATCTGATAAGAAGTGGATGTTTTTGTTTTTGAATATTAAAAATCCTTTGATTCCATTTGCTGCAGACAAAGATATACCGACACTGAAATTTAGCTTCTTGTGTGACCGGAGCATAGTTTTTATCTCAACCAAGTTTTATGTAACACAAAGACTTCCTTATTAGACTGTTTAATTCGTTTCCAAGGAGTTCATAATTGTATTGATACTGCTATGAATTCTATAGATACTCATAAGTTATTCTTCGGCACGTGGCATATTTATAACAAGGATTGTTTTGTTTTTTTCTTTGTGTTTTTCACATTTTCCTTTAGTAAAATAAGAAGCCAAGTCAAATAAATATTTATATTTATGTACCCAATCCTTAAAATATACGTGAGTACTACAGCAATAAGACATTTACATTAAGCAAAACAAATTTTAGATACAAAATTGTTTATATTTAGCTTCAATCATATAAATTTCATTTAAATTTTTTTAAAAATGTGGAAAACACGAAATGAAAATTGGTCAAAAAGTGGAACTCACACATAAATATCAACATTAAGTAAAATAACGACGAAACGGTTTAGCTTCGCACCTCTTACACTGATGCAAGTTGATTCGCATTGTGTTTTCTGAGCGTGACTAAAGCTGTGTCAGAAGCAGATAGTGATTCGCAAATGTTGTATTATAAATCTGCCGGTATAACTGGTAACCCTCTAAAGAGAAGGGTATATTATCCATACAATCCAAACAATACCAATAGATATGCGTGCAAAAAAAGCATCCAGCGTAACGATGGGGAATACACATTTTTAACTCCCCTCATTAGGTTACGTATCTAAGTCAGAATGGAAGTTGACTGTGAGTCAGGGTGTGTCTGCAAAGTGCAATGATATGTTTTATTCTTTTATGTTGCGTACAAATTGGTTAAGTTGAAGGTTACCTGAAGGGCGAAAATGTGAATGGTGGGTATGGTTTTAAGGTTATAGTGGTCAGGGATGAGTTTGTTTGCCTTGCAGTGCATATTTTATTTTATTTGTTTTAAAAGCAAGTCTTTCAATCTGCAGTAGATTTAATTATATTTTTTGTATCTGAGTTTTATTGCGCTTATTAATTTTAATTATATTTGAAAGGCAGGCATTTTTAGTAAAGCCAAAATAATTTAAAGTAAAATGAAAAAAGGTCGAAAATGGATGCCAAAGTTTTATGTGCAACCTCATTGTTGTTGTTTTACGTATTTAAATATTATCCGGTATAATCAGGTACTATTCAGTATTTTGCAGGTATTTTAAACTTCAAGTATGGCTATTGACACATACATATGTATGTATATTCTTTCGTTTGTCGCTTCCATTTTAAATAGCTCGTAGTAACGCAATGGGAATTGTTATATGCTTCCTGCTGTGAAACAAAAAAGCTTGTAGGCTGCCCCCAACACTGCGTCAATGCGCTTAATGATATGTTTGCACATATTTCTGATCAACATCGATAATTACTACATATAAATAAATACATACACATGTACACATTGAATGGATGAATGAAATGGATTTTTAAACTTCTTTATACACGGAGCGGTTGAACTTGTAACGCATCGTCACTACTTTGTGCTGTTTTTGTCATGTACTTTTTCATGCACATATGTATAAATACCTACATATATACGTCTTTAGCTGTGTTATGAGTACCCACATTTTCAGTGGTGTTGCAATGCACAATTCAACACTAATGTCTATTATTAGTTATTAACTCTAAGTGAAATTATTTAGTCATCAATGAATAAATTAAATTACGGAAACCTCGTACACTTCTTCAAATATATACTCCATGAAATATAAATAGAAAGAGAAAAAAAGCTTTCTTCAAGGATACAAAAAATCCAATCTTAATATAAAATCATTTCTGTAAGTCATTACTTCAGTTGATTTCAAATTATCATTTCGTTGTAATGGTTACTGAAGAAGGCAAATTCTTATTATTTTGTAATCTTTGTTGCTTTTGTGTTTCATAATAATGCACATTAAAGACTATTTCGAAAAAATTTATATATGACACACATTTGAGATTTAACGACAATTTTATGCCTCGCTTCGTAGAGTTTGGTTGATACAATTCAAATTTGGCGCATGTAAAACATTTCTCTCGATATCCTTCTTTTGAGATATTGTAATATAATCCGCTATTTGTATTCTATTGGGGTGTATGGTTGAAATTTTATCTACAAAGCGAATGCGAATGCTTTTGTTTGTCATGTATTTTATTTAATTTATTCATGTGATTTTATAAGCGGATGAAGGAATTATTTATTATTTACTATATAAATTTGTATTCACTTATTCTATACTATTGGTACGTCTTAAAATCTGTTTGTGTTTTTGAGAAAAGACATTGGGGTTTATACTTGCTTAATTTTGTCAGATATGTAAATTATTTACATTTTTTTATTTATTTGAGCTTGCACTTCGCTTCAAAATTATTTTCAAAAAAGAAAACCGAACGTAGTCACAATTCAAGCGATATAGCTACAAGTATTGATCCGTTGATCCGTTTATTCCAATTTTCTCTCTCTTCTTTTAATGTTTATTAATCAATAACCTCCTCCTCTATTCGTTAGCGTATGACTTGACTTGACTTCTTCAATAATGTCCTAAGTTGTTAGATTCTACCAATAGCGAATGTTATTAATTTGGAATCATACAAGCTGTAGAATTTCAATAAAATATTAAATTCATATGAAGAAGTAAGTTACTCGAATGCATGTTATTTCTGACATTCGAATAAACCTACTACTAAAGGTGACGATAGTTGGCTTAATTTACCGAAAAGACGCAGATGGGTTTTAACTCCATATATTTGGCTGGGAACCATAAAGTTTATTTTCCTCAGGGACTTATTGATGATCAATCAATTTGCAGTCAAATAAAATCCATATGCTAAGCACTCTTTACAACAAGAATTTAAACGAAATATGTACCTAGTTGTGTATAAACTTAAATTGTTCTCTTATGTTTCACAATCAGATTAAATTATCCCCTGACTCTTTATTATCTCTACAGCTTCCATTGGTGGGAAAAATTAATGATTGCGAGTACGAAGTCTTTAGATTTTAAAAGAAGATTTGATTTCACTTTCCGCTAAGGAGTTCAGTTCATTTTATGCATCATTTTTCTCATTTCTTCTTTCAGTATTTGTATCACAATGTGGGTCAAAATTGTTTTTGGGTTTTATTTTTTTTCGTAAATACCTACAACACAAATCTTTTACTTGTAGCAAAGTATTTAAATGTCCCAAAAGACTTTTTTTCCATGGAGATGATTACACAATAAAGTGTGATGGGATTATGTCCGACAGATCCAATTTACAACAGATAATATGTCATTATCCCTAACAATGAGAAAAAAGGTCATATATAATAGGCTAAAAAAGCGTAATGTATTTTCAAGTGCAAGTGTCTAAAGAAGCTTTGATATTAAATTGCTAATATTAACAAATGTTCTCTTAATTAAGTAGTCTTTGAAAATATTTAAGTCTCACAGTACATTTCGTAAAAGTGAAAAAATTCGAATTCTTAACATCGACGAAAATGTGTCAGAGTTATGTAAAGTAATTCAATTAATGAATTAAAAGTCAATATTCTTAGCCCTTACCATCAATCTTTGTATACTGAAAAATCAACGATGAAATTTATTGTAAAATATTAATTCCTATAGTTTTATTAAAAATGCTTACCAACCCCCTGAGTACGGATATCGTATTAATATCATCTCTCTACAAGTCAAACGCATAACCAAAGCAACAAGAACATACCATAATCCCACAAATCAATAGGAATCCTTCTTGTCTTAACCGAGTGATTTATTAGCACACACCAGAAAACATAAACCCCATTTACCTATGGTGCCCTAGAAAACAAACAAACTGAAATAGAAATAACCCATCTAAGACAACGAAAACGCAAAATAATACACACACATGTACTCTGATAGTACACCCTAAGCAAAATACTGAGAAATAAAACGATACATTGTGAATGTGACTTCTTCTGGATCATTCAACCCGTATTCATCGGTGAAGCAACCCAGTAAGTTAATGGTGCTACCATCGGACGCTGAATTTTTCACCTTCCAACCATTGGCATGGTACCCCAACTCCTATGACCGAATCTAGTGATATGCCAACGGCAATAGCATTAGATAAATCCTTTTAAGCTTGTGTCTGCACTTTTGGAACGTGTTTGTGAACCACTATACGCTTGTGTATAGAGCAATGTGGCAATCTGTCGAAATTCATACTTTCATCCCCTATAAAAGAATAAATAAGGAGGGAAGGGAGAAAGATGTTCGGAGTCGAGGATTGTTGTAGCCGATGAGTGCTCTATGTTCCAACTTAAACCTATTGCAGAAGAGTCTGGCTAAGATAGAAGAGCGACACTGTGGGTGTGGATGTTGAAAAGAGAAAACAATGGACAATATATATCAAAAAATATTTTACCATCGAAAGACACATTCTCTAGTAATTTTTTGCTAGAAGAGTGGCTAGACCGATAGACGAATTGAGTAAATAGCAAGAAAAACTGGCGAAAACGAAGAATAGCAATTTATCTTAGAACTATCGGATTATATCTTACCACAGCTAAGTCCATCTGTGGTTCTAAATTAAATTTAACCCCAGTATTGCTATGAATCGAAAAGCTATTGTGAGTATAAGACACAACACTTTTTTTAGGCTTTTACTTTCATCCAGGTACAAGATGCACAAAATAACAAAAATTTAATAAAAAATATTAAAGTGTTCTGAATGGGCGATATGGTTTAATTTAACATAATAATATATAATGAAGTTCATAAAATCCAGACAAACAGACCTACATATTTACAAATTGTCTGCAAATTAATGCTTTTTATATATCTGTAGATGTCTATGGCAAACTGATTTGAAGAACAAATTTCGAGTGATAATTTCAAGATAATCTTCAAAGGCAGGTCAAACAAATATTTTCAATTAGATTTTTGAAAACATCACCATGATAAAAAAAAATTTAAAATTACATATTAGTCCAATAAAGTGCGTAGCTTACAGTAAATACATAACATATTTGCGCATATCTTTAATTCCTTTGCTTATATGCTTTTAAGGAGGGTTTTACAATAATTAATATTCAAATAATACACGCAGATTCTTTTCAAGTGAGTTCGTATAAATGTTTAGGTCTTGGTATATATAGGATTGCATGCAGTTTGTAAACAGCATATTAAGTAATTAAGTCTAATCATATTCAAATAGCAGTGTTTATCACGAACGTTAAAACTTTGTTGCACGCTTTACCGTTTAGTGTCGTCATATAAGGGATTTATCTTTTTGTTGCCAAAAAGAAAGGTCAACGTTTAATAATTTTTAACTTAATGCTATTAAAATTTTAGTCTTTATTTAAAACGAGCTCCGTTGTTATGTTTATTTTGCTCATGAAATCCTCATTTCCTTAACTACTAAAATTTAAATAAATTCCTAGAGCCGTAAGCCTCTGCAGCTAGTGCTCCTTACTATTAATGTATGTTTTTAATCATATGTTAATAAATCACAATAATAATAATAAATAAATTCTTTACTCAACAATGTATTTGATTTTGATGTATTAACTAAAAATAAAATATGTTACATTATAGTACATTCCATGATCTCTTAAGACCCTTGAATAATTGATGCATACATGTAAATAAAATAATATAGAATTGTTGAACTAACATAGTATATTACTTTAATTGTTGCATGAATAAGCTTGACTGTAAACTCTTTAAGGAACTACACTCAATGTGTTGGGTGAAAGCTTCGAAAACATTCTCAACTGAATATATCCCTGACCGACAAAAAAAAAAAAGTACTCAAGCCTCAAGGAGTACATAAATAACTAAACCTACCTCAATAAAACATATGTATGTACCTATATGTATATAATAAATTCTTTTTACAATAAGTTATATTTTCGAAATTGGAATAGAATCCGAATTCTGTATTCCGCCATTTTTTTTTCGAATAATTCTACAAATATTTTGTATCTTTATATTTTTCAATGGAAAGCTCTGGTACTCCCGAGAATTGTCTCTATTTTCATGTTCATGCGCATTAGTACATTCGAAAAGGATTTCCACTAAAGTAAAGAAGTGGTCACATCACATCAATTAAAAAAAAAATACATATGTACAATCAACATTTTTCGTCTTTCATATAAAATGTTTGTACCAATGTAACAAGAATAATCTAATTTTGGTTGCCTATATTTAAATGAAAACTAAACAATCGCTTAACAAACAAGTTTTTTTTTGCAAATTCATCACATAGAAATGTCTTATTTAAAACAGTCATAGTTAAGGTATCTTTACATGTTTAAACCCAAATTCGAAGAGAGGTGAATTTCTCTTTTAACTCTAAATAATAAACCATGGTAAGTTTGAATATGCCACCGGAAACTTTTATTACTACAAAATAACGCATGCTCTTGGACAATTAAGCTCAACAATTTTACTCTAGCACATTACATACATATATGAATTTCACTGTGTGAACAAATTTCATCTTGTGTGTGTTTTTATTTGATGCCACTTTCCCATTCTTGGAAAGCAGTCTCAAGCATATCTCCATCTCATTTTAAACACAGACAAACATTTCATTTTCATAGATACACTTACCTTCCAAAGCATAGGAGCGTAAAAAGTGCTTTTTGTTCTCGCACAAAAGTCTTTCATTTCAGAAACATGTAAAATAGTGCCGTGAACGGATGCATACTTTATTTCGACACTTTCTCGTACGGATAAAATGGGAGGCACAAAGTGGATATTTATACACACACATTTTAAAGCATAGAAATCACATGTAAAACAAATCCAGCTAATATTTTTTTGGTGTTATTTTGTAAAAAATAAAAATAAAACGAACGGCGAAATGCACAAAAAGGGGAACGCTTAAACAAAAGACAGCAAACAAATTTACAGAAGTACATAAAAAGGGGAAACTAGGTCAATTTAAGGATATTTGTTGTATTTTAAGAAAAAAAAAAAAAAAACGTAAGTCTTTCCTGATGCCGATAAAAACCAAGTGAATTTGTGTAAATTTCTTCCAAACGAAACAAAATTCAAGCGTTGTTCCAAATGAACAACAAAGAAAAGTATTAACGACATCAACGTCCATGGAATGCAATTGATTTTTGGCGACCTATTCCTTTAGGCATTCAAATTAAAATCGAATTTATGCTCTCGAAATAATAAAAATGTCACGTATACGCCCCGGCATTCGCAAAAAATATGATTTAAACAACAATTAAAAATAACTCTCAAGTGTATCACTGTGGTTTTCCGAATTTTATAAAAATAAATACAGGAAAAAAAGAACAAAACCATAATCAACGATAAAAAAAGGCGCGCGTTTGCTTTAACAATATTTCTGTTACAAGAAAATACATTTTTTTGTTTGTGTTTTGTAGTTTGAATTGATTTTGTTTGTGCCTGCGTCGGGTTTCCAATTTTCACCGCATTCCTTTTTAATACACAATTCTTGCTATTGCGTGTGAGTTGAGTTAATTCACATCCGATTGAGTCAAGTTGATATATGACTGTGTGTGTTTGTGTGTGTATCTGCTTGTGTTTCTGAAATTCAATCGCGTATCCTTCCTGTTTTTGTAAAAATAATTGCTTCGCGTTTTTCACGTTTTTTCCCCATCCAAGGAAACAAATAATAATTTAATTTCCTTGAAAAACTTGCATGGCAAAAGCGGCATTAGTTCTATTTTTCTGGGTCATCTATGTAAGGACTTTCCACTTGTTACCCTTGAAATGAAAAAGAAATTGTATGTATGTATATTTCAACGTAATCGAGTAATGTGATGCAATCGAATTTTTAGTTTAAAGTGTTCCCAATTTAAGAAGAAAGCTAAATTTAAACAAACAAAAAAGTTGATCGTGTGTTGTTCCGTCTCAAGTTCGATCTTTTTAACCATATTTCATACAACTAGGGTAATATAAAATTGACACTTAAAATGCCCTCAAGGCTATTTGTGTGTACTCGTATTTGAATGAAAGTTGTTGCTGTTTTCGAGTTTCGTTCTTTTCGTTCACGGTCGACAGTTGGAGTGAAATAACGTTGGCCTCTGATTAAAGGAAACTTGCGTTTACGCTCTAGTATGCGTGCCCAAAGGGATATACTTTTAATTTGTTCCTTTTCCGGACTAAGATTCAAGTTACACTACAGAAAATGGACATTGTGTGATTATATCAAGAGGTAAGTGTGTCTTATGTCTTGCGAATATTACACGCACATGTATTTAGGTATGAACCTTGAAATTATACTCCATAATTTATGTATGTACAGTACATGTGTATATATAAATATAATTTATATTATATATAAATTAAAATATAAATATTTTAAACGCTGTTTTTAAACTAGTGATCTCTGTTAGACTTGTTTAAAAATAGCGCTTTCTTATTAGATATTAGTTTGTAAGCCGAGTTGTAATGTTTAACGTATCTGAAGTTTTTTAATTACCAAGAAACCTTAAAGGATCACATCTTGCCTTGGTATTTTCATGCAACAATTTCGCGAGGAAGAAGAAGTGTCGTTACATTAACCCTTACATAAGCGCAAAAGGCATAACTCACCGCTGCAATAAGCACTGCTTAGTACAATACAAACTTCGTAAATTTTATGTATACATCGCAATTTAAGGTGTTTTTTTATTTCATTTTTCTCTATTCAATTGTCAAATAGGGTTCGGTTAGGTAGGAGGGTTGACGGGGAAGGAAGTCCTTTCCCCTTCACACTTAGGTCAATGTAGACCCATTGTGAGGCCCTAGGGGTTGCAGCCCCCTTACTAGGAACCATAAGCCTAAGCTCTATCAAGCCAGCCCCGCAGCGCTGATAAATCTGTGTATATCAAGCACCGATTTGCTGGACAGTTCTTCTAGAGTCTGGAAGAGGTGCCTTCCTAGGATTTTAAGTCTAGTATGGCAGAGTGCCGGGCAATGGCAGAGAAAGTGTGGATTATCCGCATCTACTTCCTCGTCACCGCATGCACTGCATAGGTCGTCTGTGTTCAATCCCAGCCTTCTTGCATGGTAGTTTAGCATGTTGTGCCCGGTGATGATACCTATTAGGGAAGATAGGGATTTTTTATTCATTTGTAAGATTTTATCGTTTTTCTGTTTATTGTAGAATGGCCATAGTTTCCTGGTTATGAGACAGGAGCTGAGCGCATTCCATCTATCGTTGGCAGTTCTATTAATTTTGCTCCCAATTTCTTGTTTTAGGATACAAGGTGGGATTTTGGCGGTGGTATCTGCCTGATCGGGGTATAATGAGGATCCTTTCCTTTAATTGTCAAATAACAAATCTTTAAAATTCCGTGAAAAGGGTAGCCATACACAATCGAAAATAAATCTCTTCTCTCTTTTACACGTTCAGCGCCATCATATTTTTTCTCTGTTGCCCTTTGGGACAACACGCGATCGAAAAATTAAAATAAAAATAAACAAATAAAACTAATTTTTATGTTTTTCACTCAAAACAACCTAATTTGCTAATTCTCTAGTGTACTGAGGGACCAGAGAAGCGATCCGCATATACAAAACTCATACATTTCGCGTCCACTAGTGAACACATGGCACCGAAGTCATGCAGCCATGTGTACCACCGGTGGACATGGCGGACCACTGTGGTGGTACGAAAATGTACCTTGTAAATGAGTGTTTAGGATAGGAGTTGACCACTGGTTGCATCACAGTTACAGTTCAGTATGAATCAAGGTCTCTACCTTATTCTCGATGACATAGTTTGGAACACTAAGCTGACTGATCGAGCATTTACTACAGTATTTTTCCCTGATGAAAAATCTAGGTGTATTTCTAGAGGTGATGGCCTGCAGGCTATACAGCTATGAAATACTACTGTAGTGTCAAAATCACCGAGCCGTTTTCAATGTCTGTAGCAATTACCAAAAAATCTATACGTTCCCGATTTTCATCCTCCTTTGCCTATTTTACTTTACTTTTGGGATGGCTTCAAAACTTGAGATACACATATAAACAACAAGGTTAAAATTTGAACATTCTGTACACAGATTTATCCACACTGTCCTTTTTCGTTTGCTATTGAGTTGGATCACGTCGTACAAAAAAAATTTGTATATTACTTCCGATGATTGTTAGACCGCACTTTGTTTATTAAAGGTCAGAATATTCCATGTTCGGATTTGCAGAAGCATTTGTATTTGTATTTTTTTTTCCATTTCCTTAACTACATTTTTATATTTAACAACACTTTTAAGACAACCATCATCACAAAAATTCTTTAAATTATGGCATAGCATACTGTTTTCACTCACCTTTAAGAAATAAATAAATTCCCAAATCCAACGTTCTTTAGTTCATTAAAACAAAACTTGGAAATAACAGCTGAGCACTTTTTTGTACCCTGTCAATAATCCTTTTTGCAAAGGAGCTCTCTTAGACTTTCATGTGAGTTAATTTATGTTTATAACGCAGTAGCTGGCAATAAACTGAAATGAGCCTTTTTTCGTTATTGTTTATGTTTTCAGCACTTCATATATTTATCTATGTATATGTATAGTCCCTACGATTAAGAAACAAGTTATTACATAATTTAAGAAAGGAAAGGAAAAATTCGTTTTCTGGATCAATTAAGACGTTATATTTAGTTGAGAGGTCTTGGAACTCTCTTAGATCAATTCACATTTATTCATTATATATTGTCGTTTTCTTTACTAATTAATCATTCCCGTCCGAATGGTCATGCGGAAAGGGTGTCACTTTCAAGCTCTCACCCAGTGCGTTAAGGTGGAATAAGATATCAAATCGATATAGTTATGAATTACTTAATAAACATTCGTGGAAAAACGTTAAGACTTAGGCAGATTAGCTGGCTAAAAGGCAAATTGTCAACAATTTGTGTGACTTTAACTCATAATAGAGTCCTTGTTATAAATGTTTATATTGAAATTGATTTGTTACAACCCAATTTATTGGAAAAAATCTTTATCCATCATTGAATGATGAAGCTGGATAACAAAATTAATTTCTAGGTGGCAAATCGTGTCTATAAGTATGCGTCGTCGTTCTGCGTTCTTAGCTTTTTTGAAACTGCGTATGCTATTGTTGACCTTTGCATAGAAAATCTTGTTATGTTCGGTTAAACTTGCGAGTTGTTTATTATTTATTTAACAAGTTTTTTAGTAAATATATTTTCGCAAGTCAATGAAAAATAGAAAAAGATAATATTATTCTATTAAAATTGAAGTTTTTAATTGGCGCACCTACATGTTTTAGAAAACTCATATAGAATACGTACGATCAATTACAGATTGAAACTAATCGGTTTTTCCCATTGGTGCAATAAGAAAATTCTAGGTTATTGCCCAACAAAAAAAAGTACAAATGCTATTTATTTTTTTGTTAACCAAATTGAGTGAATTTCAAAAAAAGAGATTTCAAACAATTCACGTTATATGAAGTCACGAAACGAAATAACTACCAATCGCTCTCAATTTCCCACTACGGTTGTTAAAAATATTCTAAACTTATTGTCAAATTTAATTTGTTCGAAGTTTTTACGGTTTCAACTTTCAGTATACGAGATTAAACAAAATTCATGAATATCGTTTGACGCATGTTAGCATAAAAGAAATGAAATGACCCCCTCCACCATTTCATTCTACAGAGGTGAGTAACAAGTGTTGATTTTGTTTGTTCTATACATACTACTCAAACCGAAGTTATAGAGGATAAACTTTTTATTATTCTTCCACATTCTGCTCAGCTCAGTCCCTCATGTCATACCTACATATATCTCGCGCATAAAATCTTCAGGTATAGATGTTCCCATTACTTATCTGTACTATAGATCTCACTCCCTCAGTGTAATCTTTCTCGGATGCCGAGAGCTTCCATATCTGTGCACTTACATATATATTTATGGACTCTATTTATGAAAGACTCAAAGTTGGAGTACCAAACCAATTCCTGCATAACAAATTCTTAATGCATGTGCCAGAGTTAGTGCAGCGGTTCTCCAGCAGATGCGCCAGTTGCTGCGTATGCAGGTTAAAATCGTACATATTAAATGAGAAAGCGGTTTCAGCCCTCCTTGCAATTTAACAAGAATGGTTTTGTGCAAGAAATATAGAATAAATGGCGATAACTCTGACCCATTTGCATTTCGATAACTTGGGGAAAGTTGCTTCCGGTGCTGCTTTTGCAATTGCGGTTGCCACAAAATGGCTCCGGGGATAGTATTCTGTAGAGAGACACAACTTTATGGGCATTGAGAGACCGACGAAAAAGGAAGAAATATCTTTCGCCGCTATGCAAGAAATTTTAACTGGCACTTAGAAAAAGAACATTTTTATTAGGTTAATTTTGAAAGAGTCAGAAGATGAAGTTCTACTTTGCTGGTTAAATATTTGAAGAAGTATTTTGTGTCAACTTCAACTGAAAGCACACTTTATATGACGCAAGAGTATTGTTTATTATCAGATATTTTTAATGATCTAGATTGGTGTCCCCTCTTAAGTAATGTATGGAATTTTCTTTCTTTTTCCCATCTCGGAAAAGGCAATTAAATTTTCGAACTTTTTGGATAATTTTGTATATTTGTTTCCAGTTGACTCCAGAGTTAAAATATTTCTTTGAAAGAAATGAGATAAGATATCTTCAATTTCTAGAGGATGGAAAAGAAAGTTCTTCTAAATAATTCTCTACATTCATAATTTTAAATTTGTCCTTTCTGATACACTGTAATGGCAGTTTTGTAAAAAAAAAAAGAGCTCTTTTCTTCAAGATTCTTTTCTCACAAAGTAATCTTAAATGATAATTAAATGGAGTTTTTAAGATATGCCACGAAATTTCGCACACTGATTGTTTAGAATTATTAGAAACATACATATGTGTGTTCAACAAATAAAAATGTGCACGGCTATACAATATGTACATATGTGGTGTTCAGAAAAGACTTTGCGACAGCTTAAGACGATTTTATGAATCCAATTTTCCAAACAAGTCATAAACCTTACAAATATTTATAAAGTTATTTTGAAAACATTGTACTTAATTTTGCTTTCCAATTTAAAATAAATTAGTTAAAAAACAAATGTTCTCAAAACGCCTGAACAATATTGAAGGCACAATAATATTTTTTATAAATGTTTGATACGACATCAGAGTCATATCAAAAGTACTTTTGAAGTAATGTTGAAGTGTTCACAGCTTTTTATACAAAAATAAACCTGAAAATGTGCCAAATTAATATTGAAGCCTCAGGTCTTAGAATTTTTAATTTATATCTAAGCAATTGAAAAAAAAAAACAAAAAACTTTGTTGGCAAAAGTAGCAGAAATGCTCTCTAATTGAAATGTTTCTATTTAGGTATGCAACATTACCACCCTCTTTGAGTAGTAAAATCATAGTTCTGTGTATACTTTGCTGCCAAAGTTTTCAAAAATAAAATAATAATTAAACCCTCAAAGGAGGTATTTCGGACGATGGGATAGAGAAACCGTATTTATACATATGTATAGAAGCACCATACAATTTTTTAATGATTTTATCTGGTGCCAATTAAACACCGAATTTTATTCACATTGACTTTTGATAATTTGAGTTTAGCTTATGACCCGCAAAAATATCAACCATCTCCCTTGAGGACACTTTTTGTGAAGAGTGCCATATCCGGAGTTCATATTAAATAATTAATTTAGCAGACTGCAATTTTAGGAGTCTAAAAGGTTGTTGCTTTGATGTTAATGGGAGAGTTGGTCTAAATGGAACGTGCTTTTGAATGTTTGTGCACCAATCACCTTTTTTATTTCACAAAGACCTCATCGTTAACTGGAGCGAAAAAATGCTTCAGCATGTTAAAGGATTTAAAAATTGCCATATTCTGTGAGTTCATTTAAAATCGCATTTATATAGAAGTTTGATGCTCATTGTGTATATTTATTAACTAGAACGACTGTTTTTTTTTAAAAAGACATGAAATGGAAATTTACTTTAATGAGAATTTATAATTTGGAGGAAAAGAAAAGATATAGCAATAAAAATGCAACAAGCGTACAAATACAGTTTTTGCTATAAGGACTTACCTCCAAGCCTGACATCAATTTTCGCAATGTTTCGTAGCAGACTACAATTTTTTATTTTTTTTGGTATTCCTGAAATTATGTTTGTTTTTGTAGAATGAAATCTGTGTAGAACTCCGCACAGCCTTTAACCTTGTCATTTTGAGTATAGTTATAACCAATATATATATATATATATTTATATATTTATATATATATTTTTTTTTTGTAAATCGTTCAGCCCGAAAATTAAGCGAAGAATCAGTCGCGTCCTAAGAACTGCTGTTTATTCAAATTTAAAAGACATACAAATAGTTATTTCCTCTGAAGAAAAATTAAAACACTATACATTTCCTAGTCTTATTTTATGATTTCATAGACCATAAAAGATTACAAAATCTTTTGGGTACTGACTTAAACTATCTAAAGAAATAGTAAATAATTTAAATTTTCTAGGAGCTACTCTCGAAGAAATCTTAACACTTTTTCATAAAAAAAAACCTTATTATCAAAGGACCAAGTGTTCAACTACCAGACGTTGTCACGTCAAAGCAGTAAAGCAATCAACAACTCAGCACTTCAACCTGTTTTTGTTTTATTACAATGCAACCGTTACATTTGTGAGGCATAATAAAGATGTTCAACTCAATTTCGTCTCTTAAGTAAATTGATGAAATTGCTTACGTCCATGATAGCAATGACAAAACTTTATGTTCATTACCTTTAACTTAATATTCTTTAGTTTATCATTTGACCAGCGAGCAAAATGTGTTCCTTGGTATAAACTAAAATTAGTTAGAAACTTACATTTAGTACACCATTTACAGAACTCATTTGTGTATGTCTCCATTTGAAATAGGGATACCAAAACTGTTTGTGCACATTTATATTTTGAATACATTTCTAAATCGCCTGAGGTGGTCTTTCGGATTCGGACCACTTAATTTGAAAGTGTTCGCCTGTATCTCATTCTTTCTGACATATTTCGAAAAGAGTTTATTTTTTGGTATCACTCGAAAACCTTCTGTACATACTGAGAATACAAGATCTTCTGTAAATGTACATATATGAATGTAAATTGTACACAAATCAATGTTTTCTATCTACATTTAAGCACTCAGAGAAAGGTGTTATGTTACTTAAAACAAAAGTCTGAATTAAAACATATGAATCGACATAATTCATTAACTTCGGGTCCTTAAATCTAAATAATTGACCGCGACAAAACAACAAAAAGAAATGGACAACAGCAATTTACTAAGATTCGCTCACGCTATGAAAACTCGATTAATTAATAATCCACAAGTGTACAGCTGACTTATTTAGTTGTTTCGAAAATCACCCTATTCACACGTTCGTCCCAGAAACTAAGTTTGTCAATTAGTCGACGAAAAAGTGCTAATGTAGTGATACTGAACGCTATTAAGGTTTGTATTTAGTGGATTTTACTTAATTAATTCACAAGATAGACACGGTTGAGATATAAGATATTTAATGATATTGTAATATCCAATAATCACGAAAGTAAATCATAACTTCTGAATAAGGAAATTTGCACATAGCGCATCTTACATATTATGTAAATCCACAAAACCCAAACCTGAATTCGAAGTGATTAACGGGTCATTATATGAAAACTTAAGATTGAAGAACAGAGTTAAAGAAGTCTTTCTTACTTGATTACTATGGCGCTCCAGCCTAGAGTGGATTTGCGTCTCAAACCAATGAGAGAGTCCAGCCAGCTCAATCTTCTGCTAGCTACCTCCAAATTCGCATGCCAAGTTGATCGAGGTGCTTTTTCATTTGCCACTTGAGTCGCGGTCTTCCAAGCTCTGTGAATAGCATCATAAGGGTGTTGTTTACCTCTTGAGGGCTAGTGAATTATAAAAAAATACCGCTCTCTCGGTTGGCTGGTGTGAATCCATTTTACAAGTCTGAGTCATCTTATAGTCATTGTATCATTGTATCTCCTCCTCCACTCACCGTCTATGCAGATGGAACCGAAGATCACAAATAGTTATTCTGTGTTTGATTTTAGCGCTTGTGTCGTAGGGAAGCGGTTAATAGCAGAGTCCTCGATGTTCAAAAAGTCGTCGCCTTTAAAGACATAAAGAACATACGCATGTCGTTAGTCATAAGAACATTTTACGATACCTATAGCTTTTAAAACGTGACATTTATAATTGGTTTTATACATTCACCTACATAATTTTTAATTTTGCTTCATAGGAAGCAATACTGTAGATAGAATTTGAATAAATATTTTAACAATGTATTTGATTCGTTGATGCAAAGAATGCACTTAATCGATTTTAAATGAACATGTAGTACATGAACGTGAACTTTTTTCTATTTACTAGCTGCAAGAAACTGACCTTGAATAGTTTGAGTTGAATCGTAGCTGATATTTCATAGATTTTTTTACTTTTACACGTATCGCACAAACCATTAATGATCTTATATAATAATAATAATAATATAAGCTTTTTTCACCCATTTTAAATATAATTCGTGTATAAATATTCTGTATCATTAATTCAGTTTTAAAATTCAGTTTTAAAATTTATATGCAACAACATGTGGTTTTGATTTAAAGTTTTCATATTTTTGTTTATATATATATTCTATTTTTACTACATTTCTGTTTTGATATTTATTTATTTAGTTTAGCAATTTTCCTTCAATTTCTATAGGCATAAGCCTCCCCCAGTAGTTTCCAGTTGTTTCTGTCGTATGTCTCTCTTTCCCATCTGTTACTAAAGTTCTGAAGACTATCTCTCCATCTTTTAGCTGGCCGACCCACCTTCCTTGTACCATCTCTCGGAGTCCACTCCGTCAGGATCTTCGTCCATCTATTGTCTTCCGCTCGAATGACGTGCCCTGCCCACTGCCATTTTAACGACTCGGCTTTTTCTACTACATCTAGAAAGTTGGTGTTTTGCCTTATCCTTTCGTTTGGTATCCTGCAGCTTCTGTTGATACGCAGAAGAGATCTCTCCATAGCTCTCTGATTTATCTGCAGTTTTTGCTCTAACTTTGAAGTCAAGCACCAAGTTTGGGCCCCATATGTCATCACTGGCAGAATTGCCATGTCGAATAAAAGTTTCCTCGCCTGTGAGCTTATATTAGAACTTAAGATACTTCTTATATTCCAGAACTGTTTCCAACTGTTTGTTATCCTTCTGTCAATTTCTTTTTCATGTCTTTGTTTGAATGGAAAAAGTTGACCCAAATAAACGTTGTCTTCGCAGTATTCCAGACATTTACCGTCTAATGTTACATTCAGTTGCCTGGAGTTGGTCATTAGCTTAGTCTTTGTTGTGTTCGTTTCTAGTCCTACTTTTTTACAACCTTGGGCTAGCTTGTTAAGCATTTTTTCAACTTCATCTGCAGATTTGCCGAACAAAGTTATGTCATCCGCAAATCGTAGGTTTGTCAAGTTTTCCCCGTTGACGTTTATCCCAAAATCTTCGAAATCAACTTTTCTAAAGACATGCTCCAATACCGCAGAGAACAGTTTTGGCGAGATAGGGTCGCCTTGCCTTACTCCTCTTTCTTCTTTAAAATTTCTACTTTTGTATTCTGTAGATACTTTAGCTGTGCAGTTCTCATATATTTTTATCAGTATTGAGATGTACTTTTTCTGTAGTCCCTGGTTGTACAGCGCTTCCCAGATCTGCGTGTGTTCTATTGAATCGAAGGCCTTGTAGAAGTCTATGTAAGCTACGTATAGATCTTTTTGGTACTCTCCCACTTTCTCAAAAAGTTGATTTATTGACTGCAGATGGTCCATGGTGCTAAAACCTGAACGGAATCCTGCCTGCTCTTTTGGTTGATTTTGGTTAAGAGTCCCTTTCATTCTTGTAAGTAGGCATTTTGCAAATACTGAGTATATTTTAGATATTATACTTATAGGTCTGTAGTTGTTTAGGTCTGCTTTATCCCCTTTTTTATGGATCAGTATTATTTGCGATTCCGTCCATTATTTTGATATTTGTTCTTCATTCATCACCTCATTGAATAGGAAAGTTAGTGTTTCAGCCAGTTCTTCTTTTCCTATCTTTAGCATTTGCCTTTTTTCAATTCGTCGATCGCTCGTTCTATCTCGCTTTTTAAGAATGGTGAAAAAGAATCGTTTGGACTTCCTAGTTCTGGGATTTCCCATCTTCTTTGCTCCGGTTTTAAGTTGGACTTGTACAATTTTTCGAAGAATGTAACGGCCATTTTGTTGATTTCATTTCTATCGTTGATTTTCTTATTGCCCTGTTTTAGATTGGTTATCCAATCCTTTCCTATTCTTTTGCCTTTTTGATTGATTTTTCTTCTTCTATTACTTGTTTGACCATTTGTTCGTCAAATTCTTTTATATCTTTCTTGAGAGATTTCTTTATTTCTTTTCTCAGGAGTTTTAGTTCTGTCTTCTGGTTATTGTTCAAATTCATTCTTTGTCTTAAAATCTCTCTTTGCTTTATCAGGTTTTAAGTGTTACAAGAGATTTTATCTTTTTTTGTGTTAATGTTTTTCATTATCGTGTTTTTAGCTGACTCTAAAATAGCCTTTTCTATTGCATCATATTTTCCTTGGATGTCTGTTAGAATTCTAATATTTTCTTTATTGCATTTTTCCCGCAACTTTCCTTTAAATGCATTTACATCTTCTACTGCGATAATTTTTGGGATGCCCTGCACCTGAACATGGTTATGATATCCTTTTGTTGTATGATTTAGTAGTAATTTTGCTCTACCTATTCTATGATCGCTATCAAAATTGAATCTGTTTAGTACTGATAAATATTGGATTGTTTTAGTTTTGTTCGTTATTATGAAATCAATCTCATTTTTTGTTATACCATCTGGTGACTCCCAAGTCCATTTGTTCTTTGCTTTTTTCTTGAATAATGAGTTGACAATAGTCATACCCGTTTGCCAGAGCCATGTTATTAGTTTCTCACCTCTTGTGTTTCTATTTCCATATCCATAGTTTCCTAATATCAAGTCTTCTCCATTTTGTTTGTATCCGACTTTTGCATTAAAATCTCCTATTACATAGATAGCTCCTGTTTTTATTTTTGTTATTGTTTCATTCAGTTTATCGTAGAAGTCATCTATTAGATCTTCACTTGCATTTTCAGTAGGTGCGTATACTTGTATTATTGCGAATTTAGTTTTTTCCATTTCAAACTCGCATGCTTTTAACCTTTCATTTACTAAGTGTATCTGCTTAATATATTTCTTTAGTTTGTTTTTTCTAGATCCGTATATCCTTGTCTCTGCCAGTCCTATAATATCCCATTTGATTTCTTTTAGTGCATTATCCAACTCAGTTCTTTTAGCTTCACTTGCTAGGGTTCTTATAGAATTTACAATTATTTTATGTAATAGATTGATTCTCGTTCACTATTTTAGTCAAATAGCGAAAGTGCTTTCAGATGACCCATAATCATAGCCATTCTTAAGTCGAAGTTTTAGCTACATGTGTGGAAAGTAGCGAAGTTGTACATACATAGGAACATAACAATTTCATTGAAGAAAAATGTAATGCCTTTCAAAGAGAAATTCATTTGGAAATACAGATACGTATTTGAATTTTTTGATTATTGTTGGTTTCATTTGCCCCTTTTCTAAAAAATAAAGAACACAAACTCTTCATTGTAATACACAAGGCGGAAGTTAAACCGAACGGGGATAATGCACAAAAAGCAAACTTAAGTGTTTCGATATTCTCAATGTATACAATCATCAACAAGTTGCGGATAAGGCAATAACCATAAATACGAAATGGGTCGTGTGGAGTGGATAGAAAATGAAAAAGGAAGTCTTGACTACCCCGTATGCTTAAGAATAGTAGTTTTGTTTTCTTTAACTGAACTCGCTTTCGAATATCCTTTTGTAATTTAGTACGGATTTGATATAGTTTTCCATGTACATACATATGCAAAGGAAAACGTAGAATAGCGTAAGAAAGTTAGCACTAACAATGCCTAACTTTCGATTGACCTTGACGAATACAAGTAATTGTGGTTATATACTTACATTTAGAGTGTCTGAATATTTGAATGTCCATTCCTGTGCGCCAGCATTGTTGACACTTCAAACAAGTTCACATATCTGAATTGTCTTTTGTATTCGCTATGCACTTTTGACTTAAATCGATTCACTCTAATGTAGTTAGTCATCATTGAAAGCGCTGTGATGAAAAAGTCAAATGCTTCTCTTTCACTGTACTAACGAGGAACTGTAAATTTCTTTCGAATTTCGAATTTCTTTTATTAAGCGTTTTTCTTTTTTAGTTCAGAGCAGAGCCTGAGTTGTCAAAAAAAAAATTCGTGTTTCTTTTTTAGCTCAGACACATCAGAGCTCCGAATTCGTTTTTCTTTTTTCGTTCAGAGCGTGCTCAGAGCGCACTCTACGAGCTCAGAATAATTTGACTGAGCATTCAGAGTAAAAGCTGAGCACAGCCATTTTTCGCATCTGACAGGAGGGAAAACAAAGGAAAAGAAATCAAATGACGGCTAAGTGCTCAAGTGTGTTTCATAAACAAATCAGAACGCTCTGAACATGATCAGTTCAGAGCACGCTCGATGTGATCGAGCTCTGTTCAGAGCTTTGCTCTAAACTAAAAAAGAAAAACGCCTATTAGCTTTCGATTTCAGAACTCAGTTTAATATCTTTTTGCTTTTGTGAAGTGGGAATTTAACGCTTTTGTTACGCTCAAAATTCTATGAACTCGTAAAGTAAATTGAATTTATAAAAAGTATTTAAGGCTTCCAAGCTTGTCTATTGTGGACAAGTGGCTGCGTAGTTCCTACGAAAGCTCAATCTTGATACTTAAAACGAAAGTTCTGCATTATGGCATACGGCTGCCTTTATTTGAATAACCTCTTATCTGTGGTGATGTAAGGCTTCCATAAAAAATAGACAATTGGGAGCTGCAGCCCATAAAAGATGAAGGTCTGGTTTCTTGTAGCCAATTATTAATGTGCCTTGAAATTTATTATAATTCGAATCCAACTTAAAAGTAACAGGCAAGCATTACATTTTCTAAGGTGATTTTGCCTGATAACTGTTTAGTAGCGCGAATATTGAGGTAACATCTTTTAATTCTTACTGGTTAAGCTATAGAGTTTATTGCGTCCATATTGCGGAGAGTCAGAATTTTCAGATTACTCAAAAACCCTTGTTTAGGTAATTTAATTCTCAGCCACTTTCTGCAATATAATTAATAAACGTTTGTAAGTAAGTTCAAATTTTGAACGATCAAACAGCTTTTCAACCCATCCGAACTTTATCCATACGTGGAGGACTTAAAATAATATTTATCGGCTTATAAACCTACTTTTAAACTAAACTAAACGTGTTGTTGAAATACGTGCTTCTTTCAAGAAGTATATACTATATATCATATGCCCTACAGCAATTTTTACAGATTACGACTAAAACACGTGAGTCAACATTAAGATTCCTCCCCCAAAAATCAAACTTCTTCTATCTTAAGCCATAAAATATCTTTCCATGCTTTTTTATAGCTAGAGAAAAAAATATGATATAAGCCATGCTAATTGTCAGATAACAAAGAAATCGACATAAGTACGTGCCGAGAATCTATCAAATCAAAGCGAAACTGAATATTTTTACTTATCCTCGACCTACGTCGTTTGCCCTCATATTGCCCTCGTTCGACTCTTTTCAAGCGGGGTTTTGTACAACGTGGAGGAAAAAAAAGAGGAAATTCGAAATCATTTGAAAACAAAAACAAGAGAAATTCTATTCCAGTGACCTATTGTTTTTTTTTCTTTTTTCCACTAACTAAAAAACAAAAATCGAGAAGACGCATACACCATTCCGTTAGTGTCAACCTAAAGTTAAATTGATAAAGTTATATCATAAGCACTGTTGGCCAAGAGTGTGTATGCGTGCTTACGATTATTTCAGATTTTAAGAATCGCCAAAGGATGTTGGATAAAAAGAAAACTTTAGATTTATTTATTTTTCAAAAAGTTGAAAATTTATCTTTGAGTCCTCTTCTTTTAACTAAAGGAGTTATTGTTAGTTCGGTGCTGTCCAGAAACAGCAGACATAATTCTCATTAGTTATTGGCAATAATTTTTCACCACGAAACGAAAAAGAAACTTTTATTTGTTTCTATGTGGAAACTGTACGAACAGAAGAGAAGGGACGAATACCAGCTTTTCAGAAGAAAAAAGAAGAAGCATGAGAAACGTGTGATCGAAGAAATAAAGAGGTGCTACCTCAGAAATGACGTTCGGAAGTTTTATCGAAAGGGAAAAAGAACAAACCAGAACCAAAGCCTGCAAAAATCGAATAGGCGATCATAGTGGTAAAATCCCCAGTAAGTGCTGAGAATATGGAACGACCAGTTTGCATAACGGTAACAACGAACCGAATTTCGCTGACACACAGAATAAACTAATAAATATGGATACTGGGGGCTAAGAAATCCATCCACCCGACCTGGACGAAGTAGAGATGACTTCATATAGGCATTGCAACGAGCTGTCTTTAAAGACACACGCCAATGTGCTGAGAGCAAGAACTAGATAACTCGATTCATTTCATTTTTGAGAAGACTGGGTTTTGGCTACCTGGATTCAATAAGAATGGGTTTCAATGACTGGACAACCGTTTTCCTTACTTGCTGTCACATATGTATTAGGAAGTACAAAACCTAAAAACAAAATGGATTAACACTCAGTACAAGAAGTAGACATCTTAAGTTAGCGGTAACTCCATTATCAATACATATAATAAAACAGTAGAACCCGGTGTGTCTGTACATACAAGAAAAAGTAATAAAAAAGAAAGGAAGTGACTAAAGAAGAGTAGTAGAACACAAATTAGCGATTTTTAGAATTCTTTTGTCTGTCTGTCCGTTTGTTTGTTCGCGCACATCTCCGAAACTACTTAACGGATTTTCACGCAGTTTTCACAGGTGGGCAGAGAATAATTTAGAGCAGCATATAGGTTTTGTTTTATTAAAATCGGATGTCGGAAAAAAGTTATTGTCATTTAAAGATTTTTAGAATTTATTTTTATATGTTAAAAAAGTTAGAAGTTAAGGGTTGAAGACCTAAAGACGCCACGAACGATTGTTTTTAGGAAAAAAAAACGGAAAACTTTGGTTACAATTATAGAGCGGCGTTGTTCATTATTAGACCCGCTATAGACATTTTTTCAGTAATCCACCTAACTGGCATTATTCGAAAATTGGAATTAAGAACTTGGTAGGTAAATTCTACAACAAAAATAAGGAAACAAGTGTTTTTCAAAATTGTAACTACGGGCCAAGATACAGGGTGTTAAAGTTTTTAGATTTATAGTATGCGCAACCGTAGTCGGTCGACACATCGGTTCGTGATCGTGTGTTGTTTTTGTTTTGCCGAGTTGAATTTGAATGAATTTGAATTTGAAAGTTCCATAGGGACAGACGATTTCTAGCAACGTAGTATAAACCGCGTGTATTTAACGCGTGCGAAGCCGCGGGTGGACTGCTAGTGCAACAATAAATCAATATTGCCTTTTTATTCTTAACGACAACCCCTGGCACAGGAAAAAAAAGTCGTGGGATAATCCTAGAATTAGCTTGTGAAAGAAATAGTAAATTACAGATCAAATAGTTTTTGTCGATTTCTCGAAAGTATAAAAAGTCGAGTTACCTAGTTCTTGTACCCAGGTGACGATATGTTAATATAATCGGGAGAGCTCAGCGTGATATCAGTAGCGCGTTCGTGAGTATTGAAGCGAAAGGGACAAAGATGATAGGACGCCCAACATCGACGACGTCTCCGATAAAACTTTGTCAAAAATATATAAGATTAACCTCTGTTGTTTCGAAAGAGAAATCCTTCGGGTGATGGATGGAGAGTGAAGAAGAAGATACAACGACGAACTATATGGGTTATTCAGCATCATCGACCTAGTTAGAGGAAAAGAGTACAACGATCTAGTGGATTTGGACATGTAGAACGAATGTACATAAACACACTGTCGCAGAAAGTCTCCGAAATTCCCCCGGGGTAATATTGTTTTATAAGACTTGATTAAATGGAGCCACGTCACTGCAATGAAAACTTGGGTCTTAATGCCAGCAGCGTATTTATTAATGGTGGTTCATAAGCTCTGTTCAATGACTCTTTGACATTTTCAACCAATAAATAAATATTTCTAGCACAGCCCCGTATCTTACTTTAACTCCACCACCTTGATGGTCGGTGAGTTATCCAGCTTTCTTGCAAGCATTAAGATATACCTTTAAAATAGTTTTTGAGTTTTGCAAATATTCTTTTAATTTTCAATTTTTTTTTTCTTTTTTTATGTTATCAAATGTGAAGCGGAAAAATACATGCAACCGCAAAGCGAAAAAAATCCAACTAAAACTTACAAAAAGAACATAGGAAGTAGAACTTGTAGAATGTTTTCCTTCCTCCGGATATTCTTTGTAGTACTCCTTTACCCTTGTTCCAAAAAGTACAATATTCCTTAAAATGTTTACTGGGGTGACAACAAAGTTAGTTTCGTGGTTCTTTCTTGTACATAGATTAAATTAAGCAACAGTGTATAAGCATATGTATGTACATGAATATATGTATCTACAACATGCATTTGTGAAACGTGTGCGTTAGATAGAAACATTGTAGCTGAAGATACGATGAATGGAATAAAAAAAGGAGAAGAAATACCTCTTTTTTTCATTAAATTAGTAAAACTGTGCCCTGGAATCTGCTACCACTTCTTTGGCGACAACATTAAACTAAAAGAGGTGCATACATATATATATGTACATATTTATCGTGCACATAGATGGGAATACGAGACATTAAAGCGGATGACACACATAGACAGAGGAATAAGGTACAAATTATAGAGAATTTGAAATCACAGAATAAGGTATGGAAGTGAGACAGGAAAAATTTATTGATCGAAAATAGAAAACTAAATTTAATTTTTTTTTTTTAAATTATAAAGCCATCAGAATTTAGCGTAAATTCATTTCCAAGCATTGCCCCAGACGAGAACAATATTCAAAACGGCAATGAATACTCTGATTTTAAAGAAATCGCTACTAGGGTACCGCAAAGGAGTGTACTTGGTCTCATTTAATATTTTGTATACTTGAGATATACCGCAACTTGAAGGTCATACAAACTTTTGAGAATCGTATTAACCAATTGGAATTGAAAATGTTCTCACATTTTAAGATATCCAGCATTTTTTTTGGACCCTTCGTCCAAGGTTACACAAAATTAATCAAAAGTACATTTACGTGAACTGGAAATGAATATCAGGTAGGATAGGAAGACATTGACCTCCTCAGCACTTAACTATTATTCTTCCATTAACAAACCACATGTCATGGGAACTTAATTGAAAAATGGTTTCATGTTTTAATTACAAGAACATATAATTATATGTTACAATTTTGATTAAGAAACTTATATATCAGCTTAGGTATTAATCATAACAAGTGAAAGAGCTTAAATAAAAGCACAAACTAAAAGCAAAAGTGTGAGTGGAAAATTTTTAATTAAGGACATTATTCGTACAAAAAAAAAAAAGAACACAAAGTTATTTACAGGACTGGGACAAGTGACAAACTGACACCGGGAAAAGCGAAATGCCACATAATCTTAAAAGCAAATATCTTAGGGGGATATTTAAACGAATGCTCACTAGTGTCCTTCCCTTAAATATTCTTTCTGACATTATTCGGTTTTGTGTCCTACTTACACAATATTCTGGGTAATTTTGTTGTAATAGGAGATTATGGCACGAATTTATTTTCCCCTGCATGTAAACCAACTACGCATATAAGTACAGGGAGGAATTCAATTAGGAAAGCAGTATATGGATTAGTTTTTTTTTAACGAAGGATTTTACAGTTTTTTCTAACATTTCCTTTCTAATGTCTTATGATTCTGACATATTGTACACTGAGTAACAGGGACATGACGCACTGAAAAATCAAAAAAAAAAAAAAAACAAATCTATGGGGAAAAGAGGGAAAAGAAAGGACTTGGAGGATTAAGGTCCGGTAGAAAAGGGAAGAAGTTTTGAAGCCATTTTTATCACCAAGTCCAAGAAGCAACTTTTTCCAAAGGTAAGTGTTTGTGGAATTGATGTTGACTCCAAGATAGATAAGCTCCTTAAGTACCTTAAAGTTGAAGCTATCCTATACTCCGTCTTAGACAGTAGACCTACGGTGATTTGTTTGCACATATCCCGGAAATAGAAATATAAAGCAATTTTCTTTAGCCTTAGCGTTACCTTATTGAATGACCTTAAATAAAACTGAAAATACGACTCCGTCCGATGCCAATGTCTTTTCTTGGAACCAAACCCACATTTCAATAGTATTTTAGCAAATCAAATATTTGTAGCTACACTGTATGCTTAAGTTCTATGAACTATTGGATTAAATAAAAATACGTAGGTAAACACTGAGAAAAGAGTTAAGTACAGTCAGACATGAAATCATTAATAACGCTACCTTACGAATGGCAAATTCCTTTACTTCCTTTCTTCCTTCTCGGAATTCTAAACTATATGCTGAAGTGCTGTTCTGCTTTGCTCCAATGAGAATACATTTTTCTTCACACAACACTTACAAACATAGAAAACTCTAAATAAAATTCATTAATTATGAGTTCTTTATATGACTTAACAGTTCCTTCCATTTGCATTCTGTGCACTGAAGGATATTCCGTAAAATGGAAAAAGTTTAAAGTAAGTATAAGAAGTTTAAATTCTTTCCGGACTTTTATTGAAAGTAAACAAGTGGAATAACGAACGTATAATTTAAAATTTGAGAATGATTATTGAAATTAGAATTTTTATCACAAAAGCACAATAGTTACATGCTTGTTAAATATAAAAAGCTTATTCTTTTTTTAACTCCTTGATAGATTTGTTTGGCACGAGGAAACCATTATGCTAAGTGACATTTAAAGTGCTTTTATTGGAACTCCCTAGTGCGTATCTATGGCCTCATATCACTAGTGGGTGAAATGCAGAAGGGTGATTTGAATTTATTCCTCAAGAACATATGCATTAAAAGTAGTTACCAATTTATACAATCAATCAGGAAACAACAGTTTGAAATTTCTTGAGGATGGATTTTGAAAATTTTCTGATGCCAAACTATACGTATCAGCTAGTTACTAGTGTTAAAATCAGTAAGTCAGAAATGCCGGAGGAAAAAAAGAAACGAGTCCAACGGTTAGTCCCCTAAATGCCCTGGAATCACCTGAATAAACAAACATACGAAGTTTATTTTGCTACTTCCTTTTCTGCGTCATTCTCTGTTTTGAGAAAACAAACGTCCATTCATTTCCTTAATGTTGCTATCTTCATCAAAAATGTTTATTCCTTTCATACATACAACAGCTACAGCAGCAAATTTCATGTTTGCTGCTTATCGAAATATCTCAAAGGAAAGAAGTCATTTGCAGTTCTTCTTCGCAGCCCACCAGTTGTTCAGCTCCCAGAAAAATTTTTTTTTATTATTATTTTCTTTCTTTTATTACCTATTATTCAGCAGAATGTTCAACATATTCATGTAACCACGTATGTATGTATTCGTATTCTTATAAAAGAAACAGTTTTTTGCAATATTCTTTCCAAACACTGTACGTCAGTATCGATTGTCCTCATGAGACGCCATGAATTTCTTAATTATTTCCTCTTTTGGCGCGCTATCAAATGGACAAACATTGAGGCGTATTTTTACTCAGATAACAATTTTCGTGCGAACTGGGCATGGCCGTTAAAGGAAATTGGTAATTAACAACAACGACTGCGATTTTATTTCATGATGACGATGGATGACAGAAAATGGAGAACGTGTGATGAGGAGTTATTTCCGCCACTTGTTATTTTTATTGAGTAGAGAGAACATGTAGGCTTGGAAATATGTATAGGTATGTAATCTAAGAGAAATTTCACAAATGAACATATGTACATATACATACATACAATTCTACTACATGAGTTGGATAAAATCAAACACAAACAACAAAACAAGGGCGGATTTAATCAATCTTCAAAAAAGCCCACACCTGTTTCAATCATCGAAATTGTTTCTCAATTGTAAGACAATTTCACCTTTTAAATTTCGAATTTCGATAGAAATATTCTTAAAGCTTGGTACATATATGTACTAATGAAGGTATATATATTAAAAAATAAAACAAAACAAATTTAGGACACCACGTGTGCTTATTTTAGTTTAAATCGTGGCTTAGTGGTTATTGCATTTGTCTTCTAACCAAAGTGACGTAGATTCGAGTTCCAAAAAGTTTTCGCAATACCAACAAGGTGGTGTGTCTCGATATTTTTCTGGAGACTTGCATACATAGGCTGATGAACTCGTCAGGTATGGAACAACCGTACCCGTGCTCACAGAAAGAGACACCCTGGGTATCATCGATCGCTACATGTAAACTCAAGCTCAAGCTGGATGCTATCGAGAAAACAAATTCTAGGTAGACAAATGATTTAACGTGTCTAGCGACAAAGCGGATTTGGCCACGGCTGGATCTGAAGCGCTCTATGAATTTGATTTCTCTCAACAGATCGCATATCAGTTCCATTATAGGTGTCATCACGGGACACTGTCTAATAGGCAAGCATGTAACAAGGCTTGGCGTCCATTCGAATGATTTCTGCAGGAGCTGCATGGACGAAAAGGAGGAGAAAACTATTCCCCACCTTCTTTGTGACTGCCCAGCTCTCTCCCGTAAAAGAAGACTCCATTTAGGGGAATTCTACCTTAACGACATAGGCGATCTGATAAACACAGATATCAGAAACCTCTTCGCTTCATAAAAAGCTCCAATTGGTTTAATGACTAGGTATGGAGAACTCTTCAGATTCATGTGGTATCACAATGGACCTATCACTAGTGTTGGTTAAACATCGATAGTCTATCGATAGTATCGATAGTTTTTGACTATCGATACTATCAAATTATTTAAAAAACTATCGATACTATCGAATTAAAAAAAAAATTATGTATTTTTGTTTGCGCATGCAGGATTGTGTGGTATTAAATATATTATGGTTTGACTTTATTTGCTATAACATTTCAGCATTTTATATCAGACTATTTATGCAACTTTGGTAGAGTACAATATTAGCGAAAAAATTGTAACGATAATCACCGACAACGCTGCCAGTATGATTAAAACGGCAGATATTTTGAAAATTCGTCACTTTCCGTGTTTTGCTCCTGTCCAAGATTCCTTTAAAGTGTATTCTTTTGCTTTGATATTAACGAAGCCAAAGCCTATTGCGACATATTTCCGGAGAAGTACGTTAGCGAGCAACACATGGTATCCAAAAGCGCAATAACAAAATAGAACTAGAACTTGTTCAGCAAGTAGATACTCGCTGGAATAGTTCTTACTTCATGTTAAAGCGAATTTCGGAGATACGTAGTGAACTGGCAGTCGCTATAAGTGAATGTGAAAAAGATTATAATACTTTCTCAGCTGAGGATTTCAAAGCAATAGATGAAATTTTGATGTTTCTTGAGCCAATTCAACTTGAAACGGTAAAAATGTCAGGTAAGAATTATATTACCGCTTCACTTATAAAACCGTTTATAAGAGGAATATCAGCAAAGTTGTCTAGTTTTGAGACTATGGTTACTACTGTTGAGGGTCAAGAAGTTGTCAACTCAGTCAATAAACGTCTGAAGCCGTATCAGATGCGATCGGCTCTCATATTTGCAACGGTCTTAGATCCAAAGTTTGAAAAAAAAAAAGGATTCAGAACTGAACAAGATGCCGATTGTGCAATTCAGCAGTTGCAGAAAGAATATTCTTTGCCGATTGCGTCTACGCAGGAAAAAGTGACGACAGCACAAGCGTCTACTTCAGCATCTATGTATATCATTGCTTACTTCGACGAGCAGTTCCGTGTTTCCCAAAGCATCATCTTAGTTAGATGATTTATTGTTTTTACCAAGTAAAGATCCAGTAAGGATTACAACACGATTTACAGAAGCAATAATTGACATCTGTCAATACTTGGAAAAACCTGTGATTGATAGAAATTCATTTTCAATTGAATCTTGGAACCGATCAACAAGTCAGTTTCGACGAGAAATGGCATTCAAATATTTATGCATTCCAGCAAGTTCAGTTCCTTCTAAAAGAAATTTCTCTGAAGCTGGCGAGATAATGACTAACAGAAGAAATTGACTTAAGGATACAAATTTAAATAATTTATTATTTATAAAACACAACTAAGAATTATTTTTTTTAACTTTTATTTCTTTTGCATGTAACTTTAAACTCTTAATTTTTCTTATGAGAATTAACTATCTTTTGTTCCTTTTATTGTCAAAGATTTAGTTTGTTAATTTTAATAAAAACTAAAGTGGTAAAATATTTTTGAATTTTGCCTTAATTTTTTTTCTAATATGTAATATGTATAAACGTATTAAGGGTAGCACACAGAAAAGATAGAAAAAACTATCGATAGTATCGATACTATCGATAGTTTTTTGTTAATAATATCGATACTATCGAAAATGGAAACTATCGATGTTTAACCAACACTACCTATCACTGTTCTAAATGTGCTGGCAAAAGCTGGCAGCCACTTCAACTTAACCTAACCTGCATACATATGCATGTAGATATTATCAATCAATTGTCAACCAAGTTCTCGTGATAAAAAGACTTTTACAGTTAGATGCTTTAAAGTAAAATTAAAATATTAACTAATTCCCTTAATTAAGATATCTGATTCTAAATTATACATTAATTTATGGCAACTCTGATTTCACTTGAACTTTGTAAAGCAGATTATCATTTCATAAAGCATCACAACGAATTTATGATATTCCACTGGCACTGCTTTCGCTTATTCTTTTTTGGCACTAAGTAGAAAAGGTTCTACTAACGTGGTTTAAACCGGTCGATAAACCATGACCTTGATCTAGGCTGGTAAGTGTACATGCATCTTACACTTTCCACATATTTTTCATTTATGCAACCATATAAAGATGTTTGACTTCAACCTACATTTCACTTTTTTTTGTTTTTATTTATATCTTCTTTCAAGAAAATAGAGCGATAAAATAAAATAAAAATTTACATAATTTTTACACAGACGAGCAGTGGGTACTTTTTAAATGTAATTTACAATTCAGTTTAGTACTTTTCATTTATTATTTGTAGTCCTTACGGATTCGATTCATTTGTTTTCTGAACAAACTTTGCAGTTAAACAACCAGATGATGCACGTAAAATAACTCGAAAGTAGCCCATCACTCCTTTACTTGTGATATGAGATAAAAACTGCTGTAGGCAACGACCAACTGAGATGTGAAGCAGAAAATCCATAAAAAGGGTGAATGAATTCAACTTCCCTGCGTCTTCTGCGCCATTTTCACACAACCCTTAATTTGCATTTAGACTTGGCTTTGAATTTAGGCTAAGATATATGTATGAATTTGGGAAATCCTCTCGAGAATTGTTAATGAAATCGATTCCTGTTTTTTTTTTTTGTTCTTTCAATGTTGTGCGTATCCCGTTCTGGGTCAAAGATAACTAATGTTTTATAATACAACTGAGAAGAAAAGAAGTCTTGCCTCTTTGTATAAACTGTTGAGCACATCAAATATATATATTTTTTTTTTGTTCTTTGATTGTAAATACACAACGGGTAAGAGATTCCCTAAGGGTAATTTCCCTTCCTCTTGTAATTTATTGCTATGCTTGTAAAAAAAAATTAAAGTAATGCGCCTACGCATAAAAGTGTATGCGTAATTACTGATTACCGTTTATTTTATAGGTGCCAGATAATACATTTTATATATTTTTTCTTTTTTTCATAAAATCACCAATAAAAACATATTAGTTTGCACTTGGCTTAATAAGTCAACTGTGCTTCAAATCGTGCTACAATACTGCCAATAGGCATTTATGATATGCAGCAATCCGCCGACGCGCCCCTAATGCTAAAAGACCCTAATAAATGATGTAAGCATAATGTGGAGGAGCATGCCAAAATTCGATTGCTTCCTCGCAGCCTTCCTAAATCTACTAATATGTTGCCACTGAAAATGACGCCAACAGCACAATAAACTCTAGAGTAGTAAAGAACTGCAGTGTGTCTCTAAATGAGATACCTTAATGGCATAACATTACACTCTATTAGGTTCTAGGGCATAGGGAAATTCCAGGGAACCATACAGCTGATGAACTTGCCAAAAAAGACTCTCTATGTATGGCCAGTAGAAAACTTCATCATGTCAAAGCGTCTATGTCGATTATTGACCATCTAATTTACACGATACTCTATAGGAAACAACAAACATAGATGGAAGCTTCTTGACTATAGCAAAAATATTAGACTTAATCTCGATACTAAGAAATGAAAAGCCTAAACCCGACACTATGTGAAAAAAACGTTAATTTGATTTAAAAGAGGCCAGCTCTTCAAACTAATTAGTGCCATAACAGGGCATTGCCTTTTAAGAAGTCATATTCATCATTTGGGGATTGTGTGTAACGATTTAAGGAAGAGCTGCAAAAACAAGTAAAACTGCACATGTCCTGCTCATGCTAAAAAAAAAATTATTCTAGGCGACTACTTCTTCAATAATATAAATGATCTGAACACTGCCAGTATGACCGCTAAGAACCTCTTTAGGTTTTGTGTACTGGATCTAACCTCGATTAGATGTACGATGGTACAGTGGGTAGTGTGTTTGTTTGTGACCCGAACTTTGCATGTTCGAACCCAATTCTGCCAAATTTCCGACCCTTACCATAGTGTTGGTTAAACATCGATAGTTTCCATTTTCGATAGTATCGATATTATTAACAAAAAACTATCGATACTATCGATAGTTTTTTCTATCTTTTCTATACGTTTATACATATTACATATTAGAGAAGTAATTAAGACAAAATTAAAAAATATTTTTCCACTTTAGTTTTTATTAAAAATAACAAAGAAAAATCTTTGACAATAAAAAGAACAAAAGATAGGTAGTTAATTCTCATAAGAAAAATAAAACGTTTAAAGGTTCATGTAGAAAAAATAAAAGTTCAAAGAACAAGAAAAAAAGTAATTGACAAAAGCAATAGGTGTGTGTTAAAAAAAAATTTAGTTGTGTTTCATAAATAATAAATTTTTTCCTTAAGTCGGTTTCTTCTGTTAGTCATTATCTCGCTAGTTTAGGAGAAAATTCATTTAGAAGGAACTGAACTTGCTGTAATGCATAAATATTTGAATGCCATTTCTCGAAGTTGACTTGTTGATCGGTTCCAATATTCAATTGAACATGAATTTCTATCAATTAGTGATGTGTCAACTCGAGTTCACAAACCGGTTCAAACCGAGTTACACCTAAACCGAGTTAAACCGAGTGAAACCGAGTTACCAAACCGAGTATGCGAAACCGATGGAACGAAACAATACCTACATATTTGGAATTCGGTTTCGGTTCGGTTTCTCATGAGACGGTGGCATTTGAACGACTTGATCTTGTTTTCTCTCATTGTTGTTTTTATTTTTACCACATATTTGTTTTAGTTTGTTTTGTGTGTGCGCTGTTTTGTTGTGTGATACATTGAAACCAAGTCAATTGAGGGTAGGTTTACATCGGCTAATGGTTAACCAATTTTTGTTTGAATGTATGTACCCGTTTATGAAGTCGAGTTGGAAAACAGTCTATTGTTTTTATTCAAACCGAGTTAAACCGAGTTGAATCGAGTTGTAAACTGATTCAATATTTATTTTGAATTCGTATTCGGTTCCGGTTTAGTTTCTTATGTGACAGTGGCATATGACGGATGTTCTTGTTTTTCATAGATAATTTTGATTTGGGTTTTTTTTTTGATAAGTTTATTTTGCGAAGCAAATAATGCCGGACCCTAGGAAAAAGTATCTAGTGTGGGAAGTTTTTAATAAACCGCAGGAAGGAAAATTAATTTGCAAAATAAAGTATTTCTTCGAAATCCACCTAAAAATCACCCAGGTGAATTCTCAATTATTGCTGAAGGGGTAAATACTGACACCATTCTCCAAAGTTCGAATGCTTTCTTCTTCTTCTGTATTGTGTCTCCGCAACCGTCTAATCCAAGAGAATATCCTAGTAAGAGACGCAGACAGATCAGTCCCATCAAAAACTTTCTTTGCATGATTTGATAGTGCTTGCTAGTATTTTTCCAAAACACAGGGATAAATAAAGTAAAATAGTTCAAATAATTTTGTTACAAACCGAGTTAGCCAACCCGGTTTGCAACTCGGTTTGCTTAAATTCCAACTCGGGTTAACTCGGTTTGAGAAATTTTCGGTTTGGTACATCACGACTATCAATCACAGGTTTTTCCAAGTATTGACAGATTAGCTGTCAGTTTTTGCTTCTGTAAATCGCGTTGTAATCCTTACTAGATCTTACTTGGAACAAACAATAAATCATCTAACTTGGATGATGCTGTGAGAAAAACGGAACTGCTTGTCGAAGCAAGCGATGATCTAGATGCTGAATTAGACGCTTGTGCTATCGTCACTTTTTCCAGTGTCCAGTGTTCTTGTTCAGTTCTGAATCCATTTTTATCAACTTTGGATCTAAAACCGTTGCTAATATGAGATACATGTGATACGGCTTCAGACGTTTATTGACTGAGCTGATCAACGAGTTGACAACTTCTTGACCCTCAACGGTAGTTACCATAGTCGCAAAACTAGATAACTTTGCTGATATTCCTCTTATAAGCGGTATTATAAGTGAAGCGGTAACACAGTTTTCACCTGATATTTTTACCGTTCAATTAGCTCAAGAAACATCAAAATTTTATCTATTGCTTTGAAATCCTCAGCTGACAAAGTATTAGGAGCTTTTTCACATTCACTTATAGCGACTGCCAATTCGCTATGTATCTCCGAAACTCGCTTTAACATGAAGTAAGAACTATTCCAGCGAGTATCTAGTTGCTGAACAAGTTTTAGTTCTACTTTGTTATTGCGCTTTTGGATACCAAGCAATGTGTCGCTCGCTAACGTACTTCTCCGGAAATATGTCGCAATAAGCTTTGCCTTCGTTAATATCAAAGCAAAAGAATCCACTTTAAAGCAATCTTGGACAGTTAAAATTAAACTAGAAGCAAAACACGGAAGGTGACGAATTTTCCAAATATCTGCCGTTTTAATCATACTGGCAGCGTTGTCGGTGATAATCGTTACAACTTTTTTGCGAATATTGTACTCTACCAAAGTTGCATTAATAGTCTGAAATAAAATGATAAAATGTTACAGCAAATAAAGACTAACCATAATTTATTTAATACCACACAATCCTGCATGCGCAAACAAAAATATATATAATTTTTTTTTTTAATCGATAGTATCGATAGTTTTTTAAATAATTTGATAGTATCGATAGTCAAAAACTATCGATACTATCGATATACTATCGATGTTTAACCAACACTACCTTACCATGTTGGGAGCATGTTCAATTTTCTTTCATAGTGTCAACTTGAACTTATTTATCATATCGAAAATACGCAACATTTTGTGTGCTGTTTGGTCTTTCGTCTATGCTCAGCAGATCGAAATAGTTCGAAACTGTGACCATTATTCGATACTTGTCAAACTCCCTACGCAATCAATCAATTTGTAGGAATTGTCAGCTTGAACCGAACTGATTTGTCGCAGGGCTTATGTTTGGGCATGGATGTATATCTGCTTACGGATGTAGAACTTGGTCGGCGCGCTAGCTGAACATAATCTCTGGGTATCGTCACTTGGGATGTGTTATCTCTGGTACGAGCGAACCTGTGCTGAGATAGAGAACCTCGCAAAAAAGTTATCCCATCGCTCAATTATTACACATAATAATGCATGTATGTACATTATACAGGAATACGTACTATTTGATTTCAGTAATTACGGAGTATAAAACCAATAGACTGTTGAACTATTCTTCCTTCGCGCCTTTTTGTGAACATCCCCCGTCATTAAAAACGATCAAACCCAAAACCCACATCAACTGAATATGGAATACGAGGAAACGACACATGTAGGTATACCTTTCGAATACTGATATTTGAAATACCTACAACTCAAACGTCTAGTGTCTAGTTTGGAGGATAATTGTTTGTTTTCATCGCCATGTATGTTAATTGTTTGAGCTTGTATAAAACAAACACAAGCAGCAATTGATTATGATTACAATTATTATTGTTCATTTGATTGAAAACTACATATTTGGTTAATTATCTCAACTTTTGTAGTGAATGGTTGCACTCAATCCAATGAAATTAATTAGCTTGAGAGGCATAATGAGATTTTAATAATAGATGTGGGTGGCCTTTCAAATAGTTTTGGAAGAGATTAAGCAGTTGATTCGAAAGAATGATGACATGAAGAAAAATTATTTTTCATATAAAAGGTGTGGACTAATATTTCGGTAGATAAAATGTTCCTTATGATGTGTTATGTAGACAAATGTATGTGTATCTTGAATGACACTTAAACTAATATATAAGCATGTTCTCAAGGAATTATACTGAAGATATAAATGAAGTAAATATGTACGTTTGTACAATTAAGCCATGTCAGAAAAACAATATATTATGAAACACCTACTGTGTTGTCCCACCGCCACTTCTTATAAAATAATATGTACTTCCCTGAGTACAAATCTGAGAAAAATCAAGCATTGCATAACACACTTTTTCATAAATAAATAAAAATTATTATAACTAACTTTTACAAAAAAAATAGGAAAACATTTTTCTTGTTATTATTGGCATTCTTAAAAATAAAGAAAACTTACTTACATAAAGTAAGTAATTGACAATGAAGGGCAACATTTAGTTCCACGTACAAAGTCCTATGATATTAGTCTCTTACAATTCAAAATCAATAACAGAAATCCTTCATTCTTGTTTTTAAGTCAGGTATGAGTAGGTACGTCCTTTTTCTTTAATCGAAGTAGAATAAAGAACCAATTAATTTTCCCATACATTATAATAAGCTTTGTGTGTATGTCGCTAAAATAAAATATTTATAGAATATTCGTAAAAACCTTATTGATATGGTTCGCTTACACAATCGTATACTATAACACTGGAATTGATTTTTTGCATGTCCACTCTTCATTCCTTCCGAGGACATTGAACATAATTTGTCGCTCATTTTATAGCTTCTATGGATAAGTGTCCCGAAGGACAATTTTCGGGATATTATAAAAATAGTAATATTGTCCCCTTCTATCCAAATATTTTGAAATTGCCAAAAAACACGAGAGTCAATGTGAATTCGACTGAAAAGGTAGGAACGGGAAGACTGGATTTCATTCACCCTAAGTATAATAAATATATGAATGTATATACAACATACATACTTATATACCAACGTACATTGAAGTATGTATAGCTCATTCCATTTATTTGATTTTTTTTTCCAACGAAATTATTACGCTCTTTTGGTTCTGTATTTAGCTGAACCGTGCGTTCTGGATATTATCTTGAAAATGATGTAAAAATGTTGTTGGAGATTATCTAGAAGTCTTCGTCAGTGAAGCAGAATAGGAGAGAACACAAAATTGCATGTCCTTGATTCATAATTTAAGGGGATCCATCGATTTTTCTTTTGAGGAAAACACTTCTAATACGGAATACTTTGGGGAAAAGAACGGAGAAAGAAAAGACAAAGGGAGGATATTTCAATTGTCGATCTGAAATTTAAATATGCAGGATTCTTCAGATAGATGTGGATGTAGGTATGTATATGATTTTCCCATTTAACTTTATTTACTTATTAAAATTCGATATAAATATTGTTGCGAGCCACAATGTAATTTGTATCACCTTGTAATGAAAAATGCGAACAACCTTTTCTGAGGGTTGTTTAGGGTCGAATTAGCAACTACGCTTTCTACGCGTACTACGTTTTCAATTAGAGTACTAACCGATGTATGATGTCCCTATGAAAAATCGTTGTCATCCAATGAAGACAAAAATAATTATAAGTATACAAAGGTTTAACGTATCCTATTTAATATGAAAGTACCCCTGCAAAAGAAGAGACCGTGAATTTCTGTTAATGTTCCATTAGCAAACTCATTAAACTTTTACCATTGTTATAGTTGATGCTGATAAGACTTGTGTTCGCAAGTTTATGTGGGTTATGAATCCTTTGTATCGTGTTGGAAATTTAATTAGATGTTTTTTTTTTCAATAAGTTGTAAATATGGGAATGTTCATGCAATTTCGTCGTTGATATTGAGTCTTGTTACAATACATCAACCTTTTTGCGATTTTAAGAACACGTGTGGCTCTAGTATCTAGTTGGTTGAATTGGGAACATTTAAAATATACCTATCTCCAATAACAAAATTCTCCACTCAAACACAAAAACAAGTCCATTGTACTATCATCATCCTCCTAAGAAAGTCGAATAAGAGCTTCAGTGATAAAGATCATGGGTTATCCGCAATCATAACATCTGCCACCTAATACGAGAAAAGCCAGAACAATAACATAGGAAGTGTTTCGCAGTGTTTTCGTCCTCTCCACAAGAATCACGGAAAGTGGGGTCCCTTAAGCCTAAAACGATAGAAACTCAAAGGCTGACACTTCAAATCTTTTTTTTTTTTCTTATAACACGTTTCATTACCAGTAATGTATTGATTAACCAACGTTATCAATACTAACAAATACTATATTAAGTTTTCTTAAACATTTTGTGGGTTAGTCTTGGACAGAATTTAAGCCAAGTCAATTAATATTAATATACAAAGGCTTTCAGAAGCAATAGATTTCATTCATTCTACCTCGAAACCAGTCTAAAGGAACTGTATTTTAATTTCCTCCTCACAGCTAGTCAGATCAGTTTGCACTCAATTAACACTTCATTGCAAATCCAATTAGAAGAAAACTGCTGCACACCATCATTAACTTACAGTAAATGACGTCCATACTATAAACTTCCTATGCTTCTCTTCATCAACATTCATATCCCCCTTAATGTGTAAATAAAATTTCATACATATTATCCTCTTTTCCTGTCCTTTCAAGGACAGCAAAAAAAAGCTCATAGAAAATTAACTTTTCCGTTTTTTTTTTAAGTCATTTAAAAATAATAAAAGTGGAGCGATCCTGGCTGGAACAACACGAATCCCCAAGGATATTTGAAGCTTGTTTGAGGTAACTACTGTATATAATTGGTGAGCAATCGATTTGCCCATGAGAAACATTTGAAAGTGGAAGAAGATATGCTATTCTTTCTAAAACAGTTATTACTAAGCGTATCCTTCCACGAAATTGCTTGTCTGTTTTATGATCGTACACCAAAACTCAAAAGGGTTGCATGCTTTAAATTGAAACCCTGAAAAGTTGTATCTACAGTTCGAGATTGGATCACTTTTTGTACATTGGCGTGGTTATATTCATACATATGAGCATGAAAGAAATATTTTTTGCTGTAGATTGTTGAAGGATAAACAGTTAAACCTTCAATTCACAGTATTTATTTGATTTTACTGTATATTTGTGGTCTACGTATTTGATTTTGACTGTGGTAAATCGTTCCATTATTTCGAAGTTGGCTTTTGGTGAATAAAGGTATCACTTGTAACATGCAAGGATAATTTATTAAATTCGCGTTGTTTGCTAATTCTATTCGTTAGAAGGTTGCACATGATGAGTGAATGTGCAACCTTGGAAAACTCTAACAGTAGTAATCGATATAGAAGGGATGAAGTGTATACAACTTGTATTCTATTATTCTTGCGTGATTCTACAATAGATTATGGTAATAAGTTCTTTCGAGGCATTCAATTTGGAGAAAACAGATGATATAAGGGAATGAAATATTTTCAAGGTCTACGATTTGATTAGAACAATTTGTTTTGTATAAAGGTTTTGAAAAGAAAACTTGTAAATCAATAATACTACTTACTTACTTACTTATCAAGTCAGCGAAGGGGCTGAGCCCGAACTAATGCCGCTTTTTATCTTTCACGGTCCTTGGCACGCTGCTTCCAGCTTACTAGACCAAGGTTTCTGGCGTCCATGATTGCATGATCTTTAAACCGGAGGTTCGGTCTTTCTTTTCTTCGCGAACATCATATTATTAACACATCCCAAATGTAACAAAGTTGTCAACAATATATTAGCTATAAGGGCAGGTCAGAACATGACACAATAAACTTAAAATATGAGTGGATAAACGTACAAGTTAAATATGCAAATTTAAAAAGTTGTAAGTCGCTCACTTCACTATTTTATTAAACTGATAAACGTTGTATTGTATTTCGAAATATGTTGGACTTACCTTATTTATCGAAAACCCTTAAACAACTGAACAAAAACAATTTTGTATACATCTATCGTGCAAAATCCAGCAAATGTTGAACTACTTAGCTAGGAGCTCTTCATAGCCTTGCTTATACTCAGCTTAAGATAATTTATTTAATAGTGTTAATCTCTATATAGGCATGCATATGTACATATATGTATCACTTATCAATAGTTTCGATGTAAAAAAGAAGAGAAAAAAAATGGAAAGCGTGCAATTTAAATAGATATTCTGCGATTTATGCATCGATGTTGGCCATCCAACCGAATTGATAGGAAGAAACATAGCCTAACAGATTTCATGGCTCATCTTTCGTTGAAGAAAAAACAATAAAGACAAAAAAAAATAACACCGCACCTCTGTTCAATCAAACAGGAGCACAGCAGGGTTGAACTCATCTGCAATACACTCACAAGCATAACATTCTATCAAATGATAAACAAAAGACTAGGATTGTTATCATCGAGACAGCAAGCACCATCCAAATATGTACGTTGTCAAGGATTCCCAGACACAATCGAAACAATCAACCACACGCATTGATGTAAGAGTATCGTATATCCCATTCAACAGACAAACTCCTTATTTATTTATTTTTTTTTTCGCTATCTCCAGCGAAGTTTTTGTCTATGAATACCCTTCAGCATTCATTCAATGTATGTACATACATACATTTGTCGTTTGTAAGAACCTCCACTCTATAGACACATGCACAGTAAGCTAAGGGAAAGACCTTGTGAACTCAACCACTGCTACTACTCTTTGTTATGGGCGATTGTCTATGTTGATATTTTAACCCTTTTATCGAAAATGGAATGGAATTTTCATAAAATCATCGGCTTAACTATTGTCAACCCGTTCCGAAAGAATTGCATACAATTTATATTATAAACATATTTGTTTTTATTATTATCAATGAGTTTATGAATTTATCTTTGGTTCATACAGGTTATATGAAATACATTCATACAAAAAAATTAACACTATTAATATGTAGATATGTATGTTAATAGATGCAAAAACGAAAAATACTTATTTACCGACTGATAAATCTTAAATAAATTCTTCGCGGCTCGGATTATCCATACCTTTGGACTTGTTCAGGTTTCAAACTAATCTGATAAAAGAATTTCATTTCAGACTTTGTAGAAGCTTTAGCATTTTTTATGTCTTGAAGTGAATTTGTCTTCCTTTTCAATCGCACTAAATAGAGCAATACATAATTATATTGTGTGTACTCTCAATAGTTCTTAAATGCTCAGCTCAATAATTTCCAGTTCAATAGACACACCATCATTTTAACATCACCACGTCTTTGAAACATCACCTATCCCATCATACATGTCCCAAAATGCATGGATAATTTGAATGCTTCATTTCGCCCCAAGAGTACCTAAATACAAAATTCTCCCAAACAACTTTTCATTTTCATCCTAAGTGCCTTTCTACATAGAATATAGAAAAAGCACGCTCCTGTCTTTGAGTGCACCATCATGAAGCTAAAAAGTACAAGTTCCATTTTATTTTCGTATTTTCGCATCCTCTTGGCACATAAAATAAAAAAACACACACACACAAGTTAACTTGCATTCACTCTCTCTCTCTCTTTCTGTCATCCACATATCACTTCATAATAAAATCGTAATCTGATGCTAGCAAAAGGACCTACTTACGAAGCTAGCAAAGCAGAAAGTTTAAACACAAAAGAAGGTTGGTAGGTCATGAGGTAGGATCAAAAGCTTCAGCAGACTTTTGCTCTAATCATCTGCAGTTATGAGTTGATGTGTTCATAAAGTAGGGAATAATCGTCCTTAGGGCATAATATTATTTACAATATGCCTAGATTCTAGGGTTACAAGAGGTTCATTTGATGTTCCGCATCTGAGAATTTCCAATGATAAATATCTTTTGTATAGTGTACACACTGTGTTATTGGAAAGAAATGTATAAAACTAATGGGTATATGGATGATTTGATATGATGAGGAAACAAAAATCGGTATATTAATTCGTCCCAATAGCCCACCTGTGTACTGACTGATGAACTGTTGTACTTGAGTTTTTGAGTTGTTGAGTTGAGTTGTACAAGTTTTTGTCTGGTGAATGAAGGATTCTAATATGAAACCCTGAAAATTACATAACTAGAACTTTAGAATGAACTGTGACAACAATGGTTCCGGATACTTTGGTTCCTTTTCGATTGACACTTGTTCTTGGTTTCGACAACTTGCATTGAAAGGCATTATGACATTATTTTACTTCAGCAAAGTCAATTAGGCCTGACAGTGAAAATAATGCCAGTGTTTTCTTCGAATCGTATTTTTGTCTCCACAGAGCCTATCAACTGCAGTCCTGACATCACAGACTATTGTGTCTCTACCACTCACATCGCATTGCATGACATTACGAACAAAAAATTATGCGATGACGCTAAAGGAATAAAGGAGACGTCTTCGGGAAAAAGAAGGAGTGGATACAATATGTATGCACTACCTACTATGTATGTAGATCGAAAAATAAGGACTGTTGCGAGAGTGCAATGCAATTTTAAGTGTAATCGGTGGCTGGGGGGATGCAGGAAAATGCAGTACTCTTTATTATCTTTATTTTTACAAGCCTTGATATTGTTCGTGGGCGAATTTGAACTCAGATGTCGTCTCAAGGATATTATAAACATTTATATTTACGTGCGTATTTTGTTCGCATATACAATTTTTTTTGAGTTAGTATGGCTCATTGCATATACTGTGACTTCGTTTCTTCTACTTGCTTAGTAGCCTTTAATTACACTCGTATGATAGTTCGATTTATGTTGACCTTTGCCCACTAAACTAAGTTTCATTCTATATATTTTAGACAGTATGTTCTTCAATAAGGTGACTTGTGGAGAATTCAAAATTGTAATACGTAAAATAAGAATAAAAAAACTTCAATCAGATCATTAGTATTCTAAAACTGTGAATGTACATGGGCACAAGAGACAAAGTCGGCAAAAATCTTCATCATTATAAAAGTCACGACTTTACGAAAAGTTACAACACACACTGAGTCTTCGCCATTTTCTTCTACTTCGTCCTTGTTCGTGCAATATAATAACGGATGGAGTCGATGTTCGTTTTCCCTTTTGGGGATCACAAACCCTCCGAGCACATGACATTGTTCTCGGATTAGCGTGGTTACTTTTATTAAAGTTTTGTCTTAGGCATAGAGGACACAACTGTACATGAATTTTTGAATTTTATTATACGGGTACCCTACAATCCAATAAGAGAAGCAGAGCGTCATTTTAGTTATATCTGATTGTCTGTTTAATTCTCAGTGGAAATCTGAGCAAAAGTGTGGAATATACGCAATTTAACTCCGAAGATGCAGGGCACAGTGATGCAGAGACACCAAGCTGAAGTTTGTTGGAAGCATGAAAATGTAAATTCTCGAGTGGTTAGACTAAATTAAAAGACCGCCGAAGTCAAAGAAGGGGATGAAGTGAATCAATTCGTTTTTATTCCACAGAGGCCTTCCTTTATTATTTAATTATAATAGAATAATATGAAGGATATCTGTTTTTTTATGAAAAAGAGAAAGAGAAGTACGCTACAAAATTGTATATTTACGTAAACCAAATCTTCAAACCATATCTTCAACACATACAATACACGTCCTTTTAAATAGGACAATCACTAGCTAACCCTTCGTATGTTCATACACACGGTCCTTTTAAACAGGATAATCACAAGCTAACCTTTAATTCGTATGCTCAAATACATGGTATAATCTTAAATTATATATCATCACAATACATAAACAGGCATTCATAATAATTTAATATTTTTATTAATTATCGCAATAATTACATCCACTTAAACAAAAATGTTTCTTTTTCATTTGTTCTCTTCTCAAATACAGTCTACATCAAGAGCTCAGAGGCCAAAATAATTTTTAACATGAAACACAATCCATCAGTTATAATGAAGGGCATCTTACGAGAGACTCCCAACAAACCAAGAATTATAACAAATTAAACATCCAACCAAAGGCGAACAGTTTCCGCAGCTCCAACCAAAATTTAATTGAATGAATTGTCCTCGAAGTAATGACATCCTTTGAGCTGTTGAATGGGTGCCAAAAACAAATCAACATCAACCACGGTCGTCCCATCTTAGTTCCTGTCGTTGTTACCGTCAATGTCGGTTGCTTGAGGGCGGAAATTTGATTCTGTCAATAACTGCTAGCAAGAAGAGAACGTTGACGGTGGAGACTTCGCTCTACATGTACACAATACACAGTTTTTCGTTCGTATATTCGTAAAGAAGAACGTTCAACGAGAATTTCGATTAACAAGTGATTAAAGGATATCCGTGCAATGTAGATTTAAAGCAGTTTAAATATTTGAAGCGATCAGGGAAATGGAGAAAATTATTTTTTGATAAAGCATTTCCGTGTTAGTAGCATAGACCACCACACAATCAAGTGGATACGTAAGCACTTGAAATTCAGGAACAGAGATCAAGTTCATTCGAGAATCTTTGCCTCGAAAGGCATCTTTTGTCTTTCAACTAATGGAACCAGAACAACTAAAGACCCAAATCTGCAAATAATATACCGCTTTTAACTGATGACCGCAAAACGACGCAGCGAGGAACCGGCGCTGAGAGATTGTTCAGTGAAGCTTCCTTTGGATATTCTGTAAGTGTTCTTATAAATAAATTGCCTAATAGTGGATAGGTATGCATATCACCGAATTCTTTATTTTTTATTTTTTTTAATTTAATAGCTACGCATTTTAAGTCACCCATACGCCTTACCACAGCACGTATCCAATTTATTTTATAAAAATGTCGAAGAAAAAGCAAGACATCTTCAGGCAATTTGGGCGTGCATGGTGTGAGAGTATCTGATGCCAAAAGGTGTTGTTTGTATGTGGAAATTAAATTAAGTACCGGATAATGTATCGAATTCCCCCAATGAGGATGAATAGAATCGTTCTGTAATGGGAAACATACCGTTCGGAAGACGGTGGCGTCGGGATTAAGTCGTTTGATATTTTTAACAAAGATCTTAATGTTTGTTATTCTATTTGCACTGTCACTGCCTATCCTATAAGATTTTCGTTAAGTATAAGAGATTTTTCATAAGAACTGATTTTCCATGGAAAATTAAAGATGGTGCTAATGTAATGGGGGGTGTATTCCATTGAAAATTTGTCTTTCCAATAAAACCATTCGTAATAATATTCTGTTCTATATTCTGACGACACATTATACACGACACACTATCAAGAAATATTCGGTAACTTTCCATCTTAACAATTTCATATATATTAATAGATGCAATGTATTAATGTATATACTTTTTCCTAATGAAATTTCTATGCCTGCTTTCTTTAAATAATGTAAATGTGTTTGAAAAAATTCACAAACCCATGATAAGAATTAAGCAAATCTCTACACTGTTAAGCGCCTAAAAACGAATAGAATAGATATTTTGAAGTAGGTACACTATTAATCCAGAACAACAATGGCATACCACATACCACTAAGTTGACTTTCGTTCCTCTTAACAATTAACTTTCATTGTGAAGTTTCTTCACTTCATCTTGAAATAAGGAAACAACTAATATGCATAATTTGAGATTTTAGAATAACTCATAACATTGCACTTAGACTTGCTTCTTAAGCTCCATACTTCCATCTTGTATCAAAATTGTACTTAAGAAAAACCTAACAAAAGAAGAAGAAAAACAGTAGTGGTGAAAATGGCGGTTTTAAAAGAAAACAAGTTGTATGTCAGGTGCTCTATATGAATATAATATTTTTCCGGTACAAAAAACTTTTTCTTATGAAGCCTATAGGAAGAAGTTAGAAAAATAAGGCGCAAATATAATGATAACTATTAAGACTGAAACATACTTTTCTACATCCTCATAAATACATATGCACGCGTTTACCTAATTGCTTTGGGGAGAATAATCGTAAAGGAAGGATGTCAGTTTGTCGAGTTTGTACTGTTTGTTTGCAGAAACACACAAACAAACGATAAGTATTCACCACCAGAAACAGTCCTATGGTCCTTAACCTGAACTTTTCAGGATATGCAAAAATAAACAAGAAACTACATAAGGATATGTAGAAAGTATCATGAATTGGGAATTTAAATGAACTTTTGTAACGTGGATTTTAAAATGGAAATAAAATCCTATGTACACACACACATGACTTTTTTTCTTTATATTATATATACTAATGCAAAAATACGAATGTATGTACATATATTTAAATTGCTTTATTTTATTTATGACACTAGTTTCTTTTGTCACACTATGTTTTAGGCGAATGCTTTTTATTTACTAGGTATATGGTGACTATTACAGTTGCTCACTTTTAAAAATTCGCCGACAACAGGTTTCACTTCAAAGTGCATAAACTGGCACAGAAGAAGGCGGAGTTAGTCATTTGCACAACGGGCCCTTGTTTTAATTTATTTCATTTATTCTACGTAAGCTAGTTAATTTATTCAAAATGTTTATATCTTCAAGACATTTCATTCAAGCACAAATGATACATAGTTGCTGTAGATACATTTATGAATTCTCTAGTCTTAACCATCGTCACACGCCCGTTTCCATAATTGTAACCCTTGCATAAGTGTCACTTTTCTTAAAGCAGTTTTCCACACACAAACAAATTTCAGGAAGGATGTCTCCTGCCTCGAAGAAGCAGAACAGATTCTGCGAAGCGATGTACGTTTAAACAAATTTTATTTTTTAATTTAAAGACATTTTTTTGCGTCAGTCAGGTCTTTAAGTATAATTATTTTAATAACATGTGATGCACGTCTTTCTTTTACTCTCTCAACGTCATGTATCCGTCACAACATGCCATCCATCCATACACACAAGTTCGAGACACACGAGAGTATTTTGTTATATGGCCATAATGAGGTCGACCGTGGTGCTGTTCAAAATGGCTAAGAAGTGAATGTGTTTAAGAAAGCAGACTGTCTGCTGCTCGTTCCATAAGGGTTCATTTTATTTAGTTTGAAAGGTTTTTGTTTTTGTTTTTTTGCACTTGTATCTCCTTTGAGTTTCAGGAGTTTGTGAATTAGTGGCATACTTTTCGTTTGACACTTTTATGATTATGTCACGCACCTTGATTTTATATATTTCGCGGCATCTTTTGAATTTATATAATAAATAAGTACAAAGTTATTTGACGAATATTCACATTAATGCATTTATCTTAACGAGCTACATAATAAATAATCAAACATCTGCTATAGTTTTGTTTTTAAAATAATAATAATTAAGTGAACTCAGTCAGGATGTCAAAACTTAATTCAAATAAGTTTATAACTAAAATTCAGATGAAAAGACATTATCGATAAACAACAGGTAATTTAAACAATCTCAAGAAAAGCCCTGTGGCCTTTCACTTAAACTATAGAGTCCCTTTTGGAAAGTCCTATTTTTGAAAATTATTTACACATTAAATAGCAACTTATAACAAACAACCAGAAATAAATGCTTGCAGACATCCGCCGAAGGCCATGGTCTCATTTATAGAAACCTATTTTCAAAGACATGGTAGGATTTTGATAGCGACGTTAAATGTTTACAAGAAGTATCAAATACACTTACATACGTTTGTATATATTCTTAAATCTACTTAAAATTCCGTTCCATCCCCTTCATAAATTTACATATTATGGGCCTCATTTAGATTAGACACCCTTCTCCATCCCATCAGCATCGTTAATGTGAAATCTTTGCATAGTCCAATAAACAGCACCAAAGATCTCCTTGTTCGTGTATTATTATTTCTGTTTAGCATTTAAGATGAAATTTCTTATTTTCTTGTTATTTTGTTCTGAAGTCCTTGACCTTGAACTTCTTTCCAAGAGTTGCAATCGAAATGGATTTTAAAATTTAAGAAGCACCGTTAGTGAATCTTTTAAGAATATGATTACTTGTCTATTTCATTTTACCTTAAATAATTCATTGTCATTTATTTATATTAATTTACTTATTTATTTTTTATTATTTTTCTTTTTCTTTTCAGATGGTTACCCAAGTCGGCGATGAGGCCAGTAGGGCCAGAAACATCACACACCGACTGCATTCTCGTAGTTGGCGTATCCCGTCCTAAATTGGCCGCTGTATTTCTAACAGTCATGCTTCTTTCATTATTCTTAACATTTCATGTTCTTTACGACAGTGCAGTGTATAATATTCAAGCGGCGCAAGCAGTATCCGAACGTCATCGACTGACGATACTAACACATCGAGTGCCTGAGTTTATAAAACCTGGTGAAATGAGTCCAATAAATCATCCAATGGTCTTTTCAAATCGTGTGCATTTCCCTAAGACGAGTAGGCGATTACCACAAGTAAAGAAAAATTCCAAATGCACTTTCATTTGTTTATATAAATACTTTTATTTAATTATATTTATACTCTTCAAATGTTAACTCACATAATATGATCATCATTTTAAATAACAATTACTCAATGATTTACCTAACCGCATTTTCTTATGATTCAAAACAGTATTGCACATAAAATGACTCAGTTATAAGCATCAAGCTACAAAACTTAATAATGCTCGTTAAAGTTATAACTCATAAATAATACTTCCAATTTCATCAAAAGATGGAACCTCAGTATATTCACCCTTTAAAACATTATTGAGTCCTATATTCTCATTTTCACTTCAAACACTTTACTTCTTTCTACCCTTAAAAATAATCTTTTGCTTAACCCTTTTGCATGTCTTTACGTAATCCTACAAAATTGACTTCTAAGCTGACCGTAAAACTCTTCCTTCTTTCAGGCACTTATCATTGGAATTCGAAAATGTGGAACACGTGCTCTTCTTGAAATGTTGTATTTACATCCGAGGATACAAAAAGCCGGTGGTGAGGTACATTTCTTTGATCGTGATGAAAACTATATGAAAGGATTGGAATGGTATCGAAAGAAAATGCCACATTCTTTTCGTGGGCAAATTACAATCGAAAAGAGTCCTAGTTACTTTGTGTCACCGGAGGTGAGTAGTGGTTTCAAATTAATTGATCTGACCAATGTACAATAGATTTCTCATAAACTAAGGTTATGGATAGTCAATTCAGTTTTTAAGTTTAGTTAAAATATAATCAAAACCATTAATTATTACCAAATGCAAAGAACTGTATGTATATAATAAAAAAAATTAGTATGAGGGAGTACAAGTTAAAATTACTTCGGAATACAAGTACATGCCTGGGTGTAATACTAACACTTGTATTAACCTTTGCAAAGCACATAAGCAGTAGAAACTCTGCAGCCAAATCTAGTGTTAATGCTACCGGAAAGGACCAAACAAAAAAGAATATCGCTAAGAATAAAATGGAAATTCTTCCCTACAACCTGCAGGTCAATATAGGGTTTTCCGGGTTGGGCAAGATGAACAAATTCCAACATTATTTCGTGAAACATATTCTTAAACTGTCTGAATTTATCCCTTATTATTTACTTGCACTGGAAACAAGAATTGAGCATTGACATATTTACACCATTAATCTCCACATCCGATATATGACGAAGACGCTACAATACCGCAAGACTACCTCACAAATCAAATAAAGTAGTACATCAGAATCTTTATTGATATATGGAGCTCAAAAACAGAATACTGAACTTTGGTATAAATTGGGATGATGAAAACCAAACCATGATAGAATAGAGCAATAAATTCGTCGAACAAAGAATAAAGATGCGTAAGGGACGAGAAACAAGCTACAAACAGAAAAAAAAAGAATATATAAATATATAACACCAGAGAATATAGCTATTGCACTGACAAAATAATCAAAACAAAAATATTTAGAAAAGCTCATAGCTATGCTATATGTGCAATCTAAAAAAGGTGGAAACGATGTCCAGTGAACAAGAAAATAAGATTACTTCAATAAAATAAGGCTTACGGAAGAAGAAAAAATTTAAGAATTAAACTAACGAGTGGTCGCCGTGGGTAAATGGATAGTGTATTGGACTGCTAAGCTAGAGGACACAGGTTCGATCCTCAAAACTACCGAACGTTTTTTCGCGGCACCACCTCTTCGCAGGTATGACAAACCTAATCTGTAATGAAAAAGCTTCTCAGCCGTTTGGAGTCGGCAATAAAACTGTAGGTCCCTTCGATTCGTGCGAAAAATATAACACGCACAACATAAATGGTTGTGGGAAGCTGTCGTGCCAAATATTTGTTTTTTTTTTTTTTGTAAGGGGATACGAATATCCTTATAGTAGCCGTGTTTTTTTGATAATTATACTCACTTCAGTCAAAAAAACGATCTATACTCACAATTTTATTTAAGTTGTTGTCTTTGTTTAAAAGCTTTCAAATGTCAAACGCAAACAAAAGGATAAAATACAATCGGCTAAAAGCTCATTTATGAGATTTTTCAAGCTCTGGTGGTCAACTTATGTAGTTCTATCCTCACTTGCTGCTACTGGGAAAGTTATCTCTACTTTGTGTGTTGTTATTGCTTTGTGTGTAAAATCTTACTGGGCTGGGTATACAGCTCTCAAAAAAACACGGCTAGTGCTATTCACACAGCGCTATGTGTAGTGATTTTGAAATTCAGGTAGTATTAGGTTTCAGTGTTTGCTTTAAGAGCAGCGTATGGAATAAATGGGTATTATTATTTATATTGGTACCATCGCTTTTAATTCGCAGTCCTCCGATAGGAAGTCACTTACTGACATCTCCACGAAAAATATAAACTATATATACTGCTGAGTACCGGCAAATGGCCCCTGTGAAGGAAGAGCTTCATGAAACTTCAACATTGTCGCTATTTCATTAATGTAAGACTCATCGCGAAAATAATTGTTTTGTCGCAATTCGTCCCCTTTCTGCGTTAACCTCGTATGTACATTTTTCATGAAATTCGGCTTTTTTAAATAACAACACTGGGAAACCCTAACAAAGTATTAGAGAAAAGAATTAATGTCGAAATAATATAACTAACATATTAGACATATGAATTACAACAACTTAAAGTTTCAGTATTGTGTGCAATTGAGGGAAACCATTAGTTTTTTTTTTAATTCCCGAAAAATTTGTTTTGTAGATACGAGGTTAAGGCAGAAAGGGGACGAACTGTAATTGTATTGTGGCATAAAGGGTCGTCAATTGTTTTATGGTTTCTCCTTAAACCCTCCAACGGCTTCATCGCTAAAGGTTCCAGCTTCAAATCGTGATGTCAAGTCGTTAAACTACGAAAAAAAAAATAGATGTCAACTCTACTGCATAGGCATAACACTGGCGGTAGGTAGTCATATGATTAGGACTACTATTATACCAAAAATTCACAGAAAATTTCAACTAAAGAATAGTGTCCTACCTGGAGGACCTGAGAGTATTTAAACGATATTGTATTCCATGTAGATTCGAAGATTCAAAATTTGTTAAATAATAATATCAATGATATTTCTTATTTATTTATGTGTTTTCAGAAATAACTAGTATATTCCTGATCAACACGTAAGCTGGTCTTTCTTACAACACGTTATAACAAATTTCCATTTAAACTTTTTATTTCGTACGACATTGAAATTTATCCGGTTACTTAAGCTTGTGTATATTTCTTCGTAGAATAATTATACTGTAAATGTTTTCATTTTTCGCCTAAATTTTCATTTCGTATATCTGATATGAGATTGTATTAAGATTACATCGAGGACTATGCATGAGCACATTGAACATATTTTATGGAAAAAAAAGGAAGTAATATTTCCCAAAAGGAGTTTCATTGTTTTGTGTGCCATAACGTATTGTATTACATACCTAGTGATACGAACATGTACCACGCAGTCGTTGAAAATGAATGTAGATTCATACATATGTATGTAAATTTGTACTGGGCATATTAAAGCTCTGGTTACAGTATAGATATGTCATGGAAACATAATTTATTGAAAGCAATTCCACCAAAATAGGTGAAAGTGTTCCTAATTATACAGACCTCATGAGGATCATATGACTGCCCATATGTTATCTAAGCAAACTTTTTTATTAGTTCGTCTTATATCATTTGTTAATTTGAATTAGCTAATATCATTCAAACAAAGACGCGAAAAAGAAATTAAATGGAGATAACTAACAAATAGTTGGAATCAGTTCTGGAGTTTAAGAAGAATTTTAAGTTCCAATACAAGCACAGTGACGGGGAAGCCCCTATTCGACATGGCCATTTTGCCACTAATGACATGCTGTGCATAGTGCCCAAACCTTTTGCTTGATTTCAAAGTTGACGGAAAAACTACAGGTAAACCAAAGAGCTATGAATAGGTCACTTCTGAGAATCAATAGAAACTGCAGGATAGCAAACGAAAGAATTAGACAAAATACCAACTTTCTACAATAGATGTAGTAGAAAAAGCTGATTCTGAGATATGTTTTAAGAAAAGTGTGCCGACCAGCAAAAAGATGGAGATATAATTTACAGGACTTCATCAACAGATGGGAAAGAGAGGCATTCCATAGAAATAACTGGAAAGTACTGCGGGAGACTTATGCCCATAGGAACTTAACTGAAATTGCTAAATAAAATAGACAAAAAAAAAAAAAAAAGATATTCGTAGGTATATTAAAACTTTAAATTAACTCATAATTCGGTAAAACCTGTCTCATTGCGATTTGCGAGTATATATTATTTAGCAAATTTACAGTCATCCCTAGTGCTTATTAAAGAATACCAATAATAAGCATTTACTTGAATCAATATGCATTTCTGAAGAGAGTCAATAGCACACATACAACGTATGACCAGAAGCACATGCTGTGTCAATTTCAAATGCATAATATGTTGACATAAATGAATTGGATTTTAAATTAAATTTTGAAGTTATTACCTCAATTTGAATATGGCAATGTATAATACATGTACAAGATATTAAACTCGAAAAAATATGATTCAATTTCTTAACGCTTTCATTCACAAAGAGTCGTTCATGACTAGGGCTCATAAGTTATGTTTGGCATCGTTATGCATTTGCGTGTATGTATGTACATACAATATATCCTTTTGAGCTGACTACTAATCTGACTATTTAATCGTTAAACGATTTTTGTTTCTAAATCAGTTGGCTCAATTTCTTAATTTTTTCCAAGAGACTAAGGGACTTTTTTTTTATATAAATGGAAGTATTTATTACCCAACCTGAAAGGCGGATTGAGATTGAGAAGATACCGGGAACTAATAATTGAAATATCCAATTTTGGATCTAATTATTGTAGATATGATGGTTTTGATGGCTGCTTGACATGTCTAGGTAGATGTCGATGCACTTCCTTGTGATTTTCTACTAGGATGGTTCTCGGGAAGCCTCTGTGATTGCTAGAACTTCCGCTGCTGCTATTTGGAAGTCTTATTGGCCAAGCGATAATTTGCTCTAATATAAAAATCGCAAACCTATGGAAGAGGATTTAATCTCGGAGGTTCGAATACACATTAATTGTAATAAATTGAATAGAACTTTTCTTTTGGAAGTGCTTCGGGAAGCCAGAGCGGGTATTATCTTAGCTCTGAGTGTATTCGGTCTATTCAGTCTGATAGGAGTCAGTTAAGAAAGCACCCTGTTATTGTTTCTATCAAGTCTAATGTTATTCTCCTTTAAAAACCACTCCTCCTCTTCATAGTATTGGAGCTCCTTTTATTTTTGCAGCTAATTATGGTTACAATACCAGCTCTTCACTGGAAACTTACGGAATATGCAGCGTGCAACCAAAAATATTTCAGTAAGTTGTTCTTAATTTATTCCCAATTCGCACAGTGTGATAAATATTTCCACCATTAGTTCGATATATTTCGAAGTTAATGACAGGATCTTATCACCTTTATAGTAATCCACGAGATTTAAGCTCAAAATCTCTATAGTACGGGATGTATCCATACATATGTATGTATGTATATGCATATCTTCGTATTGTGTTACTTTCAAAAACGACCCTTAGGTGTGTCAATTTGATAAGAAAAACACTAAAGTGATACAAATTTGTTACAAATATTCCCAACAGAAGTACAAAGGAGCAATTTAATAATAACTTTACAAAATTAATTCACCTTTCAATTAGATTACATCATGAAAACAAGCGGAAGAGAGCGTATAATTAAATCTACAGAATTCAGTACAAAACATTCACCTCCTCCTGTAATGTTAAACTTTTCTACACGTTCAGTTCATTCTCTATTGCGGCACTTCTTGGAAGTCGTTTCGCCAAAGGAGAAGGGTTTTGTGAATACGGTCAAAAATAGGATAAATGTTATAGAGAAAAGCGATTGCACAAGGTTGGAATAGTCGTTTAGCGCTGGTGGCGGTGCTCTTTAAATAGAGCTCATTAATCAGGCAAGGAAAAAAAACCTTCGAAAGTTCTATGTAATCCACTTAAATCAAGTTAACTTGCTCATGCGAATTGATTTCTAAATGAAAAGGTAAAGTTACATTCATACGTACATACATATGTATATACACGTTTGTGCAAAAAATATATTATTTCTTTAAGATCAGACATAATGCTTTACACTACAGGTACCCAAATTTGGTTACTGCCTGCACTCTGTAAAAGTCTAAGGGATGTCACAACCCCTTAAACGTGATAATTTCAAAGAAAGTAATAACAGTGTGGCTACTGGCAGAGAGGTAAAAGATATCCTTTTAAAATCGTCAACTCAAAAACTAAACTGATAACTGAAGATAGAAAGAATCTTTAAGGAAAATATGGACTTACAAAGTGCAAACTTCTCCACCTACCCACTTTGCATTGCATCTACAAGAGAATACGACTATAAACGGTGGAACGACTTATTTTAACTTTTAAAATATATTTCCAAAGGCATCAATAAGAGCATACGTCTTATTTGCTATCCATTCATGAACATGAAAGTAACAAGAAAAACCCTCATCCCCATCCCATTTCTGTACAGATGTATATAATCCTATTATTTCATCTTATACAAAACATTAACTGCACCACAGAGTGCAGCGAACACATGAAGGATATTCTCTGCTTTTGTGCACTGCATTGTCTCCAAGTATTAAAACAATGCATGCAAGTGCAGTGAACTTTATATTACACTACATACGAAGTCGAGCCGTTTGCTGTGTATGTACTCACATACTGTGCACGTACTTCAAGTATGGACTACAGAAAACTGCTTGCTTGAATAAAGTTTCGTGTTCAATATTTCCCTTTAATTATTGCACGCATTGTCAAATTTTCTTTAGACTGTGGTAAACCACTTGGACATTCAGGAAGTAACTTATAAAAATTCCTAACACATTTTACAAATAAGATCCTTTTGTTGTTGGCATTTTACTTTTTCTTTTTTTCACCTCAGTCGATTAAGAAGCGTTTGTCTTCCTGAAGGATTTAAGAAAATAAATTAGATTGTTGTGATCTACAATAATTCCACATACATACACATGTATGTATGTTATTCCTTGTTCCAATATAAAGTTGCTTCTTAGTTCAAAAAAAAGAAAAAAAACTAAAAGGATATGTAGAACACAAAGAGAGTGTTTATTTTTTCAACTCTATTTTTAATTTCTTTTTGAAGGTACCGGAACGTGTAAGAGCAATGAACGCTAGCATAAAACTTCTTCTCATCGTACGTGAGCCCGTAACGCGGGCAATCTCTGATTATACACAATTAAGGAGTCATGCTGCAACAGCTACAATGCCTCTAGCAGTAGACGCTCCACCACCGCCGCCCGCACGAAAGCCTCATTCAACGTCCTTCTACTCCTCTTCGTCCTCCTCCATGTCCTCAGTGCACTATAACAGATTACCATCCTCATCGCAATTATATGACAGTTATCTAGCAAATCGACCGAAAGCTGGAGCAAGTGATACTACTACTACAACTCCATCGCCGGCAGGCAGTGGAGCTGCTTTGATATCAAAGTAAGTGAGCAATACTTTTTATTAATTGTTCAAATTATTAATTCGTTTTGTCTCTACTACATCAACTACCCTGAATGAACGCAAAAATGTGTTCATAAGTGTCAACTGAAGCTTAATATTGATTTCAGTTTAAAATTTATTTGATCTACATATATTATGACAGTTTTTTCACTTCCATCATTCCTTAACAGATCATTCGAAGAGTTAGCCATATTTCCAAATGGAACTGTTAACGAATCCTATCGCCCCTTAACTATATCGATGTATCATCTGCATTTACATCGGTGGCTCGAAGTCTTCCCCCGTGAGCAGTTACTCGTTGTCAATGGTGATCAATTAATCGAAGATCCTGTGTCGCAACTGAAACGGATTGAATCATTTTTAGGTAAGTATTAAAAAAATCTATAAAATAAAAACATGTCCAATGCTCGGTGATAATTTTGAATAGCAAAGACTGCAAAAAGAAATTCTGATATTCTACCATATTCTCTTTTTTATAAAACAGTTTAGACAGAGCAATTTTTATTTAATCGAGACTATAGTTCCCACGTCGCTACACTTTTTCTAAACTTTTGTTAATTTCGCTAGTATGCATTTTAACTGACACCAAAAAACAACAACAATTCCCTTTCCCAAAATGCATAATTGCTATTCTGAAATGAAATGAACGCTCCAGAAGGGTACAAAAAAACATTCATTGAATCTTCTTGTTTAATCATCTACAAGTGTTTGACACAAGTAGCTCTCCTACTGTCTACAGTTTGAGTTGCAAAGATGGAAAGAAAACGTTTTCGTCACAACTCACTAGCAAATCCATGGCTTATGCCATGATTCTTCATAACTTTTTATTGCTTTGGAAAGGAAAATTTGTTCAAGCAAGTGCATGATCGAATTTTTAAGATAAATACAACCCGACTTTCAAAGTATTTATACTGTCAACATCCAAACGAAATGTTAAAATAACTATAAACATACATTCATGCTTTCGATTCTGCTCGTTCTGTTCAATACCGAACCTATGTAGATATTATGTTATTTTGTTTATTAAAGTTAATACATCGAATACTTTTGTTTATTAAACTCAAAAGAACTGAAAACACACTTTATAATAAAAGGCTATGCAACATCTAAATTAATAAATGTTTAAGAATTATTTTAAATTTATTTCTGTTACATTTTTCTTTTTCTTATGTAGGCCTTGAGCATCGTGTAACAAGCAATCATTTTTATTTCAACGAAACGAAAGGATTTTACTGTCTGCGATATGACAGTGGAGATCGATGCTTACGTGAGACAAAGGGTCGAAAACATCCACATGTCGACCCATTGGTTGTATCGAAATTACGCAAATTTTTTGCTGAACACAATCAGAGATTTTATGAACTGGTTGGCGAAGACTTGGGTTGGCCGGAAGAATAGAAATAATGACAAACTGCACAATTACATACATATGTACAAGTAACATAAGAACAAAAGAACTGATGGTAATATTGGGGATGTTTAATATCTATGTTTATAAAATCTTTTTTTTTTTAAATTTATATGTGGGTCATAAATGGTAATTACATATATTTTTTTATATTCGTATATTATTATATTCTGAATATTATGTAAATATACATGTACAATATTAGTTACATACATACTTTAATTATAAAGTGAATGACAATTTGATGTGTGATCGAGCGAATATAAATACATGTAATATCGATTTCTATGTTGTTATAAGAAGTAAATGAGTAAATGATGCTGAACATACATGAAGATTTGTGAAGAAAAAATAAAAACAAATATTTAAAAAAATCGATTATTCCGTTAGTTTTGAAAATAAATTACCTATATATATATGAATTCAAAATAATATGTAAGTAATATAAGTATTGCATGGGTATATTTTTTTATAAAACGAAAAATAAATATAGACACAAACTACATACCTATATTTTCACAAAATCATTTGCATTCCAATCAGTGATAGTGAAACGAACATAGTTAGATTTTCGATTAGCGCTATAAAGTTGATTGTTTTCCTAGCTAAATAGAAGCAGCTGTTAATTTTAATGATTATACTTTTATGTGTAAAATTTATCAGCATTTGCTTAGTTATTTGATTATTAAAGGCTTCAACTATACAATATCCGTCCATTTTATTGCAGTCTGAAAGGTTTTGCACTCTGTTATAACTTAATTTCAATTGAAAAGAATAATAAAAGAAGTTAAAATATAATTATTAGTTCAGTATATATTTTTGATTTTAAGACACGATAATATGACATGGAGTATTTTTATTTACATATGATTCGAGGCTTAGAAAACAACATAAATAGCCAGATTTACAAACAATTATTGGTGTTGAAAATAATAAAAAGGGCTGCTGGAAATACAATCTTTCCTACCCAAATATGATCAAAATATGTTGTTGCTCTAATTTTACTCTTTCAGACTTTTAACTACATTCATATGAAAATATTCAAATATATACATAAGGTCAAATTATTGCATTTAATGTTAGACCAACACATGCCACGAGCCGTCGATGAACAATAAAATGAACACCTTTTTTCTAGAATATAATTTTTTTGGGAATTGAATTCTTTGAAATTAAAATAAATAAGATAATTTTACATGAAACTTAAAACAGAATGTTAACCTCAAATCGAAATATCTCAATACTAAATCCACCATCGCACAATATGGATGTTCTTTAACATTAATAAGACAAAAAAACACTTGACGCAACAGCTTTTTGAGGAGCCTGTTGTTCATAAACATCCATAAACACAAGGATGAACATCTATGAAATAATTTTGGAAAAACTACATAAAAGTGGAAAGTACTAAACATTTTCACAGAAAAGAAATACCGAACTAAAAAGGGCCACCCTTAGAAGAAGCAGACAAAATAATGCTTAGGTAATGCTACATAAAAGTCTGCTGGCCAGATGGGGATGCTTTTAACTTTTGGATTTATTATTTTCATAAGACTTCACCCGAAATGAACTTTTTCTTAACGTTGACATAAAACAGGTGCTAAAGCAAGAAAGCAGAAATGCGTATATTTAATGAATAGCACCCAAAGTGCTTTGAAAATGTATTGTAAAACTTTAAAATGCGTTAAAATACTCCCATAGGCACGCGAGTATATATACATATATGCATACATACACAAGTTAATATGATTTCTCATAGAAAATATTTTTAATTTTTTTCTTAAGCTGTTTAATGTGGCTTCCGATTTCAATAGTAAATCGTTTATGAGTCAGCTTAGGTGGTTTCGGATTACAATTGTAAATCTTTATGAAAATGCCAGTTCGCATTTATAAAGCGTAAATGCTTTTCAGTGTTTAGGTTTCCGTAAACTTTGAAAACATTTCTAGAAAGAGCATTATTTTAATTCGTAGTCTATAGCATATGAATATTGACAGGTTTACTTTAAATACGAGTGAACTTACTTTAACATACATGAAAACATCAACTAGAATAGGTCATTCGAATTTCGTTAAAAAAAATAAACCGAAATGCTTCTTTTCTTTTTCCGTTTCAATTAAGTATTTCATTGAGAGCATAATAAATCAACACGCTTCTTCAAAACAGAACTGGTAACATTTTCCTTATTCACCGCAGCGTTCTATTTTAGAAGTGGTATATTAAGTTAAAAAAATGAATATTAAAATGTCAGTTTACCTCATATGTTATATGTACGTTTCACTATCACTGATCAAAACTAAAATTCTAACAATATAATAAAATAATGATTCAATTATCTACTTTTTATAAGAAGAAAGCATCCTTGAGAAAAGCAATACCAATTTTTGTAAATTATTATTCATATTACATTTTGTGCATGATCGTTTACATATCAAGTTAAAAATATTGAAAACTAATTGCGAAGAATGAATGAAACTTTAATTATGCTATTAAGATTTAAGTAAATAAGAAAACTAAATGTGATTTTTTTTAGTATTTTAAGATGAAAAAGAAATTTAAATATATATATACAGCTGATAAACTAAGACTTAGAATAATTAAGTAATCGTTACATATCAATGTACACAAAATCGGCAAAATGTTAATTTATAATGTCGAAATATTTATGAACAAAGCAAATGATACATATCATGAGTAACCAAAAACATATCAATCTTTAGACTAATATTATATACATTTTAAGATAAAGAAAAAAATAATAAAACATACTATTTACAATTCAAGTAATTAGAAATAATTCGAAACAAGTTTTTTTTTTTGTTTTTTTATTTTTCGTATTATTTGAATTTAAACTATAATATTTACAAATTACTTTAAAATGTGTTATTTTACGAAAGTACTTATAAGGTATTCATTGTTATTGCACTGAAGACTTTTTACATATTGCACTGCCTTATGTTATAAAAAAAAAAATGTTATAAAAACTATTTAAGGAATTATAAAGTTGAGTTATTTATAGGATTTAATTGTTAATATTCAAAAATGTAATTGTTATTTTTAGTAGACTTAGTTAAATTGAATCTTAACAGCAGTTGCGTCTCTTTATAGTGATATACAGCTGTAATTTCAATTATGTTTTCCATTTTTGCTGTTATTTACGTTTTTTTATTTATTTCTTTTTTTTTCTCTCTTTTTTCATTTTATGGAACGAAATGCTAGAAATGTTAGTGTCCTTTTATTCATTCCTTATAAACAATAAAAAGACAAATTAAAAAAAAACGTATTCCAAATCGGAAACATATCATTATTAAATAAAATTTGATATACAAAAATATGTTTTTATTTAACAAGAAAATACCTTCCCAATAGAGATTTTCAAATTAAGTCACTTATGTACACTACGTTACACTTCATATTATGAATATGAATTTTGTGAAAATTTGTTGCGTTCTTGATAACTTGAAAATGAATAAGTCAAGTCCCGTACACCAGCTGGTTTTCGTAAATGTGTTATTGTCATCATCTGTTTGGCAATGATTCTAAACAATTTCAAATAATTTTAGATTAATTTTATTTCTTAGCGAAAGTTATTCAAAATATTATAGCCTCTCAGTTAAAAGCCCTATAAACTACTCGCATGCAATAATCGGAATATACACACTTTTCGGTTTTTTTTTTTAACAGAAATATTAAAATCTATTTCCGTTTTTCCTTTTCAAATTCTATTGGGAATATATCCACTGACGATATTTTGTGGTGCTACCAAAAATATTGGATAGTTTACAAACCTATCATATGTAATTTATTTCTAAAATGAATGAATGGATATGCATGCAAAATATTCATAATTAAATATTTAAATGTTGTAAAACAAAAATATAGTAACAGTTTTAGGTTATATTAAATTAGTTAGATATTAAAATCAAATTATAAAATTACGAGAGTTAATTGGAAAATGAGATTACAAATTATTTTAAACTGTGCATAGTTTCCATTAAAAATCCCAATTTATATTGTTTATGTTATAAGCTTAAATTGCAAACAAATAAATTTCAATTCCTTTAGAATTGATTTTGAAGCTCTTAGTTTTGTAGCTTGTATTCATATTGAATATTAAGTATATTTAATTATTTAAATACAATTTATATACTCCTTGTTAGAATGCGTAAAGATCAGAATTTAAAAGTTATTCTCCCTTTTCCTCATTTCTTTCTATATGGATATTCTTTTTTTATTTTCACATTGGGAATATCAGTTCCTTTTTTGCTTTTTTTAAATTAAATTTAAATTTAATTTACGAATTCAAAACCGAAAAAGAAATCCTTAATGTACTTAAGCCTCCCTCCTTATTTTATTAAATTGCATTTTCCTTCAATGATTTAATCCAATAAAAGTATTTTATAGCAATACCAACAAGAATAACATCAAAATATGATAAAAGACACCATACCAAAAGTTAAATTTTAAAATTATTAAAATATATACATATCAATAACACGTAATCAACTTAAGCAGTTAGTAAACCAGAAATAAACAACGAAATTATTTTTTACAAGTGTATATTTTATATCAAAAAGAAAACGATAACAATTAAGCATATCTAACAGTAATATTTATATCATATTACAAACTTAATTTTTTTTTATAGTATAAAACATAAAACAGATTCCACTGTCTAAGTTCCAAGAAATGAATATAACACGATCAGAAAAACAAAAAAAAATCGTTTAGACTACTGTATCAAAATTAAAAAACAAAAGTATAAGTATACTATACTTGTAGCGAAGCAGATACATACTGTAAAAATAAAAAAAAATTACGATATTCAAAATAACCAAACCAAAAAAAAAACTTTCGAATTTATTTTTAAGACAAATTTTACCACTATTAAGCAAAATGTATTTGAATGTTATATATATAACTCATCTTTCAACTGTATACTAAACTTTTAATCACATTTATTTATTTTATTCTAAAAGTAAAAAATTCTCGATCGCATTTTGCCACCACATTTTCATACAAATAACACAAATCAAATCGATACAAAACTATTGATCAACATAAAAATAAAACAATATTTACATGAAAATCATCAAACTTTAATGTACCTTGATTGCTAAATAAAAATAAAAATAGACAGAAAAGGAAATGGAACCGAAATATATGAGAGGATTGTAAAAGAAGTTATTAAGAAAATTATATTTAATAAATGTAAGAGTAATTAAAAAAGAACGAATTTCTGTGATGTTTTTCTTTGAAATTATAAAAGATTTAGGATTTACGGTTATTGAACAGAAATTTACCTGCGACTTATATTGGCGTCAACATATGCCTGGAAAGGTATTTCTATATTCTGTCATCGTTATCAATAGTTTTAGAACCAAAACAAGTGCTTATATCAGATACCATTATAGCCGATTACCTTGATTTCATGATTTAGGTGAGAGTTGAGACAAATACAGTGTTTGAGAATGGTAACATAGTTTCAACATAGTTTCAATAGGAAGGAATCCTTACAACAGCTTGACCATGCTCGCTGAAGCTTCTTCAAGATGGCTTTGCATTGCTCTTTTCATCAATTGTGAATAAGACCTGGAATAACTTAATCTTCTCCACTTGTTTCAATGGAACTTCACTGACGTGCAGACTCATCACAGATGGATACAAACATTTCGAGTTTGGTCTGGGACGGCCCAAAGATAACCAAATAATCCACATCTGACTAAGAGGGACAATCAGTTTACTATTCGCATTCCACTGCACTACAGTCTGAGGCCACTTTTATGACAGGCGAGTAGCATTGTACTCTTCCTTTACCTAAAGCCTTGGGCATTTCTGATCGAATTTCATCCACACCAGCAGATAAGGCAACTTTTAGCTATTTAATCGCTAAAACAACTTCCTCTAGCGTGGGTATATTTTTTTTTTGTTGAGCTCAAGACCGGTTCCGGACAAAGCATCTCTAAAAAATAATACAAGCTCCCCCCCATGTGCATAAAATATCCGCTTCATTGAAAAGAAGTGTGAACTCTTTTGACTTGACTCTTTGGAAGATTTTCAACTTCCTTCCTCAGAGTCGGCGGATGGTCTGCAAAATACATTCTTTAATCTTTAATTGGTCTTTTGCTGATTGGTTCCGAAGTTTTCATGTTACAGAGGAACAAACGAACAAACGGAAAACGTTTCACTTTTATAATATAAGTAGGATTTATGTTACTAAGCAACAAAATATATACTAAAGCCTGTCCAGAGAAAATATCTATTAACAAAAATCAAAAGCATGTTAATCGGATAAGTGGATCTGGAGTTATACGCCTCTAATGAACAGACAGATGGACAGATAAACGTCGCTTTTTGTAATAAGAGAATGCTTGCAAGTTTGTATGTATGTATATTTGGCACGGCAGCTCATGGAGAGCCAAGGCTTAGCTTCTCACAACCATTCATGTTGTGCGTGTTATATTCTTCGCACGAATGGAAGGGACCTACAGTTTAGTGCCGACTCCGAACGGCGAATTGAGAAGCTTTTCATGACAGATTGTACTCTTGCAGGTTTGTCATGCCTGCGAAGAGGTGGTGCCGCGAAAAAACGTTTGGTGCTTGCAAGTTTAAGTGCGCTAAAATATGGCAAAGTTCTGTTTAACTTTGTTGTTAATTCCATAAAATCACAGTATACTTAGCACTAATTTGAAACAAATGGAAATGCATTTAATAAACTTTTAGTAACTAAACCGCCAAAGTAAAATAAGTACTCAAAATCTCCACACGGTAGAATGTAGAATGCCAGTATAAAATCATGTTCGGAAAAAAATTTGAAAACCAGCATACGAATAGAAAAGGAAAAGGGAACTGAGAGTTTGGTATGATATGGATGAAGTATGAAGGTATGATAAGCATTTCTGGCTGGTTGAACTGATGTTGCTTTTGTCAAACAAACATATTTTTTATTTGTTTATGTTCTCTGTTCTTGCCGTCTGTTTATTTAGTTTTTAAGTTTTGTTGTGTTGTTTGTAGCGAATTGTGGATGTATTGTGTATGACATTATGTTGGTGCTTATAACATTTTATTTTTTTTATTTTGCGGATAATTGGAGATTTCAGTTTTTTGTTTGCCTATAGACTTTTCTTACGGTTATACACCATGTCACAAAAGTTAACATACGACCTAAATTTATCGTCCTTCTAGAAACATTTATTTATTTTATAACCCACACACTTTTTTCAAATAAACTTTGTAATTCTCAAAAACCAACAGAATACAAGGAAAAAGTACAGATTCATATTATGTAGTTACAAAAGTCTACGTAGGATATTATTTTCAAGAGGCTGTTTCTAATGAACAGCGTGTTGGACCCCTTATGCGTCAATTACTTCATATAGTCTTGGTGACATCGATGAGCCGACTTTGTTGTAATTTCTTGCTAAAACTGTTCATATCAGTAGTGAAGGGAGTAAGTTAACGTTCCATTTGTTAAGTTTTTCCTTTAGATGAGAGCTTAGCACATGTAAATGCTCAATGACGTTTAGGTCTGGGTATTATGATAATGCTCAAGCTTTGACTTAACGTTTTACAGGAACTACTCGCTCGATGGGATCTTAATTGATTTTGAAAATGAAGCTGTTTGTAGCTGAATTTTTCTTAGTCGTATGTTGACTTTTGTAGCACGGTGTAATTGCTCAGCGCATAGAAGGTATGCCGCCCATTCAAATTAAATTTGGTCATATATATATTGAATTTTTAAATTCAAATGACAACATTGCTTTTTGCAAAAACGCAACAACAAAATAAATGTTTTTGCTACAAGCTCGAATACATGCATGAATGTGCTTCTGCATGCATTAGTAGAACATTCAACTAAACACAAATCAAATATTTTTTGAAATTATGAATAGTCCCACCGAAATATGAGAAAGCAGCTCAATTCCCCGAGCTGTGTGGAATGAGATACTCATTTTGGTTGGAAGTTGCACCTTGGCTGTTTGATAGATTTTATTTTGAAATAGTTGTTACTATGGCCATCTAGTAGCAAAAAAAGAAGTGAATCTTGAAATCGACCAGATTCTACATCTGTGTATTCTTTTGTCTGTGGCTGTGTATTCTATTGTCTGTGCTTGAATTCTATCCAAAACAAGAACCACTTAAATTTATACCAATAAAAATTCACCATTTTCCTATTCAAATTATGTACTAGCGGAAATGAAAAATTGAATTTGATGCAAGTCTTTGCTAAATTAAAGCTTTAAGCACTCTAACAACAATCTATGTTAATAATAAATAGTTAGTCTAGGTATTTCTCCAAGCCTACATCAGTCCTATCCGTACTCGCATCGGGGCATTATCAATTTTAAATGTGCGGCTAATTTTTGTTTACATCGCTTGATTAATAATACTCTTGAATTAACTTGTTTGGTAAACAGTGATATCAAAAATGATTTTGCAAAATATATTTAGATTCGGAAATATAAAACTTCAAGGTTATCGGTCAATGTCAGTGCAGGTATCTGCTAAAGTAAGTAATTATGTTAAGGAAGACTAACTTATGAATAATTGACGATGTAGGGCATCGCTCTAAAAACAAAAAATATATATTAAAAACAAATGATTACCTGATAATACTATGTAATAGAAATAAAACTAGATCTTGGATATGCTGTAAGCTAAGGAAAGTAAGCTTAAGTTGTTGATTAGAAATTAATTGTACAATAACATTCTAAAAATGATAGCTTTGAATTAATCTAGGCGTGAGTGCACTCAGTTTGAACTGAAAAGATTGATAACCATGAAAATGTGTTGTTCATTTAAGTATATATATTGTCGTGGGCTATTACAAACATACATACTCGTATGTATACATGCCCATCTGTGCGCCAATTACAGGTAGGTCAATTATTTATAATCAGTACAATAAAAGTTGCATCATTCTTATCTCTCACATTATATGAGTACATATGATATAAAGTTAAGCATGTATTGTAAGAAAGCATTTAAGAATAAAGTCATTAATTATAGCTAAGAATGTTTTTTTTTATTTGTTCTCTTATCATAATTTAATTTTTGCGAAAATTGTGTTTTAAATTAGTGGCACTCTCACATTACTTCTTCGATAAGTCTAGGGCCTCCTTTTTAAATGTTTATAGGACAATTCAAACAGTGCCTTCATATTATTTTTCTATTATTAATTTTTTTAGTAAATTTTAGTCCTGTAAATACATTAAACCATAAGTACATATATATACATATTTCATGTAGGTAACAAGATAATAGTGTGAAGAAGGATAAGCAATATCTGTGCAATACATACTATGCACAACCAAATTTTAAATACAGTACCTAATTTATAAATGCCAGGTTACAGATTTCACACAACTACCCTCATCAACTATTGGGTTCGCAGGTAATTTCCTTTTTTTTTATTCATTTATACGGCAGGTAATAATAAAAATCTGATCTTAGGAAAAGTAAAACACACACAGCAAGAATGATTGTTAACATTTTTTCTTCTTCTTCTTATTTAAATTTTTAAAATTACGAGTAGTCATAATCCCATGAGATTTAAGGAAATTACTAAGAACAAATCTTTTTGACACAAATTCAAGGTGTCAAATTGTTAATTGTTTTACTTATTATCATCTGCATACATTTATTTTGTCGTAAGCTTAAGCAAGAAGATGAATTTAAAACTTCAAAATTTGAGCAAGAATGGATGGAAGCTAAAGGTTTTGACGAAATGCCTGGACCATCAAAACTGAAACTCATTTCCTTATATCTTCCTGGAGGTGACTTTCAAATGTTTTATATACAATCGACATCCTTATTCTGTTGATCTTTTACAGGTAAACTACATAATTCTAACTTAATTGATTTTCATAAAATACTGCGCAAGGAATATGGTGACATTTTTCGTATAAAGGGCATGATGGACAAACCAAACATTGTATGCACTTATAATCCTGATGACATTGAGAAAGTTTATCGTACCGAGGGCGTATGGCCATACCGCATTGGATTGGAAACATTCACTTATTATAGAAAAAAGATCCGACCGGATATATTTAAGAACATTGGAGGATTAGTTTCGGAGTAAAGTGAAATGTCTCCTCTTATGATTCTAGCTCAATATTTACAACTTTAGGCAAGGTCAAGCTTGGGCAGATATTCGAAGTAAGGTGAACCCCATTATGATGAAGGTGCAAACAGTTCGTAAGAATTTATCCGAAATTGATCATATTTCTTTAGACTTTATACAAAAGTAAGTTTTGGTTAAAAGTTTTGCAAATGTTTTTAAATGATTTTGATTTAAGACTTGAACAAATTCGGAATCCAGAAACGAATCAATTAAATAAAGACCTTCATAATGAAGTGAAACTTTGGGCGTTCGAATCAATTTGCGCTATTGGCTTCAATAAACGAATGGGCCTGTTGACCACATCAGGAAATATAGATTCTGACGCTCTCAAGTTGGCTGACTGCATGAGTAGGTTCTTTCAGTTGAGTTTTGAATTTGATGTCCAACCATCAATTTGGAAATACTATGAGAGTCCAAAGTTTAAGACCCTCATCCAAACATATGAAGAAATTACCGAAATTACCACAAAATACATAAGCGAAGCTATGGCCAACTTTGAAAAAGATACGAAGGCGGGACCGAGTAGTGTTTTGGAAAAGCTTTGTCATATCGACAAGCAAGTCGCTCTTGTTATGGTTATTGATATGCTTATGGCTGGAATGGACACGGTATATAGAAACAATCTGAATTTAAAATCAAAAATATACTCAAAATTTCTTTTTAGACCTCGTCAGTATTCCTATCAACATTGTACATGATTGCAAAACATCCAGAAAAGCAGAATGCCTTACGGCAAGAAATGATGACTATCCTTCCTGATAAGACCACTCCACTTACTACTGAAAACTCAAAAAATATGCCTTATCTCCGTGCGTGTATTAAAGAAGCTCTCAGAATAACACCAATAACACCGGCGAACTTTCGTATGAGTGGTTCTGATTTAGTACTCAGTAACTACCGCGTTCCAAAACACACCGGAGTATCCATGGGAGTGATGCCTTTAACTAATAGTGATATTTACTTTCCACAAAGTTCAAAATTTATGCCAGAGCGATGGTTAAAATCAGGTGCAGGATCGTGTCCGCATGCAAAGGGAACAAATCCTTTCGTTTACCTGCCATTTGGATTTGGCCCTCGTACATGTATTGGAAAGCGAATAGCTGAAATGGAAATGGAAACCTTACTAGCAAGATTAATTCGTAATTATAAAATGTCATGGTATGGAGATGATCTGAAGTATACCAGTAACATTATCCTTATACCCTCTGGTGATATGAGGTTCAAATTTGAACCATTGTAAAAACGTACACACATACGCACCTCCGTAAATGAAATACAGTGTACCTCCGATTATCCGTCACCCGATTAACCGTCACTCCGGTTAACCGTCACACACACAATTCAAATCAGAAGCCACTATAAAACATGCCAAAATTACCGACTTCTTATCCCAATCATGATTTGTGATTCTTTTTTTTTTATAAATTTACAGACAAATGTTTTCAATTCATTATAATGTTCAATAAAACTTCGTCAAAAAATTTAATTCACATTAAGCTTTCCAGTTTTCTTCCCAATCTCGATTAACCGTCTTTTTGATTATCAGTCAGGGTGTTGGTCCGGTGGCTGACGGATAATCGGAGGTACACTGTACATATTTTTGTTTTTAAATAAAAATAAACATTTCATTGGCACAAGAATGTAGTCAAATTAAAAATTAAAATTACCATCGGATTTATGGATGAAAATCGCTTTCTGAGGTTCTATGAATACAGCATTACTTTAGCATGAGTGTTGAGAAGTATATGTCTTGTTGTTTAGATAGTCCACAGTGTACCTATCAACACAACATATACTATTTTACCTCTTTACCTGTATAATTACTGCTAGTTATCGTAACGAGAGATCGATAACGAATGGAATTAAAATTAAGTTTTAACTACGAACAGCAACCAAGAATATACATGTACATAAAATAAACGTAAAATAAACATATGTACTGTATGCATCTTATACATTTGTATGCAGATATTTTTTTCATAGTATTTTGTAACCCTAATAGTCTTTCTAAATGTGATACATTTTTTATATTATTATTATTAGTGATGCCCTTAAGGGTTATTTTTGAATAACGGTTATAACAGTTACTTTTATTTTTCAATAACCGTTATTCTTATAAGTTATCCAGTAACTGTTGGTAATTCAATGCTCACAGTAATTTTTTAAATGGAGATCGAACTATTCGATGTACTGCTCCATTTCCCTTTGAATATGCCACATGCGCACCCACAATACTAAAATGATAAATGCACACACTCTGCATAAGTTGTAAAAAAAACTTTTTTATAAAGCAATTAAATAAATGCGCCACCGTCTAAAGCCCCATACAGACGATCAACTTGGTTGTCAACCAATTTGCCAACACGAATATCAAACACCTTTAATTTTACTCCAACCGTTCGACCAACACAGAATTTAAGTTGTCGAACAATCTACAGACACCAACATGGCCATGTTGATCGTCTGTATGACGCTTAAAACCACCATGAACCTCCACAGATTTTTTTTTTTTTTCTCGCACACATAGCTGCAACCGAAAATAATAAACAATTTCCAATAATAAAAACAAAACAAACAATAATCAACCCATATCCCATCCTTTTTTTTTTCATACTATGCATAACACGGCATCTCCACGAGCAATATTTCATAGCTTATCATCTGTCAGTTGATAGCATACTATAAAATTGCTCGTGGAGACTGCAAATAGTATTCTATGAAAAATGGCTTGCCATGTATTGCTCAGCTCATAGCTTGCTATGGATAATATTCTATGGGCTGTCATTTTTGTTTGATATTTGTGTTTTTTTTACTTTCCAATGACTGAGTGGCGAATGGATGGGATAATAAAATTTATAATTAACTATAAATTGTCATTCTGCAAAAGTTTAGATAGTCTTTGTCATTTTCCCACAAAATGCTTTTTTTTAAATGCTGCTCCAAATTGTGGAATTCCCTTTTCTCTAGAAACCTATGTTCACCTAAAACCTATGTTTTCAATTCTGAGTTTCTTTTTCCAATTCCTTCAATTCTTTTACTGCCGCTAGAATACATCGAAGTGCTTTCATCCGCGACATTTCCACGGATGATTTCCACGGAAGCTATGAAATGCCCACCACAAATTTCATGGCATTCTATCCGTCTTTCTTTCTATGAAAAGTGACAGATGGTAAGCTATGAAAAATTGCTCGTGGAGACGCGGTGTAAAGCACAACAACAAATGTGCCCAATCCATCGTCACACACAAAGCACAACGAGAAAAGTATCCCATCCATCGTCAATGGACATAATCATTCCTCAAATCAAGAATACTCCGCAGTTATCTCTCTTCATTCTCATTTTCTACCTAACATTCGATGCCAAAGACCGATCCGAATAACCAGTTACTGCCTTCAAGGGTTACTGAATAGTTATTTGGAATAACTAGTTATTTCGAAGAACTAGTTATTTTGAATAACTAGTTATTTCGATATTGAGTAACCAGTTATTAAAGTTACTGATGAATAACGAGTTACTGCTAGGAGTTATTGATATATCGCCCATCACTAATTATTATTATTATTATTTATTTTGTTTAAAAATTACAAATGACGATAACGGGTTTAATACCACTCAGGAACTTTTATCAAACTTCAAAAGTTGTTTGTCAATCTCCATGACGCTATTATATTCTAGTTGTATATAATTGACGGACGCTAACGGGTGGACTCCCGTGCTCTAGGGCGGATATGCCTATGCTTTAACTAGGGGCATTAGAGAAAATACTGATGCACGTTGGTTTTAAATGCTTGCGGAGAGATAATTCCATTCATATTGCGCTGCTTAGGAAGAATCCCTATATTTGGAAAATATGCTAGTTCATTTGAAGGAAAGGGCGACAAGGAAAGACAGAAATCGCAGCTTAAAATTCCACCTACAATGTACAGAACAATTTTGGTGCACCAGACTAAGGTTTTTGGCGAATGAATTTTTTATAGATTGAAGCTAGATCAGAAGAGGTAAAGTATTTTTTGCATCGTTTAACAAAACTTAGACATTTCGCAACATTTTTGTCAACGTCGAATATGTGGTTGTTCCTACGCAGCACACAGAACAGAGAACCTTTCGATTTTGACGTCGGAGGTACCATTCATGAATAATGGTTCGAGGTTTGGGTTATGTCCCCAATGTCAGCTATAATACCTCTGGCATAATTTCTTCAGCAATTTTAATTTTAAAATAACAAAAGTTTAAAGCATTCAAAGTTTAAGTTAAATAGGACAAAGAATTTATACAAGCTTACAGCCTTTTCTAACTCATGGACTTTGTACCTCATACTATAAAGACTTCGCCTTGTTGTCGTCCCAGTCAGGATAACCCAATTCGTTTTTGTAAAAAATTTCCTTTTGTGAAACCAAAAAAAAAAAAAAAATAAAACAAAAATTCAAATATTGCAGCGGAATTAGTTGAAATATGTAGGTCATTTGTAAAAAATGTAGCACATTCTATCTATAAAGCACAATTGCTTCAAAAAATAAATAAAATGATGAAAACGTATACATGTACATATGTATGTAGATAATATAAATTTAAGTAAAGCAAACTGATTAGTAACTATCGCTTTAATATTAGGTTATCATCATACACCCAATAGTTATATAACACTTATGATTGCAATGCACTTCTGCGACCCCTTATCGACCAAAGAAATATCAAAACAATTAAATTTTAGGTGTATAGGTACATATTAACGTAATTTTGGTAATGACTGGCAAAAGACATGCACATAACTTATCGAATTAATCTACGCTAGACCGAATGTACTTACGTACATAAAGCATATTTATAGGCGCTAAATATTGCTTTTAAAAAAGATCTAGAGATCTCAAATTCAAAACAAATGGAGATAATGTAAAAAAAATAAGCCCAATGGTATGTTCTTATTTCAATCGAAAAAGACAAAAAAAAAAACAAATATGTATAATATATTGCAATATACACAATCTTTTCAATATAAGTTTAAGGATGATATAAGGATTCCACAACGAACCATATCCTTCTGTTGGCGAATGTATACACTCTCTTTTTTAATAGCTAGGTAAGTAGGTTAGCCGAAATACAACGCGGAGATGTAGAAAAGTCGGGGAACCCGAACGTGGTAAGGCGCTCCAAATTCCAGAACGAAATAAGATAGGCTTAAGGGTAAACTGATGAGTGTTCCTTACCTGGCAAGTATTGCAGGAAACTTGAAAGGGCGGAATGGAATTAGATAATTCGTTTGAAGAGGCGATGAAATATGGGATCTATAATCCCAGCGAAGTACGTTATATATTAAATATTATATTATATTTTATATTATAACATCAGATTTAAATTTGAAAATGTTCTTAAATTTGTTTAATTTTTTTACCACTATATATAAACCAACCATCGTTTTTATACATATATGTACGTATTTATTGAATTTCTTCAATATATGTTACGCCAATACAAAAATTAAATAATGAATTCTGATTATACGTAAGGCACACGTTCGAAGGCCTTTTTGTTTAAACTGAAATAGGCTTTAATTGTGATTGAAAAACATTAAAATTTCTAAGTACTAAAATCGGTTTTAATTCTATAAAATGACTAGAGAATTTGCACATGTATACATAAATGCTTCATTATAGAAACCAAGTTAAAGAATTAAGTGCAGTCATTGTGAAACTCATTTTGTCCTTATTCCCGCTGTAGAGGCTCTCGTTAGTTATGTGTAGCTATGGGTTAACAAGTATACTTAAGGATGAAGAACCAATTTCTAATTCCTTCGCGCAATTTAATAATAATGTTAATACAACAAAGGTTCCCGATGTGGTTATATTGACTTTATTCCAAGTCATGTGAGCCCGGGGTATATTTTACATTGGCCATTGGGAATCTTAAATTTCCTTAAAATTATTTGAAAGTATAGATAATAGTGTTGGAAGGATAATATTTTTTAAAAGATTATACAAACCATTTAAAAGTACATATGGCCCATTCGCTTTATTGCACCTATACAACCGACTTCAAGACCTGATTTTCCTGTGAATAATAAATCATAATAATATCATTTACGAATATATGTACATATTTTATGACGAAAGTTAACTGGAATATGCCCCATTTCAACAAATCGATTAATGTTACCTTGTCCCGTACCCTTGTAAGAGAAAATGATTAATCCAAAACGTGTACAAAGGTTAAAAACATTATCGCACCTAGGCAATCCATTTTTTATCAATCAATAACCATTACACCAAATGATACATTTATTCGCTCACATATGATATTAGTCGAAGCCATAGATTTAAAACTTCCTCGTTTACACCCTCATTATCAAACCCATCTTGTGAAATCAGTTTCGTATTAGTGGCAACCACAAATCTTCTGGCGTCCTAAGAGAGAGTAGCAACGCACACAAGCATAATGCAGCTATTAGCTGATAAACAAGATGCCAGTGTATGTCTCTCGCCGACCAACTTCTCGGTTTCAAAAGTCTTGCCGCATTCGCTCACGCTTCCAGTTAGACTCTAGTCAGTTCAATGTTGCTCTACGTGACAGTTAAGTGCAATCGACAAAATTCGATTTAATTACTTTTATTTTGTGATCTATCGGAAATTAAAAGAACAATTAAAGATTAAAAGTAAAATTATTCTCTACTGCTATAAACAATTTAGTTGACATTCTATACTAAAAGTTGTATAAGAAGTGCAACGATTTGTGAGTTTTAGGAAATATCAACCCCAATAAACATTTTGCCAAAAATTTATTTTCTCTTCTTTTTCGGGATAGACATTTTTTTTCTGAAGGGGTTTTGTGCTAACAATTCCTAACGGTGAGTGTAATGTTATCCCATTTTGCAATTAAGGAAAAACTAAATATTCATATGACTAACCGCTTATTAGTTATAAATTTCTTGGCGAATGAAATGATCTCTCACAATTACCTACTAATTAAAAAAAAAAAACGGACATGAGAGGTCAATGTCAAAATTTCGCGGCCAAATTCTATAGAACAAAGGAAAACAGTTTTCGCCTTAGATGAACCACACTCAAGTGCTCATATAGGTCTTATCAAGAGAGGCCCATTAGCGCTATTCATACATTTTTTGACAAAAAAAAGTTTTATTTTGACATGTTTCACTATGGATTTGCAGATAATGTGATTTCATTTGTGTGTCTTGCTTTGATTAATTTATAGGAATTATTTTTCAGGCGCCTCATATACATACATATGTATGTACATACAGACATAAAATAAAGAATTGCACAAAACTGTGCGAAAGACGTGTTCCGTTCTTTGAGCATGAATGGCTATTTTCGTTACCATTGGCTCAGAAAACGGTCTCTCAAAGATACACTTTGCTCTTTGGCTCATCACCACTGATAATTTAAAATGCAAAATGAAGTGCACAGCAAAATAAGTAAATAAATCATTTGTTTTTTTTTTTTTTTCTTTAATTTGGATGGCTATAGTAAATGGTTAATTTTTCGTCGTCGATTGACTTTTTGACTTGGAGTTTGTGAAAAGGTATAAGCTTATTTAATTAAATAACTAATGTGAATAACGAATTGATGAATCAGAAAATTGCATTTTATTCGCTTTATTATTTTGGTTTCGCGACAAGTAGGAAGGGGGTTGGGGTATTTACTTATCTGCAAATGTGGGGAAAAGTACTGATAACCATTTTATTACAAAACCATCACATTACAATGAACTATGATCTCGAGAATTAGGTCAATATGAGTTGAAAGAAGAGGTCACTGTGAAGTCATTTTCATTATAAAATGCGATCAAAAACAAGCTTTTGTTATACATCTTAAATTCAATTAGATTTTTAGTTGGTTTAAGTTAAAGTGACACAAGGATGCACATGTTTTTAAGTTATATATTAACCACAGCTGTTTTCTTCCATATTCATAATGTTTGCTGCGACATTTTAAGAACTGACATTTTCTAGAAACTCCTGATTGCATTAAGTTAGGATACATACATCTCACCGCAGTCAGTCATAAAAGTATTACTTATAAACGCTGTAAAACAATTTCAATAATTAAAATGGACTTAAATAATACAAAAGGTGTTATGACTCACGCATGTTTTTCGAATATATGATGATTTTCATAGTGGAGCCTTTTCTAAATATCTAAATAGTTACATCATAGCTAATCCTCATAGCTTATTTTACTTTTTAATAATATGTATAATATAATCATATCTTATCTTCGCAGAACCTCTTAACCCAGTATCTATATTTTTTCCTTTCCCGTGCGCCTAAACTCGAAAAAGGAAAAAAAATACAAACATATTTGGCACGACAGCTCATAGAGAGCCAAAGGCTAGCTTCTCACAATTTTGTGCGTGTTACATTTTTCGGACAAATGAAAGCGACCTACAGTTTTATTGCCGACTCCAAACGGCAAATTCAGAAGCATTTTCATGACAGGTTTATCATGCCTGCGAAGAGGTGGTGCCGTGAAAAAACGTTTGGTGATTTTGTGGATTGAACCTGTTTCCTCTCGCTTAACAGTCCAACGCACTGACCACTAAGCTACGGCGACTGTCTAAACCAGGGGTCGGCAAGTAATTTTAAGTGGGGTCCAGACAGTGTTGAAGACTTTTATCGAGGTCCAGAAAAAAAAACTCATGTTTTGTAATTTTTTTTTATTTTGCTTCATTTAAGTAACTGTAGAAAACACAATAGGTAAAATTAATGAGAAAATTACAACGACGGTATTGAGCCAGTTTTTTAAAATTTGGTTCGCGTGGGGAACAGCAAATGCGAAGAGTGTCGTCAATGTGGGCGTCTGATAATCTCGAACGATATTTGTTCTTCAAAAAATTCATTTTTGAGAAAGACAATTCGCATATATACATATGTTGAGCCAAACATAGTAGCCAAGTTGATAGCTAGTTTTTTGCAATTTTGATATTTTTCTGAAACATGTTTACCCCAAAATTCTTCAGTGGATGCAGTTTTATACTTTTGCAAGGAAATATCTTCTTGCAGGTCAATTAATTCCATTTGCAGTGAAGCTTTTGAAAGCCCGAATAACTTCGTAGCCATGTCAGTCCATTCTGCTACTGCAGCGACTTCATAAGGTAATTTAAGGAATTGAGATATCTTCCCAATTTCTGCTAAGTCTTGGAATTTTACAGCAAATTCGTTTTTAAGATCGGATAGAATCTTTGAAAACACTGTAATGTTTTCTTCGTCAGAGTTCTCCTTTTTACATTCAAGAATTGTTGGGATATGAATAAATTCTTGTCTAGCAATATATTTTTCAAAAACATCCAGCTTACGACGAAAAGCAGATACGCTTTGAATCAGATCACATATTAATTTCCCATTTCCTTGTAACTCGATGTTAAGCTCATTTAAATATTTCAGAACGTCTTTAAGAAAAGCCACAGCTAGCACATTGCGCACTTTTATTATGAATTTGCATGGAGGAGTTGCAAACGAACTTGTTTGTGTGTTATAGTGAAGCATATTTTTGCACATTTTGTTGAATGTATGAATGGTGGGCTAGTTATTAAAAATATATGTAATTGAATTGAATAGGTAGTCGGCATATTTAAAAATATTTGAAGGTCCAAGGTTTAACCTTCCGCCTGTTGCTGGCCACCGGTCTAAATTCTACTAGGTAATAATCTTCAGTTCTCCCTTGTTATACCGATGTGATGTAAGTCACATTTTAATCCGGAAAAATTGAGATCCTCAGTAAATAGGGCACCATGCAATTGTTTACACCAACAAGAATTTGCCATGTAATTAGAAAAAGCAATGGCATTAAACACTTTCGTAAAAATGGGAAGACTTTGCGTAAATTAAAATTATTTGAAATTAAACTATATGAGCGTAGCTTGAAAGACTTATTTTTTTTTAATTAAAAAAAACCAAGTGTGCAAACTTTTTTGTTCGACTATTAAATATACATTAGGAAATTGCATCAGTGATAAGGATTTCAAAGGTCAAACCCCTGATTTTAATCTTGAAATTGTATCATCACTCGACGTTTCAAGAGGCTTTTGAAACAATCGGAAGGTGCGGTCAATGCAAACAAAGGTGCATTCCTGTATAAATATTATTATAAAGTGTTACGAGAACATTAGTACCTACATTTATATGTATGAAGTCATTTCTAAGAACGCAATTATTTTTATTATCAACGAGCTTAAAATAGTAAACATTTCAAATCGGCACTCTTTAATTCTTAAACAAACTTACACTGAAACCGCTTAATATTATCGTCAACCTACGAAACGCCAATAGCCCAATTGCTTTATGCCCGTTCAAAGTACAAAACTATTTATTACGAAATTAGTCACATTTTCCTTGTACTAATACACAGTAACTTTTGTTAGTTCATGGGGTTCAAAGTGAGTAAGAAGAGCTGGTACTTATTTATTGATTACTTAAAGTGTTCAGAAGCCGGCTAGATGATAAGCATTGCCGGTACTAAACAGTCTAATGCTATAGATCACGCATCACGCGGTTTTTTTTTTTTTTCTTTTAATTTTTTCCTCAACAGGCAAATCCGATAAACTTCCGAACTACTTTTGAGCAGTAGTGCGAAATAGATGCTGAGCTAATTTCGAAATCTATCTGTCTAGACATTTAGCCTAAAATTTGTTCATATTTTTGTTTTGCAAAATTGCGAATGGCCTTGAGCATTTGGACTAAGAAAATGCATTTGAGGGAAACGTTTTAAGGTGAAAGCTGGAGATAATGAGAATATATTTATAAAAGGATACAAATTCCGATTCTTTGGCAACTAATGTTACATTTTACTTCGAAATTAAAAGTCAATGTTTATCCTATGTATTTCAATATATTTGAGGAAAATGTAAAAAAATGCGAAACAAAATCATATTGATTTATTTTCTATGTTTAGTCGCAGTTACTAGATGTCAATCAATGAATCTTTGATGAATGGTTGAACTTTAAATTTATCATCTTAATATTTTAAAATAAAAAAAAATATCTTTTAATGATTATGTACTTTGGACTCTTGGCAATTCCTAGTATATATTAATTAAGTTAGTTTGTTTGTTTGAAATTACTGATACAATTGCGAGTGCTAGGCTTGGACCCCAGTTCAGTAGTAGTGGTATTGGTAGTGGTCGAATTAACGCTTTCGATCTCTTAGGTTCGGGGACCAGACAGCATTGTTACAATAATCACGATTTTGCCATGATTTGATTTCGATAGAGTCGTTGTTTAACAAACGACATAGGCGCTTTGAAATGTTCGAGCTTCGTACTGTTTCTGTTTTTTTGTTTAATTTAGAGCCTTGTCCGGGCAAATCTTCAGCCACACAGTTCCGTGGAGTATCGGAGTGATCTGAAACCTAACTGAGTGTAACATTATGCTCGTTAGCGATCTTGTTCAGAGACACGCTTCTGTCTGGTGTTATGTGCTTATAGCCCATGTTGAAGTCATTTTCAACAAAATTGTTTTAAAAAAAAGTCAAAATAACACAACCTCACATTACACGAATCTGGTAGCTAATGTTACAATTTTATTTTCAATAGAATGTGAATGCATTGTGGTCGCCGTGGCTTAGTGGTAAGTGCGTTGAATTGCTAAGCAAGAGGACACAGACACAGGTTCGAACCTTAAAAGAACCAACCTTTCATGGGATAGTTGCTCAATCCGCCGCAATAACACTGTAGGTCCTCTCCATTTGTGCGAAAAATATAATACGCACATCCGTGATGATACTCAAATACAAAATTTTGTAATTTTGCAATTTTGTAACTTTGTTGTGTATAAATCCGTTCATATGTAACTCATATTCTTGCGAAATTTTCGAATTGTAGATTTCTTTTTGTCATAAGATTTCCTTCATACACAAAAATTGTACCCATTCAAATTAAAATCTGTCTTCATCACTTGTGAATTATTGTAGATGAAATATTAATAACCTTCAAACAGCAATCTGACCTTGGTAAAAAATTAAGAAATATCAGATCGCATTCTACGATGTCAAAACTTCATAACAGCGTTTCCTTACACCGGCAACGATTGCAACATATCTCTCACTATTTAGTAAACAGTGAATCAATTTTTTAATTTTGGTTGCAGTATTATAAGTTGAACCATCACCTATTGACGATTAATTTCACAAAAATGACAACCGACTGTCTCTGCTCACGATAACTTTGAAATAACCTGAACAAAAAAAGAATTGTGGTGAAAAGAAAACACTCTCAATGCAGATAGCCTAGCGACAATAACAAAACCATGTCATCAAAAACAAAAACTAATTATTTTTCAATTTTATTTGCTCTTGGAATTTCCAGAATAGTGATCGCACTCCGTATTGAATTGAACAAATATTCTTCACTGAAAATGAGTGGAGCAGCGCCAACTCAGCGCCAAGATATGAATGATGAAGATGTCGACATTGAAGAAACTGAGGGATCGAGAAATATAAACGGCCTTATCTACGATAAAGTTTACGAAGTGGCAGAAAAATTCGCCGGAACTTACGTGGGCCAGTATGCGACGGGAAAGGTTGATCGTCTCCTGAAATTATTCGAAGATACAGCCAAATGGAGTTTACCACAAAGTAGTTAGTTTTAATTAAAAAAAAAATATATAAATATATGTATACACTGAATCATTAATGATTTCAAATCATTTAAGGTCAGGATAAAAATGACTCCAGCCCACCGCTTGAGCGACCTTTGCCATGGATACCATTTATTGGGATGATCTTGATGCTGCGCATGGTACGGTTGTCCCTGTCGATCGGGGGTCTGTTTATCGGAAATGCTCCTCTGGTACCAGGGGATGTGGTATACTTTATACAAACACGTAGGCGAAAGCTACGATCGATCAGAATTGTTGGAATGAGGGACATTCGTAGAAAGGAGCAAGCGAGACAACAAAAACAAAATGGTGGACTTGTTTCTAAATTGAGATCCCTTTTGTCAGTGGTTGTGTGCCGACCGGGACAAGGCCCAGAAATGCCCAGGGGCTCAGTTATTAATAACCAGAAAAGTCAAGAAGGAACTAGCGAAACCGGAAGTAACGAGGTAAGATAAGTAAATGTTAATTGCTGATTGGCACTAGTGATTTTCTAAATATTAATGGCCGCGCTCCCAAAATCTTTTCGGATTTATGAGAGTACGTAGCTTACAGCTTACCCTTTCTAACCTAACCTAACCTACAGCTGACATATTTAGTTAAGGATATACACTGTTGTACGGCTTAACGCATCAATTTGAATTAGTTTTCGTTTGCTTTCTAGTTACCAACATAATTTCAAAATCGAATATTTCTGAAGAATTTAAAACCTTAAATTCAAATAAGATCGTTGGATAGCTTGACTAATTGACAACGTCATATTTTTTGTGTTTTTTTTTTTTAAATTTATTTAGGACAATACTAAAAAGGACAATCTATCATCTAAGCGCCCTCGAGCCGAAGATGAATATGGTTCCGACAATGACCTCACCTTGGATCAAATCATTGACAAATACGGTGAAGCTAGCAGTGATAATGATTCTGATTTTATTCCGCCTGATAATGCCCTAAATGATGAAGATATATCCTCGCAATCTACTTCATCTGCAACTTCCGATGACGACGAGGATAATGCTGATGATGTTGAAGATAATGATGTGAAACAACCAAAAGAAGATGCCGTAAGTGAAAATATTTTCGAAGTAATTTTCCCATATCTGGTTGAGTTCATCTCATCCATTATCTTTTGGCAATAGAACCCAGAATCAGATGCTCACATGACCAATGGCAGTAGAAAATTGCAGCCATCCTCGAACATAACCGAAAAACAGGCCGATGATAAAACTATGGTTATCAAAGAGAACGGCGAACATTTTAGTAAACCATCTCGAAGACCAGTGCCAGTACCTAAACCACACAGACCGGAACCTGTGCCCAAACCAATTCAAGAAATCAAACAAGAACCTGTAGATAGCGATGAGGAAAGATCAAACAGTCAACAACTGCAGCAAGATCCCGCAGAACTGAAGAAATCCAGTGAACAGATGCAACACCAACAACAGCAGTCCGTTGTCGGTAATGGATACTAAATTCAAAAAGCCATTTTGAAAGTAGTTCATAATTTGTCTCATATCCTAGCAGACACCTTTCCAACAAGCGTATCCTTACCTTGTCCTCCTCATTTCATTACAAGAAATACATACGTATAAGTTAGCTATGCAGTAACAATTGGAATATTGTAAAACTGATGATTAATTAAACTTAATTTTCAAATTTTTTTTTTTTTACTCTCTTCTCTCGATTTCACTTCTTGGATTAATAAATAACTGATGAGCAGTAAAGACAAACACACATATAAAATAATTAATTAAATAGAAAACGTGATAAATACTTTATACATGCATTTCGTTAATTAAATTATATATTTAAACAAAAACTCTCTGAAAGAGCAATGAAATTGGGTTTTACTAATTTTTCTTTTTATTGTTACAATTGAATTGCCTGGCCAACTCTGATCTGTCTATATTGAACATTGTCCAATGTGTTGAATGTTTTGTTTCTAGCACGAAATGATGAGAAAGATAATGTGTTTGAGAGGCCAGAGGACAAAGTTATTGCTGGTGGTGATGTAGAGGCGGCTGATAAAAAAGTAAACGAAGGCGAAAACATACAAGAATTTGATCACAAATCAGGTATTCAAGATTTAATTTTTTTTTTTTTCAACATATGTATATACTTCTCTTATTTCTGTCTTTTATGTCTCCCATTTTTCCTTCCTCTGCTAAATGTGTTATGTTCTTCCAATTTTTGAAGAAGTTTTTCTTACTCCTGCTACTTCTACTGAAGATTTGTTCTTTAGTCCTTTGGGTGTGTGCTATAAATGTGAAATTATTAAAAAAAAAACCTTAAAATAATGACATCCCTTTTATGATCTTACAGGATCTCCGAACTTGATTTCGGATTTCGGATTTCAGCCAACATCAATTTTAAAGAACCCCGATGCAGTTCATTTGGAGAAGAGAGGTCCTGCGATAACCTACACAGATGACGATAAGCTAAGTAAAGGTGGGTAAAATCCGTTGTAAAGTATTCACAGCATGCAGATGTAAGTAGTTTTTACGTTTGAATAAGAAACTGATTTATTTACAAGTTAGCCTTTTTTTGAATTAGAGTTTGTCTTCCTACGTAATCAAACGAGTACATCAGATTTGTGTGGTTTTTTTATAACCTTTGAAATCCTTTTTATGAAATTTATACAGTTTTTCAATCGAATACGAGTTTTCAAAAGTTAAAACAAACCAATTTATATGAAAGAAACTTTCAATGAATTGAAATCAAACCATCAGTAAGATGTTCTATGATCAGTTTTATTTGATTTCTTAGCTAGGAGAGGTTTTTAAAGTAAGACTGTAACTGCATTTTTCCTAATTTGTTTCTTCAAGAATCCGAAATCGAGTTTCTCTTTTTAAGAAATTAAATTAAATTTATTTAATATTTCACTTGCTCGGAAATAATACCCCTCAATATCTTTCAGATGTAATAACTGAGAACCACGCTTCATCCAGACCAATAAATACTTCTCATCAATCTGCTAGAACAAGCAGTCATACCGGCAGACACAATAAAAATAAATTTAGAGGAAAACGACGATAAACACTTTTATACGAATCTCATACAGAATTGTTTGTTACGAGTGCGTTACAGGTAGTGCACATTGTATTAAGCAAATTACGTATCTTATAGAAATTAGAGATTGAATATAAAATTTTGAAATAAAAAGAAAAAAAAAAGAATTTCCCTTAACCGTTGAGTAATAATTTAGTTTGTAATAACATTACTCTTCGTTTTTTGTTTTTTTTAATAAACTAAAATTTGTCATGTGTTTTTCTTTCTACAGTCGTTAATTTAATTTAATATACTCGTAGTTCTAAGTCTACCCTTTCTTTACCCAAAATGCTGCTACTTCAACAGAAAGCTCTCTTCCAACTCTCTTAAACAGCAAAAGATCATACATTCAATACTGATTTGTACACTGTAAGAGAATGTGTTTTAGAGAATAATAGTATTTACATAAAGGAAGAACAAAATATAAGAATTTTCCCCACAGTGAGGTCTTGGGAATAAGGAGTTAAACGTATTGCACCGAACGGTAGAGTATACATAATTAAAGCTACAGAGCCCCAAACAGAGAAAAATAAAATGTATTCGCATGTTCAAATTGTAAGGTAAATAAACACAACTTTTTGAATGGGGCTGATTGAATGATGGGGGTGACTATCAATTTTATTGGTATAGAACATTTTCGGACCATCGTCGTTGAAAAGAAGTGGCAACGTGCGTGATAAATATTTACGTTTTCAGTATAAATATTAACAAAAAATGTAAGCAAATATTTTTTATTCACATGAAGCTATTCGTCAGTCAAGTAGAAAGAATGGTGTAGATGGGAATTCGTATGAATTAAAGTATGCCAGAGTGATTGTACATGGTATGCTTGAGTAAGAGTGTTTTTTTTTTTTTTTAGAATATTTCCGTCAATTGATGCTGGCTACACCTAACGATTATTCAGTTAGGCGAATTGTGCCCAGAACAAAAGTTATATTTTTACTTACTGGAGCTGAAATGCAATTATAATTCACGGAAGTGATTTTTTTTTTTACTAATTTACTTATATGATCATCAACAAATAAAAAATAAATACAAATATTTGGTAGAACAGTCCACATAGGGTCAAAGTCTAGTTCCTCGCAACTATTCATGTATACATTGAGCACAGAGCATTTAACGTCAGAGATAGATCTGAGCTAACGTACATATGTATATTTTCAAGTAAGATACGCTGCGTTGTGGGTTTTTAATATAAACATCTACATGCATATAGATGCAGAGCGCAACCTGGTTAGGCAATAAAAATGTCATGAATACTTTTACTCTAATCCTTCCAAATAATACAGCTTCCGAAAAGGAAGTACGACTCTGAAACATTGTCTTTCTGGAGCATGTCGCTCTAATATCATTTTCGTATCATTCTAAGAAGAAAACCGACCAATGTCTTATCTCTATATGTAAAACATCAAATGTATAACATTTGCAAACTTATTTTATCAATAATATTATTACTGTACACGAGAAAGTGATTGTAAATTACAGTCAATGTCAGAGCAGAAACTGAATATGATTATGATTTGTGAATTGGTTCACACCTATGGATGCTCTTAAATGATCACATCGCACCTACATTTCCAAAGCGTGAACTTTCAATAATTGGTTGCTAAACTGAGTATAAATACAAATACGAATATGCATGGGAATTTGATACAATGTCTAAAATTTGTTATAATTCAAGACCCTTTTAAATATGTTCTTATAGACACACATTTGTCTACAAAGCCTAACCCTGCAAACAATTTATTATTCAAATGTCCACTAACGAAGGAAACCAAGTGCTCTAGATGTACTTTTCTTGACAAATAGATCAACCTAACCAGTAGCTCTGTTATTAACAGCAACTGCCAGGTTTATTAATTGACTCGGATCCATTCACTACTGCCGACATCAATTATATTAAATAAAGGGAAACGTGAAGATTCTTACAACACACGCGCATTTAATAATTGCTCAATCAAAAAAGCTCACTTAGCAAAGAGCAGGAAAGAGAAAAAAAGTTTAGCCTTGCCCAGTTGCTCCCTCCCACGTCCCACCCACACCCTATTCTAAAGCTAAAATCATTCACCATGTTTTTGAACTCTTGAATTCCCGATACAAGCAGTATTCGGGGGTAAGTAAAGTGCTTCGGTTGTTGCGTAATACGGAGTGACGTTTGTTTAGTTCCTATGAAAGAGGTGGATGTGCACATATACATAATTGTAATAAAACGCAATAAATAAATAAAAAATAAATTTAAATGTATAAAAAAAAAATAGTGTTAAATTGGCGTAAAAAATGTTCTTACAGTTAAATTATACACAAGAAGCGTTTATATGTATAAGAGATTATGCTAAATAACCTCTATTTAAATGAATGGGACATGTCTTTTACACGGACATAATATAAGTTGTCCTGACTGTGCGTTCTTTATGTTTAGTTTCATTGGCAAAGAACGGATGTTGTTCATAAGATTCTTCAATATTAATGACAAATATTTGCCTATGTATATTTGATAATATTAAAACAAAAGTGCATATGTTCAAAAAAATTAGTTTTTTTTTAAATCGTCGTCCTGCAGAAGCAAATTCGTTCTACTTTCTTTTTCTTTTATTTATTTTTGTATGGAATTATACCTTATGTGTGTGCATAATGGTGGAGTAGCACAATGTCATTGCTTCCCAAGAGAGAAATAAAATGTCGGTTGTGTTAAAAAAAGAAACGAAAATTTGTGTAAATGCCATGTTTGCCTTTTTTAAGTATAATGCCAAATTGTTTATTAAAAACTAAAATGTGAAAAATTACTTATGTTATAATTACGTAATTTTTTTTATGAAGGAATTAAGGTTTGTATTGTTTAAAATGTTTTCAACAAATTGCAGTGGTTTGGTGGAAAATGTACATAGGTACTTTGAGAATTCATATTTTAAATAAAATTAGGCATGCGTATGTCTTTTAAAAGTTCTCCTTCTCCATATTTTAAAAGCAATACAAAGATTTACTTTTATATTTTAACAAAACACTTAATCTTTTAAAACTTTTGTTTTTATAATAATGTATTTACCATTCGTAGGCCTTTGGGAAAATGCTTAATTAAACTAGTGTGTTTATAGAAAATGATGTAAAGAGAAGTATGATAATTGCGACCGCCGTACTATTTATCAAAAATCCCAACAAAAAAGATGTGATACAGAAAGCTGTAGATTCAGTATTTACAACCATATACATTATGTGGATTAGTATATGTACTGTGTGCATGTGGGAAAAAGCAAAAGAAAAAGGATTATCATTTGCGAAAACTAGTTTTGATGGGCATGAATTGCATTACTATCGACCTATTGTAGTAACAGTATGGAGAATGATTCTGGCCTTTCAGAACGTCGATTACAGGTGTTTCGAATATAGTTAAACCATAGATATATTTAGCTAACTCATCTTTACTGAGATTGGATTCCGAATATTGCAGCTATGTATACACCAGGGGTGGCCAAACCGTAGACCGCGGTCGACTGGTCGACCGCGAAGGCATTTACAGTCGACCCATGTGCCACAAATTAATACATACAAATACGCCATACATGAATATTGTTCAGAAACAAAACTGAAATCAACACGCAAATGCACAAGCAAACAAAGTACAACAAAAATTACACTTGAATTGTTGGTATAAATTTATATTTTTTTCCAAGTCAGAACAATGGGTAGCACACGTAACCAATTTAAGCGAAAAGTCGACCGCATAGCCTGCAAATTTGGCCACCCCTGGTATACACCATGCTCCTCTTCTCTAAAGCTGTGCATACTTTTAGACTTGCTCCAAGATTACTGCCTATCATAATAACATCGAAATTCACCTACAATCAGGCTCAAGCCCTGGTATTTATTGACCTAACAGCCACACAAGATTCTACCTTAAACAAGAATCATCGTATAGAAAAAATAAATAACTCAATTTAAATTGGCATTAAAAATATTATAATTTATTCAATTTTTACAAAGTACAGTTTAAATCAATTAACTAATCTAAAACCACCATCGTCAGCAATCCATTTAACTAGAACTGGCTTGCCTGTTGCATCAATGTACTCATATTGCCCACGCTTAACCACTGTCTCCTGACCATTTCCGAATTGCACCAACTGTCCTTCCTCAGAGACTTTGGTTCCATCCCCATTAGTGTACGCATGGCTAAATCTTCGACCAGAGCGTTTGTTGTTATCTGAGGGACTGACTGTCATGGTTTTGGTAACATATCCTCCGGTACGGAAATCGGGCGATATGCCAGGAACCGGAAGATCGTACAAAGTTGTTGGCATCTGTGGTTCTGGTATCTCATATTTAAGTGTTTCGGTTTTGGAAATGACACTAGTAGGGGGCGCTTCAATTAATTTATTTAAATTTTGAGTAACTTCCGGAATATTTGGTGACGCTGGTAGATGCGATACGGAAGGAAGCACTGTAATTGGTCTTTGGAATTGGACACTAGGTGTATAAGATGGTTCGCTATATTCAAACCGAACTGAAGCAGGTTTAGGTACAATTGTTGCAGCAGAGTATATATAATTGTGTGGAGGTTGAGCATATTCGACATATCGCGGTGGAATAGCATAAACAGGAACATATTCCATAGGAGAATATGGGCGGTACGTGCCAGCTAATGAGCGGAGATAATTTTCATATGCAATATTATCTGTCTCCGATTCTTCTGATTCACTGACAACTACGTCCGGTTTTGGTGTTGTTTTAGAACTGAAGAGGCCAAAGAGGAAAGCATTGGTAAAAGGACTCAATCCCAAGATCAAAATGACAGTTGTTATCTAGAGTAAAATTCACGAGATGTATAAAATTGTTTAAACATTTTCAAAAATGTAACTTACCTTCGAAAACATGCTGCTTGCTAGAAAACTGATTTCGTTCTGAATGGTCCGACAACCATGAGTACACCTTTTATGTAAAAATAACAACGCTTTTATTGAGGTATAAGGACATTTAAAAGAATTAGAAAATGCTGTAGAAAAGAAATTGGCACCCATTAGTAAGAATTCGATTTTAATTAGCATAGGGAATGTTTCAGAAAATATAACAATCATTATATCCCTTTTGCAGTAAATTTAATTTAATAGCTAAATAATGAAAACTCTCTTTGGAAAATTAGGGCAGCCAGCGACAGGTAGTAAACGAGAGTTTGATGTGGTTGTAGAACTGTTTTAAGCATAAGAATGTGTGTAATTAGGAAAGCAATAATAGGAACGATATATGCTTTGACAAGTACGCTCATAGATACATTAAGTTAATTTCCAATATAAACAATGTCAACTTGACGTATTATTATTTTATTTCAATCGTTGAACTACAAAGACCAACGAATTTCAAGTCGAAGCTCACCACCTGTACATCGACTTCTGAGTTAAGGATCCCGAAAAAACTGATCCAGCTATGCTGCATTACATTGGAAAGTATGCGGTCTACAGTGCAATTTATAAACACTTCCTCGGAACTATTGCAAATATGCGCCGGATTTTGCTAAAATGATGCATTATCTTGCAATTTTTACAATCTCGTCTTGAAGCAGATAGTACACAGAGCTAGCGTCCACACGGAAGCCACTATATTCCATAGATCCATCCAGCTTATGAAATATGCAAACGATATCGATATTATTGTTCGTTCTCAGCGAGTTGTCGTAAAGGCGAAAGAAGTTGATCATGATATTAACAAGGAAAAAGCCATATATATGCTGTCGACAAACTAAGATCTGTCCATCAAAATAGTTAATGGATTAAAGGATTGACACCCTAGTGGAAATCCGGCGAAGAATAACGCTAGGAAACCGCTGCTTCTTTAGTTTAGCGAAACAGCTTGGGCGAAAGCTCGTAAGACCGAGGACAAAAGTATAACTATATAAAACACTAATCCTGCCAGTTCTGCTATTTCTACCGAGTACTCGACTACTACCCGAGTACTATCGTCCAGCATCATCTTTAGGTTGGGTTGGATTACGTTGTAGTGGCTGCCAACTAAAGCCAGCACATTAAGATTAATGGTGGGTCCACATGAACCTTGGAGAGACCAAACCAGTTTTATTGCCAAATTGACGATTTGTTCTTTCGATGGCATCCAGCTTAAATTTAAGTTTGCATATAGCGATTGGTATACGTAAAGTGGTCGCCGTGGCTTAGTGGTTAATGCGTTGGACTGCTAAGCGAGAGACACAGGTTCGATTCTCAAAAACCACCAAACGTTTTTTTGCGGCACCACCTCTTCGCAGGCATGACAAACCTGCAAGAGTACAATCTGTCATGAAAAGCTTCTCAATTCGCCGTTCGGAGTCGGCACTAAACTGTAGGTCCCTTCCATTCGTGCGAAGAATATAACACGCACAACATGAATGGTTGTGAGAAGCTAGGCCTTGGCTCTCCATGAGCTGCCGTGCCAAATATACATACATACATACGTAAAGTACGGCACCCAACAAACGTGAATATTAACACTAAACCTACCATGACCCGTCGTGGTACAATGACCCATTTTAAACTTTTTGTCAGAATTTTTGTAAATAACATTATTACATCGCCATTTGCCTTTACAACTTTTATTAAAAAATACATCGAATGTATTTTTCAATATTTATTCCTCTCTTGTTAATTTTTTTTTTACCGAGAAATATATGTAATCTGCCCTAACTACCGCAACGGGTCATTTGACCCGTGCAAAGATTCATGTGATATCATGAAGATTTGTATGTGTGGTTGTAATAAAAACCATTGCAGATCAGATTCTACAATAGTACTAAATAAGGTGTAGACATGACGGATCAAATGGCAAGAAAATACTCCGTGAAATCGAAATCGCAAAGATTGCCTGCGCAGATGTTCTTCAATTTATTTTCTAAATTTAGGATTTTTTTCTTGTATTATTTGTATGCTTTTTAAATTTAAACAATTAAACAATTTTGAATCGTTATTTGAAAAAAATTGTTTTATTCATGTACCAAATTGTGCTAAATGATATATTTTTAGCCTATCTCGAGCTACTATTGAGTTTAGAAAAAATGATTACATTGACTTGACTTTCCAAAGGGTGCGAATATCTACATACATATATTATATGGTCCTTTAACCAAGATAAAACTCTTTTCCTCCCCCATCATAAACTTTAATTATATTATGCATACATAATATTCGTTGGTCATCGATTATTTCGATATGCACCACAGACGGAAAGATATACAAAATCCGATTCCTATTATTTCGGCAAAGTCTATGTGGTTTCAGAAATAATGAGAATTCTCTAGAATATGTACATACATACGAGTACGAATGTACTACATAAATATCTTCAAAAAAAAAAAATCGGAATAATGATTGTTTGGAGTGAGATAGAGAATGCCGTACAGTTGAATAAATAAATCGATGCTAGAAATTATGTCACTCCCTTTTGTTTATTTTTTCTACCGGTTGCCACAGATGTACTATTGTTTCCGAATACACGCATTCGATTGTTGGCAATGTCTCACAAAAATGTTGGATTAAGGTCATCCTCCTTACAAGCAAGGTCACGACCAAACCTGCTTGTAAATAATAAAATTTAAATCATATTTTATCATCCCTTTTTTTCTTTTTTAATTTTACGTACCAAAGATGTTAATCCTTTGGCATGCAAATAAATCTTTAAATCTCACGTATAAAATTCTCGAGATGAAAATGATGATAACGCAATTTTATAATGCAGACAATAAGGTTTTGTATACCACAATCCTTCTGGAAAGGTGTTTTACAAAATAAAATGAACATATGGTAATTTATTATCTGAACAATAACATGCTAACATACAAAAGCCTTTTCAAGGAAGTGAGTTTATTACTCTTTTTTTTATGTACACAAAGCTAATATTCTCAGTTTTATTATTTTTTATTTTTTGAATTAAGAAGGTTTAACTTTAGTATGCACTTGTGTACAGTTAATCGATTAATTTTGAGATTCAAGATGATACATTGAAATTTGGTAAATTGATAGAACAAAAATACAATAAATGAATTAGCTATTTGAAACGATTTGTAATAACACCCATGATTATACAAAGATTTCCTTATTGTTCGTGCGAGGAGTTTTACTAGTTAATAACTTTTTGAACCATATGAAAAGCCACAAGTTAGTCAAAATTTATAAGCTTTAATTGAAAATCTTTTTGAGCTCTTCCTCGAACCTCGAGCCCGACCGCTTGCGATACGGGGATAAGGCTGAAGATAACATTCAACTACAGTTTGTCGAAAATATTGCAGACATGTCGTCTTCGCACTTCTAGAAAGCTCATCCCACCTTGTTGCAGCAACCCACTCGACCCAGATATCAGGTCGGTGTCTGCTTTACATATCGCTCATTTACTTGAAGACTGTCATAACTCAAAAACTCTGCAAATGATGCAGAATCATTCGCTTTATCATGCTTCATATTGTGCAAAAGCTTCATATTAATATCTTGTATGGTCTCCGCGTTAGAAGAGAATATGCCGTTCTTTTTTCTGCAAGGTGGTAGTGGTGAAAACTTTAATCGCGTTTTCTGCCAAATCGCGTGGATTTCGAAGAAATACTACCTATTGCAGAGGTCCCCATGACGCAATTTTCAAAAAATTTGAATGCAACTTTTCACGACCTCTATAGTAAACACCAAAACCATGGTCCGTTCAAATGTTTATATATATATATATATACATACATACATATATATATATACATATATATATATATATGCAATATAACGAAATCTTGTCAACACGATAGTGGCCGCAATTCTTAACCGAATTGAATGAAACTTGGTACACATGTTGATATGGTGAATAGTACGGACGAGTTCGTAGATGGGCGAGATCGATTGAGAGGGGGGCGTGTCACGCCCATTTATGTAATACAACGAAATCTTGTCCGCACGATAGCGGCCGCAGTTCTTAACCGAATTGATTGAAACTTTGTACACATATTAAGATGAGGAATAGCTCGGCTGAGTTCGTAGATGGGCGTGCTCTGTTGAGCGGGGGGCGTGTCACGCCCCTCTCTATTTTTCAAATTACGCGTTGACAAAGTTTTTGCATCTTTTTTTACTAGTATGACAACGGTAATAATCATAAGTATTATTTGCTAAAAAATGCCCGCCATTTTGAATCCGCCATCTTGAAATTCTTTAAAATTGCTCCGATTTCGTTGAAATTGAAAATGTTTACTCGTTTATGGGAACTTATTATAATTTCAGTCTTGGATCCACCATTTTGAATTACTTTAATATGATTTAAAAGTTGCATACGAAGGAAATCCACCTACCTCTTGCGGCTGGTGCCGGAAGGTCCTTTTTTGAGTTATGACAGTCTTCAAGTAAATGAGCGATATGTACTTCCATAAACTTGTGCTGCATGCCAATATCGGCGGCGACTCGACAATCAATCAAATCTCGTACATTTTTACGATGTTATCAGCTCGCTCAAATTCATAGTTACATAGTTCATATAGTAGTATTTGTGGAATTTCTTCCTCCATCTAACTCTCTATAAAACAGCTTTTTATTTAATTCTTTTTTGCGAGCAGTAAAAGATATTCAATTCGTATGACCCTATTATGGATGACTAAATTAACTTGTCTTGAAATCAACTCAATTTTGAGACATGGTATTATAGTAGACAACCTTTTTTTTCAGTTGAGAATTGGGAAATGCTGTCACCTAATTTGCAGAATTAATGACAGCTGTATGGTAGTTTTGACGATTAAGACACCCAATAGACAACCGAAGTGAGTCATAATACCAAAAAAAAAATTAATTACAACTTCGTAGCCAACTACTGATTTGCAGTTGTCTCTATTTGACAATTGATTGTCATCATAAGGTTAAGATGTATAATACGAATTACTCATTTACAACCAAACTACGACTGAAGTTGAATTCTATCATTAGTTTCGGTTGCTTCCCGCTTGTCCATCAATTACATAAATCCCAGCAAACGTGTACCTTTCTCCCTTATATTTTAATACGAATATTAAACCCCATGTCTGGCTTAATATTTCCTTTATCCAATAGCCTGTAAATGTTCACAATTAACACGCTTTACCACCTCATTCTCCACCATTTCATCAATAACCCTTGACATTTTCTCCATCACGGGGTAATAATAATCTGTAAAGAACATACACACCTAGTCCATAGTGATGCAAAATAATTAAAATAAAAAATATATACTTATGTACTAACGAGGCGAACCATGTCAGGTAACGTTAGATATTATTACAGTCCAACACGGATATAAGTAACATCTGAAAAACACAAGATTTGTTTCTTATATCCGAGGTGTTCTTATATGAAAACTACGGATATAAGAAACAAAATTTCTTATATAAAAACAACTGAAAAAGAAACGAAATTTCCTATTAAAGAATGGTCTAAAAAAATTATTTACTCCAGGGTATGTATATGGATTCGATGTAACCAGTAGAGAAAAAAAAACAGTTTTAACATAGAAAGTTTTTTTTAAATTCATTTTTAAACAAAAAGTAAAGAAAGAACATAAATAATATCACATATCGTTTGTATATACGTATGTACGTACAACAATATTTATATATAATGTATAATAAAGTGACTTAGTTCATGTATAAATGCATTTTCATATGCATTTATAAATTGCAATTTTTAAAATAGTCTTCCATTTTTTCTGCAAAAAAATTGTGATGATATTTAAATCGAGTGCAACAAACAAAAAAATACATGTTTAGTTTATGCGTTGGATTTTCTTTTAAATAGGAGATATTGTGAATGAAAGTTCGTTTCTTATATCCGTATGTTTCTTATAAACGTGTTTCTTATATCAGCTCCTTTTTGTATGGAGAGACAGAGAAAAGACACGGTGTTTTCACATGCGTTTCTTCTAAACGATTTTTTAAGAGTTTCTTATATCCGTGTTGGACTGTATTATTATTATTTTAAGTTGCTTTTGTAAATAAACTTTTAAATGTAAAATAATACATAGCTCATTACGTATAGAAACTACCCCCAGGAAAGCTCAACAAGCTTCCACTAAGCAAAAGCATGGAAGTCAGTGACTTCGTGATTTCATTAAATTCCGGTCTCACTCATTGCGTGTATGACGACAAAGTCCATGCATACTCATTTGTACATAGTCTATACATACGTATACCTTTAAATCCTTTAACGCAGAACGAATGACGGACAACATATTTCTTGCGATTACATCAAATTAAAAGCACTTAACATGCGAACAGACACGGTGCACGCCATGACCGAATTGCACTCGAAAAAATTAGCTAAAACAATGAGTCAGACGAACAGTAACTAAATAAATAAATGGCCGGGTTTATATTGAATATATTCAGTTTTATTATTTTTTTTTTTGAGCGTAGAACACTCAGACATTTAAACAAGCCCATTATATTTTCAACCCTTTTATTGTTTTTTTTTTTTCACGAGAAAAATGAATAAGAGCTTCAGTGATAAGGAACTTAGATTACCAGGACTCATCACATCAGCCCCAAAAATCGACCACCTAATACGAGTAAAGCCAGGAGAATCACAAAACAAATATTTCGTAGTGTAGTCACCCTCTTCACGAGCATTACAGGCAGTGGTGTCACTTTTTTTTTTTTAGTGTTGGTGTAGTGATTTCTGAAACTCAGGTAGTATTAGGTTTCAGTCTTTTAGCTCCGAGGGTGGTTTTTCCAGAATGACTGGGGAGAATTATTGCCATTGATTATAATTCGCAGTATTTCTTTCGAATATCCCGATGTCATTAGTACGATCAACACTTTCAAGCCATTGCCTACCCTACTGCCAGTGTTATGCCTATACAGTAGAGTTGACGTCAGCTTTTTTCGCAATTGACCGACTTTTTTTTCTGTGACATCGGGATTCGAACCTGGAACCTTCAGCGTGACAAGCGATGATGCAACCACTACACCATGAACACCCTTAAGCGTTACACGTCAAGAAAAATTGCCAAAATTGTTTTGGCCCATTATAACGCCAATAAGTTGTCTGCAGTATTTTCTGTCCTATAGTTGTGTTTGCCCGAAACCCAACCGTCATCGGAAGCCCTAAAAACTGGTTCTGACCCGGAGGGGTTCTCCTCTGTACATTACCTAGCAAGTTCACCGGAGTTTTCATTTCCAGTAACTTCCCTATGTCCTGGGACCCAGACGAGACCCAGTCGTCTAACCGAATTCAAACGAATCCTGCATTCTCGGACTATTTTATATCTTCTAATAAGAAGGTTAAGCAAGACATAAGCGTAGCCTGGCTATCGCTACAAACGCAAATACTCCATCCCCTACTACTACTCGATTTGTTGCAATGCAGTTGGCAATCATAAGTATTACATAAATCTCTGCTTGGAAGGAGGATGCCTACACACCTAACGGAAAGTGCAGTATCATATAATACTTCTTCTCGCCTTCTGTTTACATATATGTATATGTTACGGGCAAAGTGCGAAGGGTGGGCAGAGTCAGCACTGCCCGGGCAGTGTCGACTATGCACAGATCAATTGGGCAGAATTCGCAAATATCGATTTTTAGCAGGCTTTGCCCGGTTTACAGTAGGCAATGTCAACACTGCTGAACCAGCAGTGGGCAATGTTGAATTGTTTCATTTATCTGCGAACTTTGCCCAACTTCAAGTGGGCATTGTCGACATTGTTAACTCTACATGGGCAATGTCTAATACAATGGTATACCAAGGTGTTGAATGGGAGAGCTGTGATGTGCAAGACATGCTTAGTTCCTTGGGTGAAATAAAATAACATTTAGTGGGCAGGTTTATGACACTTGTCTATGTAATTAAATAAAATAGCAATTTTGTATATTTAATGTTTATTTAATAAAATAAATTCAACTCAACATTATTCAGCCAGAAAATAAAACTGAATCGTTTTAGTTAACAAATAAACTTGTGATTATTCAAAAATTCAGTCACAAAATAGGATTTATTTTTTACATCTACAAGAATAACTGTATGCCTGTATGTGCTCAATTTATTTATTTTTACATGGCAATGAGCTATGACACTTGGAGTTGCATAATATGTCCGCTTTCTTGCATTTACAACGTTTTGATTCACACTTATTTTTACAATAACACTTAGTAAAGCCTTGAGACTCGAATGCAGGTTGATCGCAATTGACCCCACGTAAAGATATCTGACAATCTGGAATATCCTTGGCCATGAAGAAAATTTCGTTGCAAGTATCGAATTGATTTCGAGAGTAGAGTGCAGATAAAATGCCACTTTTAGTACCATTCTTGAAAAACCCTTCATCAGTAACTTCTCATATGGTACCACACACGTGTTTACAACTGCGTGTAACGCAGTCAACAATGCCTACTTGAAATTGGGCACAGTTGGCAAATAAATGGAAAAGCTTTCCCATTCAACACCTTGGTAGACTATTATTTAAGTCTTTGCTCATGTAGAGTTAACAAAATCGTAAATGCCAACTTGAAGTTGGGCAACGTTCGCAGATAAATGAAACAATTCAGCATTGCCCACTGCTGGTTCAGCAGTGTTGACATTGCCCACTGTAAACCGGGCAAAGCTCGAGTTTGTATACCCACTCAATTTCATTGCACTTTAAACTACCAAACTATCGGCACAACGGGTCATCTCTCGAACAACAAAATCCATTGAAAGAAAATCAATTCAATTGTTTGGGGCAACAAGATCACTATTCGTTAATGGATCGGATAAGCTTAGAACTTTCCAACCTAGCTATCAACAGCCTATGCTGACAAAGATTTCATCACCTAATCAAATTTCAGCCTTAAATTCTCATGCTTCTGCCCACCTTTTTCGTTACAGATCTCTAATTTTGCTCTCTAATGTGATCCAAACCAATCAGCCTAGTTATTTGTTTAACAAGTTGCACTTTGGTATCTCTAATAGATCCCAACAGCTAATACAACCACGGTTCTCTTGTCTCACATCTGAGCGACAGTTTTTCGTCAACTCCATCCGCTTGTGCAATTCCTTGCCTCGGCATGTTCGAAGGTCAGGCGGCACTGTGCGATTTCGGACCAAACTTAAGTCCTTTTTCTCGACTACTTCGACCAACTTTAACTGATACTCCTTGTTTCTATAATGTCCATACAATGGAGATGTATGATTAAATAAATATTTCTTTACTTTTTCTTTAATTCTTTATCCTATCAATACGTTTATTCTGAATTGTAAATTAAATGTTAAAGCTTCACTATCTTATAAGATTTTAATTTTTATCTTAATGTATAAGCCTCAAATAAATTAATAAATGAAATAAATAAATGAAATGAAATGAAATAAATGTAGTAAAGGGCTTTGCGGATAGACCGTTTTGTATTTGTTTTTTTCAATTCTGTCTCTACTCTCTTTTTCTCCTTTTGTGTCCGTTAAATGTATCAAGTTCTTCGTGGTTCCAGCAAAATAATTGGAAAAGTATTTGGGAAGCCTTGGAAAGCTCATCAGCTGGTGCTTATAATGGAAACCGCATAATTTCTCACATCTCACGACTTAATTCAGCATCAATATTTTTTCAATTCCAATCACTTTAAAACTCTTTGAGGTATTACTTTGCAATGATTCTCATTAAGCACTAGGTACATATGTGCCTAGCAAGGCATCGACCGTCGTTTATTCTTTTTTACACAAACTGCAAGCATTTATCGATTTATTAATGAATATGTTCACCCTATTTTCTCATTTCAGATATTTACATCAACTTTTACTTAACGTACTCCAAGCACATGGCGGCTTACAACTTACACATTATTAAAAATAACTCAGGGGACTGTTGGCCAAATACAGGAAGGCAGCTAAGTCATCGCGTGTTGGACAACCATAAATGCGGTGTAAATATGGAAATTTCTAAAAGTCTTACAGACCAACAAACAGAACTTCGAAGCTTTATTTAATTGTAACAAATACTCGTCAACATCGAAAAAAAAAACAAAACCAAAAGCAAAATAACACCTAGGGCCAGTTGAAGGTGTCTTATTGACTACAAATTCTGTCACCAGCATGGCAGAAGGTCCACCATCAACAAGTGAGTACAAGCATTCATGTTATTATACGATTCCTTAGAAATGGTATTTTATTTGTGAAAATCCAAAGCAATAACTATTTGCAGGACTTGATTGCGTGTCTGGAAGTTGTAAATTGAAAATGAAAATGCTCCCTTTAAAACCTTAATTGACAATCAAAATGTCTTCTTTGATTTGATTCTCATTACACAGACAATCGTTTGATTACCTTCTGGTCATCTATGGATTTTCTGTCGTATTGAGTGAGAATTTAATTTATTGCATTCAACAGTTGGGTCTTTAAATTTACGATGCCAACTTCAAAAGTTAGAAAATCTAATTTTCTTTTGTGCATTTTTCATGAGGGTAAGACACTTTTCTTTAACCCACAGGAATGTTTTTGTTGCTTTGACATTCTATTATGAAGCATAAAAATGCTGCAGCTTTTCAAATTTTTTTTTTATGATACTTAATTTTTGTGGGTCACACATGAGATCTAATTTCGAAAATGTTACGAGACATGAAAAAGTATAAACGGTATTCGTATGTGTAATGTATAGTATATTCTAGAACGAAAAAAGAAGTTAAGTGTGCAAATTTCTCGCGAGCTTTGCGTGGTTAAGACATCGCTCATAAGCCTGAAATAATTTTCTCGGGCGTTATACTTGTATAGGTACATAGAATATTTTGCTATAAAAAGTCAGAAGTTAAGAAGGACAAGTATTAAACGAATATTAAACAAGTTATAAAAACAATGTACACTAGGTGTTCCGATATGTACGAGGTAGATAAAATCTGTAAAAAGGCGACAAAGATTTTTCTCCATTTGAAGAACGTTCCAAGTCGTTCAATTTAATTTGGGTTTAGTCTTTTTAAGTCTTTTATTAGTTTAGTTAGTAAAATAATTCAGACCTTCCACTAATGTATAAATATAGACTAGAATTTAAAAAACAAAAACCTTCCCTAATTACATCAGGACTCAGAGAAAGAAAATTTCGCAAATAATCCGAATGTTTTGAAATGTTTAGATGAGATAGGATGACTTCCAACTTATCTCTTAATTGAAATGTAAAGCATTACTCTGCAGACGACACCACTCTTGATAGTGATTAAAAATTAATGAAACCTTATTTCATAGGATGTTCCCTTTCCTTTCAGTAAATATGAACTGTACTTTCTTGAGTCTCCATGAAGTTGTGGTGTAGTCAAAAAATAACGATGATTTTAGTCTTGGAGTTCAATTAACGTCAAGAAATTAATAAATATCCTTGGAGAGCTTTGTCTTTATTTTCTATTAATAGATCAGAGCAGGTAAAGCTCGTCGTGTCCCTTAAATATACCTATACATAACATTACTTAGTGTTGTAAACTTTTATTATTCATTCGATAGTTCCATTATACGTTCATACAGGAAAGGCTATTTAAAAATTTATCAAATAGAAACGAGCGAACTGCAAATATATTCGTTATCATTACTAAACAAATTACCATAACAACAAATTAGCACGCATCGTATTCCAAAAATGTATATGATTAATCACGAATTGCAATAAGCATTTTTCAAACAAATTCAACAAACCTGCGTAATACTCCATTGCAAAACAAAAAATAAAAAATAAAAATTGGCATGGTGTCAACTATCGCTGCAATCCAAGAGTGGAAAATGGAGACACTTACATATAAGTTGACCAAGGATATGCATTGAAATTGCGAAGCATACCAAGATAGCAGCAGACTTCCAAAACACTGTAAATATTGGAAAATGTATAATTTAATTTTGACTTGTTGAGATATTTTTTTTGTTTTGTTCCCGATGAGAATTAATTCCAACTGGGAATCAAACAAATTGGACCGCCAGCGAATGCGATACAACATAATCAATCAACATTTCCAATACTGTTTCATATGGCTTGTGTCATTTCTGTTTAAATGAGATATTCATTTGATTAATTTAGTCAGTTTATTGTCAGAATTTGTCGCTGAAGTGATGTTTATACTAATTGGCTTAACCCATGGTAGACTTTTAAAATTAATTGAATTGACGCTGGCAATTATCCATTAAATGAAAAAAATGCTATGGCGCACTTTAATTTAGGAAAATGACTAATTTTCATGAATAACTGCGGTGATGACATCTATCTGTAAAAGGTACATACGAGCACATGTCATACATTCAATCATCATATGCCTATTATGCTAATGGAGAAAAGTCGTTAATAGTTAAAATATGCACACATTCATATGTATATTATGTACGCACCTGTTTATATTTTCTATTGTTACATTTTTAAGAGTGTGACTTGCGCCTACACCTATCAACATCTCAGGATGTTAGAAATGGAATATTTGTTACTTTCTACTTTGTTGAAAGAAAGTATTTTAACGCTTGACTAGATATAATTCTCAAATTTTACAATTTGGAGTGGCTTTTCCCATTACCATTGTAAAATTGAATAATACATTATGGCTACATTAAACTTAGCAACGCTTTTTACGGACCTTCCCAGGAGAAAGCATATCAGCCCATCATACGTCTTTATAAATTCACATAATGATGTCATTTCACACAGAGGACATTGTTACGCTCCCAGTTCCATACGTGACCGAGCATCTACATTATTGTTTACATCTCCATCTACCCTGCCAGGTTCCTGATAATGTCAACCAAAATAATATAAAAACACAATTACAAACGAACGAATAGTGGTTCAGTACCCTGGAGAGAAAAATTGTTCAAGACAGTAAACCGTATTGTAGTGCCATATCTTTACACTTCATTCTACTCGTATGTGAACTTTTGGACGTGCATGGTGTTGCTTCCTGCGGAAACAAACAAAACAAATTCGTAAATTGGTACTTAAATAATTTGTTATTGCAATCGAGTATAAAAAAAAGTTTATTGCGTTTGTGATCATTTAAGATATTGGAACCCAAAAAGTTTTTAATTATCCTTGAGCCTTTACATACATATTTTCGACAGAAATATCCAAGTTAATAATTAATATATGTATTCGTTTGAAAAACAAAATGTACGTTTAAACTGAAGGCGGAAGGAAGAGAATATGTATTTACAAACATATTTAGAATCGGTGGTTATATACTTAAGTAGGAATGTGCATATATAAATTCTGTTAAAAGGAGAGATAAACATTGTTTTTTATGTTTTCTAATGAGAAAAGTTTCATGTTTAAAGAAATCGCATCACTGAAAAGCACTTGAAACACTTTTCGTGGACGGATGGTATGAAATATTTGTACATGAAAGTACTTCAACTTCGTACAAAGGATAGTATAAAGATTCATTTTATTTGTTAACTTTTTACCAAGTTTGTGAAATAATAACAGTTTTTTTTTTTTCTTACCCACAATTGATTACTACCCAATATTTGGAAACGAAAGAATTTGGTACCTACTAAGAATTGTTCCTTTATAAATTTTAAAATAATAATAAATAAATATATTGAACACTAAAACACTTCGAGAACCAGCATTTAGAGGAAGGAACCTATCTATAGTTCTGATGAAGAAGCTTCTCATGATAGCAATTTTGTGAAATTAATAGCATTTTCAATTAGATTCAAATGAGTGGAAAAAGTAAAGTCAATACGAAGAAATCTATATCATTTCTAATTGAATCCAAATATTTACGAGCGAAAAAATTTAACTAGAAATTTGAGGAAGAATTTATTTAATTATTCTTTCATCATAACATTTTGAATGTTAGAAGCCTTGGCCACATCAATACCGGTTTTTGTTAAATTAACGTAATTTATCAGGTGTCCTGAAATAAAGTCAAGTGAAGTAAAACCTTATTAAACCTTTTGGAACACCTATTTTGGCAAACCAGAATTAGTCTCTGAAAGGTCTCTTAGCTATCTATCGAAAATTATTATTATTATTATTATAATTTATCACATATGATTAAAAACATACATTGATAGTGAGGAGCACTAGCTGCAGAGGCTTACGGCTCTTATCGAAAACTAAAAAAGAACATGAGAGCTTCTCTTGGTAATCCAATTCTAGAAGGGAAGTGGACCTCATTTATTGTCTGGCGCCTTTGTGTCCGGGAACGCAATATGATTTTGTTGTGAACAACTTTTGTTGTTTGAAATGTTTAGGTAGTTCAAGGTAAACCTTGAATCGAAGAAATTTGTTTTTTACGGAGGTTATGCCTAGTGCATTCTTTGGTGCATAGCTCGATTGCATATTGCTACAGTATATATCGGATATAAGAAAATCGTATATTAGAATCGCTTATAAGAAACGTGAGCAAATGCACCGTACATTTCTTCACACAACTTCACATAAAAAAGAACGTGTATAAGAAAATCGCTTATAAGAAAAAAACTGATATAAGAAACTTTCCCAAAGCACCTAATTTATAAAATGTATTGAAAAAAAAAAACTTATTTTCCTTCCTTGCATATTTATGACCGTTGATAGTCACTGCCATTCCATCAGAACATGTTTTGCATTCTAAGACCCCTGTGCAGACAAACTTTTGAATTTTTGAAGAGCTTCTACTAGTTATTTTATTTTAGGTTAATCTTCTTCATTTATGATTTGAATTGTATCTACTACATTTTCTACTTGCTTTGCATTGCAGCTTGGTATATTTCATTAATCGTGAATATATTCAGAAGCGAAACCCGTCCTTTTAGTGCATTATTAGAACAGGGCCCTTGTAAAATTTAGCTACATACATATTTGCATTGCGTAACCTATTTTAGGATTACGATTTTATTCAACGTGAATGTCGATTACGTCCCTTCTTAAATATTGAAGGTATCATATTGGTTAAAGATTGAAACTGTAAAATGTTTTCATTTCTAGTTTTCGGAGTAAAAAACTGTCTAATTATACAGAAAACTATGAATATTTATTTCATTTCAGCTGACTCTCATCACAGAGATGATGACATCACTAACGGCACGACTACTTCACAACGACTAGGTCGTCATCTCAGCAAATCGGCATCAGAACTAAACGGGCACGATTGTTCCATTGATTCACCCAATACGTCACCGAAGCGTGCCAAAAGTGCTGCCAGTCCTTCAGTGACCGGTGTTCTCCAAAAAACACATGGATTCTTTAATAGCCTGAAACATCGTTGGGGTAGAGCTCGAAGCAAAGAAAAAATCGGACGTAGATCGCCCAACGATTTACTAGAGCAAGAGAGCACAGATTATGCGGCTGACTACAGCTCCGAAGGCAGTTCCGTAACTCACAGTCCAAGGCATAGAGCGCGAACTATCGAAGGTTCCCCATTAGCTAGAGAGTTAAAAATAAGTGCGAATATAGCAGCAGACAATCGTCACAGATTCGGTGGTTCAATGGAGGGACGAATCGATGAGGATACCGAAATAGTCGATAAGATTAGCCAATCACAACTGGAAATGCTTCAAGTATATTGAATAAAAATCTGTGTAGAGATTTAATTACTATTACAAATTATTTTTAAGATGGAAGAGCAGCGCCGTAGAAAAGAAGCATTGTTGCGGCAGCATGTCTTCTTTCAACTTCGTGTGCACTTGAAAAGTGGAAGCGACTTGATTGCCATGGATAAAAATGGTACAAAGATAAATTAATATAAAACGTAAACTATTATTAACACAACCGATCTTAAATTAGGCCTTAGTGACCCTTATGTGAAGTTCAAAGTAGGTGGACGACTATTGCACAAATCTCGCACAATTCATCGTGACCTGAATCCAATCTGGGATGAAGTATTTGTCGTTCCAATTGAAGATCCGTTTCAACCAGTGGTTATCAAGGTATATTTTTAGTTAAACTATAACTAAGTATTTGTCCAAAAACAGCCAAAACAGAAATTCAACTTCTACGTACTCGTGCATACCATTGTTTAATAAACTTGTCACAGAAAAATCCTTCCAATTTATTTTCATAAGTTTTATATTTTTCAGGTTTTCGATTACGACTGGGGTTTACAAGATGATTTCATGGGCTCAGCAAAAATAGATTTAACACAATTAGAGTTAGGTAGAGCGGAAGAGAAGACTGTCAAATTGGAAGACTCAAACCATTCTGAACTAGATATGGGCGAGATACAAATCAATTTAACACTGTGGCCTAGGAGTCAGGAGGATAAGGAAGTGGTGAGTTGAAGGATAGAAAACTTAAGGACTTATTGAGTGTTTTACGAATTATCATTAAGTTTGACATACTTTTCTAACACCACTTGTTGCATAAACAATTTGCCATGATACAAGGAAATGACATCAAATTCACAAGATTACCATACAAAAAAAAAAAAAAAACATACAGAAAACCAACAACTTAGTTGTTATGCAAGATGAGTATATTATTTTATGTGAGCGGATTTCGTTCGCCAAACTTTGTAGATAAATACGAGTATCTTAGGTATTTTTTCAGAGCATGTGCAGAGAGTAGCACATGCTTTCCACAACTTATGAAGGTCACCCAAATGCAATTTCTTAAGCTTTTTTGTTTTTGGGTCTAAGCTATTGTAATATCGACTGCATTAGCGACATTTAGTGGAATTGTTATATCGACTGCATTAGCGACATTTAGTGGAATTGTTATATCGACTGTATTAGCGACATTTAGAACATCGATCAGCGACATCTATTGGGGGATTAGTGCTAAATTTAAGTACATTCAGCAATTATAAGAACCTTCAGGAATTTTCTAGTACTTACCTCAGGCACGTTCCAGAACTATCGATATCTCACTAGATGGGCAAATCGTCGCCAGGAAGGAAGATTCTGGATTCGTATCTCGGGTATAAATACTACGAGCATTGAGAGCATGGACACAGTTGACTTGAGATTTAGTAGAGATACAGTTGAAAAGTGATTTGGATAGAGATTTTAATAGTGAATTGAAATTACAGAAGAATTTGTTTGAGATTAATTGTTTAAGTTGTTTGGAATAAAAGAGTTGTGAATAATTGGATTTAAAGAGTTGAACATTGTTGGAATAAATAAAAGATCATCAGTAGTTTGTGAAAAGATTAAATAAAGACAAATAGAATAGAAAGGAGGAAAAAGTTTTATCATTGCGAACCGGCAAACACGTTACATTTGGTGTCAGAAGTGGGATAAAACTTTTTCAGAGTGATAAAAACGTTCAAGAAACAGTTTCTGAACAAAAAGAACAGTGGTGTGATTTAAAAAGTGTTTGAAATTGAACAGAAATGGGTCGTAAATTGAAAAATTTGTCCCTGGTCCAGTTAAAAGCAGAGCTGAGTAAGAGAAATCTTCAGACCAGTGGGCTAAAAAGCGAATTAGTGCTCCGGCTGCAGAATGCTGTGGTGGAAGACGGTGGAGACCCCGAAACTGAGCTATTTGATGTAGAGGAGGAGGAGACTGTAAGTGCAACGATTGACATGTCTGCGCTGTTCAAACTGCTCACCGAGACGAAGAACGGCATGGACGCCAAGTTCGATGAGCAGAGCAAGAAGTCCGACGAACAGAAGAACTCAATAGACGCCAGGTTCGACGAGCAAAAGAACTCTCTAGACGTCAAGTTAGACGAGCAAAAGAACTCTCTGGACGCCAAGCTCGACGCCAAATTTGATGTTCTGGACGGTAAATTCGAAAGCCTGGACGTCAAATTCGAGGCCATCGACCAACAAATCGAAGATGTCGAAAAGAGATTGGAAGCGAAATTCGGAGGTCAGTACGAAGAAATGGAAAAACAATTCAAACATCTGACCAACGAACTCGACGGTGTGAAGAAGCAAAAACTTCGTGTGAGTTCGATCGAAGGTCCGAGAAGGAAGGAAATGCAGCCCCCGGTATTCGATGGTCAAACATCATGGCCTATATACAGGAAACAATTTGAAGCCGCCGCATTGGCCAACAATTGGGACGAGGAAGAAAAATCGATTGCACTCACACTTGCACTCCGAGGCTCAGCCGCCGAACTACTCCAAACCCTCGCGGATGACAAACATCGTGACTACGGCTCGCTACTGAAGGCCATTGAGATGCGATTCGGCGATGACCATATGCAACAAGTATACAGGGTCCAGTTGCGCCGAAGGGCTCAAATGAAGGGAGAGACACTGCAGCAGCTGCAGGCAGATGTGGAACGTCTGGCGCATCTGTCCTACCCCAATACAGGAAAGGAGATCATCAACGAAATGGCAACCGAAGCGTTTATCCAAGCCATTAACGACGAAAAACTACAAATGGCTGTTCGAATGGCTGGGAAGAAAACACTTGCTGAGGCTTTGGCTTTTGCCCTGACAATGGAGGCAGCAGATCAGGCCTCCCAGAGAATCCATCGTGTCAGGGAAATAATCACCGAGGAATGCTCATGCCAGAGAGTGGATGCCGAGCGCCAAAATAACGCCGCAGAACGGCAGATTCGTTGTTGGAATTGCAACAAGATTGGACATCTACAACGGCAGTGCAGAGCACCACGAAGAAACGGAAGCTGTCCGCATGACCGAAGCCGAAGACAAAACTTTGACCGAAAGGGAGGCGACAATTGGAATCGCAGCTGGAACAACGATTGGCGTAACAATCGCAACAATGGATACCGAGGTAGCGTTGGGTTCGGTAGTGGTTGCGATAGAGAATGGTGGAGAGATCGACGAGATGATGGCTACGCATTTCGTGGCAGACGCAATTACGACGAAATGAAGAGTGTTGCGTATGTAGCTGAGTGTAGTTCCGATCGAGAGAGAAAGTTCAATGAGCAAGGGACTCAAGAGGAGATATCGTCGTTGCATGTTTTGATGCAGAAAACAATTGAGGAGTCTTTCAAGTGTAAGGCAGATCTAGAGAAGCTGCAAGAGGACAAAAGTCGATTGAGACAGGAGAACAGGAAACTTAAGGCAGGCATTCTCCAATACCAACAGGAAACTCCAGGCCTAGCTCCAGCAGTGAGTAACGTTAAGAAAACTTTAGCACGCAAAGTGGGAGCGGATTCAGCAACCAGTGATCATGATAGTCAGGACGACTCTATGCAGAAGGCTCAAGAAGATGCTAGAGTTCTACGATCATTGATGGTGCCACTGGAGGAGGAAATCAAAGCTTTAAAGGAAAAACTTCGCTCTACCGATAAAGAGCTTCAAGAGCTACGAACTGAGAAAATGTCGCCACAAGAAATAGCCAGTAATCACATGAAGACCAGGTATGATGCGAGGACAACAACGCCGGGATTACAGGAGGGAGATCTGGAATGGCTGTACCAGGCTGTACCCCCATCGACAAAAAGGGAGGTCTCCGAAGCTGCAGCAGGACTGGGAGGGTCCCTATACAGTGGTTACACGAATCAACGATGTTGTCTACAGAATTCAACGGGGACTAAGAGATGCTCTTGTTCGGGACGAACAAGTTTAGGAGGGGGGCAGTGTAATATCGACTGCATTAGCGACATTTAGTGGAATTGTTATATCGACTGCATTAGCGACATTTAGTGGAATTGTTATATCGACTGTATTAGCGACATTTAGAACATCGATCAGCGACATCTATTGGGGGATTAGTGCTAAATTTAAGTACATTCAGCAATTATAAGAACCTTCAGGAATTTTCTAGTACTTACCTCAGGCACGTTCCAGAACTATCGATATCTCACTAGATGGGCAAATCGTCGCCAGGAAGGAAGATTCTGGATTCGTATCTCGGGTATAAATACTACGAGCATTGAGAGCATGGACACAGTTGACTTGAGATTTAGTAGAGATACAGTTGAAAAGTGATTTGGATAGAGATTTTAATAGTGAATTGAAATTACAGAAGAATTTGTTTGAGATTAATTGTTTAAGTTGTTTGGAATAAAAGAGTTGTGAATAATTGGATTTAAAGAGTTGAACATTGTTGGAATAAATAAAAGATCATCAGTAGTTTGTGAAAAGATTAAATAAAGACAAATAGAATAGAAAGGAGGAAAAAGTTTTATCATTGCGAACCGGCAAACACGTTACACTATGTATAAAAAGAATATGCGTTAACAAAAGTAGGTACCTATTGCCACCAGAAGTTCTTTGCTCGAGTAAAACTGCTCCTGTTTTTCATTTCGGCCTTGAAACGTTTCTCTCTAGGCTGCTTAAGAAGTTTTACTTCGAAAAATTGACTAACCCGACATACTACGACACACTTAGAGCATATCGTATAATCATAATATGGTCGTCCATTTCGTTTCGGCTATCCCCTTCAGTGTTGCTGATTCTGTGCTCAGAATCCGTATACAAAAGCCGGCAGAAGTCGCTGGATTCAAAAAATGTTGGACATCACCAGAACCCAATCAAAAAAATGAGCTAGGTTAGGTAAGGATCGCTGTCTATACCAAAGACGCACAAAACAGTTGCACTTAAACCAAAGGAGGTTCATTGTGATATCACTGGTTCTATTTTATTTTGCCTAATTAAACTAGTCAAAGCTTATAATAAAGTGGAGGATGCCAGATCGCCGAAGGTGAAACAATATTATTCTAGATAGGGCAGGACCAGTATGAGTAGCATGAATAAATCCGTACATGTAGTGAGAGGCATACCTAAAACGTGCCTTTCCTGCAGAATTCTGACGGTGGTGACCTTGCAGCGTCCCTGTGGGCTGGCATCCAGTATAAGTAAATATTGAATGGTTTCGAAATCTCCGTGAGAGACGAGCGGCAATCTTGAGCACGTTTTGCAGTAAGCGAACATGATACCAAACACATTATTACAGTTTGATTCTCCGTAGAAATGCCATAATACTAATACAGGCGGGAGTCGATAACCGGAAGATATGATCAAATCTTACTCTCAGTGGAATTTAGACTGTGTTTTCATAAGCAACGAAAGTCGCGAAAATGTATGTACTAAAAGTCACTAAAACAAATACACAAATTCACTACTAAAAGCACTAGGTATATCATGCATATCAGGTCCTACCGATTAGATTAAGGATATTAGAAAGGGTAGAAGACGCTACACTAAACTACTAAATTCGTAGTATAGTGTGATTTGATTTCTTAACAAGCGAAATTACACTAAAGAAGTTTCACATCAAAAATCGGTTCGGTTATTTCGGATGTGGTTTTTTTTGTAATGAGTGATGTGACGAGTCTTCTATTAGCAGGTGAACAATTTACAAATCAAGGCATGACTTGCTTACATATTATCATAGACAAATTTGAAGACGCTCAATGCTCTCAACCATACACTAAATGTTTAATTTGTCTAAAGTGCAAGTCATTGATACAAATGACACTATACAAGTTAATTTTTCCAATGAGAAACCTTAACACTCTATTTTCATTTGTCCTTATCTTAAAATCAACGATTTTAAGCTTAACAAGAAGTTAGTCTTGAAGGTCTTGTCATAACCTTTCTTCGAGATCAGAACATTTTTGTTGGAAAAAAACTTAATGAAAGGTACCAAAAATATCTGCCATGTGAACAAACGATGTCATATGATGACTCAACCTGTAGTACTTTATGAATGTTGTTATTATAATTACTTATTCGCTTATTTTACAATTAAATCATTAAAAACCATTCTCTTAGATCACATATCAAAGCCAATTGAACGGCTCATGCCATTCCGCTCTTTGTGCTTACAGTCACTTTTATCTCTGACCTCGCTCTTTATAAGCTTCTATCTAATCTCCGATAATAACCTTAAAAAACTTTGAGCTGTGACAACATCTAAAAAGTACACATTGGAAAACAAAAAAGAGTTACAACTGAAGAAATGAAAACAAATGTCATGAATCATTCTCAGAAAAGTAACGACGCCTGACATTAGAAAATTAATATCTAAAAAATGGGTAAATTTCATATATAAAATTGACTGCTTACAGCACTTCCAACGAAATTTGAAATTAGCAGAATCATCAAAACGTCTTAAGTCACAAATATGGAGTTCGGTTGTTACAACATTGCTCGTTAAGGCGAAGGACTTGCCACTAGCAGAGGATGGCACTAAGTTAAACGACGCACATATTAAGTTCAGGTAAATTCTTTTTTATTTGTTTGTTGAAAAAGAACTATCAAATCTTGCAATAGGTTAGGAAATGAAAAGTACAAGAGTAAATCTTCATGGACTGAAAGATGGTTAGAGCAATTCGATCTTCATCTGTTTGATGAAGATCAATTACTTGAAATTTCACTCTGGAACCGGAACAACCTCTTAGGTAAAGTAACCATTGATCTCAGTGAGTTTCCTCGTGAAATTACACACAGCATATGGAAACCATTCGAAGATTGTCCTGGGGAGGTGTTTTTAATGTTAACTATTAGCGGCACTACAGCACTAGAGACCATCAGCGATTTAAAAGTATACAGGGAAGATGCCCGAGAGATGAAAGTTCTTTATGATCGATACTGTTGGCATCGATGTTTTCAAAATCTAAGAGATGTAGGCCATTTAACGGTTAAGGTGTTTGGGGCGACAGGACTTGCAGCCGCAGATATTGGTGGAAAGTCTGACCCTTTTTGTGTGTTGGAGTTGGGTAATGCAAGGTTACAAACACAAACTGAGTATAAAACTTTGGCACCGAATTGGAATAAAATTTTCACATTGTAAGTTAAAACTTAGTACGTGTACATATCTATACTACAAGGCTAATATTTACATTTTTCCATTTCGCAGCAACGTAAAAGATATAACCTCTGTACTTGAAGTAACTGTCTATGATGAAGATCGTGATCATAGAGTGGAATTTCTGGGAAGAATTGTCATACCTCTGCTGCAAATCAGAAATGGCGTCAAGCGATGGTATACGCTTAAGGATAAGAATCTTTGCTCTCGAGCAAAAGGTACATCCCCTCAGGTAAGCATCAACTTAGGTTTGGTGTGCAGTATTTCTTTCCTATGAGAATATTTATATTCTCCTAATTTTTTATTGCCGTGTATGCTTATATCTTGTACGGTGCAACCCATATGACACAAACAGAATTATTTAAATTCTCCAATCTTCTTTGATTCTTTTTTGGAATCTTAAATCCTAATCTCTGCATAATCTGGTCGCATCTTGCATTATTTTGGTCTAACTAACCCTAGAATTTCTATTCGCTGAAATGCCAAGTCTAAGAGATCGATATGACAACCAATCGCCATATCCTTAGAAACCACGATGGCACATTGTTTAAATCTCAACTTTTTATCACAAATAACAAATAACATCGTAAAGATTTATTGCTCTTCATTGACGCCTTTGAAATTCTTCAGAATTTTTTAACGTTTGCAAGACATAATCCTTTCAATGGTAAAACATTAACATTTTTAAAATCGCATTGTTTTTTTGTTTTTAATCTAAACATTGGCCTCATTCATTTTAGATTCTCCTTGAAATGACGGTAATATGGAATTCCATTCGCGCAATTTGTCGTGTACTAACACCAAGAGAAGAGAAACTAATTCAGCAAGAAGCAAAATTCAAAAGGCAACTTTTCTTACGAAATGTTAACCGCCTAAAGGTGATTATTATGGATATACTAGATGCCGCTCGATATGTTCAGTAAGTACAGTCTAAATAGTTTAGGGGAAAAATCATTAAAATTATAACTTTTCTCTTGTAGAAGCTGTTTCGAATGGGAATCACCATTACGATCAATTATTGCGTTTGTCTTGTGGATCTTAGCATGTGCGTATGGAAACTTAGAGACTATTCCATTTGTCTTATTACTCATTGTGCTTAAGTAAATTGATAAATGCAAATATTGTAATACTGGTTTTTCCTTTAATATGTAACTTCCATAGAAATTGGTTCGTTCGATGGGTAACAGGAGCAACTTCCGATGCATTTGGGAGCTATATTTACGATTACGATGATGACGATGACGATGACAAGGAAAAAGAAGAGAAGAAATCCATCAAAGAGCGCCTGCAAGCCATTCAGGAAGTCTCTCAGACTGTCCAGAATACCATTGGCGCCTTAGCCTCATTAGCCGAAAGCACAAAAAAGTACGACATTTGTTGTTTTATCATACCAAAATTACTATTTGCAACATTGCCGTCCATTATTTTCCAAATTGTTTTTTTGCAGCACTTTTAATTTTTCCGTCCCAGAACTTACGTGGTTGGCTGTTGTTTTGCTTATAGGCGCTATTTTTGTTTTACACTTTGTACCAATTCGAATAATTTTAATTTTTTGGGGTATAACAAAATTCTCCAGGCGTATCTTGCGACCGAATACGATACCCAATAATGAATTGTTAGACTTCCTCTCAAGGGTTCCAGATGATGAAGAAATTGTAACTAAATTATTCGTTTGTCTTCTGAAACGGTTTAATTCAGATTTTCTTTTTTTCCTTCAGAATCAATTCCTTGAACTACCACCATCTTCCCAAATGGAACTTTCTCGATCTTCTAATCAGAAAAAGAAGATTAAGGCTTCATAGTCCATAAGCGTTGATCAGTCATCATACACATTGGAGGTCGCATCTGTGGTACCACAGCAAGTTGTAAATATTTCGTGTCGATCATTAAAGAGCGCTACATCATACTTAAAATCAGGAAAGAATACTTTTAAAAATGTGGCCAGAAAAAAGCTGCGCAGAGCTTTTTCAAGCGAACATTCTAGTGAATTTGAAAATAATTAATTAATTTATATATGTAGAGTAAATAGAAAATGAAATAATATTTTTTTTATTTACTTACCATGTGAAAATATGAAATTGCCATTTTTTCTTTTAATCATTTCTTATTTTAAAAAAATTACGCTTCTTTAGAGTGTTTTGAACGATAGCAGTTTTATTCCTGCATTATAAGATTGACAATTTTAGGATATCGACCTCAATAGGCGGTTGCCTTAACGTTTAACACGCGATAAAGATATCCGATCTAGGTTAGGTAAAAACAAAAATGTAAATATTTTTTTTTTACATTTTTACGCACACCATATGAAAGTCTTTAAACGTCCAAACTTATTTAAAAAAAAAATTAAAAATGTTTTATCGCAAGCGATAGAAAAGTTTCGATACACTTTATGGTTAAATTGACTTCTTAGTGTCCGCAATGTTCGTCGGTTACCAGAGTTTGCCTAACGTCGGAAATAAGAGTATAGATAAGAGATTGAAAACTAAAGTCAATAACTTGTATGTATATTTTGAGCCTAAAATAAAAAATATTTAAAATGTTAAAAGTGTCATTCGAAATTCTTATTCAAAACTAAACTAAACTAAACTTAAATTAGACCGTTTTTATAGCTTCTTCTGCTTTTTTTGTTTTAACTTAAAACTTACACTTGGGGAAACTCGAATGATATATTACAATGTCAAAATCAATTAACAGATAAGATTTTCGCAGTCTCATCTAGTCCGTTAAAAAAAAAAAAATTCGGTGGTTTAAATTAATTCATCTCCTAACAGCTTTTATTAATAAAGGTATTTGAAGATGTAGGCTTTTGCTGATAGATTCAATGCCCAATCGAAGGCAAAAAAACGTATTTCTCAAAAACGCCCTTGGTTCGAACCAAACAACTTAGCATATGACTTTCTCTAAATGCTTTACGTCTCTTCTCGCTTCAATCTGAAAAAGTGCGTCAAAGGACTTTCATTCGGCGCTTAACAAAAAGTAAAACAGTTAACTTGATTTTGTCACGATCATGCTTCCTTGAAAGCATTTTTAAGGGACTGGTAATTAGTGTCCTTCTCTTTATCGGTACAAAACTCTTCAAACGGCAAAGATTGTTTTAGGGATTTTGAATAACACTATTCGGTTCAAATTAAATTGTTTGCTTATATGAGCTTAACTCTTCTACTTATCTACATATGTATGTATGTTTATAGATATGACTTAATCACTATAATAACTGTATGAAGAAAGATGCATTCCTTGAATGAATGCGTGAAATGGTTATCAAGACTAACCATTTTTAAAGGTTTGTCTGAAATTTACCAACCCCATAATATACAGCCTTCTTCTCTTAGGAACCATTCCAGTAATTCTTATGACAACACAGAACCTAAGTCAAAAAGTCAGATATTAACTTACATACCTACTGGAGATTGACATTTTCCTTCAAGATCTTATGTGCGGACATTTTGAACTTTGTAAGTTTATGAAACCATTATAACTTCTTAATATTAAAGTCAAATGTAACATTTTCATGTGTATATCATTTCATGGATATTTTATGATAAAAAACCTAGGCACCTCATCGAAAACGAAATTAAATCTACTGAATAAATTATATTATCTGTAAATAAAAATTAATTAAAATTACCTGCATTTTATGATGTTAATAATCACATCTATTTTCGGAACATCTCAAATTCAAAAACTTATATAAAGATATGTCGATACTTATATATATTTCAACAAGCATACTTACTTCACAAACATTTTTTTACACACAAAAAGCTATTTAAACTATACACTTGAAAAGAAAGCATACTATATTTACAAACGCACACATTTTCTGTAAATAATATTTTAATTCAAACTTAACCATTGCAATTATGCTATAGATATTCCTAAATATTTAATGAACTTTGAACATTTTGTGATATTTTATTTAAAATTAAGTTGGTGAGAAGAAATTAATGGTAAAGTGTTGACAAATTATTATTAAGTTACACTTAGATAGCAACTCATAATTTAAAATTAGCAAAATGAAAGAAAAAAAAATAATAAATATTTGATTTGAGTTAATTTTAAACTTCCAGATAATGCTCATCTTCCCTTAATTAATCCATAAACAAAACTATATCTAACATATTACAAAAATAAAAATATCAAACAAACTCCACTCTAATCATATTTGACAAAATAAGTAAAACAATAATATATCCTCTTCCCACCTTCCAGCTTAAATTTTATCATTTGTATGACATTTGTTTATTATTGTTAAAGCGGATTAATTACCGCTTTTCTTATTAATTATAAATTTTACTGCTTTAGACTCTTAACTAATTGCCTTCAATTTTTTATATAAAAGTTAGTTCTAACGATGTTGATTATTGTAAGATGACAAAATCTAATTTTAAAACGTATGAAATACAAATATGAATTTTCTATTACATAAAATTTGTTTTTATTTAAACAGCACGCATAGACACGTGCGTGCTATACATAAAAAGAGCATAACGAATTTTCACAAAAAGAAGAAAGGAAAATAACAATAAGAAATCAATACCAAACTCAATCAAAGGCCATGCGGAGGCAGGTATCTCATAGTTAAATTTAAAGCGGTTTTTAAATACCAAGGCAAATATCTTGTCTTATATTATTTGACACAGTATGCACGACTGTCAATGACTAAGTAATACCCTCATCAAGATTTATTTACAAATTTAAGGAAAAAATCAAACTCAAGCTATTGCTTTCAAGAGAGTGCAGGCATGAAAAATCGGATTGAAATAATTTTTGTTAGTATATGAGTAACAACTCTTTCTTTAATAATTATTTTGAAACTATATATGTATGTATGTATGTAGGTATGTATGATAGCTTATATAATCTAAATTGTATGATGTGAAGAACGAAGCAAAGCCATGTTTGAACTCATAGTTGAAGCATCTAAAACGAAAGAATTCCTACAAAGAGTCTATTACTTACCTCAAAATATCAGTTTTTGAAAGCCTTTCTTGTGACATAACCAACACTTTTTGTGATTAATATGGTCGCTATGGCTTAGTGATTAGTGCGCTGGACTGGTAAGCAAAAGGTCACTAGTTCGAGCCTCAGTAACCACTCCTTGCCAGGCAATGATAAATTTCCAATCATGAAAAAGCTTCCCAATCCACCGTTTGAAGTCGACAATAAAACTGTAGGGCTCTTCGCTTCATGCAAATAATATAACATGTACAATATGAATGTTTACGAGAAGCTAAGTCCTAGCTTTCTATTAGCTGTGGCGCCAAATATTCATACTGATTCACTCTTTTGATTAATAAGTAAATATATGCAGAATTTGGAATTGTCGTAATTTTTAAACGATATATCGAAAATGCAGACATTAACATCATGGTATTTTCTTGGTCTTAGACACAACAAGCAAAAGGAACTTAAAATTAAATAGTACTTATATGCATGCCCCATTAGGCAAATATTTTTTTAACTTCAAGTGGGTACCGTAAAATATTATCACTCTACTAATGCCTTTGAATACACATACAACTGAAAGCTTCTCTACGAGTATTAGCATACTTAAATAAGTAAAAGTGAAATTATTATCATTGACAGTGAAAGAAAAAATTATTGAATCACGATGTAATTTGAACAAGTACGTAGGTCTTAATATGTACATACATACATAAGAAAATAAAGCAATGAAAGCCCAATGAAATTTAATGTACAAGTATTTTACTCATATACTTTTCTAAGTGCTTATTGTAGTCACACATATTTCTTCTTCCATAAATGGACGTGTGATGACTTGAATTTAAAGGGTATCGAGCTAAGCACATGAACTGAATTATTTAAGTTTATTTAATTTAATTGACTGGTCGATTCTTGATGTGATTTATTTGTAATAATCGTATCTGAAATCGAATACGAAACACTTTTACATATATATATATTTGTTGATATCTTTCGAAATGGTACAGCCGCATTCCAACCAAATTACGCACACGTCAATGCCATTAAATAACGATATTACTATATTTAAATACTCAGCAGATAATTGCCTCAAACGAAAGTGAATTCATGATGAAAAATGGAAATGGTATTTTGTTACTCACGCTTTTGACATCCACCCGATTTTCATGAGATAACCATGACCGTAGAACCGATCAGATTTGATTGAAAATGCACAATGCTTTATCTGGAAATGTGTTTTAAATATTATCCATAAGATGGATATACATATGTATGTGCATACCTTGAAAGAAATTGATAGGACTGCCTAATGTAATTTACCCGAAGTTGTGAAAGATTTTAATTGCGCACGCCTCATAAAATTGAACATAGATACATATTTTGCTCCAGAAATAATAATAATTTTAATACACCGTACCGGCTTTGGAACGAAAAACCCATTCACACAGAAAGTGAAATAATTCAGTTAATTGTTATTGTTATCGATTTATGTGATTCGAAAAAGTGAACTCATTCGAAAGAGTTTGAAATTGAAGTGCTATAAGCTTCACTTTGATTTTTCTCATCAAGTTATTTATTAGTCAGTTAAAGGAAAATTTAAGTTATTTCAAGCGCCCTACGGAACTCATATTTTCGTTGCGAGATATTTATGGAAGAACGTTTTTGTTAGCTTTAAATATTTTTCACCACATACTGCCCAATCAACCATCAATTTTAATGCACAGTACTGAGGTTTTTTGATCTTTGCCTCGAAAATATATTTATGACAAAACTTAAGAAATACATACTTTTATAATTTTCACCCAAATCTAGTTTGTGCCTACAAGTATATGACAAAAAAAATATGTTTCAGTTTTTACTGCGCTCCGATTTCTAAACAAACGAAATCATACTACCGTGGCTAAGGAAGTTTTACTTCAAGCAATATAACTGTAATCCTGCAAAGATTTATGTCACGCCTCCATTTTCAATAAGTTTATAATCTCCTAAGAAAACACCACACACCACAAAAAAGCGTTCACACACATCATTCTATGAGGAAGACGTATTTCTAGAAGATAAGTCGATTCACTTTTACACCGACAGATCAAACACTAATGACAGGGTAAGTAAAAATGTTTTCTCTGGTAGGATTAACCCTAGCCTATCTTTTCGTGTTCCAAATCATGGTAGCGTGTTCCAGGCGGAAAAAATAATAAGAATATCTTGGCTAAAGAAAAAAGTGGTACCTGCCATAAATATACGCATATTTTCGAACGAGCAAGCCGCAACCCCGTTCTTGGAATCATTTTCTCTAAACTCATTAGTAGGTCTAAGGCTAAGTTACTCACCAGAGATAAAAGACAACTACAGTGTTCCCCGCTTAATTGAAGCTCGGTTAATTGATTTTCACCGTTTAATTGAACTAAAAAAGCTAAACGAAGTAAGCTTTATGTACACGTATTTGTACAGTTAATTGAATAACCCAGATAATTGATCTAAAAAATCGGACAAAATGGTCGGTTCAATTACTGTATTTCCATTTTATCAGAGGAATACCCTATATCAATTGCTACATGTAAACTTAACTTTAAGCTGGGTGCTACCGAAATCTAAGGTGGACAAATGGTACTACGTGCCTAGCAACAAAACAGCTTTAGCAAAAACCGCACCTGAGACGCTCTAAGAATTTATTTTCTCTCAACCAATTGTATATCACCATTACAATAAGGGTAATCACTGGACACTGAAAGCTGTTTGGACGAAGAAGAGGGGGAAACTATTCTTTGTACCTGCCCAGCTCTCTCCAATAGAAGATAAATTTATCTCGGAGCCTTTTTTTTCTATTAACTTTAAGTATGTTGGCTTTAGCTGGAAGCCAAAGCCCGAACTGAGATCACTATTCAAAATTCACTTATTTGAAAATACGATCCATCCGACTTAAAAAAAACATTACTAACGTCCAAAAAATTTAAAAGATTACGATTTTGGTCTCGATAACTGCTACTTTAGATCCGACCCGGAAGCATCTCTTCAGTTAAACATTTTCGATAATGCACGTTTTTTTAGTATTCCTTTATCCACTTCACAATGGCATACTACCATACTACGTACTACATACTTCATGTGTAGCAATTAAAATAATTACCACCACAAAATACCTACATACGTAAACATGGTTTAAGCAACTACTCACAAACTCGTAACATGCAATAACTTCGAGTTTTTTATCGGATACACAATGTTACCGGATGCTTAGTGCCAAATCTGTCCTAATTAGTGGTCAATTACCCTGCAAATGACGTAATTTCCATCTCAATACAGTGTAAACGTGCAATGTTAACTGCAATAATAAATTCCATTAATTGTCACGCCCCAACAAAGAGAAATTAACAAAGACACAGTTCATTTGACAAGATGAATAAAAAAAAGAAGACAACAATTTTTCCCAGGTACCTTCAAGAAATTGAAATTAAATTATGTAACTCGAAAAGCATTTGAACTGTTCAATGGTGGCAGCAATTTATTTGAGTTAAACTTTTTACAAATGAAGGCGTCAAAATTAACTATGCAGTTAATTTAAGGACTCATGACTATACGATAACATATGATTTCTTTTCATATGAAGTTCCACCCAACCTCTGATTAATTCAAATATTTTTAAAATAATAATACTAAATTTGTATTAACATTTATGAATCACACAGACATGGTAAATATGTCAAACTTACGAAAGGTGAAACACAGCTTAACACAGCAGTCGATCGTCCTTTTACTCATAAGCATTAAACAAAAGTCTGTATCACATACATATCGCAGACACGTCCGAATGAGTTGTTGTCTTATAGCGCGGAACGTGTCGTCAGTGCGCTTGTAATAGGCCTCGTTCTCAACGCCCCTCAAATCGGCATCTAATCCGCCCCAACCTACTCGGCCCAGATATCTGGTCAGTCGCTACTATACATACGTCCATAAGCTTGTGCCAAGAAGTCGATAGATGTGGCTTCAAGACCACGCTGCTACATTTTTGCTCCGGTAGTATGGCTGGTCTTTTTGAAGTCTTTTTAGGCTATAAACTTAGTTAATGCTCAACGCTATCTAAATCTGCTCAAACAGAACAACACTTAAAACAACGAGCGGCGATTCGGCAACCATTAAAACCTAATAGTTCATGCATCATTATTTGTGCATGTGCTTCCTCCATCTAATGCTATATAAATCATATTTATCTCTTTTCTATTACGAGTAGTAACAATAAAATTGGTGGGTTGCATTTGTTCGTGACATTCCATTTTCAAATTTATTCGTCCATACCTCTTGCGGAGAAAGACGTAGTTCTTTTGCAGTTCCAAAACATTTGCAAAAAAATTCATTATGGAATTTCATTTTCCATCAGACCTGATTCGTTTTATTCTTTTCTTATTAAATACCATAAAAATATTCTACATTGATTGAAAACAATTGGTAAATAGTAGTGTAATATGTAGTCCCAAATTTACTATGACTATCTTCCAGTTACACACGATCTACCGACATTTGGAAGAACCTTAAAAGATTCTACATAAAGATATAGGTAAGTATATAATTTTTACAGGATATCTCAGAATCAATTCGAATATTCTTCTTTGTCCTCGACACTTCCCTATCCGGGGTCGGCTCTCCTCGTACGTAAGTAAGTGCCAGATCCTCAGTTGTTTAGTTATTGTCATCTTTATGTTGCATATCATTAGTAATAGTGCATAAACCGCGCATACGATTTGCATACATATGTATCTCTGCATCTACCGACTATAGCGATGAACTTCCATAAAATAATAACACCCAGTTTTCTCACTCACCGTGACAGTGATATCTATTTTTATAAACAATTTCATTGAAGGGAAGTTCATAATTTCCTGAAAATTTCCAATTCAACTCAGAACTGCTCTTCAATTTCTTATCGCAAATAGTCTGAATGCCAATTTAACAGCAATTGCCACATGCCCGCACACCTAAGACCCACTCACCGAAGAAAAAAAAAAGTGAAACTCTTTCGGAAAACTTATCAACACTTTCCTTGCCTGCATTGACCATGACATGACAAAGTCCGCAACGCTAGATAATAGACATCTGAACTGAACACAATATTGTCGTCAAAAAAAAAATGCGTAGGTACATACATTTTTATTTTTCGCTAGTAATTTTTAAAAAATCAAAAGCATTAGCTATTTCAATGGTAGTTAATTCGCAATGAAAATGTCTTACAGAATTACTACCGCGTCGTGGTCGCGCACCTTTTGTATACCAGCATTGTAAAGTAATTTAATTATTATGCACGACCATTAAGATCGCTTTCGCCGTCACAGTGTGAATAAGGTGTTTATTAACTTTTACAAAGTTTAAATGGATTTCTAGAAATTGCCTGAAGCAATGTGCATTTGGGAATTTTACTTGGTTTTGGCGTCTTATACTAAAATCAAAGTAGAGATCTTAAGCACATGTCCAAAAAGATACGTCTTGAAACCAAACCTGACAATCTTTCTCACACTTGAAGTTTAGAAATGACATTCAGTTGAACATTACTGTAGGTCGAATCCCAGGTCGGAAATGTGTGAAAAGGTCAGTTGTCAGATTCAATTGTTTCCTCTGCAGCGCACCAACTGGCAGAATGTACTTCCCACACACTTTTGTTAAATTAGATTAACGACCATAAAGTTACGAATTTATGGAAATTGGAACATTTTGTTTCGTACAAGTTAATGAATTCTATGGGAATGTAATTAATTATTTTGTACTTCCTTATAGCAGTTAATTGCTCGGTTAAAGCGTTGGGCGTTGTTCGAAAACAAATTACAACACGATAAATCGTTATAGTTCTATAGGTAAACAATGCTCATAATATGTTAAAGAATGCGTTTAAGCTGATCTCAATCGACAGAATCGAATGTACATATCGCTCATTTACTTGAAGACTGTCATAACTCAAAAAACGCGTTTAAAGTTTTCAATTGACTACCACCTTGCAAATACTAGAACGGCATATATGAAACTTTTACACAATATGAAGCATGATAAAACGAATAATTTTGCATAATTAATTCAAAAATCGCGTTTTTTAAGTACGTGTCTTTATCGCGTTTCACAACGAATGCATTTAAATCAATTAATTTATTGAACTACTGTGAGTAAACCATTGCATAACGTATCGGGTTCTTCGTCAGACCGGCTTTTCGTCAGGATGCATCGACTTCCATGCAGACTAGTTTCTAATGAATTGATAAAAGATGACAGAAAGACGTAAAATCTTAACTCGGTTATTACTTCGTAAAGTTACTCTCAATTTATTACCGGAAACAATGGCATATGAGCATGTATCCGACCGATAGGCTGCAACCATAATTCTACCTCCATGTAATTACAAGTAAGTATAACCCAGGTTTGTGAATATAACTCTATGGTAGCAACAATATACACAACTTGTACATCAATAGTTAATTTAATCTAAGTGATTTTAAGTACTTTTTGTGAGCTTTCAATTATTGGTATGTAAATCAACACTTAAGCAATTAGCTACAACATCACACCTACAAAGTGGAAGCTGAATAAAAAACCTTAAAAGGAATACTAGTTCTATCAAAACCTAGTGTCATTAATGATCTGCTTCGATAATGAAAGTACAGAACGACAACGACATCTTAAGCACCTGAGCATCTGTACTTCTCCGATTACGTTCATTTCATTTGATTTCACATAAAGTATGGCCTTGTGTAAAATAGAGCCAATTTTGAAAGCCTTCAAACATATTTATATTATTTTTTGTTAATCTTTTCAATTCAAATTGAAAATCACAAGAAATATACAAACCTACAAATAAGTATGTACACATTGAATTTTTTCATAGCACCTTCTTAATGATAATTTGACCAACGACTGTACAATATTAAAAATTTGTTTTCCACGAACTACGAAATTATTATATCATTCTGCCTTTTCATAGTGAAAAAACTTTCTACGAATCAGAAGAACGATTAATCTGTCCGCTTTTATAAGGAAAATCTGGTTCGAAAGTGTCCGTTTCGAGCATCCACTGATTTTTGGATCAACCTGATCCACATTCCAATTTTCCCCCTACCCGATTACTAACTAAGCATTTCCATAGACATTTAGTGAAAACCAGATGTGCAACTAGGAAAAGCTTTTAGATAAAATGAACAGACTGAAAACAACTAAAAATGCTTGCACTCTGCGGCGATAAACTTGTACCCTATTTCACATGTACTTATATGTAAGTACCAGCTTTTTACCGCTACTTTATCCTCGTCGACTTCGAAATATGACAGAAAATACTTAAAGTACCTACACTCCTTTACAATAGGTACAATGAAAAGGTGTTAAAAAAGCGTTGCGCCTTATGTGTTGTCCAAGAAAAGTCTTGCCACAAATTAACTACAAACTAAACATTTAGAATATTTCTCTTTTTCGGCTAGAGCACTTCTTCGTAAACGAGGTTTCTGTTTTTTAGGTGGATTTCGAAGAAATACTACCTATTGCAGAGGTCTTCATGACGCAATTTTCAAAAAATTTGAATGCAACTTTTCAAGACCTCTATAGTAAACACCAAAACCATGGCCCGTTCAAATGTTTATATATATATATATATATATATATATGTATGTATATGAGCGGGATCGGTTGAAAAGGGGGCGTGTCACGCCCATTTATGCAATATAACGAATTTTGGTCCGCACGATAGGGGCCGCAGTTCTTAACCGAATTGACTGATACTTTGTACACGTGTTGATATGGTGAATAGCTCAGCTGAGTTCGTAGAAGGGCGTAATCGGTTGAGAGGAGGGCGTGTCACACCCCTTTAAATTTTTCAAATTCCGCATTAATAATTGTTGCATTTTCATTTTTAATAGTATAGAAATGGAAATAGTATTAGCATATTTTTTGCAAAAAATGCCCGCCATTTTGAATCCGCCATCTTGAAATTCTTTAAAATTGCTCCGATTTCGTTGAAATTGAAAATGTATACTCGTTTATGGGTACTTGTTATAATTTCGCCATTTTGGATTACTTTAATATTACTTAAAAGTTGCATACACAGGAAATCCACCTATCTCTTGCGGCTGGTGCCGGAAGGTCTTTTTTTTTCTAGACTCTCTTTCACAACCCAATTTTATTTCTCTTCCTCAGGCTTATTAAGTTTCATCGCAAAATAGACCCTGCGATGGAACTGAAATCTCTTGAACTCTGAAAAAAAGTTTGGAAAGGATTGCTAAAACATTCTCAAATTCATTTGAAAAATGTATAGTTTCTTTTCACTTACCATCTGGTCTACTGCTTCGTGTTACATTTTGACCCCTTGAAACGACTCTAGTTATATGCAATAGATGGCGTTAACGCGCTCATCTTAGCACACGGATCACGGATATGAATATGGACTATGTAAGGTTGATTTCTGGCATTGATCACGAAAGAACATAATTCTTAAGGGATGGAAAGTTTGCCATCCGATTCTATTTTAAGCCGAAGAACCGAATACTGACCAGCAATCCTTCTTTAATGTCTACGTCATAAAAACAAAGTGTGCTTTAACAATTACGGTTAAAGTAAAGTTACAATTTCAACAATTGGGTTAACGGTTTGAAAAGGTCGTTGATAAATCAACTGTTTTTTTTCATGTTCACCAAAGACCGTCATCAAGGCTAAGGAAACTATTGTTGAAAAATGATGTTTCGGAAAATGTTTACAACATATCGACTACAAATCAGAACTTTAATTTTTTTTTACACATTACAAAATAAACGGAATACACACTATTAAGTTTGTGTTACAAATTCCATTTCGCATCACCATCTCCACGATCGACTTGTAGTCTCAGTTGCAACTGAGGTAAGTCCCATTTCTGCAATATGGTGTTTTTTTATGCAGCTACTCATATTACATAATTATTATTTTATTTTTTTTTTTTAGCTAAGTTGTTCCTGGTTTTGATCAAGTTTTGATCACCTAGTTAGGCGATATAGTGCCAATGGTTCACCATTGGCAACAAAACAACAACAACAAAACACGGAAGGAAGCTTTGTTTTGACTTTGAGTCGTTGACGTTTTGTTGCACTTGGTCCAACAATTATTCGAAGTAGTTGGTCATCGATCAGACACCTTATGTAAGTTACATTATGCGTTGGAATATTAACTGAATTTCCAATGTACAAAAATTTAAAAGGATTGAGGAATTTCTCTACCGGAAGTTGAGGTTTTTTTAAAAAGCTGAGCTTGAAATTTCCCGGAAAATAGATGTGAGTTAGTTTGTTAAAGACTTTTTATTATTATCTGTAAAAGGGGTGTTATGCACTGTGTCCTTGTGGGCTTTTGTCCCCCGATATTTCGACTGTCCGAAAAAATTTAAAAGAAGGCCTTTCCAAATTACAATGTCCCAAGCAATTGCCAAAGTGCAGATATAAAAACTCAGTAAATTAAGATTTAATTACAGCCTGACCTTTAGCCACGTCTATGTTACTATGTAACTCACTTTCCATGGTGATAAATGCTTGCATATAATCAGCAATTTTCAAAAGACACATTCAAATCTCTATTTCCAAACAATTTAATAGTTTCCATTCAATGGAAGTGCTTTAAGTTTAGTTAGGGTACAAGGGAATCTCAGTGGATCCATTGTGTTGGCCATGTGGGAATTTTTATTAGTGCATGTGAGAAAAGAAAAAGAAGAACTACAATAATTAGTGGTACTGATTCATCTTTTTTTGTATTATCACCCTCAGGTGACACAATCTTTTTACAACCAATGGAACAACTGCATAAAAATTCTACTTAAATAACTCTTGTTAGTACTCATATTTGATGTAATGAGCTTTTGATTCGATTTATTCTCTTTCGTTTATGAAACACAGCTTTTGCCGAAGACTTTAACACCTTTCACACTTTTAAGCTCTTAGTAGGCGAAATCTGAATGTTTCCAAACCTATAAGTTAGAAGCATTTGGTACAAGCTATAATCACTTTGTTTGCTTAAAAATTCTTTCCAAATAATAGAAGAACCATTATTAAACAGTTCATAACAATTCAGAATATGATTCACTAACCTACTATCTAACAAATCTATCTGTCTTTGTCAGTTCAAAATGCTTCTAATAACAATTAATATTTCAATACCAATTAAATATCACCGATGATGGTTAATCATAAATCACCTGCATACTATTCACATCATGTACTTGTGTTACAAAACATTTGGATTTTTTAAACTTTGAAATACCACGAAAAAATCACAACCGCATAATCAAAAATTGATAATTAAATAATCATTGCGAAAATCTCCGACGAACGACGCTCTACATACCTAATCCAACAAACAAACAAAAAAAACACACGATCGGAGTGTCCTCTCTTTCAATGCTCTTAATTAAAAATCTACCATCCGCAGCTTGAAATCTTATGTACGCACTGTCAACAGACCATCCACTGTCGTCAGTCGTTTCATTTCAATTAAACTCTCGTTACTTCCACTTTGCTCACCTGCATGTCTGCGCGATTTCTATGCTAACTAAAGAGCTCAAAACCAAACAAAGTTTTCAACTATTATCAGTTTAATAATGGCTACAAGAGACAACAACAAGTAGATTTCCAACTCCGGCTTCAACACATGCTTGCAACCTGCACAAAGGCTTTAGGCTTAACTTTGAGCCTTGATGTGGTGTTTTCTGTTTGTGACCGTAGTGACGATGATGGCTACCACCACTTCATGATACATTTGTTCACTTACTTAGGTGGAAGAAAATTTTCTTTTCTTCAGTTTGTTACCGAAACGCATTCGATTCAGACGCAGCTTGTAACCTGTCTGGCCTAGCTATATTCCGTGAAGCTCTTTTTTTTTTCTCATTTGTCTACTCTTGTTGTTGTTGTTGTGAAAAGTTGAAAATAAATTTTTATACGTGCAGGGGAAAAACCTATTGCAAAATATATTGAAATTGAATATCAAGTAAAAATCATTTGAATGCAGTGAAAGTTTATAAAACAAAATAGAAAACAAAATATATATCTATAAACCTTTTTAGTGCAAGTGCTTTCAACTCAATATGACAATACTTGGAATTTTCCCTAATATTGTGTAGATACATTTAATTATATTTAAGAATCACAAGTATTACAAATTTGGATATTTATTAGAGGACTTTCACAGAGGTTTGTATCCTTTTCTAATTTCTCCTTTCAAACATGACTAGCAATAAACTTAAATCTAGGTCAAATCTTCTTTCGTGCATCGGTTTATGCTCTAACGATTTGTGAATTTTCCAATAAATCTTTCCACTTGGTGGACCATCAAAATTCAAAAAAAAAACACCTTTTTATTAATTTTTTTTTTTTTTTTTTCTTCGTCATCGTTTACCTTCTCGGTTTTGTTTTAATAGAAATTAATGGAAAACTTATTTTATCTTACTCAGTTGATTTTTCTGTTTAAATGCTGCAATGCACAGATGAGGAGAACAGATAGATTTTCCGGTTTGCTTCTCCAAAAATTGTTAGAGAGAAGAATACGTACATATGCATCTGTATGGTCACTTCATATGCTTCTCATGATGCTGAGAGTTGCATTTGATGTAAATTATAACATGTATTTAAATCTGCTATAATTTTTTTGTGATTTTAAATTAATTTAAATGTTAAGTCAGAAATATAAAAGAAAATTAGTAATGGACAAGTAATGAAGCGTTTATTTTTTGATCTATTTTAGAAATTTGAGGCTGACGATTGGTATTTTAAATCACTTTTTCTATAAAGAAAAAAAACTGAAGACCAAAAATTCAAAATCTACATATGTATGTCAGTCCTTGAATCTCATACATTTTTTTTTAAATAAGATACATTTGAGTGTGACACTTTCTGGATTTAAGTCATACCACCTAACACGCATTCGTATTCAATAATCGAAAATGCTGTTTTTATCATTTGAGATCATTTTAAATCGTTGAAAAATATATTAAAGCTCTCCATATTATATTTGTATAATTTTATAAAATATTCTTGCAAACTTCATTTATTTATTTGTTCGATATTCAATTCATGTCCCATAGAAAGAAAAGTGAAAACTACGCACGAAAACTTCCAACAAGTGATCCATACTTTCAATCACGTATTATCGAACCATTTTCAGTTAACGATGAAGACTTTAACCAAACACACCTAAAATCACACCCGCTTCTGGCGTTACAAAACAAATTGTTTTCAAACAAAAAGTAAAAAATTTACCAATATCCAAAATGAACACGTACATACTTTAGACCAAATTGTAACATGCGTAGCCATTTGGAGGAGAAAGAGACTTGTGCCAAAACATCAATGAAGCTACCGACCACAACCATCGTTGTACCCTGGTCAGACAAAATTTGACCGAGTTTTTTAACTTTGCACATAACTAATTAAATGGGGTTTCACTTTCGTTCACCACGATCTGCATTTAAATTCCATGGATTACCACGGCATTTGCCAGAAATAACGTCGTATAACGTCTGGAATTCGACGAACATTGCGTGTCCGAAACGAATTGCGAGTGCAGTTGATTATTTGTAGTTGGTCGCTTTTTTTGTTTATGACTAATTTCGAAATTGTCTCTTCAAACAATCGGAAGCAATTAGAAAGTGCACAAAATCACATAAATGCTCATATTATGATTATTTTATTTATTTGCTCTACCTGTTGGTTTAATGAAAGTTGACGGGATACATTAAGTCGCAAGAACATGGCAATTCAGAGCACAAACATACGCAATTGTTCATATTGTCCAAATTGAAGTTTGTACGTCAAAATGCGATTCTTTAATTTTTTTGTGAAAGTTATTTTTTTTTTTTGTTTCTTATGTTTTGATTTCTTTTATTATAAAAAGAGAATACATTAGAAAAGAGGTAGAGTGGACTACACTTCATACGATCAAAGAGTGCAATACTGCGAAATTAGAGTAACATTTTCGATTTTTATCATAGAAGTGGCAAGTGAAATTTCGTTGTGGGTTTTAAACTTTGATTTAGCAACACTTGATAAAAGCAATGTTAATGTTGTAGATTTCAACTTGAAGAGAAAATGTTATAAGAAAAAGAATGTATGTCAAGATTAAGTTCTTCAAGCATGTATTAAGCATTCTTATTTTTTGTTAATCAGCATCTTATTCTTAAACTTATTGGAACGCGAAGTTCAAGAACTCGAAAAAACGGTTTCTTACTATTAACATACGTATGTACATATGTCATGTATACCATGTCCCAAAGATAGCATTTACTTCTTCACCAACCACATTAAGTTGGAGCTCAACTCATGAGAGCACCAAGAAAAGTTCTTAAAGTGGAACTCAACTACTCGACTTCGTCAATACACAAAATGCATTTACCTCTCAAATAGTTAGCAACCGTAACACTAAGCTCCCAACGGACTTCTTCACCGGGCATTGCTTACTCAACTACCATCTCAACAATCTGGGCATTAGTCCCACAGACATGCATCGACTTTACTAGGAAAATCAAGAAACAGTGAAGTGTATCTTATTCGTATGTGCTACCATAGCTCGGAGCAAGCTTAAATTCATCTTTGCAAGCACGATCTTGAGGTTCCTTCATGACCTCAAGCTTTCTTTGAATCACAACATTTTTGCACAGTACAAAAGATCTTTAAGGTCGAATAGGCAAGCTCTCTGGTCTGATAGGTAGGCAAAAGGCCCCTCAGAGCCTTATAATAGATTATCGGAATAGATGTCTTTCGGCTGAGTCTAAGAAAACAACAATTCTATTGTAACTTCTTCGGGAGGCAAGTAGAGCAATTAAAAAAAGAATGTCACTGTTCCATTTATATTCAAATCTTTGACTTTGGCTATTGTATATGTTATATTTTGCACATGAATGGAAGGGATCTACAGTTCTTATTGTCGACTCTGAACGCCGGAATGAGAAGATTTTTTGTGACAGATTATACGAGTACTCTCATATGTTAATCATTGCTTGCCGGGAGAAGAGATTGTGCGTGAAACTTTTTGGTATTTTTGCAGAGGCTCGAGCTTGTACCAGCTCGCTTAGCAGTCCAGCGCACCTACGATTAAGCCCCGGCAATTACTGTTCCATTTACTTAAAGCATAACTATCCTATCGTATAAATAGACAGAATCGAAATCTGATGCATTAGTTTATGAAGGTTGTTTTAGGTTTACTTCTTTAAAGTTAAATTTTATTTCATAATTTGTATTCTTGTTTAGTGAATATTAAGCTCGGGCAACAGTTTTCACAGCGCCTGCTTCTGACTTCATATGACAATACACACTCGGTCTTAAGCCGAACTGAGTATCATTGGGGACTTTTCTTTCTTTATCGTACGTACGGTAAAATTTAAACCTTACATCTGCGAAAATATGAAATCAACGAGAGTCATCATCATTGTCCGATAACCCCTCATAACACAAGCGAGCGTACAGCATTCTCTCCTTTCACAAGTTCAATTATAGCTAGATGAAAAGCATATTTTTAAATATAATACATATATGCTTATGTACTGTTCTTACTTATTATAAATATAATTAAAAGCAAAAAATTATAAATTGCGTAAAAAAATGTCTTACTCAATTACTTCAGTTTCACGCAAATCGCATTTATTTTGCACTCTCTATCATTGAAATCAAATTATGTAAAACGAAAGTGATATTTACAATGAGTTTTCATTAAACGGCCAAGATATATACAATCGTAATTGGCAACTTGTCGGCACCCATTCAGAGTGTGTACATACCTACCCAGATCACCCTAGCTGCCTTTTCTTCCGACAAAACGAGTTGAAAATGATGTAAGAATATCCCACAAATCCCATTCGCGGCAGTCTGATTTAATTACATATTTATGAAATCGTGATTGTAATGCCAGTAAACACAGCTGAAATCCCACCTTGAAAATAACTATGACCACGTTTATAGATCATAGAATGTACCAAACCCGTGGATAGTTCAGTTGATTCGAAACTTGTTTCAGTATGAGTCTCCCGTAAAACATTGCACATTCGGCCTTGCAAAGTCAAGAAATAGACGAGACGTATAGGCAATTTTTTTTTTTTCTTTTTTTCTTTTTAAAGGTTCCTTCCGATGAAGTTTTTTTTTATATTAACGCTTGGACAAAAACTAGGACAAAAAATATATCACGTAATCAAAATTTTTTCATCCGATCTTTACTTCCGTAAAAAGGCTCATTCTTATTTTCCGAACTTATATATTGAATGTTTCACATATGACACAATTTTCAAAGTGTTTTATCTTATTCAAGGTTCAGCTTTCTGTATGATGCCTTGTAATTTTTATATTCAGTTTGAATTAAGGCATGCATTTGATGAATTCCAAAAGTTTAGTATAAGCAAATGGTTAGACGGATGTAAATTATTTAACTATCTGGACTGTTGCCTTTTCCCTTAACCTACTGTAATAATAAAAAAATAAAAAATCATTTCAACACCAGAAGAAAATGCTTGCAGATAAAAAATGTAATTAAAACTGTAAGTGGATAACACTAAATAGATTGAGAGCAAAAATAAAAAGATATCTTACCTGCATATTTCCCACCATTTCGAGAGCTTTACACAGCCTCCAGATTCATGTACTCGATTTGCGCCGATAGTCTATCTTGTACTTATGGAGGGGATTTATTTGCAACTTTTCAGTGTGCACGCGGTTACCGACCTGTTGGTGCAGATACATACCTATGTACATCATGAGTGTTTGATTGAAATTAGTCTGGTTGGTCGGTTTGCTCTACATATTTGATCTCGAATTGGAATTGTTATTCATGTCTTATTCGTTGTGTTTTCCCTCACAACAATGGCAGCTACTATGGTTGGACATCATTCTTGTTTTCTGCAATCATGCCATCCACAAATACTGATGAATTTCATTTGCAACTATCACGTTTTGGAATCTTATTTAAATTTATTTATCTGTCATAAATCATGGTTGACACTGAAAGTTTTAATCTCAATAGGTTAAAAGCAGACGACATGCAAATGAGTCTTAAGATTTATTGTAATGATCAGTGTTATGAATAATGGCAAATGTGATTACTTTTTTGCAGATGAATTTAATAATACTTGAAAATTTGTGCAGTTACCACTTATTAGTTACTTGCTGGTATATTTATTTATTTACAATTTCACTTTTTTCCTACATAACACTTTTAGTGTATCTTATTAAATTCCAAAATCTCGCACATTTGCTATTAAAAAATGAAAGTTATATTTTAGTTTTTATCTACAAGTGTCTAATAGAATAACCAAATATAAAACTAATGTTCTGGCACTTTAAACCCACAAAAAGAAAGGGAAATTAATGACCCTTTTTATTGCTGCTAATTAGTATATAAAATTTCCATAGCATCACTAGTGAAAGCATGAAAAACATTAAACAAAAAATTAACAACAAAATCCAGTAAACCACTAATATCTTGTAATCGGTGTTACTTCGTTCGGCCCAGTTTGTCTTTCCTTCAATTTAACCTAAGGTTCAACGACATGAGTGACAGAAACTACTACCGTGAGACAATGGAAATATAAATTTTCGTTCAGCATTGGTCATAAAAATACAGTCTGATTCTCATGAAAGCACCCCTTTTGTTTTACATTTTAAACTAGAAAATACATTACTGAAATGGCAGACTCAAAATATGTACGACAATAACATAAGAACATGTGTGAAAAACAATAATTTCGTAGACGGATGGTACGAATCAAAACAATGCAAACAAAAGCAGTTAATTACAGAGACACAGTGAGTAACATAAAGGGATACCACCATTGGTGGTAACAATCCAATGTTAAATTCCCCCAGTATTTTTCCTAAATTGTTTGAAAAATAATCGTTTATAGCGAACTCACATATAATAAACGAACTATCGAATATAATGAATTAATCAACTGTTCGATCCGCAATCCTAGGATATAACGAACTGCAACGATGAAATAAGGGTTCACCATTTTAATTTTTTTGGATTGTAATTTTAATAGAAACACATAAAATCAAACGTGGTAGTAACAACGATTGTATTGTAAATAAAATTCATAAGATACTGAGGTTATTTTGCATCATGTAAGCTTTTAAGTGTGCTTGTGCGAAACAAATTGAAATATTTTTCCACCGTCAGATATATCGAACATCGGCTGTAACGAACGTATTCCTTGAAGTTTGTTATAACCGGAGCTGACTTTATATATTTTATGTGCATATTTTTGGTGAAGTAATTGCAGGAATTTAGATTTTGTCAGTTTTCCTTTCTTTTTTTTCTTGTGGTTGTTGCTATTCCCCGACCGGACTCGAACCTGGGTTGGGTCACAAGCGAATCCACTACCCACTACACCATCACCATCCTAGGATGCAAAGTCATATCGCTCTCTCTTGATTTCTCTCCCTCTCTCTGCCCCTCTTCCTCTATCTCTACTTCTCTCTCTGAGCTAAATCTATCTTCTATCGCTCTCTCTCTCTCTATATATATATATATATCTCTATCTTCCTCTATCTCTCTCACTGAGATCAAAACAACCAAAAATGTTAATCACAAACCACGTTTCTTAATCGGCTCACTTTTAGGAAGCTGGGTTGGTAAATATTCTTAACAATATCATACATATTTATGCATATCAATAGAATTTGTATTTATTAAGCCATTTCCAAGTTATACACGTAAAAATAAGAGCATACCATTCTCTAAATCGCGGGCTTATTTATATAACTTAATCAGTATTCAAGTTTCAAATACGGAACTGTTTTAAATTTCATTCCTTGATACATAAAGCTTAAGGAAAATGTTTATATTTACCTAATTCTGTCTTCGAACTAAGAGACTATTGAAAAGCAAAGCTGAAAGCATGCTGAAGACCTGTGGAAAAGGAATTCGCATGAATCACAAATCCGACATTTGTGGTTTTGAACCCCCGCGCACCCACTTGCTTAACACAAACGAAGCATGCACAAGTTACACAAACGTACGTATGTACATTTTTACGTACATACATGATTCAAATCGCTCCACCATGACTGCTCGTATAAACTTAATAATCCGGACTAAATGCCCTACTAACCGTATGATTCATTTAGTCATTCGTTAACTTTGCCGATTGATATCTCATATGATTTAAATTTACAGAGAATACAAATTAAGAAAAAGTGGGCACCATTCTCAAAAAACGTGTAAACACTGGAGCAGTTGTAAAGCATTAGCATTTTCAATTGTTTTCTCCATGCAGCATTAAGTTCTAAAACGATGTGTACCATCTCTATTTATCAATGACGACAAGTAACAGACCAATCTTTCTTATGCAGGTCGATTGAAATTAGTCTTATTTTATGCAATGTACATATATCAATGTGGAGTACATGGAAGTGTGTATAATTTCACCTAACCTGTTGTCTCTACAGGCCTAAATAAACAATAATTTATATTCAAGTAGATGCCTAAAACACTATTCAAAGCACGTACATATAAAAAAGTACCTACCCTTTACACAATAACATAATTAAAAGACAAACAAATACCAAAATATTCGTAATATACCTAATTTTGTATCTTCCGGGTACCTGTTGATGATTTTCTAAGATTTCAAGTACTCTTATTTCATTATGAATTCGGTTCGCAAAACGATCACCTAACCAAACCCACACATCACGTAATCATCTTCGATTTGTTAGTCGGGTTCCCTGGATCCATAGACCACAACATTATGCCTAAAGACGACAAGTACTCCTACTGAACCGCAAGCAATATGAATTGTATACTCAAATCCCATTCACCTCAATGTTTCATGACAATTTTTTTAAAGAAATATCCTACCTCAAGAGGGATAGTTTTTCAATTCATCTTTAAAAATAAAGTCTTGAGGTTTTCATTTATATTGCTCCAGCCAGGTGCTCATTTATTTATATTAAATGAAAACTTTTTTGTTAGTTATTATTGCGGTTTTCTGTTTAACTACTTAATGGTCTAGTGGTTACAGCATTTTAAAAAGAAAAAAATCAAAGAAAAGCATGATCAATTCACTTAAATTAAGTTAAATTGAAAATGTATAATACGGGCATACAAATTTGATGGTCATAAGCATGTGATTGGCAGTAATAGACTATAAATATTTGATAAAACCTACACGTAATAAAACATAATGAAAGAAGATATGAAAAAATATTTTATAGCAGACTTGTAATATAGGTGCAAAACATAATTTTAGGTGGATTTCGAAGAAATACTACCTATTGCAGAGGTCCTCATGACGCAACTTTCAAAAAATTTGAATGCAACTTTTCAAGACCTCTATAGTAAACACCAAAACCATGGTCCGTTCAAATGTTTATATATATATATATCTATATATATATATATATATATATATATATATATATATATGCAATATAACGAAATCTTGTCACAACGATAGGGGCCGCAGTTCTTAACCGAATTGAACGAAACTTGGTACACATGTTGATATGGTGAGTAGCACGGACGAGTTCGTAGATGGGCGAGATCGGTTGAGAGGGGGGCGTGTTACGCCCATTTATGTAATACAACGAAATCTTGTCCGCACGATAGGGGCCGCAATTCTTAACCGAATTGAATGAAACTTTGTACACATGTTGATATTGTGAATGGCACGGACGAGTTCGTAGATGGGTGAGATCGGTTGAGAGGGGGGCGTGTCACGCCCATGTATGCAATACAACGAAATCTTGTCCGCACGACAGGACCCGCAGTTCTTAACCGAATTGACTGATACTTTGCACACATGTTGATATAGTGAATAGCTCGGCTGAGTTCGTAGATGGGCGTAATCGGTTGGGAGGGGCCGTGTCACACCCCTTTACATTTTTCAAATTCCGCATTAATAATTGTTGCATTTTCATTTTTAATAGTATAGAAGTGGTAATAGTAAAATAATATTTGTGGAAAAAAATTCCCGCCATTTTGAATCCGCCATCTTGAAATTCTTTAAAATTGCTCCGATTTCGTTGAAATTGAAAATGTATACTCGTTTATGGGTACTTGTTATAATTTCGCTATTTTGGATTACTTTAATATTACTTCAAAGTTGCATACAAAGGAAATCCACCTATCTCTTGCGGCTGGTGCCGGAAGGTCTTTTTTGAAATTAGCGAATACCTTTACGACATTAAAATTGCAAAGTTTCATAATATTACATATATGATTATAAGTAGCAAAGGTGGATATATTGTTAAAAATTAAAATACATTTGGTCAGAATCGACATTTTTTTACGAAGGCTACAGTGTAAACCAAAATATATAACACATGCATTTTCTTAAGAGACATCAAAGTAAAATAAGATTAGAATCGGGCTTTCTGTTCATAGAAATCTGATCCATATTCTCATAAATCTGCATGCATAGTTTAATGCCAAAGACTTGTTTACATTTAGTGCCTGTCTGCCAGACATTTTTTTTTTTTATTCTTCACAACAATCCTATTATGTACGCCGTATATGAAATGAATAGAAAAATTAACTTCATTCAAGATAAATTGTAAACCTCTAAGCCTCTGATTTTATTTAATGCAAGGTCAAACATAACCTAACCAATTATTCTCAACATAAATCCGGATTTTAAATCTGCATAATCATTTCGAAATTAATTTAAATCGTGCTTATACATATTTTGAAAAGTCTTCTGTTGAACTTTGAATCTCTGTTTGGTTAAAAATCTGATTGGGTGTGACTTGGCCTTGATGAAATCCAATTAAAGCTATATGATTCAGACATTTTATAGAACTTGTGGCATGTTCGCGGATATTATTACAAGACCCAAATGTTCCAATTAGTCTTTAGAGCATTCACTGAAACTCAAAGAAGACAACATAAAATGTTAACGAGCGTATTTGTCTTACTAATGACTTAGTCTTTTACTTGAGATTAATTAACTTTATCTCCAAAACACTTTAAACTATCCGTTTATTTTTTTTTATGTTTTTCTACTACATATATCGAACTCAAACAATGGCTTCCTTTACTGAAGTGCTTACGTATGTACAAATATTTCAATTTCTTACATTTTGTAAGTGTCTCCAAGTCAATGAGTTCATGGTAGTGGTAATACTGCTAGTAATATTTGAGGCAACTTTAAAGATGACATTATATTATCTTGCTTACATCGCTTACGTTTATTGCAAAAGCGACTATTTGTCGCGGAAGCCCATAGGGAGCCATGGCTCAGCTTCTCGCAATTATTCATGTTGTGCATGTTATATTTTTCGCACGAATGAAAAGAGACCTACAGTTTTATAACCGGCTCCGAATGACAGATTGAGTAGCTTTTTCATGACAGATTATACTCTCTTGGAGGTTTGTCATTGCCTGCCAAGAGGTGGTGCCACGAGTTACTTCTTTATTGTTTTGGTGATGCTCGAATCTGAGTCCTCTCGCTAAGTAGGCTATCGCGCAAAGCACTTAGCCACGGTTACCGTCAATGGTTAATTAATGGATCCAAAAAAAATCATAAGAGACACACAATTTTTTTTTTACGTTCCAAGCCACATACATATCTCTTTCATGTACACACACATGGACAGATTCATTAATTACACCACGAACATGTTTTTAAATAGAATTTATTTATGACCGGCAGTGAAAACAAAAAAAAGCATATTTAACCAGCCAAGCTAACCCCGGTGTTTTTCCTGTTATTGTTCAGTGCCATAACTGAAGTCGCCATCGATTTCGAAGAAGAGAAAGTATTTTTCAATTGCACTCTCCGTAAGTAACACTCCAAAAGCAACATCAACTATTAACAGCAAACACTTTATCGCTGGCTTGTACAATTTCCACCTGTACTGGCCGTTGCAGTTCATCGCTCAACCTGATGTCCATACAAGAAACATATTTCTCTACGTTCATCACCCGTGAACTTTTGAAGATCAAGGTTGGATATGTGTGAGTTCGAATCTCTACAATCGAATGAAAATCATATTCACTATCACTTTCATTTCTCGTGAGGAAAGATTTACTCTTACACGTATGTTAAAATGTAGGTCACCGACCAGCCAGTCGAAACTTAAGAAAAATAAAATAAGAAACCCTTTCATCCCAACCACGGAGCAAATGCAATCAAGATAATGAAAACACAGGTAATGACCGGCTTCAAGCATGCATGCTAAAGGGAAATGTGACAGTTTCTGCGGTTCGGTTGTAGTTGTCCACGAAAAGAAAGTGAATCTTATAGACAATTGCTTCATATGTGCATCTTATTCGACAACGTACAAATAAAGTTCATTGGCTGGTACTACGCCTTAATACATGGTTCGGGCGAATAGATCCGCATTTTCTCTTTCTTCTTATAAAAAAAATAAGCGATTGTCTTGTAATTAGTCAAGATTTAGTACTCATTTTTGTTTGTCTTCGTGTTTGTAATATGTTATATTTTTCGCAATTCACCATCACGGTAGGTTGACCAAGTTGTTCATCTGTCATGGTTGATGGAATAAATCTTCTCTTAGTTTTATAGACCATACTGAGATGAAATCGCACTTATGCATACATATATTATATACATGCATATGTAAGTGCACAAAAGCGCTTACTGACCTTGCCAGCTATTGGGGTTAAGGAATATTTAATCCAAATGACGTAGATAAACATTTGTGGAAAGAACCATACGAATACTGTGAGCGAAAATACAAATAATCATAGTTCAATTGAAATCAATGTAATCATCCACCTTTGTACTGAAAACATAAATACGAATATCGATTGTAGGCATTATGTATACTAAAAACCATACCATCCGTCGGTGATTAAAATTTCAATCAAATCCAGAAAACATCAATTTCTTATAAATGTATTCAATGCCGAGATATAGGCATTACCTTACACCTGGAGTTAAAATAAATATATATGTATACTATTCTCATAAATGTGAAGCACCTTTCACAAACGTAAAAAATAGCGTGCAATCTGAAAATTTCAATGTGTGCTTATTCGCAACAACCGTTGAAAAGACATTTATTTATCATGCTTTTGTCAAAACTAACGAATTTTTAAAGCATGAAGCTTTGTATAAAAAGGGATAAGGAATGATAAAAATGAATTTAACCTACATATATACGTAAGTTATAACAGCACGACAAAGTTTTTCGGACACTTAGTACTTACATACATATGTATATCTTTAATGTTAAGAAAATTCGAACAAACGTCAAAGAAACCTTAAGAGCCTTATGTTGTATTAATTAAGCTTGGAGGTGGAAGATGATCTCTTATTACTGCAGCCACTAGGGGGCCTATAGTAATATCATCTTTTATGTAGCAGAACTGGCTGATTTTTCGTCTTCCTTGTACATTATACGCAGTATCTTGTGACTATTTGAATCCGACTCCTGGTGAGTTGTAGAAGTTGTTTAGTTTATATTTGGGAAGAGGTTAGCAGAAATTGTTTGACTTAACTGTTACCTTCAGTGTCCGTCCAGTAATATAGCGCTTTATCTTTTAACCAATCATTAATATTGCCCTTAACAGTGGTTAATAAAGCTGCAAAATGGTTCTGGAATCATGAAGCGCAATGCAGATGCTCTTTGACAGAAAAGGCCTACTAGTTCGTTCACTTTTTCATTGCCCTGATTGCAATGAAAAACTCTGTTTGTGTTGCCTAGCGATATGAACGCAGTTCCATACTACTAGCAGTGCGATTTTGTTATCAATAATTAAATATTTGAATATATTTTTTATATTTTTTCAGCTCAGCTATAGAATAGTCAAGCTCTTTACTACAGAACACTACACTACATACAACAAAACTACTTAAAACATGAAACATTAATCTGCAAATAAAAAAATTTTAACATTTTATTTATACCATGTGTACCTATTTGGTTGTTTACTGAGTACCCAACATTCCATACAAAACTATAGAGAAAGTGCTGTTCCGTTTTCATTTCACTATCTACTCGTATTCGCCTTTAACTTACGATCAATCCGAAGTAAAGCGTTGGCATCTCAATTTTATGTGCTTAAGCTTTTTATATATATTTTTTTTTTAATTTAATGTCGTTTTTGAAGCCCTCATCATTTAAGATGTATCAAAATCAATTTATAACACAAGATAGGGTACACATTGTATATACTTTTTCTACAGGGGTGACTTCTAAAAGACAGGTGCACAGGCGAATACAACAAGCAGATTTACAAATGTATTTGTATATATTTTTAGAGTATGTTAGAAATTTAATTCCTTACAATGACTTTCTACTTTTTGTAATATCTGAAAAAAAAAAATTTCATGTATGACGAAGGCGGACAGTAGCACACAATGAGGCTCTAAAATAATGTGGGTTTCGGAACAAAGTACTTTTGCTGCTTTTGATTCGTCATGCTCTCTGAATGCATCTTATTAACAAGTGTATATCTCGTTCTTAATATATCAATATTGTTGAACGTATTTGGACATTTGTACATTTATGAGCGCTTATGACATGCGTTTCACTGGACATGTTGTTTGACACAGAGTGGAACGCGATTATTTAAGATTTCGTTACTTCTTATGTTTACTCAAATCACACACATGGAATTTAAAGTTTTATAAAAACGGTCAATTGCATGTCGGCTTACAGCAATCAAATATAACTTAAAGTGCCTTTTCAAAGCTGCAGGAGGAAGTGGGTATGTTATTTTTTAGTGAGTTAACGTGTACCAAGTGGCTTGGTGTGACTCGCTGGCAAACCAGTATTTCAAGATACAATTGGTTTTCTTAATCGATTTCCGCTAGGAGGTAAAGTTTTTTAAATCAATTATTTTCAGAGAGAGATTGTTCAAATATAATCCCAAATATCATAAATATTTATTTGAAGTGGTCGCCGTGGCTTAGTGGTTAGTGCGTTGGACTGCTAAGCGAGAGACACAGGTTCAATTCTCAAAAAACCACCAAAAGTTTTTTCGCGGCACCACCTCTTCGCAGGCATGACAAACCTGCAAGAGTATAATCTGTCATGAAAAGCTTCTCAATTGTAGGTCCCTTCCATTCGTGCGAAGAATATAACACGCACAACATGAATGGTTGTGAGAAGCTAGGCCTTGGCTCTCCATGAGCTGCCGTGCCAAATATACATACATACAAAGTGAAGCATCACATTTCTGTGCAAATTGACCATGTCATACATAAGATAAGCAATAAGAAATTCCATATTTGAAAAATTCGTATTCACTGCCTAAAAGATCACGAATTACATACGTTTTATAATAATTTTTGCAATACAAGCCTGCCAAACATAGAATGCTTATGTTGGGTTAAGGTAATGTTGGTTGCAGCTTTTTCAAAAGTACACTACTTAGAATTACGTCTTTAAAATTGTACACATATGTCACTAAAAATCCATCACCTCTTCATTTTCGTTATAAACTGAAGTTATAAGTAGTGCTTTGAAGACAAAATGATGCAAATGATTTGATTTGCATTTAACTCTACATTGGGCATTGCACAAATATTTTCGTCGCAAATGCAAATACTAAACTTAATGAAGTTAATAAGATAACTGCTAAAAGGAAATATGTTTTGCAACAAATCAACCTGATGAAAATCTAAATTTTAACCTATGTACACAATATAAAAACAGAAAAGTAATAAATTTGCTTTAGGTTCTGATAGCTTATTACTTTAAGTGCAAAAATTAGCAATTCAACGAAATTTAAACAAGTCACGATTTTGTCTAACTAATCATTTTGAAGATTTGTTTACCAATATTTGATTTCGAATTGATGATTACAGTTTAGACCTGCAATCTATATTACGATAACACAATTTAGGGCAAAACTATTATCACGATCTAAGTTTCAACATTATTTCTAACCAAATTCTAAGAGCAATTTAATAATTTTAGTTTGCTTTTGATAATCACAGGCCTCATAATGAATCCAAAGATTCAACTTTTGACTACCTGCCTTTGGCTGATTGTCCATTCAGCTACAACCGCAGACAAATGGTCACGCCAATTAGAAGCAACTGGACCAGGATCTGAAACTTATGATTGGATACCAGTGGCACAGCCGATTGATACCAAAGAACGCGCTGGACGTGTAATAACCTATCAGCAAAATTTCCCTCCAAATGCGGCATTTGGAGAGCTTCAGAAGCATCATCATGCTCCACCGCCACAACAAGTTCAACCGTTTGGATTTCCATTCCACTTCCAACGTTTTGCTCAGCCTCAAACGCAGCCGCTGAGTTCACAACCTCTACATACTCAGTCACATCAACAACAACCTATTCAGCAGCAAAAATTGAATCTACAGCCACAGCAACCCACATCGCAATCATTTTTCAAGTTTGAAATGCCATTCAATCGTGATGGTAACAGAAACCAAGACAATTCTCAAGGTGTTCAGACGGGTTATCAAATTCAGCATTCTTCATTTGGAGCACCACAATCCTTGTTTAATTCTCCACTGTTTACTCAAAAACAAGTCTTCCCTCCTGAGTTTCATCCAGTACAGAGACCACAGCAGAGTCTTCTGCAGCAACAACACAAACCCATTCAACAGAATTTTATCGATGAACCAGTAAAGCAAGTGTTCCGAGAGCCAAATCCTATCCCAACTCAGAGCAGCTTGGTTTCGACACCAGCTCCACCACAATCATTTCCTATTCAACAAGACTTTGAAATACAAAAGCCAACATCATTTCAATCGCAATTACCATTCCAAGCACCGCCATCTGCTCCAGCACAATCTGTGAATGCTCAACAAGATCAGGAAGTACAACTATTATATGTGCCCTACGATACACTCTACAACCAACAACGGAACAAAAATCCCCCCTTTGACAACTCTAAATACAATATAGGACCTAATGTACAGCAAGTGAATCCCTATCAAATCAACAATTTTTACACACCGGAAACTCTACAGTCACAGGATCCTAACCGATACACAACTAGTACGACTTTGAGACCTACAACCACAACATTGAAGCCAACAACACCGTTTCAAAGCTTCTTCAGTCAGCAATTCACCACACCGAAACCCAAACCAAAGGCTCATCAACCTCCGCTAGCAATGTTTCTGTTAAAAACAACATCACGTCCATCTCAAATCGATGTTGTTAACGCCTTGAAAAATGCCAAGACTATTGCTGTCTTAGATGCACCCACAGTACAAGCTCCGACCGTTTTCGTAGGCCCTGCTGGTTTACAAACTCCTAGCGGCTATACTAAATTTGAGTTACCTTACCTCTCACAAATTGCGCAAAACAGTAACCTTAGAGACATATCTTTCTTTGTTGCTCCTCTAAGTTATCGAACACCTGGGGGTTTTAATAAAATCCTTTTGCCGGAACCACACGTTGGATCAATTGTCGTCAATAGACTAAAGGAAACAAATCAGCCGTCACCATCAATCCCACACGCGGACATTTATAATAATATAAAGTACTCTAACCAGCAATCGCCATTACCTCAAGGTGATACTTATAGCAACATTAGAGGTACGAATCAGTCACCATCACCACAAATTGAAACATTCAACAATATAAGGGGCCCCAACCAACCATCACCACCACCGACCCAACAAAGCGAAATTTACAATAATGTAAGGGGTACAAATCAGCCATCGCCAGCCTCACAAAGGGAAAGTTATAACAATATAAGAGGCTCAAATAAGCCACCAACACTCACACCACAAAGAGAGATTTACAGCAATATAAGAGGCTCGAGTCAAGCTTCACCGAACCAAAATATCTTCATCACTCCATCGCAAAACGAAATTCAACAGTTCCCTAGCACAACACCACGCATTCGAGTCGAAACCACGCAAAGAATAAAGTCCACCACTCCAAAAGAATTGTTTTCCGAAATACCACGGGATGTCCCAAAATTGGACAGAGGTCGTTTCCCTTATGAGGTTACAACGCAAAGGCAACCTGCAGCACCTTACCGTGGTCACAAATACAGTGAAATTTCAACACAGAAAAATTACTACCCTGAGGTTATTCAAGAGGTTACCTCGCCTAAAATTTATAAACAAGAACGTCTTAAGCCAAATTATCAGCAAAAGCGACCAGAATCGCAGTACTCGGAAAATGTCAGACCGTACGCTCAGTTTAAGCCTATTCCAAACAACATTCCCGCTGAAGATTTCTACAAAGTTCAACCAATAAGGACCAACCCTCCGACAACAAGTACTAGTACATCAACAACCACTACTACGACAACGACTTCCACAGCTCCTCCTCGAACCTACTTTACGCAAACCTACCCAACAAGCCCTCAAATCGACTTCCAAAGCACTCGTGGTCAGGTTTATCATGGCTCAGACGTCAGTGGAGAACGTTTTACCACACGTCTCCCAATTCAACAGCAAATCGAGCAACAACAGGTATCCGATGAAGAATACCGTATGAAACAGTACTTCCGTCAACAAGACGCTTTTCGCAACCGCCCTTCTTTTCCTACCACCACGTCAAGTCCCACTGTCGAAAATATTCCCTACACCCCCGTCTCTGTCGACTATGATCGAGAGGTTCGCATTCCATCCTCAACGCCAACATACTTCACAACGACTACATCGAGACCTTCGACACAACGACAGCGGGTAACATTCTATCATCCGACACCCACAACACCAACTACACCACAATATGAAGAAAGCATCAATACAGTTCCTCCTAGCGAGCAAGTGTTTGAATTTTCAAGAGATCGCGACGCCCAGACGATACCTCCTCAGCAGGAGGTCGTTATCGGCCAATCAGAAAGGACTCCAGTTCCTGACAACCACAGACCCAACTTTGCAACTTCCAACTCTAATAACAACAATAACGAGATTTCTACTCAAGACACAGGCGAGGTAGAGTTTGAACCAAACCCCTACCAACTCCCGTCTGAACTGCCACCGCTCACACCGAATCTGCCTGGACTTGTTAATGGCCTTATTGAAAAAGATCGATTAAATGGTGCTGAAGGGGAAACCACTATACAAATGGAAGTTGCAACAAGATCAACCCCAGCAACTCGACCAACAAGACGTCCAATTAACCGAATTAAAAAGCCAGTTGTCTCAAAGGTTTCCCAGTCAGTTTCATATTCAAGTTCAGACTATTCAACAAGGCGCCCAATCAATAGAGTTCGTAGACCATACGCCGGAAGGAACTATACATCTTCCTCTACTTCAACGACGGAACGTTCATCAACAACTCGATCACCGATAATTCGTAATCCGAATCGTATTCGCTATAATCCAACCCCCGAAGAACGTCAGACACTGCGTCTTAAGACTAGAAAACATGGAACAGGTGGAAAAAAAGAAAGCAACAGTGATGATTTGGAATATCAACGCGATGTTCTTAAGCAGAATTACCCGGTCTTCAAGCCATCTACTAAAAGAACAACTACAACTCCAGCTCCTCCATCAACAGATCGACCAGCGTCCGAATCACAGCAAATTTTTACAGTGACTCCCAATTCAGACCAAAACTTTGACGGACTGGTAGAACCAATGCAAATTGCCCAGCAATATCAAGAATATCCCCAAAACAATTATGGGCCAGGATACTTCCCAAACGAAGAAGAGATAATCCCCACTGAAGCTGTTCTAAGGAATGAAATCAGTCCGATATACCAGTCGTCGTCAACTACAGAAGAGCCACAACCTACAACTAGAAGAACACCATTCATTAGAAGGGGCCCAAGAATAAGGACGACAACGGAGTCACCAACAACGATCACAACACCGACTGCAGCAACTAGTGAGGAACGTTTCACAGTAAGTTGGCAGACAAAAACTAGAAAACCAACCCGATCATATTTCTATTTTTATTTTATCCAGGTTCGAACGAGAGCGCCTCCCAGAAGGGTTGTCAAAGTACGTGCACGGACTCGACGACCTCACCCTGCTTCTTCAACAACCTCGTCAGCCCCAGAGAACGTAGAAGAACCAGAACCCGAAAGAAACAACTATCAAAAATTAAATAGATTTAATCAGGACCTTTATCAGGATGAAGTACGACTATTTTATACACAGTTATCTCGTTTACACTTCTTCATTTTATTCTATTTAGATGGCACTCCGTAGACAACGCATTAAATCCCAATTCCACTTGGAACCTCAAGAATCACAATGGTCACCATCTCTTTCGGGAAAATCGATTAACAATTTTCAACCCCTGACGCAGAAGGACGAGCAGCCAATCACTAAGAACTTCGAAAGCGAGCCAGAAATTGTTACTGTTAATCCAAACGCAGAGAAATCTGATTCCTACACATTTAATGTTTCTGCCGGTTTCGGACCTACAGCCAACACGCATTTCGCTACCAAACTTACAGGAGACCAATCAAATAACACTTCGAAAAAGTAAGTTTGGCATTTATATATTAATAAACCTTTTAACCATCTTTCCATAGAAGTGAAAAGTCGTTCGCTGACTTACTTGAGGAGGTAATGTCTGACATTGGAAAGGAGTCTGAAGCCAAAACAACCGATGGATCCTACTTTGAATCGCAAAAAACCGACAATCGATTTAACAGACGTGGCAAATGGAAGAATACAAATGCAAATGCTAATCCAAATGTAAATGCAAATGCTGGAGAAACCTTTGAAACCGCAGAGTCTCAAAATATAGGCGCCCAGTTTTTTAATTCACTCTACAGTGGAACAATAGAGAAAGCTACTGAATCAATGTTACACCTTGAGGATATGTATGCGACAACAGCTGCTAAAGAAGAACCCATTTTAGCAACCACACCCACTTCGATGATGGAAACCGAGCTTGCTACTGACATAGTAACGGAAATCTTAGCATCAGATCATGAATTAACAACAAAATCAGCAATGGAACCGCTCCCTACAAGCTCGCTAGAAACTATGCCTTTAGATAGTGAAGCAGAGAGCATAACTCGTCGCGTCGACGATCTCTGGAATGTCGAAGACCTCGATAGTCAACCAAGCGTTTTTTCTGAAGTTCGAAAACAACTCAGTGCACTATTTACTGCCGAGGAAAATGATAATGAAAGCGATCCAGGTATGGCCGATTATGTGCAACCTCACAAGTATGAATACACAAACATACAAAGAGTAAGAACTACACCCGAAAGCATACCTTCCGATGCTTCTGCAGACGCGGAAGCGCAAAACGGAAATGCTGACATGTTTCATAAGAATCTCATGGAATCAGTGGTGTATGCAACGTCTACATCAACCAAAGAGGATGCATCAGAAACAGAGATTTGCTACAGAGGCCGTTGTATACGATCTGAAGATCTGCCGCCTAATCACAAATTACACTAAAAGCTCAATCTAAGGACTACAAAGTCAATCTTTATACACACTTTATAACGATAGAAGTGACTTCAGTATTATTGTAAAGTGATTCTGACGTCATGCAACGATTTATATCGATTTGTGCATTTTGTTGAGAGCCTTGGTTACCAGCAATATTGCATTTAGAACTGAAAGAAATTCATTACATTTCGTTTTACTCAATTTTTTGTTTTCATTTGTGTTTCTATTTTTATAGCTATTTTTATAAATAACTTAATGTATGGCGGATTATTGTATGACGAGGCAAAGATTGTTAAACCAAAAACGGAAAATCAATCAATCTGTGAGTGAAAAACGATGTAACTTTACCAGAAGGAAATTAAAATATAAAATCTGTTAGCAACCTTGTTAATTTATAAGCACATATAATTAGTATTAAACATGATGTTCTTTTTTACTTCATTGATAACGTTTAACACTTTGTCAAAAATAGCTTAAGATATTGTTTAGCTTTAAGGATTGTATATTTTATAGTATAATTAAAATAATTTAATAAAAATTACAAAACGAGTTGTATTTCTTGCAACACTTCCCCTAGAGATTTAATGGCATATCTCACCGAAAAGTGGAACGAATCTCTGCATCACTTTGGTAAAAATAAGATTATTGGGCTTATTATTTCAAAAGCATTGGACTGATTTCAAAAGTATTGGACTGAGTTTGGCACCAAGCCTTTTGTCGAAAACGTGTGCATATGGAAGGGTTGGGTACCCTAACCCCAAAATCAAAATCCCCAAACTAAAATCCCCAAACCAAGATCCCCAAACACAAAATCCACAAACCAAAAAACCTTAAGCACATCCGCATATTGGAAATCTGTATTGCACCGCTTAGCTTCTCTTGTCCTTTTATGTCCAAAATCTGTTAGGAGCAACAGATTTTTGTTATATTTCGAGTTATGGCCTTATATCGCTGCCGCCAAGCAAGGATTAGGGCAGACAAGCGGAGCGGTAATCGCAGTCCGTTCTCCGGACGTAGAGGAGAAACGGAAACGTATGCTAAACTTATTAAATTCCGACCTCGATAGCATAATAAACAGAGTAGACTTTAATGCTTCACATAAGAAATATTTCCTATTTGTCACTGTTTTATCGATTCTTTAACCTTTGTGTCTACACCCACATACCCGGGTGTGTTTTAGGTGGATTTCAAAGAAATACTACCTATTGCAGAGGTCCTCATGACGCAACTTTCAAAAAATTTGAATGCAACTTTTCAAGACCTCTATAGTAAACACCAAAACCATGGTCCGTTCAGATGTTTATATATATATACAGTGTACTCTCTCCTTACGGACACCTCTTATAAGCGGACACCTCCTATAACCGGACAGATTTCAAAGAACGGAAATTAAAACATGATTTTTCATATTAATAATTTCCTCATAAGCGGACTCTCTTATAACCGGACGCGGACACCAATTTTCATAACCGCAATAGAATCTCGCTCTTTCTTAAACAGACGAAATACAACTCGAGCACTTTTTTAAGTTTTACATTCTCCGTTATGTTGTTTTTAGGTGGATTTCGAAGAAATACTACCTATTGCAGAGGTCCTCATGACGCAACTTTCAAAAATTTGAATGCAACTTTTCAAGACCTCTATAGTAAACACCGAAACCATGGTCCGTTCAAATGTTTATATATATATATATCTATATATATATATATATATATATATATATATATATATGCAATATAACGAAATCTTGTCACCACGATAGGGGCCGCAGTTCTTAACCGAATTGAACGAAACTTGGTACACATGTTGATATGGTGAATAGCACGGACGAGTTCGTAGATGGGCGAGATCGGTTGAGAGGGGGGCATGTCACGCCCATTTATGCAATACAACGAAATCTTGTCCGCACGATAGGGGCCGCAATTCTTAACCAAATTGAATGAAACTTTGTACACATGTTGATATGGTGAATGGCACGGACGAGTTCGTAGATGGGTGAGATCGGTTGAGAGGGGGGCGTGTCACGCCCATTTATGCAATACAACGAAATCTTGTCCGCACGACAGGAGCCGCAGTTCTTAACCGAATCGACTGATACTTTGCACACATGTTGATATAGTGAATAGCTCGGCTGAGTTCGTAGATGGGCGTAATCGGTTGGGAGGGGGGCGTGCCACACCCCTTTACATTTTTCAAATTCCGCATTAATAATTGTTGAATTTTCATTTTTAATAGTATAGAAGTGGTAATAGTAAAATAATATTTTTGGAAAAAAATTTCCGCCATTTTGAATCCGCCATCTTGAAATTCTTTAAAATTGCTCCGATTTCGTTGAAATTGAAAATGTATACTCGTTTATGGGTACTTCTTATAATTTCTCCATTTTGGATTACTTTAATATTACTTCAAAGTTGCATACAAAGAAAATCCACCTATCTCTTGCGGCTGGTGCCGGAAGGTCTTTTTTTTTTTTTTCTTTGCGCTTTGACAAGAAACGAAGAAATTGCAATTGGGGAGTGTTCCTGTGCGGTGAAAAATTGAGAAAAAAAAAAGGTTCAGGTATTTAAACAGAGTAGGCTGCGGCGGCCATCGACTTTCCGATCATGAATTTCCCGTTGCATTTTTTGAATAGGAATATGAACTGATGTAAGTGTATGTGTAATTTTAAGCTTGAATTCCACAGCCATAAATGTATTTTTTTAAGCTTGTCAATTTAGGCTTTTTCCTCATAAGCGGACACCTCTCATAAGCGGACAAATTTCTTGTAACCGACAGTGTCCGCTTATGAGAGAGTTCACTGTATATATAACGAAATCTTGTCACCACGATAGGGGCCGCAGTTCTTAACCGAATTGAACGAAACTTGGTACACATGTTGATATAGTGAATAGCACGGACAAGTTCGTAGATGGGCGAGATCGGTTGAGAGGGGGGCGTGTCACGCCCATTTATGTAATACAACGAAATCTTGTCCGCACGATAGGGGCCGCAGTTCTTAACCGAATTGATTGAAGCTTTGTACACATATTCAGATGAAAAATAGCTCGGCTGAGTTCGTAGATGGGCGTGATCTGCTGAGCGGGGGGCGTGCCACGCCCCTTTCTATTTTTCAAATTACACATTGACAAACTTTTTGCATCTTTTTTACTAGTATGACAACGGTAATAATCATAAGTATTATTTGCTAAAAAATGTCCGCCATATTGAATCCGCCATCTTGAAATTCTTTAAAACTGCTCCGATTCCGTTGAAATTGAAAATGTATACTCGTGTATGTGTACTTATTATAATTTCAGTCTTGGATCCACCATTTTGAATTACTTTAATATGATTTAAAAGTTGCATACGAAAGAAATCCACCTACCTCTTGCGGCTGGTGCCGGAAGGTCCTTTTTTGATTTTCAGATTGATATATTTTGATTTCTAGGTGCCGTATCGACTTGAAATTTTGAAAAGCCTCCTAAAATATTGTTTTTTATCATATTCGAAATTGGGTCAAAATTTACAAGTAGTTTTAGCGATTTACCCCTTCTATCTATAGCCAACACTCCCGGGTGTACATAGAAAAATCTATGTAAATTGTTAGTTAGAAATGCATAAATATATAAATAATTAAAAAAAATGTATGCTTAATTCTTGAAATATTTTTTCTCAAATGCGTTGCATGAAAACTAAAAGCGTCTTTGTATCCAAATGCCGTAACAAATGTTGTAACAAGAGAAAACACTTCAAACAATTCTAAGACACAATTGGCAGAAACACGACCAACTCCTTCCGACGCCCGTGTACATACAAAAATGTATGGGACACACGGGTATGTTGGGTGTATGTTTATGTATAATTTGTTGGCTGTGGACAAAAGGGTTAACAAACAGTTCTCTAGCGAAATAACAACATAGCCGCTTCAACATTTCAACTTTAATACGCGTCATGCTTCAAATGCACATTACTTAACCCTTAAATCTACTTTCGATCGTATTGTGAAATACATACAGTGATTCTTCCTAAACTGTACAACACAAATGTGGAATGATCTACTTGGTCATTTGCGCGTGCTAATTATAAAAGAAAAAGTGTCCTGGAATGACGTATGTACATAAGTTAGTTTGGAGCTAATCCCTTTTTAGTCGAATAAACGTTTTCGATCTCTTAGAATCAAGTACAGACCAAATAAGTCTAGCTTTGTTGCAATAGTCAAGATGTCGCGCTGTGTATGATTTCCTTTCGACAGACCACCAATATGAATTAGGTGTTTAGCTTGTTTATGACAAATTATATCCTCGGAGATTTGTCAAAATCTGCCAAGAGGTGGTGCGCAATAAACTTATTATATTGTTTTTCTGAGCCTCCTTCGCACTAACCAATGAGCCATAGATCAAGTAATAAAGAGATTCAACTTCCGTCCTACTAGCCCCACGATACCGACTTGTTAACATTATTGTTGTTGTACCGCCATCTTGCTATTTTTTGTCAAAACTCGTGTCTATGGATACGTGTGAGAAAAAGCAACAACAATTTGCATGGTCCCTTTAAAAACGACGCAGAGGATTTCTCTCATTTTGACATTTGTTTGGCTAATGCCCGAGATAAGTTATAAAGAGATATTCAACTTCCGTCCTTCTAGCCCCGCGACCCCCATTTGTTTACATTGTTTTTGTTGTACCGCCATCTTGCTTTTGCTTGTCAAAATCTCTACCGATTTCACAAAATTCGTAAATTAATAAATTTTAATATTCTATGGCTAAATGTTGTGACACTTCAATTTCCCCACCGCCGTTTTTGTCTAAAATGAAGGTTTTAAATTATTTGTATCTTTTTTTCTTGGCATAGGGTAAGGTTGGCAATCAGAAGTAATTGAGAAAAAACTTCGAAATACTATATATGTCTCAATATCTCAATATATCTCAATTTAACTTAAGTCGACATAAGCTTTTCTGTATTATTGCCACAGAATTATTCCCGTCGACGAATTTAATATTGCAGTCTGGAAAGTTTATAATTATATAAAATATCATTTTCTCGTCTACTTGGATCTTGTTCGTCTCACAGATAAGTACTCCTGATATTGGTATATTATAGAAATAAATTTGTTTGTTCGATTTCGCCTCGTTTTTCTCACCTTCACTTATCTGGTCTGATTGTTCGTGCTGGTTCTTCGTCGCTCGTTTTAAAACAGGTTCTATAATACAAAAATAGTTTATGTATTTAAAAATACCTACTCACAATTAAATTGAAATTTCTTTTTTTAAACATATTAATTCAGACAAATGCATATTTGTTTTCTTTCAAAACTTTCCGTTAAATTCAAATATTTGAAAAAAGACGAATGTTAGGTATTGAATATCTCCTCCAAAGTGACATATAAATCGGCGACTTCGGGGTGAATCCGTTGATTTACGCACATTTGTAAAGAAAATGAGACAGTATGCGTAAATCCCCGGATTTTTTTTTAGAAAACAGCTTGTAGACACTGGAAAATGTCCTGGAAAGTTGGGTATCTAGTAATGACTTATCTCTGCACCAGTGACGTTTATTCGAAGGTGCGCAAGTGTTCACCGCACACTCTACCAAAATCTTTATTTTGCATGTTACCAAAATACCTAAGTCTTCTCATTTGTATTTATTTTGCAACTACCTAGCTATCAGTCAAAGGTGTTCTCGTAACTTTAGCGCACCTAATCCACGTACAAAGTTAAAAAAAACACGAAATTCCTACTCTCTGATAAATAATCTATAGCACTTGGTGTTCACCCTTATCCAGCGCACTTATCAGCCTTTGCTTTCGAATGGGAAGAGAATTCATTCTCAATCAAAACAACAAAAATGCATACATTTGGGTGTTCTCTCCACATCAGCGCACCGAAGAAAAGCAAATCCACATATCAAAAAAATTCAGACAGAAAGAGAAGACAAAATTGCTCAATACAAATCTGTATGGTTAAGTGTTCAACAACATTCAGCGCACCGTCGCACAGTGGGGCAAGATACCACCAAAACTGGCATCAATTCAGCTGATGGATTAATTGTGCTGAAATTACTTTTATTATGTAAGGATAAGTTACTAGTGTATAAAAAAACCAAATTTGAATCATTTAAGTTATATTTTATTGTTTAATTCACATTTTGCTTACTCGAACTAAAAATTTAATTCATGTTCATGGTCACATATGCATGTACATTGCCCTGTTTCAATGGATTTTTTTTTCAATTAGCATACAAAAATTAGGTCAAATTGTATTTATTAATTATAAAGTGGTATCATATTACTTTATAAAAAGTTTTGGATGTTTTTCAAATGCATATATGATATTAAATCTAAAAGTCAGATGTATCCGATGAATCCTCACTTTTTGCATAGAACTCTCAATGTTGGACACAATCAGTGAAACAATAAGATCCAGAACTTCTTTCTTTCATTATTATTATATTATTATTCCACTGAAGTAGAAGCAATTTTAATGTCCCCTCTTATTGGGTAACAGTATTTTTGGCAGCTTGTACAACCTTATAGGAAAGAAATCTTTCAGTATCCTTGGGCCTTATAACATTGTACTGATGCCTTATAAGCTTAGTTTGAAAAGCTGAAAGAGCTTCTTCCCCTGACATTTTCACAGTACATTTTACTTTATACGTCTGAAACGCTTTTTTATATTCAGTTGCACGGTGAGGTGAACGTATAATATTCTCCACTTATTTGGATGCAACTGAATGGCTCGTAAATTCGATTCAAGTTGCGATGTTGATACGTTTCTTCTTATTTCTTCCATTTAAAGCATTTTCACGATCCAATCTCTCCTCAAACGATGCTTCCGGGCGGCCTTACTATTTCGGCGGATTGTTTTCATTGAGTTTGAAACCAATCGATGTCTCAAGCCAGTCTTTTTTTTTCTCTTCTTTTAACCAGAATCCTTTTCGATCAGCTTGTAACCATTTTTCGTTGAATTTAGCCGAAAAGATGAAAATTATATGGTTAAGTTCATTCGGCTTAACCTCAGGACAATTAGTTCGGTCTTGAATGTGTTCCTTTAAGAATTTAATTTTGTTCTTCCAATTTTTGATGCCTTGATCCCTTCATTATATTAAATAACTCCATTCGAGTAAAAAGTAAATCCTTTGAATGCGCACATACAGCAAAATTGGAGTGATTCTGATTTATGGATGAATATTCCAACAATATTTCATTCAATAGATCATTCTAAAAAAAATAAAATAAAAAAATGGCGGAAATATGCGCACCGATTTTTTTTGAAAACATATACTACATAAGTTAAGGTAGAAAACTGTGTCAATATCTCGGTGTAGAAGCGTGTAGAAGTCTACTTTAACCTTAATGATTTAGAATGGAAGTTTAAAATTCTTTAAAATAAATATACATATTCTTTTAAAAATCGTAAAAAAAAATAATTGCTTTAAAAACACAAATTACAAAACTTGAAACATTAAGTACATACATGAAGCTGTCGATCCCATGTTAAATCAACATTTTCACGTAATAAATACACGAATTATAAATATTTAAACACTCAACTCTTTTAATCACTCGTTAAAACACACATTGAAGATAGAACCGTAGTCTTGATTCAACTTAACGTCAGGGAGTGGGTGGGTATGTAACAAAATTAGTTTTTGGGGCGAATGATGCACATGAATGTAATATAAAGGAATATCAACAATTTTTACTCATCTTGATTATTTCATTTTTCGATTTTTTGCCAGCTTTGGCATATGGGCTGCCCCACTGTGCGTCGTCGTCGTTCATTCCACACTCGGTTGTAGTACGTTGTGTAGAAGGCAGAAGCAGTGCGTTGAGAATTGTTCATTTGCTCATTTTCATTTCGCTTGCTGAGGTGCGGATTCACTGTCTGACCACATGCATACCACGATGCGGATTCAGGCACATAAGCAAAGAAAGGGCTACCCAGCAAAAAGCATAAGGCTTATATAAGGTTTATCCTAATGCAATTTATACCTTAACATCTAAGGATTGTTATTTATAAGAAAAATTGCTTTGCGTTCAAGATTCCTTATTTTGTCCCTTATTCTAACATGGTAAAAATAAAGTAAATTCAATTTTTATTATACTTAAAAAAATATGAAAAGAATAATAAAAAAATACATAAAAAAAATTCAAAAAAAAAATTAAAAACAACAGAAAAAGATAAAAAAATCTAAGAAATGAAATCGATATCTGTCACGTCCTTGGTGATCCTAGATCGTATCTAAAAGACATAATTTGAAGTTAGTGAACACCTTACTGGAAGCACCACGGCACGTCCTGCTCTGCCTGCACTGAACTACGGCAATAAGAGATGGGCCCGTTCACTATTCCGGGCAAATGGAATTATTTGCAATCTACGCGTTCTGATTGGTCGAGAGTTTGAAAATTGACTAAGGATTTAGTCAGTTTTTGTGAGGTATAGGACTGGATTCTTAGCAAAAAAATTCTTGCTGCAAAAGTTAAGTCAGTTTGAGAAATGTCATAAACAGATGTTTCTTGAAATATATTTTCACTGAATTGTTGAACTTGCATCAAATTATCTTAAATTTTAAATTTATTGAAAATTAAATTAAAATGCAATACAAAATAGTTTGTGATGGTGTTACATATGATGTTGAGGAGACAGAACGTCCATGTCCACTGTCCATGTTTGTTTATTGGATTTTTTTTTCTTAAATTTTCTCAAATATTAGCGCATAATCACAATTCACAAATAACTTCAATGTGAGAATAGAAAGTAAATATGCAAGTTTGAAATTTATTTTAAATCTGACGTTGACTTGTTTGTTAGTCAATTTTCCGCGTTCGATGGGTTTGACAGAAAATAATTCCATTTGCCCGGAATAGTGAACGGGCCCATTAGGTGACTAAACACATGAATGAAGAAATACAAGATTACGCGCTTAACTTTTCAAAATTTTTCTCTACTGCGCACCTACGTCATCGGAGATCAAAATTTCAGCTGTCATTCGCATAAACCAATGGATTCCATACAAAATTTTTGTTGCTCTCAGTTCGGGTGTGTAATATTATTATTTGCGGCAAGAAATAAAGAAATTATTACAGTCAGTGCTTTAATTCATAAAATATATTAATATTTCTTACCCTGGAAATCGTTCTAATTGCAATTCCATTAGAAATATATCTCATAATTTGATTTGTAAAATGTACACACGGCTCATGTGTTGTGATTGATTTCTGTGAATTGAACGAATATTTTTTGTGCAATGAATTAATGAAATTTAATAAAAAGTTATCTTATTTGTTTGATCATTTTTTGTATATTTCTGTTTCCTTGAATTATTCTTTTCAATGTTGTTGTTGTTCAGTTGTTTTATACGGAAAAACATCCTTGGACGAAAGAAAAACTCCTTGACTTTGGGATTGCAATCCACAGTTTTTTTTTTTTTTATAATTCACTAGCACTAAAGGGGTTATGAATACCCTTATGATGCTATTAACACAGCGCTAGTGTTGGTGTAGTGATATCTGAAACTCAGGTGGTATTAGGTTTCAGTCTTTTTGCTCCGAGGGTGGTTTTTCCAGAATGACTGGGGAGAATTATTGCCATTGCTTATAATTCGCCAAGTCCATGAGGTTTCAGATGAATCCAGGACATACAGCAATATCCTCGCCGTTGAACGAATTGAAAATCTTCTCCAAACTAATCATATGTGTCATCATGGTATTTGCAGGGCATAATAGTCCCCCTTCATTAAGATACTTTACCCAGGAAGTAGTGCTCATGTCTCCAGCGCTTAAGTTTGTGGCAAATTTAACCAGCAAGATTTTCCAACAAACGAATCGAGTTCACCTGGGGGAGGCGAGTCCAAATCTGGTGTATCGTCTGTGCTTGTGTTCGCTCCATCAGAAATAACACCTTCGTTATGCCCCAATATATATGACCGTAGACGGTACTTCAATTCTGGATGGTCATGTGGACCGCTTTCGCACGTATAACTCCAAAGAAATTCTTAAGTACGTTTTGGTTTAACCGATAGTTTAGGGCATACTTGAAGTTAAATCTTTGACACACATTCTCATAAAGAAATTTCAGTGCTTTGTTCGATAGAATTATGCCTACAAAGAGTTAGAAATGTACGTTACATATACCACTTCCCCATTACCCAATGAAATGGAAGAAGTGTAGATTTATTTATAACCTTCATAATGGTCAACATTTGGCTTATTCGGTTCAAGAAGAGCGAGTCTGTACGCATGAAGTATTTCCCTTAAATCAGATTTGGGTACTCTGACCTTCATGACATCAAACCTCTTCACCATTAATAATAATAATTAGTTGGTACTTCACAAACTTTTTTTTTAATTTTACCAATTCAAATTTGGTGCCTTTATTCATATATCAAACGATTTCGTTGCTCACCACTGACGTCACAATCGATTGACAGACGACTACAACAACAAGCAAACATGCGCACCGCGTAATCTTATATTCTTTCATTCATGGACTAAACAGATATTGCCATGCGCATTTCTTGTCAAAAATACGTGATGTTACAAGGTGCCGTGAAATAACGCCAAGCGAAATAACACCAAATTTCAAAATTCGGCTTTATTTCGCTTTCGTAATACGAAATAAAGCCAAACTTTGAAATTCGCCCTTATTTCACTTTCAAATGAGTAATAAAGCCGAGTCGGCCTTATTACGCTTTTCGATTTCACCACAATCCATATTGGGAATCTGTATTGCTTCGTTCCGCTCCGCTTCGCTACTGCGGTCCTTTTATGTCCAAAATTGGTGACGAGCAACAGGTTTTTGTTACATTCCGTTGTTGTTGTTAGCTTTGCAAATTCTCTTGCCTTCTCTCTGAAATTCGGCTTTATTTCGCAAACAATGTTCGGCTTTATTTTGCATTTGAAAACGAAGTAGGGCCGAATCCCGAAATTCGGCGTTATTTCGCTTTCATAATGGGAAATAGAACAGAATTTTTAAATTTGGCCTTACTTCGCTTGGCGTTATTTCAAGGCACCATGTTACAAAGGAGTAGACATACTAAAATATTTGAAATTGACAAATCATCTCCATAGAAATACGCCTTTGTGACGAAGGTGCGCAGAATAAAATAAAAATGAACTACGGGACTGCCTAATTTCCCGGATTCACAATTTTCGAGCAGACCGATGTCATTAGCATTCACATTGTCCGGTCACGTTGTCAAACTTCACTTTTCAAGTGAATTTCAGAGATGGTAGACCGTGGACGTATTCTTAGCAGCGCTTCTTTAAGATAAAATTTCGGAAGAAAAAATTCAAGAAAGAAAAACGGAGCATTTCTATTGATGAAAATTTATTTACAATACCATCTAATTTAAGTGACTCAGAGTAGTTTAAATATTGAAAGACTCTTTTTTTTGTATGTTTCCGTTTTTTTTTTTAAATCTAATTAAATACAAACAAAACACCCAATATACATCATTTAAAATAAATACCCACATAAATACGCGTATTGGTAAATACTCGGTAAATACCCTGAGTATATTTACCAGGTATTTGACCATCACCCTGACAAACAAGCGCTTGCAAGATCAGTCCTTTTTAATTTTCCGCGCACAACCACACGTCGAGAATAACTTTTCGAAAATGAAATTTCCTTCAAGCCAAACAGACACGCGTTGATCCGACATGTCGGTCCAACTACCAAACAATTTTGTAAACCATCCACCACGACTCACAGACCGTCGTTTGTTGCGATCACAAGACCGTCGTTCAAACCACGTCTGTCCGGTATATTAGACTATGTGAACCGCCATACGAGCTGTACAGCGAACTGACAAATCTACGTATTGACTTAACTGGTTGAGACATATGAAACGAATGGCCATCAACATCTCAAAGTCTTCAAATCGAACCCAAAGGGATAGTAAAGGAAAATCTTACCTCGATGATGTGTTGAAATTAAAGGGACCTCAGCCAACCTAATTTGTGTAACTGGAGGCAGCTAGCTAAGGATTAAGCTGGCTGAAGACACTTTTTTGTTGAGGCCTAGGCCCACCTGGAACTGTAGCGTCATAGAAAGTAATTTTTGTATTCTTTTACTGGAATAACAAGTTACTGTTACACACCGCTAGCATGATAAATTGTAAACAAATTAGCAGCAAATAATTCCTTTAACAAAGAAAAAGCAACAGCAAATACTGGGTGTGAAAAGAATTTATAAAAATAAGTGAAAATAACATATATTTTTAACTTTTTTTAATACATGTAAATTCGATCTCCGTTTTCGCTTCCACCAAATCCAAAAACCTTATTTATATAGAATTCAGTTTGACACTTGCTACTGGCAATACTGGTGAAAGGTAATTAGGGTAAAACCAAGTTTCATTGCTCTCTACGTCACTGCGAGAAAAATCTCCCTCCACTTTTTCAAAATGTCTAACCTAATTTTTCAATCTGCATTTAAAACTTATCCTCAAATCAATCACAAAAATTTGGCGGTCGAAGCGAGTAATCCTGTTTTAATTCGGTCTGTCCCTACATTACATTTTTTTTGAATTTAATTCGATATGTAAGTGAGTTAATATATAAACGATCAACCAATGTAAAATTCGTGAACAGTTGACACAAGGCAATATAAAAAAGTTAGCATACCCGTATAGGGAACGCGCGGAATTTGGTTTTCTCGATCCAAACTTATACATATAACTTCTGAACCGGGGAACGCACTCTTTCTATATACACTTTAATTGTCAAACAAAACTAAAAATGCCAAAATAACAAATATTTTTTCTTTCTTTGTAAAAACAACTAATAACACAAAATAGCAAATAAATAAAGGAAACATCGCAATAATAATAATAATATTTTAAAACATTTAAACATCACAAATGCGAAATGTCCACCAATTCTTCGGAATCGAAAAATGATAGCAAACAAATCACTCGCATTATGACTTTTCGGCCAACTTACGAGGAATTCCAAAACTTTTCCGCCTACATAGATTACATGGAAACGCGTGGAGCTCACCATGCCGGTCTCGCAAAAGTAATCCCACCACCAGAATGGGTTCCTCGGAAATCTGGCTATTCGATTGATGAGATAAACATGACCATCCCGGCACCCATTTGCCAAGTAGTTTCAGGTGAGCAAACTTTATTTTCACTTCAATTACTCATGGCTATGTTTTAGGAAAGCAAGGCGAATATCAACAAATAAATGTCCAAAAGCGAACGATGACACTGCGGCAATTTAAAGAGCAAGCCGAGTCGGAGCGGTACCAGACGCCCAAACATTTTGATTATAATGACCTAGAACGGAAGTATTGGAAGAATGTTACTTACATTGCGCCTCTTTATGCAGCCGATGTTAAAGGTACGCTGACAGACTCCGACGTCATGGTATGGAACATCGACAAATTAGAGACTATCCTAGACTATGTAAACAAGGATTACGGTATCGAAATTGATGGTGTTAACACTGCCTACCTCTACTTTGGAATGTGGAAAAGTACATTCGCTTGGCACACAGAAGATATGGACTTATATTCAATCAACTATTTGCATTTTGGCGCACCTAAAACATGGTATGCGATTCCACCTGCTTATGGAAGGCGGTTGGAGAAGCTCGTTAATCGCATTTTTTATGAAAATTACCAAAGCTGCAATGCTCATCTAAGACATAAAATGACATTGATAAGCCCACAGGTATTACGACAAAATAAAATACCATTTAATAAAGTAACACAAGAGGCAGGCGAGATAATGATAACATTTCCATTCGGGTATCATGCTGGTTTTAACCATGGATTTAATGGAGCAGAATCAACTAATTTTGCCACAAAAAGGTGGATTGAATATGGAAAGAGAGCGAGCATATGTCATTGTCGCAAGGATATGGTGAAAATTTCCATGGAGACATTTGTCAAAAGGTTTCAACCAGAGAGATATGAAAATTGGTTACAAGGAAAAGATTACGGAGCCCATCCTGAAGATCCTGACAAGATCTATCCTGCGCCAGCACCAACAATCAACAAATATAGTTACAGCAAAAGGTAAATCAAAAACTAAGTTTTCAGTTTGTTTATTTATCGACACTACGAACTTCCATCCTCTCCGGTCGCGAGCGCGCTGCTTCCAATTCCCCAATACAAGCGTTCTGGCACCCACAATCGCTAAGTCTCTGTAACGGAGATTCGGTCTTCCAATGTATTCAAAGATCCTCTTGGCTGAAACATTGATGGCCATTCGCTTAATGTGGCCGAATCAATATAGTCGACTTGTGGCGGTTTCCTAAGGTATTTTTTGAAACTCCAAACGGTTTATGCAGTTGATGTTTAAACCGATGTAGGTGAAGTTCTTAACCACTTCGAAGCTGTAGTTATCTACTGTGACGTTCTGTCTTGTGCCATGAACTGATGCTTTGTTTGTTAACATCATATACTTGATTTTATCCACATTCACTTCAATGTACATTTTTAATATTTACCGTCTTAAGCAACTCAGTAGAATTTAGAATTTAAATGATTTATTGAGCAAACGTATTGTTATTTTTACAAACGATGGACAAGCCTTAGTGAACATGTTAACGTTCGAGAAAGTACCTCCGATAAAAATTGAGTTTCAACTACAATATACTATGCCTTCATATATATCGTCGCTCCAAACACGAAGTGGCGTATCTGCAAGAATTGACATTTTGAGATATTTGGCGTATATTATCTACCATTCGTTATTTATCATCACACGAAGTGGCGTATCTGTATCTCAAACCGTTTTAATTTTATTAATACTTTTAGTTTTGACGTAAATGATTTTAAATGTTCCCAGTCATTATAATAACTGTGATTATAATAACAATTTTAACCCATGATAATAACCACTTCCTGGAAATAATGGTAAACTTTGTTGAACGTTTTCAGTTAAAGGAAAAAAATAAAAAATAAAAAAACAAAATTTCGGTAATTTTTGTTTTGGTTCTGCTGAAAAGTTACGATTTTGCAGATACGCCACTTCGTGTTTGGAGCGACGATATGTAGGTATAACAGTCTCAGATGTGTACCGCATAAACATGTGGCTGTTGGCTTGGCATGATTAACAAAAAAAAAATACAAATATTTGGCACGATGGCTCGTAGAACCAGGGCCTAGCTTCTCGCAGCCATTCTGGTTTACTGGTGTTTAAAATACTACTCTTTGTTAAAGATTACTTAAATTATTATAGACTAATAACTTTTTTTTCAGAAAATCAACCGAATTAACAGACTATACCACATCTGACAATAACCCACCTCCGCAAAAACGAGGCTGTTCGAGTCTTAACGTACAAAAAAATCCAAAAATAATATTAAGGAAATTTGACAGCGGTAGCGGACAAAAATTCGATTTCAATTCAATCGCTGTTGTTCGACTGAAACGACTATGGTCAGCGCTACCAGGCGTGGGTCAGGGAAGAAACTTGCTTACTAACGGCATCATTAAGAATACAAAGCGAATGCGATTTCAGACAAGAACAATTCAACTAGAAGACGAGGAATAATTACTAAAATTTATATTTTTCGCCAAACCTATCCTTCATGTTGTGCAGTTTATTTTTTAGTCATTCTTTTTTTTAACTTTATTTTTTAAACTAAATTTAATGTATGTTAATTTTATTTTTTAAACTAAATTTATTAGATATATGTATTTACATATGTATGAACCTACGAGTTAAAATAAGATTTATGTAGTATGTTTTTAAGATCTCAGATGTTATGAATTCATTTCACAGAACTGTAATTTAAATTAAAGAATTAAAAAATAGCTACCTCGATGATTGTTTTATAAAAAAAAAAAAACATTTTTTTTTTTTTAACCAAAAACTTTCGACCTAGGAATTGAATAACATATTTGAAAATAAATATTCATCTTCATGAATTTCAAAAATAGAAAAGTGTTTATTATTTGATATAAGGCCATAACTAAAAAGTTAAATGATTCAACAACTGGCTAAGTTGTCAGTATACAAAAAACCAAACCGCCTCAAAATGTCTTCCGTTATAATTCTCATAACTTGATGTGTACCTACTTTAGGTTTCGAGCCAAGCATATCATCGTGCTCAATTAAATCAATTTAACAAGAACATTCTGTGGGAAAAATCTTGACTCTGAATCCAGAACGATTTTTCAAAGACGTGACATCGGATTGCAAAAAATGCAATGATTAAATTAGTAGATTAATTAATTTTTTATGTTTCCACTCGTTTGTTACCTTATACAAAAACAAAAAGTGCACTTCATTTTCAGTAGACAATGAAAATACATAATACTTAAACCTAAAACCAGAGACTACATGGAAAATTCTTATAATGTAGATTTATGTAGTACTGCAGCGATTGGATGTGGAATATTTATACTTTTGAATAGGAAATAGCACAAGTTTTTTCCAATTCTTTTACTATTACATACTATGTATTATTAATTTATTTTTATTGTTGTTTTATTTTTATTTTGTTTTTGAAAATAATCCTCTCATTTTACACATGTGATTTACTTACTTTTACATACGTATATTTTATGTTTGATTAAAATTTAATAGAGTTTAAGATATATATTTTTTTTTATAATAAAAGAACTACAATTTAAATTTAAAATTAAAAAATGAATAATTTTATGAAAAAAATAATTACGCCAAATAGCTGTATGTATCTTTTTGCCCTTCCATCCGTTCCAAATATTCTTTCTCTATTAAGATGTCAATGCATTTCTTAATCACTGGTACCTTGGGCTTGAATCTCGTTGACAGTTGGTTAAGAACTTCTCCAATCAATTGCGTATGATTTAACTTCTTGCGCATCTTCATAATGCGCACAATTGCAGCTTGAATAAGTAATTTTCTGTCTTCCTCAATGTGTTTGTGGACGGCTTCTTGTTCCACTCGCAGTTCAGTTTTCAATGGTTGATTTATGTTAATGCGATACTTTTTGTTTTTGTAGCCTAAAAAGAGCTCAACAACACTAGCGGCGGTTATATTCGCTTCATCATCTGTAGAGGTGAGAAGTTTGGCTTTCAAGAGGATTTGTAGGACCTGGATGAGGTTCTCTTGTTGAATCTCTGTGTTCTGACCAAGTTGCTGAACAGTAAACTTTGTCTGGTCGTTAAATTGCAGCAGTACAGCCATCTGGAAGGTACTAGCCTGAAGAGTGTACTTATTCTTGAAACAATTTGTCACTAATTCACCCTTGCACATGTGATAAAGCCAGTTGAGTTTACGTCCAGAGTGACGCAACGCATAGAAGTTATTGAACCTTTGGACGGAGCGTTCCAACTCTGAGGGTAACAAGAAAGAACTACTCTGATTAAACGGCCACGATCCACTCGAAAGCACTTCAATGCTAAAATCGATCTCAGTCGGCGTATTCGTCAAGTGTTTTTTGAAATTGTCGTTAAGATCCTTTGAGACTCCAATATCTTGGAACATTCTCTGTAGCTTAATCGTGTATTCATAGCCACAAGTTTGCTTTAATTTTGAGATCATCGATGCTTCTGCATCATCCGATGCTGATGTGTGATTAACCAGTCGTTTGGCGAGCATTTTTGAATAGAATTTCTGGAAAACATCTTTATCCTCGATGTATTTGAACACTACCATCACCTGGTTCAGGTTGTCTTCGAGTTCAGTCTCTTCAGGGTTCTTGCTAGATTTTTTTAATAACAAATCGCAATACTTTGCAAGCAGTTCTGGGCTCTTGCTGGCACTATTCGCGATTGTAACAACGTTGGTATTGATAAATTTACCGCAGGCCTTATCGAGAGCAGCAACAAAGCCGTTGTCATTATTAAAAGCAGTTAAAACCAAAGCATTGTACTTCTTATGCACCTCAAGAATGGTCTGAACATAAATCTTCGGATCGTTACTTGCTTCAGTATTGCCACATTTCTCTATGGCAGACATTCCCTGATTATAGATGTGTTCCTCAAGTATTGCTTTTAGTTCAACAAGTCCCTCAGGGATTCTAGCTACATGCGAATACATTCGCCGCAAATCAGTATTCTTATCAGAATTCAATAGATTCTGGAATTCAGCACGGAAGATTTCTAAATGCTTTTGAATTAGCACACGTTCACATGTGCTCACCAAACGATCATGAGTGCTCTCGTGCAGATACATTTGAACTCGTTTCTTTTCTTCGTTCAGACGCTGCTCAATGCGTTTCATGTACTCTGTAACTGAATTCTCTCTCAGAAACTCCACACTTTCTCTCGTGTAATACCTTTCTGTGTCCTCAATGAATTTGTTCTCAAAACTCTCTAAGTACACCAGTAAATTTTGACCTTTTCCTCCAACTGGATCATCATCTTCGTTAAGCCCAAGTTCTACATAGCAATTGATTACACCAGAAACTAATCCTCTATTAATGGTCTCCCCATTTCGCTCCTTTTCAATAAGCTTTAAAACCGCATTCGTAACTTGCTTATTGAGGTCCTTAAATAGGTGATTTTTCCATGTGACCAAAGCAAGTCTGTATATCTCATAAATATCCTTTCTGCCTTCCTCACATTCACGCTTTACCCAATGCCGATTTAGATAGGCGCAAATTCCGTTAAGCACTGTGCTCGAAAATTGATAGGCTACCCACTGCTTTGTATAAAATTGCAGAACAGCCTCATCAATCAAATCAAAATCTACTAACAGCTGCGTAAGATAATTTTCTAGGAACTTTCTCAGCCTTTTATATAATTCTTGACCAACAAGTTGAGCCCCACCCGTTGGCATTGTAATGGAGGTCTTTTTGTTCGACTTGTTTCCAGAATTAGATGATGACGACGAAGATGTGGAACGACTGCTTGTTGGATTTACACTAGTACAGTAGTCATAAACATAGGTGTATAATTGCATGTAACGACGGCCTGGTAATCCACTATCCGGTTGGAATATGTGTTTTATACCTTGTTCGAGATCTGTCCATATTTCTTCAAGATTTGTGTGTTTGAGTCCGGTCCCGTATGAAGATTGTCGAGACATTTTTTGTCTAAAAATTAAATTATAATATTAAGTGATAAACAATAAAAGAAAAAAAACAATAAGTTTAGCTTGTCCCGGATTATTGTAAATTATTATTAGTTGACGTCCCTAACTTCATACAACCAAATTCTATACAATGAGATAAATATATTTGATAGGCAATGCATGTTTTATAAAAGATTTAAGGAACCTCTTAGCTGATTTTTCAGACCATTTAATTTGCATTGACAATGTAATTCGTAATGAAACGAAACTAGTTAATAAAGGTTTCAAAGCCTAAAACAACTCTAGAAGAAAAAATAATTAATAAGGGTAGGTACATAAATTTATATGTACAACTTCCAGGTTGCCTAATTTTCAGATGAAAAATGAGTAGGTATGTAAAACATTTTTTTTTTTAAACTAATACGACACATTTTTAGCGTTGAACACGTTACGAGATGTTAATAGAAAAAAAAGAAAATATGCCAAATGAAATTGGTCAGTTATTTTCTTGAAAAATCTTAAAATATTTCAGATTGGCAAATTAATAAAAAAAAAAAAAAGATTTTAAGAATAAAATGTTATAGCAAACTGAAAGATAGAAGTTAGAGGGCTATATTGGTCTAAAATGAATTTTACTTGGTGTTAAATCACAAAATAATATAAATTAATACTATATAATGATATGTGAAGTTACGATAAATTTCAAAGAGTTACTTGAAGGCCAAGAAGACTCATGGCAGAGCAAATAGCACATCATTAACCATTTGAAAACTACAAAAGATTTTCATTTTGAGCTCCTCTTTCAAAAGTGCAAGCATTTTAAAGGCAAAGTTGTACAATCTACGGGACAAGCTGTTTTATTTCACACTTAAGTCAGAGGGATTTACCAGTCAACGAAAGTTTACACAAGCAGCAAAACAAAGAAATTGTGATTTCCAACTTTTTCTTGCTTAATCGAAAATGGCCTTCGGTGGTGCGACTTTTCTGCAGTCTTAACTTAGCGTTAACTTTTATTATATCACGTTCCTTTGCTCTTTCACTTAACAGATAAATATCTTCTATCCAATAATTTTTTCGAATTACAATTTCGATTTGATTTTCTTGATAAAAATTATTTTTTTTCCGTTCTTCACTTCAGCATCAGCAGCAATAACTGCAGCAGCAGTTGTCGAAAAATGAGGAAAATGTATGCAGGAGTAAACGAGATGGATAGATGTTTGATGAAAATATATGTGACAACAAATATGTGAGAAAATTGAAAGTTTTCTCTTCTCTTCCTATTTTTCTCAAATAGCTATAATATATTTATTTTTATAAATAGTTAATTTCACTGATTTATTTAAACTGATTGAACTACAGGAGGTTTTTCCGTGTATATTGAATTAGCACAAGCAATTTTTTCCACTTTTGAACAAAAAAAAATTACGATGAACTCCACACACTACACATAGGTTTAAAGATGGAGAGAGTGTCATGGAAATGTCATTTGCTTTTCCGTACAGTACACCAATGTTTTTTTTTATTGGATTTATTGTTGACTTTTTGACAAAATGTCGAATGAAGCTATTTTAAAAAGTACTTGAATTTTATGGTAGAAACAGTTTGACACACACACATCATCTTTGGAAACAATAAAAACATATTTAGAGACAAACCCTTGCAATTGAGCAGCTAAGTTTTTTATTTTACCTAAAGTTCCACTTTCTCCAAATAATCAATAATAAACTAGAAGAACATGCATTAAATTCTGCTAGATTCTCACTATGAATGTGATCTACAATGTTTTTTTTTTTGTGATCAGACTTTTTGAATATCCAGTCGGTAGGTAGTGATCATATAAAATGGTATTCGTCTAGTTATGAAACTAGGGGTCGACTATTTTTTACTTGAAATGATACAACTCATTAAACTTATATGTTTAGAAGGCCATATTCGATTGACCACATCGCTCATTTACTTGAAGACTGTCATAACTCAAAAAAAAAACGATTTTGCAGAAAACGCGATTAAAGTTCTCAATTGCCTATCACCTTGCAGAAAAAAGAACGGCATATTCTCTTCTAACGCGGAGAGTATACAAGATTTTAATATGAAACTTTTATATAATATGAAGCATGATAAAACGAATAATTCTGCATCATTAACTTAAAAATCGCGATTTTTGAGTTATGACAGTCTTCAAGTAAATGAGCGACATATGTATGTATTTACATTCAGGATTAAAAATATAATAATCGATGTGCCGATGCTGATGTGACCGTAATCTAGTACTTTTCTCATGGACCAGCACTTTGGAATTGAAAGATGTAAAGGGTGACCATATAGCAATGCTACTTTTTCCAATTGTTATGATTCAGCAGCTGTCAAAGTTACCAGTGCTGCCAATGCAATCCAGCTGTCAAAATATTCAGTAAGGTTTGCCATTTCATCACGCGTCGATTCACGTTTGTCGGAATTGGGCATCGCCAGAGTCAACCCGGCTTATTTTGCGGTTGGATTTGGGCCTACATCAATAGGTGTGTTTTTCCAGCGCCCAATTAGCGAACTCATGGCGTTGTCAATGGTCGTCCGGCTTCAATTCTTGCGTCAGCACAATCTTATATTAGGATTGGCGAATCCCGTACGGGATACCAAAAAACACACCTAATATAAGATTGTGCTGACGCAAGAATTGAAGCTGGACGACCATTGACAACGCCATGAGTTCGCTAATTGGGCGCTGGAAATGTTGACCGGAGATCCGGATTTTGGTCAAAAAATCATCTCCGACGTGGCCCATTTTTGGCTCAGCGGTTATGTCAACAAGCAAAATTGCCGTTATTGGAGCGAACACAATCCACAAGTGTTCGACCAAGCATCAATGCATCCACAAAGATCGACTGATGCGGCTTATGGCATGGCGACATCATCCTACCTTATTTCTTTCGGAATGAGGCAGGAGACACTATTACTGTCAATGGTCTCACGTATAGAGCAATGTTAACCGACTTTCTGTGGCCAGAGCTTGACAACATCGATATATCCGAGCTGTGGTTCTAACAAGACAACGCTACATGACATACATGCCACGCAACGCTCGAAGTCGTAAAGGACAAATTTGGCGGCTGGGTTATCTCACGGCGAGCGGTCAACAATTGGCCGCCGCGATCAGGCGACTTGACACCACTCGATTATTTTCTCTGGGGCTACGTCAAGTCCTTGGTCTACGGTAACTAGCCAACCACTTTGGACGAGCTCGAGGCCAACATTCGAGGCGCTATTGCCGGAATGACGCCGTTCATATTGAACCAACCGCTTGAAGCACTGCCAGCGAAGCTGAGGCGGCCATTTAAATTAAGTGCTATTCCACACATAATGGCATGAATGTAGCTTCAAAATAAAGTCAGATAAATTTTATATCTTTGTTTTTTTTTCCTATCGTTCTTATCTGGTCACCCTTTAAAGCATGTAGGTACATTAAGCAGAGCAACTGTATCTTGGCTTCCAAATTAAAATTCAGGATGCAGACATTTTGGACTTGAGAAACTACAGAAAACTTCAGTGCAAATCTTGTTTTTTTCTTTCTTAAGAAAAAAGGTTTAGTGAGCCAAATTTTCATCGTCTTATATGCTTCCCTTAACAGAAAGGACAAACTTGTTGATTATAAAAAATGCGGAAAATAAAATCATATTCAACATACCTACCTAGCTTTAAAAAAAAATCTATTATATTTTTAGAAAATATAGGTATACCTACTATATTTATTTCACTTTAGCATTTCTTAGTGTAACTTTCATAGTTTGATTTATCTCTTAATATCACATACTTGTTCCACATACAAAAAAATAAATAAGTCTGCATATTCAATTCTATCAAACCAAACGGAACAATTTACCAGCATCTATTACCTATATTAATTTTAAAAATGCAATAGAAAACAAAGCAGAGATTCAAGATCAGACATAATTTCAAATTCTTTTGTTAGATAAATGGTTCAACACAAACGGAAGGTACACTTATGTAGTTCGATCAGGACACTCTTATTTGTCTATTTATGTCGAAAACTGTGTGATCCTCATTATCACTATCATCTTCGATAGCAATTGGAAGTGGGGTCAACTCTTGCGTAGTGCGATCGCCATGAACACCATATTTTCGCTCTGCGCGAGATAGTCTCATCCTGAAAATAGAAAATTTCGATCTGAACAAAACACAATTTTAAAAGAGCTACCAATATACCTGTAAATCTTGAGTACAATGAACAGGATCGCAGCAACACTCAAGCCAATGAAAAAATAGAACCCCATCTTGAAAGACTCGGGAATTTCGACATCATCGATATTTTCTTGGAAGAATTTAGTTTTTATTTTTGAGATTGTGTTCTCAACTTCGGATTTCGTATCACTTGTAATTGTGAGGTTCGTAAACTGAGACGGGTTTGTTACAATAATTGGGTGAATTGCCTCAGCTTTATCTTGTAATTCCTTTTTAACAACACTCCCGGTTTTATTTTCCGTTTGCAAGGAAACCCTGGCAAATGCCACCAAAGAAATGCAAATTAGAACAACACAATTTAACTTAAAACAATGCATATTGAGGAATTATTTGCCTATAATTCTATTGAAATTATTAATTTACTCATTTTGCGCAAATGAATGCAGAAAATATCGGTGAAATAACATTTAACGTACGAATCATACGTTTTTCCAACTAAATTGTCATAATAAGTGTGAAGTTAGCAGCGGTTGATTTTATTTGGGTGCCATTCAGCGACTGGAGCGACCCAAAGACAAGTTTTATCGGTTTACATACTTTTTAAACGATGTTCCCACCTTCGAATTTCGGAAAACATTTCGACAAATGAGCCAAATTGAGGTTCGAGCTAGGAAACAAATTCAGGAAAGCTCCATGAGCTAACCAGAGCTAACTATAGCTACTATCGATTAATATCATTTTCACGAACCTCGAACTTGAACGCCGGCGAGGTTCTGTATTCATGTGAACAGTGGTTATATCTACGGAGAAGGTCAGTCTTTCTAAGTTGGAATCGCGTTATTTGCAAAGTAATGGATTACCAAAAGCTTTTACACAAATGTGTTCTTCATATCTTTTAAAATTTTATTAAAATGATTGAAAACACAAAAAATAAGTAACCCATATACCGTGGTGAACGTAAAAAACAGTACCGAACTTGTAGCTACATCGACGAATTTCGACTTCTACGAACATTATTTTAAAGAACTGAATTCTGCTTTTGGATAATTTACACATCCCTGTATAAGACGTCAAGTCTTACACCATTTTTTACGTCCCGTCCGTCTTTCCTACTTCAGCAGGTTTCACAACTTATGCTGAATATTTCGAATAAAAGCAAAATCGCAAAAAATAAAAGGTAAATCTTCGTGTTTTTATTTACAAGTAAGTAAAATGTAATTTATATTGTTACACACATATTTAAAATAAACGCATTTGGATAGAGAAATCTTCAACAGTTCCACTAGCAATTAAATCGATGAGTCTATTCCTTTCTATCACCAAATTTGAATAAACCCACATTTTTACTTGTTTCTTCAACAATTCTATTTAGCAATGCCAAACTCAAATGGAGAAGAATCCGAGGTACATGCGAATTTATTTTGTTTGCAGCTTTTAATTTTCCTCTAAAAATTTAGCTTAATTTTAATCACTTCGCTGCAATTCTGTTTTGATTAATGTCTTAATGCATTAAGTTATATTTGTACTTTCTTTTATTGTGCACATATTTGCTTGGTTCGTCTTTTATCTACAAATGCTTACTTTACTGTAGAAAACTTCACATCAAGGAGAGTCTAAGAAATCAGCGCAGAACAAACGTAAACGAAATCGAAATCGAAAGAAAAACGCGGCCAAGGTAGAAAATTTGGTGTCGAAAACATTTCAGGCTAAATTAGTGGCTGATTCATCTCAATCAGAAAACTCCATTGAAAATCAGTTATCATTGAAAACTAATACTGGACCCGCCGTTCAAACAAAACTCAAGCAAGGTTCTAAAGGAATTCCATCATCTAACGTGATTCAATTAGAATTGTCTACGAAAAATATATCTCCGATTAAGGCCAACCTCAAAAGTGGTCATAAATCCTCTTCACTTATGAAAGAAACTTCGCCACCTAAAAAAACAATAGAACACAATCCAATAGTACCTAACTCACTGATCACCACAATGGTACATCCTACGGTCGCATCGGCAGCTTCATCCGAGAAGTCCAGAGAAGATATTCTAGCAGAGCGGGAGGCAAAAAAGCTAGCAAAGCAGCAAGCTAAAAAAAAAAACAAAGACAGCAATGCGAAATCAAATCCGGAACCAGTTTTAGCAAAAACTATACTCTCTGAGAATAGTGCTATTAGTAAAATTGATGCTAACCCTTTATCAAATGGAGACCCATTACGCAAAAAATCTTACGAAGGAAATGATAAAAAAGAAACTCAAACACAAGCAAAAGATGTAAATGGCGCGTCATCTAGTACATTATCCACGGAAAAGCAAGCTGGCATTACTATCTCTGAAGGTCCTAATGATGTCGCTGGGAAAATAAAAGATGTAAGTTTATCTTTAAAAAAGAAAAAGTATTACCTAAATGTCAACTTTATTTTTCTTCTATTGTAGAAGAAACCAGTTTTGACCAAGGCAGAACGTCGTGCTATTCAAGAAGCTCAGCGTGCTGCTAAGACAGGAACTAGTGGCAAAACGCCAACATCAAAACCTGCACCTGAATCAACGAATGAAAAGAAAATAGCAATGCTGCCTAAAGAAGTTGTGGGACGTATCGAAAAGTCACCTCTGACCAAGTCCTCAAAAGATTGTAAAGTGAAACTTTTCAACCATTTAGAAAGTTGTCGCAAAGATTCGAATTTGTTTGTAAACAATCAGCACATTCATCCAATCATAGTGAGATTGGGAGAACAATACGCAAAGAGGACTATAGTTGGATCGAATGCAAGGTGTATTTCATTTTTAAGTGCTTTGAAAACGGTAGGACCTGTTTGGCATCAAAATAAATTTCAACCTATCATTCTCTTTTTTGAATTCAAAGGTTATCAAAGACTACGAAACACCTGTAAAAAAGGAATTTGCAAGAAGCCTGGAAACAACTATTAAAAATTCGGTTGATCATTTGAATAAATGTCGTCCGTTGGCAGTGTCGGTGTGGAATGCTTACAAACATATTAAGCACGTCCTTACTCAATTGCCTGTGGACCAACCAGAATCAGAAGTAAGAAACAGCATAATGGTGGTGATGGTGTAGTGTGTTTGCTTGTAACTCGACCTGTACAGGTTCGGGAACAGCAACTGGCACCAAAAATAATAAATAATAAAAACGAACAAAATCTGAGTTCCCCCAACTACTTCACCGGAAAGGGGCTTCTGCCTGGTAGCACAATGGACTGAAAACGAGTCTGAGTGCTCTGTGATTTGAAAATTAAAAAAAAAAAAGTAAAAGCATATATGAATGTATGTATTAACCATAGAAGTAATTATCTACATATGAACAGTTTCTATACTTATTTTTGCTTAAAATCATCTGCCTCCTTAATATAATTAAGCTAACAGTGGTCAGTGTAGTGGTCGAGAATCAATGTCAATAACAATGAAGTCCATCTCAGTAAAATAACCGAACGTTTTTGTGCGACACCCTCTCACCAGCAACAAAATGCCACTGCGAGTATATTTCATTTGAACCTTGTCAATCCGCTATTCGGAGTCGACAATCAAAATAGGCCTTGATTCTCTATGGGTTGTGGTTCTTAATTACATATTTATATTTATAGATAGATTAAAGATTGCCATTACGTTACGCTATTTCATTTTAGATAAATTATGATAATTGACTTTATTTTTAGCTAAAAGAACATCTATGCCGATTTGTCGACACCTATATTGAAAATCAAATCGGGAAAGCAGCAGAAGCTATAAGCAGCTCTGTTCAAGACAAAATCTCAAATGGCGATGTTATTCTCACATTTGGATGGTAAGTCCTTTTTTTTCAATTTTTTCTTTATTTGATGTAATTATTTTCTTTTAGCTCTTCTCTAATAAATTACATTTTTGAAGAAGCCAATCGCCGGCATGTGGACTTCAGTGTGATTGTCGTCGATTCTAGGCCGTTTTCGGAAGGTCAAGAGCTCCTTCGACGTCTAACAGCCAAGGAAATTCCTTGCACTTATGTTCTTATTAATGCTGTTGGCTTCGTCATGCCTGAAGTGACAAAAATATTGCTTGGTGCCCATGCACTTTTGTCTAATGGCTACGTAATGGCACGTACTGGTACCGCACAGGTTGCGTTAGTCGCACGTTCATTTAATGTTCCCGTTCTAGTTTGTTGTGAAACTCACAAATTCAGTGAGAGGTTTCAAACCGATGCTATCGTCTACAATGAATTAGGAAACCCGGATGATCTCATAATTAGCGACAAGTGTCGTTTAAAGAATTGGCAGTCGCAAAATAAATTGTCTCCTTTGAACTTAAATTATGACATAACTCCTCCAGAATTGGTCACCGCTGTTGTTACAGAAGTTGCGATTTTACCATGCACCAGTGTGCCCGTAATCTTGAGAATAAAACCTACTGAAATTGGATATTAGTACAGACGGCAGAAGAATTGCAGAAAAGTTTTAGCTATTGTGTTTTTATTTTAAGATAAATAAAACTTAGAAAACAAGAGATTTAACAATTTGTTTATTTCTGGTGGTATTTGATCGTCAGAACGAAGAGCACTCATAGCTAAGTCGAATCGTCCTCATAAAAGTAGAACACTGCAACAATTAAAAACAAATGGTTGGTATTGATAAGCATGTACCGGTCGTTATTGATATTTGAGTTTCAGCAGTTAGCGTAGCGAAGCGGTGGTCATTTTGTTTAAAATTTAATCAGATAAACAAACAAAAAAACCAAAATTGGGGATTTATTTCACAATCTTTTTCTTCCATATTTCGTTTAGGGTGTTATATCCCGGAACCATAATTTACTATTTTTTGAAAGCAAAATTATACATTGCAAACAACGAAGGAATTCCATATTTTTGGGGTTTTATTTCAAATGTATAATTTAGGCAAAAAGAGAGTTTGCATGGTTCTGCTCTGCCATCAGATTATAATGAATTTTACATACGAAGTTCTGTTGGCAGTTAAAGAAAAAATGTAAAGCGATGAACAGCCTAATAATTTTTTTAATCAAGCAGCGACGAAGAGGAATATACAAAAATGGATCTGAGATCCATGAGAAAAAACTCTCAGCAATATGAGATCCATTTTTTTTTCGTCTTCCTTGCTAAGAACAAAATCGAATCCATTGGACTTATTTCGCTTTTACTCAACCCCTTGCCAACGGAATATTCTTCTTAATTTCTTCGACCAACCATCTTAATTGCTTCTTATTTGTTATCTTCATTCTCAATAGAATAATAAATAAATGTTAATAATGACAGATTTTTAAATTAAAACCAAAAATGTTTACATTTCTTTCAAATCCGAAACAGTCTATTAAATTATCGATGACAAAAGATGACTACACAGACGACAAAAGGCGTTCAAAAACAACTTCCGCATTACGACAATTGTCATTTAAAAATACGTTCCACTAATGTGACAGTTGACACGACAAGGGTCGCATTTTTAAGCGACAAGAATCGTTTAGTCGACAACCGCAATACCGAATTGTCGTAGTCGATTTTTTGAGAGTCGTGTACGACATCGGCAATAGGGGCGAATATGTGGCATTTTATTTGTGATATAGAAACGGTGAATCAATTTTAAATCATCCAACAAATAAGTCGATATAATTCATCTGTTTTATAACTTAATTCCCAGATGCAATGCAAATTATAACTATTTCTTAAAGCATGTAATTATAGTATACTCCATGCTTAAAAAAAAAAAAAATCAGTTTCAAGAACGCGGTAGAAGATTTTTAAATGAGATGTGACATTAACTTGTGCAACGATTTATTTACTTAAATAAATTAACTTAAAAGTACAAAATGTTCAACAAAACAACGTACATGTATATACATCTCAGTCAATTAACGAACATTACAAATACAATTAACCATTTTTTATCCTTTTATGAATATCGGCAATTAAATGGGAAGCGACATTAAGTTTTATTTTAGAAATTAACTCTATTTGTAACAGCTCTGTGAAATTTATACATAAATTACACTTTTGACAAAACATTACTTATGCACCACGGAGAAATAACATTATTTATGGACTATTCTTTTGTACCAGACGAAAGCAACTTCGACAAACTGGAACTGGTCTGCCACTTTCTTGACCTGGTAAAGGAATTGATCTATCGATACACCGAGCGCAAAAAATGTCTCCACATTTCCAGCAGTGGCTCTGAAAAACCAAAATTCGCTTTATTGCATATTAAAGGGTCTTCAAGGATTCGTTACCTTCTTGCTGAATTGATCAAATGGGGTTGAGCAGGAGCAAGCTGCTACGTTTCTTAGAGATTTCCAATCAAGAGCAACCGAATTAATTTCTTCTGCTAGCTTATTCGGATCAGCCTCTTCGTTCAACTGGGATTAAAATTATTAAGCAATAAATATCTCAAATTAAGGGTATAGCTTACCGAAAGATTGGAAAATGACATTTCCGCTGGTTTAAGGGGATGATCATCATCTGCTGCTGAGAGTTCACTCATTTTCTTGTCATAATTGTATCTAAAGAATATAATGCAAAGCTTGAGGCTTTAAAAAGAACAGCGTTTTTTTTTTTACTTATTATCATTTATTTCCCCGGTAGAGGTATCCTTCGACTTTGTTGTGGCATCTTGTAGTTTCTTGGCTGACTTTGAGATGTAGTTCTTAAAACTAGCAATCCTCTGCAAGAAGGATCTCTAAATATACAAATTCGTGACACGTGCTCCATAGCAAACGGTTTTTAAATAAATGTTACTACCGTAAATAACTGATGGCCGCATTAAGAAGATTTTGTTCTAATTCCCACCTTTTATGTGACCATCAGCAATTGCATTGAAAACTTTTGTACTAAATGTTACCTTAGTTAAATGTTGAACATGGTCCTCCAAAGATGTGCAATGATCTTTGCTGACTAATAACATATCACTCAATGGTTCACGTGGATGTACGCCACTTTCAAACCTACTATACATACCACGCCAGAATCTATAAATATGCAAAACTCAGAATTTTAAATTCAAAACAACAGAAAACTTCTGACTTACTTGATGCATTGCGGTGCTAAATTCGCTTTAATAATTTCATCGACATCTGGCTTGTACAAAGGGTTAATGTACTCATTCAAATGATTTGCCATAAAGCCCCACAGGGAAAATGTCCTTTCAGATAGTTTGAGGTCCAATCGATCTTTTTCACAATTTCCAATAAAAGTTCCAAATTGACAGGAATGTACATGATCGTGTAAGATGAGAAGAAAACGTTCATTGAATTCAAATGCGTCGTTCCTTTGATTCATTAGTTGCCAAGTACAATCAAGGAATTGTGTAAAGATAGGTGAGACTTCTTTGGGATCGGCTTGAATGTGACCACATCGTTCGCTGAATTTATGACCGAAAGCAAGCCAGTCTTTCTCAATTAGAGCCTAACACGTACAGAGAGTTAAAGAAAATGTGAGGATCATGAAATTTACTCGTTGAGTACCTGAAAGCCTTTGATTGTTCTGTAGTAGGGATCTAACATAAGTGAAGCAAGTGAGCAAACTTGTGCAGTTCTATCCCATCCATCGGAGCAATGGACAACAACGGAAACACACTTGTCTACAGCATTCGCAATAAAACTGAAATTGAAAAAATAATTAGGTAAACAGGTCTCTGAAGGATACCAACATTCAAAGTGAAATCTTATATTAAGTGCGAAAATTTGGGTGATAATGGATACTCTCAAACAATAACGGACGAAGATTTGGAAGCATGGTATTAAAGTATTGTAAAATGAACGCGTAAAACAATCGACATCACACAGTTTTTCCAAATGGTCGAACCGTTAACTAACGCTCTGGATTTGCAAACTTTCTGAATGGCAATTTTTTGTTCAAAGATTAATTCAAAATTTGATTTAAATAATTCATTCACACAATACATTATCACCCCGTTACGTACTCATCAAACATCACTAAATATTCACGCCATCGACTATATCGAGAAATTCGAATGGATAGTTGGCAAAATTCCAAACTCATAAGGAATAACCTCACCTGGATGTGTCTAATATTGAGCGTATGTGCTTCAACCAACCGGAGGATTCCAATGAACTTAAAAATCCACTCATTGTTGGCGATTTCTGTTCACACGTCTCAATTAATTTCTGCAAACTCGTTCGCTGTACATGAATATTCTCAATGCCAAGGAAATGAAATTTTATGTTCTCATAGAATGCCTCATTTTCATATCCCTTGCCTGCAGCCCGATTTGCCATTGCATTTATCTGCAACACAAAGAAACAAAAAGGATTAAGGGAGGTTGGTCCAATAATTATGTCACATACAAATAACTTACTCTTGGCCGGGTATCGACAACATACATGTAATCAGTGTTCAGATTCGTTTTCCGTATAGCCTCAAGCATTTGTTCGTCCTCTAGACATCGAGCGCTGAAACCTGACAGTGGTTGACTACAGCGACAAATAGATGCCTGTTAAAAAAAAATATATACACATAATGTAGATAAGTGTTTGTAGGTTTTCATAGAATTTTGTTAAGCATTGGGCGTTATTAAAATATAACATTTATTATGATTTATAAACCAGAAAAATAATTCATATAGGACAGCCGGACATATGCGTTTCACTCACGTGTCACGAATTCCGTACAAGACCCCAGTGCACGTTTTACCTGTCAGTGTGGTCGACAACATTGAACTCTAGGTGAGCTTAGGGTAAAGGAAAGGCAACGATAGATAGTAAACCTTTGTATTACCCGTTGGGTGTATATATCGTAGTATTAGTTATTTGTTCATCTATGGCTCGCCATCTTAAGCCACCCCGGATCCCGTATGAGTCTTAGAATGGTCTGTGATAGCGACGTAATGGGGTCACTGAAGAAGTCTGCGCCTAGAGCTGTTTGCCTGTTTCTACTAAGGTTAGGGCAATCGCAGAGGACGATAGTGTGCGACATACCGCCGTGTTCAAAAAAATGGCAGTGGTAGTACCAAATTTTCAATATGTTATGTTTTATAGGGTTTAATTTATTTTTCAATTACAAAACTTTTTTTGTTTATAGGTTAACATTTACTAAAAACGAAAATACGAAAAAAATTGTTTATATGTGCAGTTAAAAAAAAATTCGACTGGTGAGCCAGTCCTGTACTTCCCACCTCGTATTGCTTTGTATCACAGCGAACATTATTGCCAATAACACAACAAAGTCCTTAGGTTGTCCAGTATACCTTTTTGCTAAGCATTTCTTCAAATATTTCAGCATCCGCTGGACCGATATTGCTCAAAATCTAATCAGCTCTAAGTTTCATTGAGACAAATAAAACAAAAGAAACCGCAAGTTCGTACGTTGGTCTGTTCTCCAGATATCGAAGGAGAAAAAAAATTGTCACACACACACGCACACACAGACATCACATCGAAATTGGGTGGAAATGATTTCTAGGGTATCGTAATGTCAAACTCTGTTAAAATCTTGAAGTTTTCTTTTTGGGCGATTGCAATACTTCTCCTATGGAGGTGGGAAGTAAAAAAAAAAATTAAAGTGTCACTTCTAAGTGAGGAATCAAAATAATAGCAGTTCATGGGTTTTATTTTAATTAAGTGTTAAAAAACATAAAAATAAAAGCGGAAACGTTCTGATTATAATTATTTAGCTTAGTATTTTGTAGTAAAGCCTTTATTTTGTATGACTGCCTGACATCGATGCTTCATAGAATTAACTAAGGCCTGACACCTGATCAGCGGTATTGCCTTTCATGAACGCTCGTCTACGCTCCAAAGTTGGTTATTGTTGAGCGGCTTTGCCTCGGAAACAGCTTTTTTTATATCTGCCCAAAGGTTTTCAATTGGGTTGAGGTTAGGGAATCGAGCAGGCCAACCAATGACCTCAATTTTATTCGCCTGAAACCAATTTTTTGCCGTCTATCTGGTATGCTTTGGGTCGTTGTCCTGTTGGAACACCCATTTTAGAGGCATTTCAAATGCAGCAAAAGAAAGCATGATTCGGCCAAGGATGTCAACGTTTAAATGTTGATCCATTGTCCCTTTTATTCAAAATATTGAGCCTACGCCGTAGTACGAGAAGTATGTCTAAACCATAATACTGGATCCCCCATGTTTTAACGTCAATATGTGTTTTAGCAAACTCAAGTCATTTTGATAGGTACTGTTTTTTCAAAGGTGGGACTTTTCTCGGACTACGCACATATAAATTAATTATGTTCTATTAGAAGCCTTCGTACCGTTACAAAACCAACAGCTAATTTTAATTCCTTTTTTATTTCTGTAACAGGAGTACTGAGATTGTTCGCGGAATATCTGACAATTCTTTTTACCATTTTTGCAGACAGAACTCTTTTTCGACCTCGGGTTTCAGGTTTTTCTACATATTTTTTGGCATTAGTAATCATTTTTGCAGAACAGCTAACGATTTGTCCAATTTCTTTGTACGTTTTACCCTGGTCAATGCTTTTCCTGAGAACAACGTGTTCCTCGCCCCATTCTGCAGCAAAAATTTGCTTTAGACGATGGAAAATTTTAATGAAATCTCATGCTTACCCAAAAATGTACTTGAAAAATTCAATAATTATTTTAAAAAACAATTAAAAATGCTTAAATAAACAAAAATGCACGAGCAAAAGGAAACACTGCTATTATTTTGAACGCCAAAAAAATGTACATTGGTCCCCAAGATGACGTTTTTAAAACAACCGTTATATATACAAGGACAATTTCCATGACATTTTTTCCATTGATATTCTAGTACATGAATATAGATCAGATAAAGTTATAGATTCACAAGTATTCAGATTATGAACAGAAACATTATGTATGAAGCTGCACTGCTATTATTTTGAACACGACGGTATTCTTAAAAAAAAAAAAATGGTTGCGTGTAGCCTTTAGGCTGCATACACACCGGATCAGTCAAACTGACTCGGCTGCAAAAACACGGGTTTTACTTTTTGTTTCGCTTACTTTGGTATGTATCGGGTCATAAGAACATAAGAATCAATATATTGTTGTTTAATAAGTCAAAATAAAACGTTTTGACTGATCCGGTGTGTATGCAGCCTTACGTGCCATTGAGGTGAAACGCAATTATATATAGTACAATAAATAGAACAAAATAAAGTACAAAATAGAACCAACCGTTCTACAAAGAAAAATAATGTTTTGAATTAGTTTGAAATAAATTTGAATTTTCTACATAAACTTATACACTTGAGTTATTAAAATGATTTTCAAAATAATAAAATTGGTATGACTTCGTAAATTTTACTGTAACAAATAATAGAGCAAGGTGGTTTTTCGATGGTTGGAATATGTATTATAAAAAAAAAAAAAACACAGTTGAGATTTCATTAAGAGACAAAGAAGACTTAACTAAAAACCTTTAAAACCGCCAAGGCAATAACATTTCCAGTTCGTTTCTCGACTTTAACAACTCACCTTATTTGCATGCAAATATGTTAATGCTGGTAACCTGCCCTTTGACCGAAAACGAGAACTACCCATCAACATAGCTGTGGTAGCCTCTACCGGAACATAAACTTGTCTCGGGTACGTATCACATAACTCATAATTTTGATTAAGTGAACTTTGAGTCCATTTGTCGTTGGGAATGCGCATTCGCTTATATTCGTTCTCCAGCTTAAAGAAATCCCATCCGGCTGTTTTAGGAAAATCATCCTTGGCAGGTGAATAATTGAAACAATAGAGCTTGTTTATAGAAACTAAAACGAACATTTAAATGTTTGTTAATTTTGATTTAACATACAAAACGTGTTACTTACCCGGTTGGAAAAGCTTCATTAACGATATATAAACATCATGACATTCCGAATCTTTTGGAATGACAAAGGTAACGGAGAGAAAAGTTTTACACCGTATTAAAAGTGGCGAGCCCGTAGTACTTAGAGGTAGTTTTTCCACATTAGCAATATGCATGTGAAGTACCTGCAAAAATGTACATACACATATTTACTGAATGTGTTTAAGTTCATATTGAATTGTTAAGGATATGTATGAATCAATTAAAAGAAGGCAACGAAGGGAGTACGTCGTAAAACCAAAATTTGTCAGTGAATAATTTATAAAATGTTGTATAACGTTTATATATTTTAATTTACATGGCGCAATTTTATTTTTCTATTTGCTCCTGAATATGACCGCATATTGCAAATCGATATCTTTTATAAACCATCACATTTTTAATACATAAATAACCATTTATTCTTATTATTTACAAAGAAGCTGAAATCGTTCTTGTAAATGCAAGTAGGTGCAATAGAAACAAATTTTTCAAAATAAGGCATTCAAATGCACGCCTACGGGTAGGTCCAACACTTAACAATAGAATAGGCGTTACACTAAAGGCACTTTATGTCCTTACACAATAGAGAAGAAAGAATGTCTGGCACAATTTTTCATGTTCGCTCTAATGCATAATTCATATAAATAACTATGAAGATTAAGCGACACTTAAACTGCAGCAAGTACCCTTCAGGCTCTTTGAAAACATTGACATTAATTTTCGAACTTTTTTCGAAAATTCATCTTTATTAAAACAATGAAGAAATTGTAAATTTTGTACGCGACAGTATTGACTCAGTAAGCAATTAAGGGGTCTTCGCCGAAGCTGTTGATTAAGAACTTTATAAACAATTGCTAGCATTAAGGTAAGAAAGTACATAAATTTGTCGTGGAGAGGTATGTCATGAAGTATAGCACATGCATGGTTAGGTGTCTAAATAAGATTGCTGACAACTGCGACGTGTCCCTGTGCTGAGTTCCTGCCAATTGCAGAGCGGACGAGCTGGCAAAGGAAGCGGCAGATCAGAACTTTCCGAAAATAGAGAGGAACCATTTGCTTATCTTAGGTACTGAAGCAATACAAATGGCAAATAGCAGGTGGAGTAATATCAACACTTTTCTTTCGTCGGGGCAGATGTGATCTAACCTAGATCTGAAGAGAATGAGCAGACTTCTGTCTATTAATAGGTAGGAAGTGTGTAAACAATATGTGTAAGCACATGATATGGAGCAGGAAGGGTTTCACACTGGTAAGGCTACCCGCGGTATATAATTTTAGAACGAAAGGGAATTCTTCTTGACATAGTATCACAATGGACCATCATTTTTGCCTAAGTGTGTCTCTATCTAAATTTGCCTATATAAATTTTAAATGTAGTCCCCTGCACTTATACAAATAATTTCAATTCCAGTTCTTGTGTAATATTTTTAAAGGACCGTTTAAACAGTTATTCCCTTGATATTAAGTGTAATGCTACCATACCTTCAAACGTAATACCTTAGCATTAAAGCTAAGGTCACTTACTAAATCTACTCTCGAAATGTTTTTCTTTATTTTATTTTTTAATTTATTACCCGTACGTCGACATCGATTTTTCCAAGATTAAAGGCAAATGAGATTGAATCGGGTGATAACAATGATGCATTTATGAAAAAAGCTTACCCCAGATAAGTATAAGATAAGAATTTAAAACAAGTTTTCAGAGACTATTTCCAATGCATTATGAATGGGATTTTAAGGTACATTTTAAAGAAATGCATGAGATGTGCGTTCGAAGTCTAAAGGCCTTATTTAGTACGTAATGACTCAATAACGATAACATTTAAAGAACAACCTAAGTTACATTGAAAAATCTTTTATAAAGTGATTTACCTATATAGATGTTGTTCCACATTTCACCCTTTTTTTATCATTTGAAACGCTCAGGTATTGATTTTTTATGCTACATGCATATACATATAATCGGAATTTTATGTCGAATTTGATGATACTAATATACTTCAGACATGTAGTATTCCTGACGCCACATGCAATGAATGAATTAAAATGTACATAAATTATGTCGGTCGTTAAGTACGGTTACTGTTTTTTTTTAATGTAAATGATCTCTTGAAGCTGTACAAAATAAGAAATATGCTGAGTTTCTCTTATGTATAAATAAATTTAATATTACTGCAGTTGTTTCAAATCACTTATTCATTCATATTCATATTCCCTATCCTCGTTACCACAAACAAACTGGTGATTAAATACGTAATTCTAAAAAGCACATGCAGCAAAGCAAGAGGCATGTTAAGCAACTCTGAGATTAAAAAGAAAAAAAAGGTAGAACATATATGTAGAACGCAGAACATGACACAAGTACATTGCCCAAACCGAAGACAGTTGGGTCGAAAAACGAAACTTTATGGTCAAGCTCCGTAAATATGGTAATGAGAGCCACAATCAGGTATAATGAACCATCTGTTTTGGACGATGCCACTTAAGCAGCATAGTAAGCATAGAAACATTTAAACTGAAATGATCAAAATTTCTTGAGCTGACCTTGCTTCGCTGTTGAACTACTGAAATTGGGGGGAATATTATTAATACATTTATGCCTGATTGTTTTGCCTACTTTTAGGGAACGACCATAGAGAATGCAAGTCATATTGTTAAGGTTGGGAATAAACCCACATTTGCGATAAGCTTTTTTTAACATGCGTAATTCACTTAATAAAAATATGAACATAGTTTTCATCAATTGCATATGTACGACCCTCTATTGGAAATATAACACACTTGCTTAATCAAACGATTTCATTTGTCCTTTGTGTTGTTAATCATTATCGATTTTACCAAGTTGTAGCTAATTGAGTTTGTCTTTCTTTTATTTCTGCAAACTCATTATATTGAACATGCAAACAAACCCATTAGGTATTATCTATTATACAACAAGTTGAAAAGTAGTACAGTATTTATTTGCAAAAGAATAATTCAATTTCAGCGACTCGTAAGTAGTGGGTGGCTCGCAGGACGATCCACGTTGAGCCTGATCAACCTATCCGTAGCCCTACGTTTATTCGAATTAATAACGTTATACGTTATCGTTTGTATGAGGTGCGCAAATAAGTTCCTGCTGTTTTTTTATGAAAATGCAAGTTTATTGTGAAAAAATGGTTACAAATGAATCATTCAAAGTATTGCCCATCGCTAGCTAAAAGTTGTTCCCATCTTTCTGGCAGATCTCGAATACCGTTAGGGTAAAAGTGTTCATCTTTTGAGGCTATCCAGGAATCAAGCCATTTTTTGATGTCTTCATATGAGCGGAACTGCTGATCAGCCAGACCATGTGCCATCGAACGGAACAAGTAATAATCGGACGGCGCAATATCTGGGGAATATGGCGGGTGGGGTAGGATTTCCCATTTGAGCGTTTCCAGGTAGGTTTTAACGGGTTTGGCAACGGGAGGCAGAGCGAAATCATGCTAAAGGATCACTTTTTCGTGACCAATGCATGCAATCGCTTGGAAATGGCTTGGGGGGTAACTCCTAATGCTAAAGAAATCTGTTCTTTCGTTTAGCACGGATCCTCATCGAGCAATGCCTCCAATTCAGTGTCTTCGAAGGATTTTGGCCTTCTTTCATGCGAACGGTCATCAACATCGAAATCACAGGCTTTGAAGCGACGGAACCAATCACAGCACGTTGTTTCACTTAGGGCAGCATCTCCGTAAACTTTTTGGGGCTCTCGATGGGCTTCAGCCGCCGTTTTCTTCGAATTAAAGAAAAAAAAACCAACACTTCCCGCAAATAACGATTATTTGGCGGAAAATCAGACATTTTCACACAACCAAAAGTATATGACGCTAAAACAAAATCACTAATGTGTCAAAACGGTTTTGTTTACCATATGTCTAAGCTCGGTTCATGACATTTTGGATATGTCAAAATCGACCAGCACTTACTGCTGGAGCCATCTATTGACAAACAGCGAGAACTTACTTGTACATCTAATATTTCATGATGTTACCTGTTGTAAATGTCGCTAAAAGATTTAGGACGACCAATCAATACTATAAGATGTGGATATGTTAGTAGGATTGCTATTTACAGCTCATTGATTTTGCCAACTAAAACTAGCAAATCACTAGTAGAAAAGACTGTGTTGGAAAATAAAAGATATTACATACATATTTATACTCGAAAACTGGCAGAACAACCAAAACTGTGAAATTAAAAAAAAATATATACTCACCCATGTTTCTTTGTTAGTATCCGGCTCAACAAATATTAAATGTGTTGCTGTCAGATAAAGTGTTCCAACAATAGGATTTTTTGAATTGTAACGATCAATCATGCGTACATTTTCCACCTGTGAAAATATAAATAACTTTTTACATGTATTTAATCATGAATGTAAAACATTATATCTACGCATATTTATTAAAAATTGTGCCATATTGGTGGTGTTTCGAAATTTTTTTTAAAGTTATTTAAGATGCAATAAAAACGATATTATCATTGACTTATTATGTATGGACTGCTAGTGAAATGTCACTTTCATACAATCTCTGCCGAAAAATGTGTTCAAACATCACTAGCCCTCCAGTTTCAAAGCGGGAAAAAATGAAAACAAAATCTCCGCCAGAGTTCCAATTTCCCATAGAAACTAACGTCATCTCTTATCGCAAAGTTAAGATACTGAAGAAAAAAACGATGAAATTCAAATCGTTGCCATACTTTTCACAATAGATGTCATATGTTGTTTCAATTTATTCACAATAGATGTCAGAGTCGAAATTCAAATAAAAAATTACGAAAATATGTATTTCTTCATTTCATTGTCCCATAAATGCAGCTAACCATGCAGGATTTCGTTGTTAGTTGTTCCTTTAATTGTTTTATACAATAAACAATGTTTTTTTATAAAAAAATTATTATTTCAAATCCCTCTGTTTTTACTTTTTCCTGCTATTGAAACTGAAGGGCTAGTGATGTTTGAACCAACGCGAAGTTAGCTGCTAGCAGTCCATATATAATAAGTCAATGGATATTATGGATTAAAAGACCATTTTTTAAAACACTCATTTCTGGTAGTGCTGGAGTTATCATTGCCACGAAAATGACAATATATAGCACAAACAATTTCAAAACACTTTTTTGGAATTATCAAATTTCACCCAAATACAAAAGTCATAGGTACATTACATGTACTCGTTAAAAAGGAACTTTTAAAATACGACGAATTCAATAAATTTTCTTTTTGATTATTCCCTAAATTGTTCAATGTCAAATAAAATAATGTTTGATATGCCTTCTCCTACATTGCACACAAGCAAAAGACAAATTTATTTGATTGGTGGCTAAGTTCATCCTTTTCCCAAGAAAATCATTAGTAATAAATTAGAATATTTATTTCTATGACCAGAAAGTGTAATGAATGTGCATTCCCAATATGTATGTATATGTGTGTCGAGTACTTTTCACTGTATTCTCCCAGAATTTGCAGCACATTTATCACAGAAAAAAAGAAGACACTAGTGAATCGCTCTTTTATGAGAAGACACTGTGTAGTTTAAAATTTAATTACTAAAAATCGCCTGCACGCAAATCGTTCACCAACCCTGTACCTGAACGAAGCCCTGAATACATTACATACTTAAAAATAAAGCAACAAAAACACTTAACAACTTTGGATATGATTTTTATGTGGGTATACATGTAAAATTAACGTGGTTGACTTCAATTCAAATAGTGAAATGAACTCTATTATTACAATGCCACTCTCTGAGACAAAAAAAAGTGCTTTGCATTCATGAAAATAAATTCTTAAACCCTTAAGTCAGATTGCAACAAGTTTCGAAGCAACGTAAAGCCAAACTCATTTCCCTTACATTTTTAAATTTTCTTTTCTAACAAATTTGGTATGTATTTTCTTTGATTTATTTCAAATAATAGAGAAAAGAGAGGAACTGAATAAAATAGGAAATTAAATAAAACACTTGCATTGAGCAAAGATTTGATGATATAGTCATACATACATAATTTTCTTAGTTTTTTCAATAGTTAAGGCCTTAGATTGTTTAAGTAAATTAAGTTAGGTTACGTCGAAAGACATAGAATTAGTATTAAGTTAAGCTTAGAGTGCCCGTGTAGGCCCAGTAAGTTAGAATAGCATAGTTAAGTAAATTAAGCTAGTTTTAAACGTTTTTTGTCTAGCATGTAAGAATCAATGAATAAAAGCAATAAAAATGCATTAAAAACGAAAACGAGGAATGACAAATTACGAATTAAATGTAGCTTTGGTGTGTTTTCGTAAAACTAAAGGGGAAATGGAACAATATTCTTCAAAATAAATCATACTATCAGCATTAATATTATGGTAGATACTATTACATAAAACGACATTAAACACTTTGTATGTATATAAGTATTTAAAATTCATCTATATACATACATATCGCTCATTTGCCAGTTGACAATCTTCAACAATTTTGTTAGGATTATAAAAGAGAAAGCTTGCATAGTGAAACAAGTGATCTCTCTTGCCCAATCTTTGAAGCTAAGAAATGAAATTCTACAGAGTAAAAGATCCCTTTATTAACGTAACTTCTACATCAATAGCTGTAAATTCATGCATTTTGAGTTATGATGGATTTGCATTTGTTATAGGCTTTATTTCTTATGAAAAAAAATCAAACGAATTTTTTTTCTCAAAGCAAAAAAAAATGTCCGATGACATCAGTAACGATATACTCGTGTGTGAGCATATAAAAATTTCAATAAGCCATACAAAATGACAGGGCCCTTGGCCATAAATAATCCATGCATCATTCAGGATTTATTCATCTTTAATATTTTACACTAAAAATCAATACCGAATTGTTAAAAAACTAATATGTATTCATTTTCGTTTACTCGCTGAATAGATACAAAGGCCGCAAAATAAATGTATAGCCGCCTATTAGATGATAAGTGCATATAGCGTAAAATGTTCTCCAACATTTATTATCAATTAAGCGACTTAGAATAATAAATTATAATAAAATCAATACGTTATCAGTATTCCTTTAATATTGGCCTGAATGAGTCATAAAATTGTATTGCATAATACACACACTATCTAGTACGCACTCTGAACCGCCAAAATGTCTACTACAATCGCAAACAAATTTAACCTTTTTCAATACACTGTTGCCATTATAGTAAATTGGTGTCTCTTGAAACTCTTCTTCGATCCATGAAACAACTTTATCAGAAACGAAAGGTGGGACTGGGACACCCCAAAGCCTTTTATTTGCATCCGGTTCATCGGTTTCTGGTGAAATGTTATCAAAACTTAAACGTAATGCTGATGTAGGTGATAACTGACGTTCTATTTCATTAAACTTATTCATGAACTTTGTAAAATCCATGATTTGTATAAATTACTGATAATAAATTAGTTTCCGCGACAATTAAGGATGAACGATTTACAAAAATACAACTGAAGGCTATGTTTATTTCAAATATAATTTTGTTCTGAATTATTAAAAATGTATATAAATCTCGAACAAAATCCTTCCAACTGGACCAAATAAACGCTCAAAGGATACTGAGAAAGTATCACTTGCACGAGAATGAAAGACTTAATTCGCCTTAAGTTTTTTGCTCTGGAGAAAGTGGTTTCTCCTTCCTAGCGCAGACGTAGACATAACTTCGCAGTTTGGAGAAATTCGTGTTATACGTTCAAATTAATGCATGCAGAGCTAGCAGTTAACGATAACGACTTAAATTTAATCAAACGAAGCCCCAAACTATTAGCTGACTTAGAACAATGGAGTAAGATTTTGTTAGGATCTTATGAAGGTTTTACTTTACGTCGATTCGTTTTTCTTTTCTTTTTTTTTATTAAAATTTACAAAAATTATATTTAAGCAATTGTTTTGTTGAAAATGAAATAATGTATTTTGATTCCAATTACATTCATGACATTATATTTATGTACATATTTTAAAACATCATATTTAGTTAAAATGTATACTTACCAGTACCCACTATTTAAAAATCATGCGCATAAGATACATTTCTCTTGAACTGAGATGAGATGGGGAAATGTTTTATTTGCTATCATAAGGAAGTTTTCAACTACCCTTAGATAGCCAAGTTCCTAATTTTTTTTTGGATTTCACGCCCTTGAAAATATATGTTGTAAACAGTTGTATTATAAAGAGCCAATGACAACAAAAACAAGAGTACATATTCTCAAGACTGTAAGCATTTGATATTCATCATAAGTTCAAAAGCATATTGTCCGTACCAAATATGTATGTGTGTACAGACTAGTAATTACAAAAACGGTTTTATTTCTTAATTTAAGAACGTACGTTTATTTATTTTGCGAAAACGGATTTGATAAATATGAAGAGAAGAGAGAAAATGTACCTTTATATAAAATCTTGCAAAGTCAAGTGCGAGGCATCTTGATTAATAACCGGGAACGGTGTTTCCAGTATACATGCAAAGATACAAGTGAGAGCAGGCGTACATTTTCAGTTGATTTTACATACAACTGAAGATTTAATTCACATTTTAAATATCCTATTACTTCTGTTTCGTACCGGCAACAGGCTATGGAATTTGCAAAATGTATGGTAGATATCATACATACGTTATATTAAAAATAAAAAATTGTGAAGGTACCTGCAAGTTAAGACATAGTATGCAAATAAATCCTGCCAAGGACGCAATATCTTTGGAACTTGAAACATGTTATTAAAATTAAACCGAAAAATAGGATTGCACGTTTTCGAAAAAAAAAAAATATTGGATGTAACTACTATGAAGGCTCGGTTTTTTTTTTACAATCGAACAGCTGTAGCTGTGTTTACTTCGTCCTTGAAGTACTTATCGAAACTAATTCGTCCTCTTCCACATTTTCTTTCGAAAATATTAAATTTATTTATATGTTCTTGGTAGGTATAATTCTAAAGAAATAAGAAACAAAAAGATGAAGTATCTCTTTTGAGTAGGTACATATACACATCAGATGAATGAAATATGAGGCGTGACTCTCCACTTTATTGATTATATTGAGGTAGTAAAATCCTTTAATGTTTTATGTTTTATTGCTTTGTTTTATATAAGTGGATTTTCTCAACAACAACAAAAAAATAGTACTAACAAACATACCTTTGCCAACTTAATGTCATCCATATTTCCTTTTGTATTTTCGATCAATTTGCACTCAAAAAATCACAGGTATTTAATAACAATTTAGATTCACTTATTGTATTAATTGTTTAGCTATCTTTAGTCTTTCTAATAATTGAATTGTTACTACTAGGAAATAAAAAATGTCAATAAATTAAGAAGAAAACACAACAAGCCTTCAATCCAATGTGTGGAAGTAGATGTCAGTCAACTAGGAAAAAACAAAAAAGAGCATCGGTTTGACATTAAGCATTTTGTTTTTGTGATGCAGGTTTTCAGTTTTACCAACACTTTATATTAGACAACATAACTGTCGTGTCAGTAATAATAAAACGAGTATTTTAAGAAATTCTATCTGATACAAAAGTATAGTTTGAGATCAATAGAGAAAAGCGTCTTTTATTACTTTTATATATAAATTGTATTTTAAAATCAATGCGGAAGATTTAGCCGTACAAATTACAGCTGGTTTTTAAATGCATATTTTTTTTCTTACTCCAATTTTGATTATTGTAATGTTAGTCGATATAGCCTAATAGTTAGTGCACACTGCATTGTACTGTAAGTTTCATCTTGATCAAAGCAACCAATAAGTTTTCTTTTTCACAGCACCACCTCTCAGCAGGCGATAACAAACCCCTGAGAGTATACTTTTTAAATCCAACTTGCGATGTTGGCAATAAAGACTGTACGTCTTGATAAGTAATGTTACTAAACTACAGTCCAACCCGTATAATGTCACATCATGTAGGCAACAAAATAATGTGACTTTAAGCGGGTTGTGACTTTATCCGTTCTGGCAAAAATCAGTTGGGTATTACAACACAATTAGTAAAAGAGATAAGTGTTGGTTAAACTTTAAGTAAGCTCGCACATACACAAAGGAATAAAGAAAAATATATCCCTTGCTGCCCAGCAAGTAGCACACATACAATAACAATCTGCGGAGGAATAATTTGCATTTGTCGGAAATTCTCTCTCGTAAAATGTATGCATGTGACTATAAGCGGGCAAAAATGAGTGAATTTTTTATTTTTTAGAATAGGTTTTGTGTGACTTTAAGCAGATTGTGCCATTAAGCGATGTGCCTTTAAATGGTTTTTTATCAGTACCAATTATATAAAAAGGCAACTGGCTGGATATAATTGTGACTTAAAGCGATTTGTGCTAATAAGCGATGTGATTATATCCGGGTTTGACTGTATTTCTCTTTTCATTAATACTGAACAGGCTTTTATTTCAAGGTTTTATGTCGTCTGAACGCAACCACTTATAAGCCGTCCAACAAGGAATCCGCTTAGCGCTACAATTCACTTCACTTATTTCTCATTTCTCTATTGGAATTTAACATGGCGATTTGCTGTGCACTTTATTGCTGTTTGTGAATCAAAAATAATTTTTTTTAGAACTTACCGCATTCCTGAGTGTGTTGTTACTAAAATTTGTGACGTTTAATTAAGTTGTAGTTCAATATCATATCAAAAAATTTTGTATTAAAAAGACAATTTTCTTCAAGTGAAATTCTCCTTGTTATGCGAATTAGTAAATTTGTTTTCTGTGCCACAAAACAACTTGGATGGTTTATATTAAATTATTTATTTAACATTATTAAGACAAAATAATATAGTCTTATGAGGTAAAACATAGTATATCTCAGCGTAGTCGTCATCGCAACCCTATTTCCAAGTTCATAGTAGTATGTGGAAGTGTTTAGCAAAAGCAAAAGAAAACGAGTTAAAGCTCTTTCGTCTTTATTAGGTTTTCGTCTCTCACTTGTGAGAGTTGTACAATTAATCACGGCCTTATACAAAATTAAGCAATATTTTGACGTCTTTACTGTCATTTCGTTGGACAAATTTACTAAATATCTACATATCGGATTTGTATGCACTTATTTCGTCAACTGGAACCAACATTAACCGTCTCACATAATTTTTTTTTCCCAAAAAATTATTGTTTTGAAGACGTCGTGTCAGCCACAGTATTCTGAGTTTGCTGCGAAAAGAATAGCAAAACTTGAACTTGCAAATAAAATATCATTAATGAAAAAATAAAAAATATTTTTCGTGTTTTTTGATAAAACTTTCTTCTACTTGAGAGACAGAGTCTAATCTTATTCGTAATTACTCACCGAAGTACATATTTAACTTCAAAAACAAGTAGGTATGTGCACAATTTTTTATGTCAACAAATAAATTACGTTTTGGTTGCGAAAATATAGGTAATCATACAGGAGAGCAAACTCATTTAAATTCCAAAGTTGCGCAACATGGAGTCAATGGAATATGAAATGGCAAGGAATATGACTCTTCTGTTCTTTCTCGAAAGATTGTTAGACAAAGGAGAACCACGCACCGTACACGATCTTAGTTGTCAATTCGGAGCAAAAGAATTTACAAAAGAGATGCGGCAAATAGCAGGTGGCAGTCAGTCAGGTATGTTAATTAGCTACATATATGTTTATAGAGATATTTTTCTTTTACCAAACATGATACATATGTTTGCAATAAATAGTTAAAGTTGCCGCCTCACACTTTTCTTTTTGTACTTTCCATCATCGTGAAAGATAGGACCGATGCCAACTTCCTGAGGTGGAAATGCTTACTCTACCTAGAAATATTTATATTGTGTGTACTTCTATCTAAGGTATACAAGTACATATCTGCAGACTAACTCGCCGATTCAAATAAAAAAAAATTGTAATTTAAAGCATTTTTTTTTTTCGCAACTAAATACAAATACAAAAATTTGACTTCTCGCAACCATTCGTGTTTTGCGTGTTATATTTTTTGGAGGCATGGAAGGGACCTACAGTTTTATTGCCGACTCCAAACGGCGGATTGATAAGCTTTTTTATGAAAGATTATAACCTTGCAGGTTTTTCATGCCTACGAAAAGGTGGTGCCACGAAAAAACGTTTGGTTGTTAAGAGGTTTGAACCTGTGCCGTCTAGCTTAGCAGTTCCACGCATTAACCACTAAGCCACGGCGACTAGCGTACTCTGAAAACTTGAATTGAAGCTTTAAGGTTTAGAATTTGTTTAAAATTCCATAATAAATTTGAAATGTAGCAAGAAAAACATTCAGGGCACATAAATACTTATGTATTATATTTAATTTTAAGCCAGAGTTTGTTTGCTATTCTCCAAAGATTTTGTAAATAAGGTAATGTTTTTGAATCAATAAAGCCATATGATGGCATGGTCATTGCTCCGCTTACACTTCAATTAATTGTACATTAAAGACCATGTTTTTGTCCTGGCTAAGTGGACAAAATTAAATTTATCATTGCTTATTTTTTGCTTTTAGGTTTAAAGAAGTTCTTAGCGCAATATCCTTCTATTTTCTTGGTTGACGGCGATTACGTTCAAGTTAACTCATATCAAACAACTACCGATGATCCGAACGGTAGCTCCAGCGGTCGTCGTGACTACATCCAAGAGGCAAAAGATTACTTTAAACATAAAATGCTGCAATACGGTATTGGTGTTGAAGTTCCAGTTAAAAGCCTTCTTGGTCACCGTAGTCAAGCATCACCACAAGTTAGGCATATCTCAGGTAAATCAAAGCTGTGTATTTCATAATTTTTTTAAACTTTAAATAAAAATGTAAACTTTATAGGACAACATATCAAGGAATTTACAGATTTTCTTATAAAACACCCTGATACCTTCAATGTTGTGAACGAACACGTAATTCTTGTTGGTTGTGAAAACATGGACGATCTTCCAGCTTCAGAACGTTTACATCTTCCTCAAACTTACATAGACACAAAGGGTACACAACAAATGCTCGATTTTTTCGCCCAATGTATTGAAGTGAAAGGTCCCATTCTCGTTGACCAACTTTTCCATCTCGTTACCTCGAAATTCCCTCAAGAGCAGTGGTTAAAGATGTTTAAGACACCCGGTGATCTAACAACGTTTCTTCGCATTTTTTCTGATTGTTTTAATATTCAAGCAAATCTAGTCACTTTGCTACAAAAGCCAAAACTCTCCGATTCTCATATACAGCAGGCTCAAGCGAAGTCGCGAGAACAATACAATGCAATAAATAATATAGTAAACAATAATCAAATGAATTCTCAACTTTGTTCCACCTCTCCAATCCAGCAGCAAAGAATCCACTCGCCAGTATCCCGTAGTATAAGCAATAACGTCAATTATAGTAACAACTGTAATAACAATAGCATATCGCCAAATTTTAAGCTAAACGAGCCGGTTTCGAATTTATCGGCAAATGGTGTATCAACTAATAGGGGGGAGGCTAACAGTGGCTTTGAGAGCTATGTGATGTGCTCAGATATGCAAATTGAAAATCTTTGTGAGAGAAATTGCCCAAGCCCTTCAACGAGCTCTTATTACGGAACATTTGCTGTTCAGAGTACTCCGAATCAAGTACTTGTTGGAGCTCATCCCCAACAGCCATCTATACCAGAGAGGATTAATAGCCAGAATCAAACACTGAAGCAAAGAATAAATAATTTAGTGATTAGAACTCTGGCCGAGAATTTCGAAAAGGATAAGCAATCAATGGCTGCCCATGGAGAGCATGCAAAATCCGGCTTTGGTTATGTACCACAGCAACAGCAACAGTCTCAACAATTTAGTCCCGTTCATTCACCTAGTCACAATTATTTCGTAGGAGATACGTGGAAAATCAAGGTTCTACAAAATACTCGAGTGATTTCTACCATAAAGGAGAGCCTTTTTGTGACTGATGCTATACTTAAATTTGCGCAGAAAAGTCAAAGTGTTGTTATATCTGTAGACTGTGAAGGTATAAACTTAGGAGTGAAAGGCGAGATTACGTTAATCGAAATTGGAACGACCAGAGGAGAAGCGTTTATATTCGATGTACTAACTTGTCCAGAACTGGTTTCTGACGGTGGCCTTAAAAATCTTCTCGAACACGATTGTGTGATTAAAGTTATTCATGATTGCCGCAATGATTCGGTCAATATGTACACTCAGTTTGGAGTAATGTTGAGAAATGTATTCGATACTCAGGCAGCTCATGCTGTCGTACAATTACAAGAGAGCGGTAAACAAGTTTATAAGGCAAAATATATTTCACTGAATTCACTGTGTGAATTATACAATGCGCCGCTAAATCCAATAAAAGACCAACTTAAAAATGTCTATCGCCGTGATCAAAAATATTGGGCTAACCGACCACTATCTCGTGATATGCTTTTGTATGCTGCAGGTGATGTTTTAGTGCTGATCAATGACCAGTTGTATGGTAATTTGGCGGGGTAAGTGAAATTATTTTGAAGATAATGCGGAGTATCATTACATACTTTAATACAATTGAGTTCAGCTTCCAAAAAAGATACTTATTTCTGAAACATGCGAGCAAGATATGATAATTATTTTGCTCTGCATAATTAAGAATTTAGTTGAGAACATATGCTATGTTTATTTTGGATTGGCTAATCGTTTTGCGATTTCCTATATGAATTCTAAATGTAATGCATTTGAATTTTATATATTTACAGGCAAATAAGACCAGATAATCAGCAGTTATTTTCTGAATTATGTACCGAACAAATTCTTATGCAAATTAAGCCTACGGAAGTGAAGATACGTAAGAAGCAAAGAAAAATTAATAGCGAAGTTGCAGATCTAAAACAAAAACTGGGACAGACAAATAAAAGCATTGTGCTAAGCAATAGAGAAATTCGGTTACTTCGGTAAGAAATAGTAACTGTTATTAACCTTATACTCGTCTTTTATTCACAAAACAATTGCACATCAAAATGAAGATTTGTTCCTTTGACCATAACAGAATTTCGGTTAAAATTAGTAGGTACACCAAATATGAAATCTCGTATAAACCAGAAAGGCCATATGTGGCAAAATCAAAGAGTTCAGTGAAAGCGCAAGGGCTATAATAGTTCATTATACATATATATTTTAAAACTTTAAAAACCCTTTTTAAATTCAACCAAGAACTATCTGCACTAATAACACTTTTCTCATTAGATACATGGATTTGACCGAAGACGAAAAAGAACGTTTAAAAGGTTTCTACAAAGTTGCCAAGAAACTAGAGAAAATGGAAAACATTAGCAACCAAAATAGGTTAAAGCTCTTACATCTGTTATTGATGATTTTTTATTTACCTATGATTTTGTCTTTTAGAGACCATAGCGACTCGGATGACGATCCAGAGAATGTAGAGATTGATAATTTCCCAAGCTTAGAAAGTGTGCCATCAGACAATTCACTGACTGGAACTTTTTCACCGCGTTTAAATTCAGAACCACCAAGTTTGACTGAATCAATGAAAATGATGGATGAAATTCTATCGGATACTTCTATGGATCGAGTGTCAAAGATCGATAAATTAGAAGCTATACTTTCGGCAGCAACTCTTTTGCCTAGCGATCAGGTACGAATTGCTTGATAGTGAACAGTATTATACGTTATTTTAGAGACTATAATGAAGCAGTAAAGCTGTTATCAACAAGTCCCAACCGTTTTCTATTTTTTTGAATTTTTTAATTTATTTTTTAAAGAATCCTATTAATAATTTCTTTTTTTTTAAGATTATTACATCCAATTCTATAGCGGAGCAATTAGGATCCAATATTGCAACTACGGAGAATCTCCAAATTATTAGAGAGAAATCCAAAAAGTAAGTTTAGTTTCACTTGTTTTTTTTAGCCTGTAAAGATTATGTCGTTACTTCTTTCTCTTCAACACTAATCTAATAATTGGGTTGTCTTGCGTAAATAGGGAAGAATGTCATAGTGTAGTGAACCCAACAAACCAAAACATAAACATAAACAAACCATTTCAATACTTCCTACATTGTATGGTATAACGTTGCAATGTATCATGGCTTAATATCAAGCGACACCAAAGTCAAATTTCACATGTACGCGAGTGCATTGCACTGACCTGCTTTATACTATATTTGAGAATAGACGAAAACATTGGCTTCACACTGACTCATGCACGACCAATGCAATGTATATCAAGTGTTATCCGAATTTGATGGCACGCGATCCACTGAGTATCAATATGCATTGGAAATGCTACTAGGGAATTAGTATATAAGACCAAGAATTGTAGAAATAAAGACAGATTCATTATGACCAATAATCAACGTGTTTCTCATTCTGGCAGACCTCTAGGGCATTCGTGCCCTGCCCTTCGAGTTACGGGTTCTTTACTGAACCTCTGGCATTTCCGACATTCCTGCCGTGCCTGACTATGAGCATGCAAACACGTACATACAAATATTACATGGCGATCCTGCCAATAGTAAATCATAAAAGCAATTAATTCCAAGTCGAACTCATGTGATAAATGTTTTGTGTTACAATTTTAGAATTTATAATAATTTATAATTAACCGCTTAGACCTCATTCTTCAGACATTCTTGTTTTGATTAATATTTTAAAGAAAGAAATGCTCTAACAAGCATATATGTATATGTGTATCCTAGTACGGAACACAAATAAAAATACTTCTGCTTTTCAATCATTTTAATATTTGTAATATTTTCACCTTTTTTTCAGCTTAAAGAACTGCAACTGTAATAATGACCTGAACGTTTCGCCAATCGCTCGTGGTATGCTTGATCAAAAAACTGTTGAATATGCCGATGCTGCCTCGCAAACATTAAGCACTGGTGACATAGTCATAACAAAAATATTCTTCCAGGAAGAGCAAGACAAAGCCAAAGAAAAAGTTCTGACTTCTTCACCAAGGCGTTCGGTTACCTAGGGTTTTTTTGGTTGCAATAATTAACTGCTGGTTATGCTTCACCTATTTTCTATTATTCCAATTTATCTTCGCTTTTCTGAGTTCTGGTTGCACTGTCCTTTATTTCCACTCCTCTAAATTTTTCAATTTCAAATAAGAAAATATAGTTATTTTATTCGCGAGGAATGTAAGTGATATTTATTTGTATTTTTGTCAAGTATATTTAGTCGTATAGCATAGATAGACATAATGTATCGCGTTATATATTTTCAATTAAATTTTTTTCTTTCTTGCTTTCAAAAAAATGTCACAAATTAGTGAAAAAAGCGTATAGGTTAATTCGAGAAAATTACTGTTAAAACTTATATTTTTACTGATTGGGATCAATGTTTAATTTGTAAATTGTGCATAGAAGCAAATTAGAAAATTTGAATAAAAGGATGACATGTGTCTTTGATTTCTTCCATTCTTTACAATATATACGCGTAAGAATTATAATGAAGTGGAAGCTTAAGATCATCAGTTTAAACTCATTCTTCATTTTATTTAAGACAATATAAAAAAAAAATATAATCAAAAGAATCAAATGGTACTAAGAGAATTAAAATTTATTTATCTACTACGTTTATTATTGTTATATGTTAAATAGTCGTTGCAAAATTGTAGATAATTAATGATTTGGTTTTTTTCATAAATAAGTAAATACTTATCTAATTACGTATTATTTGAACAAAATCTTCAAACATCAATGCAAAGACAATTCATTGGACCAAATACTGTTACCAATATTTATTGATTATATGTATTTTTAAAATCAATTATGAAGGTTAAAAAGGAAATTAACAAAAACCCTAACAATTAGCCATCAATCGCAACTATTGGTTACTAAATTTTTTTTACATAAATAAACCTTACTAAAAAAGCTTTATGGAATTGTTTTCATTCATTTTTGTTATATTTAACTTTTAATATACTCGGTTGGATCCTATTTTTTCGGCGTGTGTCATTTAGGTTTCGGCAGTTTTTCAACACATAATTATCTCGTGAGATTTCTTGGAGATTTTCTTATTCAAATTAAATCTTAGTAAGATTGAAAGGAGATGAAAAGGGATTTTTAAACGTATGCCGCCCAAACGATCATACATCTATATCTCTTAAACTATTGTCCTCTATAACATTTCAAACTAATGAACAAAATTAGAGAGGTGAAGCTTCTTATGCAGGGGCCAAATCGTCTCTTCCGTGATCATATAACTCGTCACGTAAAAATGAGCATTATTACGTATAAAAGATCATTCCGACGTAATAATGCTCGTTTTTACGTGACGAGTTATACGAGTTGGCCCCAGTTTTTCCCTTAGCTCGAGAAGTCCAATATTGCTCAACGGTTCTTTGGATTATCAGTTGTTTCCTTGTTATTTCTCGAGGTACGTGAACTTTTTAACTAACTTTCGATAGCCACTTTTTGTCCAGAATAATTTTGTATTTCAGCGGTATGCATATCTTGAAGCTGTCATGTGGAGATCTAAGGTCGATTAACGGGTCTTCAACTAACAATCTATTTTTTTTTTTAGGAATTTATCTTAGGATGCTGATTTAAATTACAGTCGACTTTCACAATTAAGTTTAGAGGAACCGTGAAGCAGAAATCAGAAAATAATGAGTCCATCTAACTTGGTTTTGTAGTTTTTATTCTCATTATTTTTCGGATTAACAAAAGATTACATGATATTGATTAAAATAATAACATACAAAATAATAACTTCTTATAATTCTACGCATAAAAAATCAGTCAACACGTTTGTTTTTTAATCTAAAATCAATTTTTAACAATTAACTTATATTAACTTTTTCCTGTTTTTAAATAATCTACTGTTAATATAATAAAAATTCATTTATTCTGATGTTTTACGTATATATGTATGTTACTTTGATGATTAATATGCTGATATTTACGTGCCTGGTGTATACTTGTAACATATTTATAAAAAATATAATTACGATTTATTATATTGTATCTTGTTAAATACAAATTTAAGGTTAGCATATAGAGCAAATTTAATTTATAACTGTAACACAAGAATAAGTTTTAAAATGTATTATTACTGCTACTACCTGTTTTAAATAAAAATGTTTCTAATAAAATTCGAACAAAATTATGCATCTAAAGTTTTCTAATAATTTTTTATTTTTTTTTTATATTTAAAAATATGGTGGGCCTTATGACATAACATATTAGCGATTCAGTTCTTTTTTTTCTTTTCAAGTTAAATCTAATAATGATATTAATATAATTCTTGATTTCTTGGCAAATTTTAGAATTTACGAAAATGCATTGATTTCGTCTCGTTTTTATAACCGAATTAAACCATCTCAACATTTGCAATAATTTTATTTGACTTTATATCTACTATACGAAACCATTGAGAATCACCGGAGGTCCCGGCAAATTAGAATTGTATGCTCATGAAACTGAACTCCACCAAAAATTTTGATAAAAGATATTTGTATAAAACTAGTAGCATTTTTTATTTGAAGACTATATTATAACAATTAGCAAATTTATTTATTTTATAAATGAGATCATGTCATGTAGCGCATTATTTCGCGCAATGCATAAAGCAATTCAGCCTGATTTCTTGCTTCCATTATCATTAGATTAACGTGAACCTTGAAATTAATGGAAAAAAATAAAAAGAAAATAATAATTATAAGATCAGAATAGTAAACATAAAAAACGTAGTAAAATTTATTTAGAATTTTCCTGTTGATTTATTAGTTATGTGGTCGATTGGGTAAAATCAATTACAATTGCTTTTGTTTGATATGAAGATTAAAATTTCCCAATTTTTGTTGGTTATTACGAGGATGAACTGGATAGTCTTACTTTTTCACTGTCTAGAAGTTCCATGAGTATATTATCATAGTCTTTCTTTGTAATTCTTTCAGGAAAGCAGCAAGCAGTTTTAATAAACATTTTTAAAGGTCGATCAAGAAGCTTAAATTAAAATAAAAAAGATATTTAATTATTACGAGTGTATAATTATAATTAATGTCTCAAAATATTAACAAGTATCGAAAAATCGGATAACAATTTTTTTTTTATATTCATTGTTTTAGCTATTTGATTCTGCATTTCAGAAAAGAGTGGAAATATAAACTTAATCAAAGAGGAATAAACATACTCGAATGTGTCGTATGTCTATAGGAACGTTGTAAGTGCAACCGAATTCCATAGAGGTAATAGAGGGAAGGGTTTGTTGACGCCCAAAACTTTTTGTGAAACTAAGTAAGATTTATTAACATACCTTTTGTTAGAGAAAGCGAGCTTGTAAAATTTTAATGAATTTTAGAAAAATATTTTTAAATTAAATTTGTTTTTGTTGATTTACAATAAATACAGACTTTTTTTATCATTCATTGATAGCTCAAACAAAATATCCAATTCCGTCCCTTCAGGAATTGTCTCGTTATTACTTGACACGCAAGGAATGCCCATCAATTTATCCTGAAACCTGAAGCCTCTCCTTGGTACGACTTTAAAATATAAACATATATGAATTCTTGAGCCACACAACACAAATGTGGAATGTTTAACTGTACTCAGACTGTCCCCTCTTTATAATCTAAAGACATTTAGAATCAATGTGCGTAGGAACCTTCTATTGCTTCTGTCCCAAATTTTCCCTATGCTCACGCTGTGACTTATCCTTATGAAGGTGGCCATAACCCTTTGAGTGCGTGTGTACTATGGAAAAAAAAGCCTACAAGGCGTTTAATTAGTGGAACAAACATCGGTACGCCGTCTAAGACTATGGTTTTGGATTTACCTTTAAGTTTTTCTAGAACGGGTTCATAGAAAATATTGGGGTCACGGGAGTTTAAATTCCAAAAGAGCTTTGCTAGGCGAACCTACGTTAAGTTTGCCTGTATCTTCAGTCAGGGCTTTCATTGGAGGTTGAGCTTCCAGCAAACACAATTGTAGATGGCTTAATTCTCTAGGATGTAGGCAGAGTAAACGCATACCTTGCGACATTTATAAGAAGTCAACGGCATTTTGCTATCTCTCAGAAAAAAAAATACCTTCCGGCACGAGCCGCAAGAGATAGGTGGATTTCATGTGTATGCAGCTTTTAAATCTAAGGAAATCTAAAAATAATAAGCACCTTTAAAGGAAAAACCATTTTCAATTTCAACGAAATCGGAGCGATTTTAAAGAATTTCAGGATGGCGGTATTTTTTTTGCAAAAGATACTTATGATTATTACCATTGCTATACTAGTAAAAATAAAAATACAAAAATTATTAATGCGCAATTCGAAAAATTAAAAGGGACGTAACATGCCTCCCTCCAAACCGATTACGTCCATCTACTTAGCTGAGCTATTCACCATATAAACAAGTGTACAAAGTTTCATTCAATTTGGTTAAGAACTGCCCCATCGTTCGAACAAGGATCCGTTATGTTATATATATACATATGTAATATATACATAAATATTTGACAGGACCATGGTTTTGGTTTTTAGGATAGAGGTCTTGAAAAGTGGCATTCAAATTGTTTGATAGTCGCATCATGAAGACCTCTGTAATAGGTAGTATTTCTTCGAAATCCACCTAAACTGGAAACAACATATTACTATTGCACTTCTTCCAAGCATCTCAGCGTGTTAGGGTTAAGTTTATATAGGTACCGACAATGCAAAACACTTCCTTTCCTAGACACATACGTACATAAAGATATACCTATATATATATGTTGTTCCTTGTGGTACAATGGGATTCTTTTTCCGTTTGGCAAAATTAATGATTGGTGTAAAAAAAATATAATGAGAGCGGTTTTTAATAAATAGTACTTGAGTAGAACTCACTTGATTCACCTCGCCATAATCATAGTCGTCATGCCTTATGCCGTATATGCACTGAATATAATTCCAAATAGCACGCCGAAATTTTGATGTATCCACGTTTTTTATGCCGCCCATTGTAAAATATGTTAAATTGTATGCAGCGCGGAACTTATCATCTAACAAAGAACCTACATCATTATACAACCTGAAAAATTCAAAAGTAAATAAGAAATTATAAAATATGATTGTTTGGTCCGTTACCCATTCACAAGTGAATAAGCATGATCATCCCAAGAGTAGTCCTGAATTCTAAACGTATTCGGTATATTTTCAGCTCCACGGCGTGCAAAGTCTTGATAGGTAAAATTAGCATCATCGATGTAATGGCTTATTATTGGGGGCACCTCAACCGAATTTTCGGGGGCCGCAGAAGGTAATTCGGCTGTTTGAAGTTCTACATTCTTAAAACGATTACTTAATTCCGCCTCACTGCATTCATCGGGTCTCTCCGACAAGACTTTCATTCGCTCCATTAATGCTTCAACACTAACCCCGGTTTGACATTGAATTGTAGCTACCAAGATAATTAAATTACAATTAAAATAACAAACCATTATTTTAAACGCCTCACCATTAAACCCGAATCCATTTTTTCCTACACCACCTCCGGAATTTTTGGCTGAGTTATTATTTGTTCCCAAAACCATGACGTTATTATTATCAGCGGTAATATTACTTAAGACAGTCTTTTGTGTTGGAGATGTTAACTTTGGACTAGATAGACCATCTAATTGCTGTGTAAGACCACATGAAAACACAAATGATGACAATGAATGGAAGTGAGATAGTAAAACCATTGCATGAACCACTTCCGAAACGGACCAACTACTTTTCCCTTTGGTTAGACACTGCATTAAAAAATTAATTAAGTATTTATATGTTTTATTATACTTCAAAAATAAACCTCTATATGTTCTTGGCGTAACAACCAAGGCCTGTGAGCTAATAATTTATTCATATCATATATGGCACGTAACTTGGGCGGTATGAAGTCCAATCCATTTAACCACATAACATCACCCCCCTGGTCGAGAAATTCTTTTTCATACATTTTAACTAAATATGGACATTGGTGACGAGCACCAGCCTGAAAATAATTTTAAAAAAAGTATAAACGAAAAAACAAAACAAAATTAGAGATCAGCAATATTTAGTAACCATAGTCTGATAAACTATTTAGTGGGTAAATAAGTTTTACTTCTATGCAATTAAATAATTGCTATTCACTCTTTAATAATACTAATAAGGTAGGCAAATAAAAATTAAAAAAGAATACTTACAATGATTGCCAAATAGTATCTGTAATCGTAAGGTAATGGACCATCTTCTCGCATTATAAAATTTTGCGTACGTAAGAAATGCTCTAAATATCGGGGGTGATAACCAATAACTCGAGATACATGATCCAGCTCAAGTTCTTCCATATTATATTGCTTCACACCGCACTGAAATTGTAAATATTTCTAAGTGTTAAAGTTTTAAAAGAAATATGTATAACATTTTTCGACTTTACTTTGTAATTATCCAATTTTTTCACGTTTATCAAATAATGTGTGTTATTAAACAGTCGGTTGGTTGTAAGTTTTCAAAGAAAAATTTGCTAACAAAATAGGCTGATACTATCCAATTCCTATTCCTACGATATTTATTCTTCTTTTTTCATGTGTAAGAACTCTAAAAAGTCATGAAAACAGTAAATCTTCTCTTTAGCATTGATAAAAACTTAAATTCCTGATTAATACAGGTCTAACATATCATAAGCATAACTTAACCTGCATACAGATGTACGTATGTATGTATGGAATATAATAGTAATCCTGCCTGGATAAGGTATTCGATTAGATAGAAAAATTGATATTACAATGGGGAACAGTAAAGCTTGCATTAAGCACCTAGTTAATGCTAGATATGACTTACATACACACAAACAAAAATAAATTTTATAAGAGTACAATTGTTTTTGTTTAGCTCTGCAAAGTTCAATCTTGTGAAGTTCAATGGTACCTATGGATTAAAAAACGAACAGGGATTTCAAAAAAAATTAAGCAAATCCGGCTCTATTCATTTAAGCTAAAACAATTAGTTACACTGACACATATATACATAAATATGTACTTTCTTCTTAAGTAATTAGAAATTGCATTAAATGTTTCCTTTCTTTCTCTCAGATCAAATACCATCACAATTTATTTCAAACTCACTAACTTCGTCCAAAATATGAGAAAATAAATTTGTAGCCTCTCGACCAATCAGAGTGAGTTGACTGGCAAGTGCCTAGAATATGCCTGACACAAGATCAATCAATGCTTGGATATCTTACAACCTCAGAAAATGAAGGTCTAAAAACTGCTGTGCTGTTCGAACTTACTCTATGAATATAAAAATACGTTTCCTGGTAATATTTATACAAACAAAATATGATTGATAACATACGTGATTTAAGGAGGATAAATAAGAATAAGAATAAATAACGCTTTTGAAAATTACATTAGGCGGAATACCCATTTACGCCCACCGTGCCCAAACGAGGACGGTTCTTAAAGTACTCTCATTTTATTTATATTAGCATTTAGTACTCATTACTACGTGAATTGGCCCCATTTAAGGACGGTGTTTTTTTTTCTAAGAAAATAATATTTTGTCTCTAACTGCTAATAAACGAATATATCACTTTTTACGGCAAATTTTTGTTTGAGCGCATATGGGTTAGGATTTGGTTTAATGTCGCTTTCACAAAGCGTCACTTTCAAAAGCGTCAAATCCCTCCGCTTTAAAGAAACATATTCAACCATACGTCATAGTAGCGACAAGTGTATTCTTCTCCTTTTGGAAAAACTAGAGTGAATGACGAATATGCAAATGTAGCAGTCGCAGCATAGAACCTATTACAGCAGGTTGTGATACAATTTGCAAAACAATACCTACTTCTTGAATCGCAACAAGGCAGAAGCGATTAGTACGATTCTTAAAACATGACGGGAACTGATTAACTTATATTACATGTCACATCACCCGGAGCTTCCATTTGAATTCGCCATCTTGAAATTCTTGAAAATTGCTCCGATTTCGTTGAAATTGAGAGTGTTTAATCGTTTAAAGATGCTTATTATAAATTCGGGTTTGGATCCGCCATTTATAAGGACTACCTTAGTATAATTCAAAAACTGCATACACGTGAAATCCACCTATCTCTCGCGGCTAGTTTCGGAAGTTATTTTTTTTATATACCTCCTATATACAAATGTATATACCTACACACAAACAAAAGACTAGATAATTATAAACATAAATAAACAATAAAAATTGCGCTGGCTGTAAAGAAAACAAGTTCGACAGGTTAATGCAGTATCGATTAATGGACAATTTGGAATATGCATATAAACGCTATTTGAAACATCTAAATAGATCAAGCACATATAGTATACAATTCGGGTAATTATATACATATATTTGTATTAATAAACCTAAATGATCTGCATTTATTGTCATCATTCATCAATTGCACAGCGAGTTCAAAAATGATATCATGCATAAATTCTAAGGTTTTATTAAATTAACAAAATAAGTTCATATTATGTTATTCGGTATAAGACAGATGAACAATTAATGAGCATCTGTATATTTTATTTATTAAAATATTTATATTTTAAAGAAAGGATATCGTATTTTGGATAGAGGAATTGGATTACCTAATATGAAATTCAAAACAAAAACCAGTCCCACAAAAAAACAATGCACTACGAAACAGATTCTTTTATCATTATAAAGTGTTTACTCTGTTCAATTCTATAAATATTTTTCTATAAATAATAATTTGAATTTTTGTACAATATAGAGGAACTAGGTTTGTTTACTAACGACCTATATTTTTAATCAACATGGTAAAATACACAATAATTAAAACTAATCAAAATTAATCTTTTCCTGATATTATAATTCACTTTATCGCTTGTTACCATCATTATGTATGTACATATGTATGTTTATATATATGTATTTTGTATGTCTGTAAATAATCTTGTTAAATTAAAGAGAAAGTTCTAAATGAAGCCTTATCGGTAGCTATGCTCATGGTGTTAATTGAAGCAAACCACACACTAATTTTTTTTTATTTGTGTATTAATGTTACACACACATATGTATATACATACCTCTGATTACAATTATGTTGAATTTACTCAAATTTACCAAGGCGATTATCGATTGCTTAAATTTAATTGTTATTTTATAATATAAAAAAAAGACTACTTAACAATTATCTCTCCAAAACATTTGATGTCAGAATAAAATTCAAACAAACTGCCGAGTTGTTGTATGATTTAACAGCGCACGTCAAAGAGTTAAGCGAAACTTATAGGAGAACGCCAGAGGCACAATCTTTCAGTATATGCGACTCCGAATTGACAATGTTCAAAAGAACTTTCATAAACTCTATGGACACATTTAGCTAAAGATCGGGCTGGCTAGAGAGCCTTTTTGGTTAAAGGCTTGGTCCACCCAAAATTGTAGCGAAATCTAAGTAAGTACCATATCTGTCCCATCTCCGATTAAAATTGGTTAATTAAAATATAAGCTTTGCTGTGTCCTTCCTTAAGAGTTCAAGTTTTAATTGTTAAAAGAATTCGGCGTGTACTCGTATGTATTTCTCAAATAGTATTTAAATTTCTTTTGCTTAATGGCAATGGGTCTTTATTGACCTAAGTGTGGTGTAGAGGAGACATCTCGCAGTGTTCACCTGTTTTCATTTTAAATGAATGCAAAATATCACTTTTTTACGCTAATTTCTTAATTATTATATTACTAAGTTATTGTAAATTTTTCAAAAGAAAAATACACTTTTACCTTAACGTGAAAAAACTATTAAAACATTACCAAACAATTAACTAATAATTTGCAAATATCGGTAAAATTAAGCACCAAAGAGGGCTTCTGTTAGAATATTAGCTCTACTGTTGCTTTGTACTGTAACAAAACACTATTTCATTTAACTGTGAGTATTCACATCAAAACCTGACAACAGAGATAGAGGTGATAAAGTTTATTGTATTTTTTCTGCTGTTAAATGTCTCGAGATTATTTTTATATATTTATTTTCAACGTTAAACAGAGAGCTAAAATGTATTGAGCTTAAACGCTGTAATTGAAACAAGGAAAAAAGAAAAACATCGTAAGTTATTAGTTTGAATGCAAGTTAACGATGAAAAAATAGAAAACAAAGGCAAAATGTGTCACAATGTCCATCAATTTTGTGTATGAGTGGTGATATTTAAAAGTATTATTTTTAGTTCAACAAATAATTGAGGAACGCAACAATATTCGTCACACTTAGCAATAACTGGATGTGTTTATCTTTACGCTTAAATTGTGAGACTTACGATGCTTAATTATACACATGACATGCAAGTTTGCAAGCCACATCGAATATAATGTAAGTAGATAATTTAATATTTTTTTTTTAAATGTTTGTACAGGATGTCGCAAGATCTTACCAAAAAAATGTAAAGGGGAATAGCCTGAGATGAGATAAGAAAAAAAACAATCTTATGGATACCTCCCCTATGAGTAAGGTGTGATTTAGTAAATTATTGACCTTGAGCAGAAAATTGAATAATATAACTTTAAAACGACTACCAGACCAGCAGCACATTAATTTATGTGTTTCCTAAACCTAATAAAATAGTGTTTTCTATGAGGTATTAACAGGATTTTTTGTACAGAGTTGATCCAATAGCCACTATCTCACTGCCGCGTTTTTAAAGATCGACGCCTCGGCTTGCTTACTTACTTATTTCGGACTCTTTGAAAGCATTACAAAGCTTATTGATTTGAAGATATTGAATCTCAGCAGATCACATGGAACATGAACAAAATTACTAAATGGTAAAGAGATTCAACATTATCCTTAAGGTCGCCGAGTGAAAGTGAATCTTTAAATTATTTTACATCGGGTAACCAAGCCAAAATACTTACTTTATTCTGCAAAAAACTTTATGCTCGATAAATTTGTTTGTAGAAATTAATTTTCTTTCAGCTATTTTCTAACGACTTTACATATCTACACAACTTTCCTACTTTTTCTACCTCTGAGTTTCCATTTAATAATATCTTATAGAAATTCTTGGCGCGACAGCTTATAGGGAACCAGGGCCTAGCTTCAGGCAACTATTCATATTTTTTGCACAAATGGAAGGTACATACAGTTTTTATTGTCGACTCCGAACGACATATAAAAGTCAACAAATTGAACAGATTTTTTTTTAATATATAGATCGATGCGACATGCCTTATGAGAAATGAAAAATTATGCGCACCAACAAAATGTCAATGTTTTTTTTTTTTTTTTTAAGATTTTCTATTTAAATACACTCCTTTCGGTATAATACAATGGTAGTTACTTCAACAATTTTATGGTGAGTGTGAAAATTGTCTGCATTTGAAGTAATACTTCAGTAAAACTATGAACCGTACAAAGTCAATAAAAACGTTCAAAATTCTAGGCACAAGCTAATAATTTTAAATTGATCGATATACATATGTATGTATGTACTACAAATTGACTAACTTAACTGAGGTAATGGGCTGACTTTTCCATTCCAAACTATAAATTTTGTGCGTGTATTATCATCCTTTTACAAATCCATATAAAGCCAGCATTTAAATTGTACCAATTGTTTTCATAATTTCCGTTCTAATATTCAATGTTATCACAATCAGTCGAAAATAACATTTAAAAAATATCAAAAGGTCTTTCTTTGAAACAGTCATTTTATGATTATTGAATTCCACTTACATGTAGATAAAAATTTTCAAAAATCACTGAAACACGTTCTTACCATTTACTTTTAAAAACTTCTTTATTTAATTGCCTAACGTATTATTCAATGTCTCATCATCATTTTCGTTACTGATGCAATATTCACAAGGCATTGCCTATTTTTTTGGGAACGAAAGGAACAACACATTGTGTATAAACGAAGACGCCAACAAATTCCGTCTGTATGTCGTAATAAATTTCGCGAAAGCAACTGGTGCTGAAAACATTTTTGAGATGCAACCTCTTAGCTACGTACGATTGTCACCACACTAAAATAAACAATCAAATACGAATGTAAAAATAAACAAATTGACAAATTTAATAGAACTAGCTAAGTGCTCGAAACTAAATACATGTATGCAAAAACACATTGTAGATCTTACCGTCAGTGAATGGACTTTTCATCACACCAAATTTAAAGCTAGCTTTTGGCATCTGGGTTCTAGCGTGCCATACTTAACAATGCGTTGTGTGATTGACAGATTTTACAGTAGAGGAATTACCCCCAAATTCGTGTACCTTCTGCACAATAGGATCAACCATTTGACCGATCGTTTCGATTGGCATGGTCCACTTGAGTCACATACACACTATTTTGTTCTTTTGGATCAATCGAGGTGCGATACAAAATAGGTACAAAAGTAAAAAAGTGCATAGATTCAACTGCACTCTTATGCAATTAGCAATTTATAATGATGATCATTGGTGCAATAAAAGACTGTGCTCTTCAACATCTGTCCAAACAAGAATTTATCGCAGGAGAACGTGAAGGAAATTATTTTTAAAATAGATATACTGCGAAGTGGTTGGCAATATACGTACTAACATACAATAAATAAATGTACATATATATAATTACAATGCAGGTTTCTAATATATTGATGAGCAGGGCTCGAATAAATATTTATTTAAATATTAAATATTTATTTAAATATTTCGACGGTTTTGCGCATAAATCCATATATATATTTTCGACCCATATTTTGCACACATTCGCATTTCAGAAGAACATTTTTCATTGGTATTGAGCAATGATTATGTTTTTCCCATTGAGCCCTCAGTGCTGGTGCAGACGAAATGTCGTCGACTCATTCGAATCTATTCGAGCGGTACAAAGGCTAATGAATTTGTCGCCTGTCAAGAGAGAATTGGCTTTCATAAAAACGAATTATTCGTATCTCACTGCTGCGCTTCATGCTATGCAAGGTTAAGGCGTTCCGTTGTCAGTTTCAATTGAGAAGTTTTTGAACATCCGTGCTAAGTTTGATGGAGAGGAGCTTGCCGGCGTTCGGGAAAAATTTTATGGCGATATGCGACGAAACACCGGCTTTGATATTCTTCTTAGAATATCAATGTTTCTACAGAACGCCTATACACCCGAATCCGAAGCGTACGATTTTATACGCAATATTTTTGATTAAAAAACGGCGTAGTTTTATTTCTGGAAATTTAAACAACATCTTATACTTTATTGCAATCATATTTAAGAAATAAAATGACATCAAAAGTCAGAAAAATGCAATTTTTTACTCCATATTTTCATCTATATTTCTGCGATTTTTGATCTATAATTCCATACATATTTTGCCAATTTTTAATCCATAATTATTCGAGCCCTGTTGATGAGTAACAAACCAGGAATCAATTCAATGTTCTGAGTTAAAATTAAAAGTAATCCACACATGTGTGTATGTACATGTATCTACATAATAATAACTCTAAACACATACATATGTATATTTCTCGGCAATTTAAGTAACTTACAATACAGCAAAATTCCATATTGATTAAGGTGTTTCTGTAGTCAAAATTAATCGATTTATTTAATTTTTATATTTGTTTTGAATTGTTGACGTAATTTCGTTCTAGTGCCAACAGATGTAAATATTGTGAACTAGGAAAACCTGATTTAACTACACAAAGCAGGAGAGAAATATATGATTGCAATAGCAGGTTACAAGTTTCGCCAAGAACAGGTTGACCAATAGTTGAGAAAATTCATCTCTAGAAACAGAAAATAAATAATATGTAAGAACAAAAAGTAAGTATGTATAAAAAAAGATCTCAAATATCTATTTGACTTTAAAAATTGCTGTAAACTGTCAACGACTCTTGAAAAACAAAATAGACAGTACGTATACGCCCAAGTAGTAAGTACTAATCTAATTTACAAGTATTTTTAGTAATAAACAGACTATTTTTCGAAAAATGAAGTAATTTGCTGTAGATAATGGGAATTTTTATAAAATTCTTTTCGAATCTTCTGATTGAGGGGAAAATAGAAAATGTTTCTCAATTTTTCGCTCCACATATAGCACTGGTCAATAGGGTCAATCATAGCTGTGAAGTTGTAAAAATTAAAATTCTTGCTCAATTCCTTTGCAGACGCCCAACACTATCAAGAGGAAGACTTTGCTAGAGGACCACGTCCTAGCTTCTCACAACTTTTCATGTTATGAAGAGCATAACAGTTTTTATTGCCAACTTTAAACGGTGAGTTTAAGAACTTATTCATGACAGTTTATACTCTCGAAAGTTTGTCATTGCCTGCTGAGAGGTGGTGCCACGAAAAAAATGGTCTTTCGCTGTCTCGAACTTGTGTCAGCTCTCTTAGCAGTCCAGCGCACTAAGTCCTAAATTACAGCAACAACTAGGGCTAATTGGGTTTAAAAGTAGTCAGCCACATCGTTAAACCTTCACTTCCAACTGAAGTAGAAAATATATTTTGGTGGGTTGCCGTTGCCTGACGAAAATAGTTTGGTTGCTTTGCTATGATTCAACATACTTTGTAATCTAGCACACAAATTACTGAGCTACTACTGGCTACTCCGTGACTACCTAGAACTAGTATCATGACTGTAAGCGAGATGCATAAATCGATTTAGTTATTTTCTATAGATATAGGGTCCTGCTCTCGCTTATACATATGTTTGTATCGCTTCTTGATTCAGTGGCGTTTTTTTAGATACCAATTTTACGCTTACGAAGAAGAGACTGGTGAATTTTTGATATTAAAGTTTAAAAAAAAAAACCAAGATGTTTAGACGTTAAAAAAAACGTTTTTTCCGGCTAGTTAGTAAACCTATAATAGGGACTATGCTACCCTTTACACAACAGCCACCCGGCTTTTGAAATGTTAGGGAAAGTAATCTCATTTCAATCTTTTTAAATGAGTTAACCAATGTATGTATAAATGTGATCAGTTAACATACTTGAAAAACAAAGATCTTCAAAAATCTTTAAAAGTCACTCCTGACATCATGGTACAGATTGACACATAGTTCCTACAAGCTTTAAACTGTACGTCTAATCTATTTACACGTGGGGTTGTGAACTTTGCAAACACACGTTGTGAAGGTTTCTTCGACCACTTCTCATGCGTGAATGGTGCTGATGCACATTTAAGTCAGCGATGTATTCCTTTACATGAGCAACATTGTCTGATATTATACTATGTCTTTGAACATATCTTACTGTTACTAAGTCAGCAAAAAACTGATAATAATTATAATATGGAAGTTTTCAGGCAGATACTGTCATAATCTTTATGGGTAGCATTATCTACACCAGGAACCTCAGTTTGTTGCTAATGAAGGTAAGCTTTGTTAGCAAGATAAAAATAATTTATTGACTGAAGCGTAAAAAATATATATATTCACGTATACGTACTCGTACAATAATACAAGTAAATATAAAATTTAATAAGCAAGTAAAAAAAAAAAACTGTAAATAAAAAACGACTAAGGGATCAAAGTAATATACATTTAATATGAGAGTTAAATATTCAACACTTCGACTGCATCTAAAAATACATTTACATTGCTATGCTATCATTACACGATATACATATTTATGTAATGGTTTATAAGTATATATAAATGAAAATGTCTTAAATTTGGTGTAATAGGTATTAATTTTTGAGTTGTTCTATAAAACGTTTAAAATTCAGATATTAAATAATATAAAAAATGAATTTTGAGAACTATCTATGAACGAGTATAGTAACTAATCGCGATTGAAAAGAGATATAGAGATGATTTATTTGCCGTCACATTTATTCAAAATTTAATTAAAGCTATGTTTGTTACTGGTCAACAGATGATCAAATTAAAAATGAATTTAAAGGTTTCTTTTTGTTCGTGGTCGCTTATATCAATGAGATATTTCCAATTATTTATATTTATTTTTTATTTTTTTTTCAACAAAATTAATAGCTGAGAATAGAAAAAAGATGTGCTAACGTGTGCAACTAATTAGTTTATCATTACTTAAGTTTCTAACATTCCTATTCCACATGTCTCGGAGAGTTAGTTCTCCGTCTTTTTATTTGAAATACAATATTTCTATTTGTTTTTTTTTTTTTTGATTATTTTAATTCAATATTTAACAAATAAACAGGCCTTGGTCACCGTGTCTTAGGAGAGTATAATATGTCATGAAAGGGCTTTTCAATCCTCCGTTGTTCAGAATCAGCAATAAAATCTGTAGCTCTCTACCATTCGTGCGAAAAATATAACACACACAGCATGAATGATTACGAGAAGCTAAACCTAGGCCCTTAAAGGACTGTCGTGACAAATATTTGTACAATAACACTGCTAATCGGTGTCTCCACTTTTAATATTCAAAAAAGACCTATAACTCTCAATCGCTCTATTTTCACAACATACTTATCACGATTAATTGATAATATAACCCGATAAAACAACGTCTAGGGTAAACAAATCAATTGCATTATTTTAATATACTGTCAGGTAGGTATGTAGAAACATATTGTAGGTACATATACGACTAAAGCCTTTATCGCACGATGAAACTCTCCAGCGTATACTTAGTCGGAAATCCATGCATTCATGTATAAATTCCTATACATAGTGCACTTAAGCTTATACATATGTACTTTTATTTAAATATCTTGAATAGATTCTCTTTGTTATCAGTATGGACTAACACGGCATGAATATAGATATAAAAATTCATTATATTCTGCACTAATTGACTGCATTGCAATTAAAATCATAAAAAATCACGCCCCTAAAAGAGTCACAACGCTTTATATTTTTTGCCATACATATTTTATTAATATTTACAGAGTACATGTACAGAGTACATGTGATTAAAAATAATTTGTTTTAACTATTTGTATTTGAATATATATCGCTCATTTGCTACAATAACGCTATAACCCAAAAATCTCAATTTTTCAGGAAACTTATTTTAAGTTTACAATCGTTTACAATTTTGTTAGGATTTCCCTTATGAAAGAGAAAGCTTGCATAGTGAAACAAGTGCTCTCTTGTCCAATGTTTGAAATTACCAAATGAGATTCTACAGGGTAAAATATCCCTTCAATGACGTTACTTCTTAATCAATAACTGTAAATTCGTGTATAACGGTATAAAAAGTGCATATCGTTTACTGGAAAAATGAGTTAGATCCAACTATACTTTAAGTTATTTATGACTTACATACATATGTACATATTAATACAAAGCTAGACAAATAAAGTAAATAAAGATCTGCTAACAAGTAGTGGATAATACCCCAAATTTCTAGGATCTCTAGGATTCTAAGTTTTACTGTGAACCACCGGCTCTTTGAAGGTTAAGAAATGTGGCAGACAGACCGAAGTCGTTTTAGTGTTAATAACTAAGAATTATTACATACTTATGTATATGTATATTTGTAATTTTTGTTAAGTACATATGATGAATAACTGGTATACACTGTAAAAAGGAAAACAGTTCTTTTTTTTAATAAATACATACATACGCATGTTTGCATTTGTTTGTAGTATATGTATTTATAACGATTCCCTGTGTCTTTCCATTCTTTCGTTCAAGCCAAACAGCGAACAAGACTATGTGAGTGTTATCATGACATACAATTTCTCGGTTATAAAATGATCTATTTTTGTTTTTATACAGAGCTGTATTATAGACGTACATATGTAGTGTACATACATATGTTTTAATATTGTTATCGTCTTTTGTCCGGAATAGATGGCCTAATTTGGTTTAGGCTCTAAAGACAAACAAAAAGAATTATATTATTGTATTACAGTTCCGCATTACCATATTCTTATTTTGCATATAAATTTAATAAGAATTTACTCTAGCTACATATTAATGTACATATGTACATACATTTACCTTTGCATGTTTATTCCCTGCAAGAAAGCATGTTTTGTTGTTTTTTAAATGCAATTATTCCTATTAATACTTGATTATTCTGTTCAACTAATTTACAAGCTTAAACAGTATATGTATATCGTATTTAAACAGTTAAAACTTCGTATCTAAGTAAAATAAACGAGGTTTTTTAGAAAAATCTTCTTAAATTTGTAACCTGCTCATCTGTAATTTATTTTTTATTTTTTTTTTCTTAAGAAAGATTATTCAGTATGTTTAAAAGTTGAAAATTGTAATAATGAATTACTTTCCTTAGCACTTATTTTACGTTTGTCTCCCTCCTCTTCTCTAATTTCCCTAATGGTGTAGTTGGATGGGTAGACATGTATGTATGTACATATATATATTTGGCCTAGCTACTCACAACCATTCATGTTGTGCGGTGTTATATTCTTCGCACGAATGGAAGGGACCTACAGTTTTAATGCCGACTCCGAATGGCGATTTGAAAAGCTTTTCATGACAGATTTTACTCTTGCAGGTTTGTCATGCCTGCGAAGAGGTGGTGCCGCGAAAAAACGTTTGGTGGTTTTTGAAAATCGAACCTGTGTCTCTCGTTTAGCAGTCCAACACACTAACAACTAAGCCACGGCGATCACTGGTGGGTAGACATACCTCATAAATAAAAGGAACATGAACAAATTGTTGTTTGAAAGTATAGTATTGCAAGCAAAATATGCTCGGCGAAGTCCCGAAAAGTGTTTTGTTGGCGTTGTAAAGTAAGTTTTTATGCACTCTATATACCTACTTAGACTATACATACGTACATATATGGGTAATTTCCGGTTCATGATAGCTGGACATTTCCTTCATTAAATATGCAAAAAGTTAGTTATGAGCGTAAAAATAATCCACAGTTCTAATGAAACTTTGATTCGTACTGATCGAATAAGTCCGTTATAATCAAAAGTTCGCTTTAACCGGACTAACTTTAAGCGGTCATTACTGTATTTTTTGTAAAAGGCTATTCTTTTTACCTTTACAAGATAATTTTGCTGAGATTCGGTAAGCAACCCTTTTATTGTTTTATGATAGCTAATACTACCTGGAAATATAACATTAATACATAGATGTACACAGAGCATCAACAACAATTCACATTTTTACATAGTTGCAACTTCTACTGCGATATGGTCGTACACAAAATTTGTAACCATATATAACCCTTGGTGTAGATTTCATTTGGGTATTTGAAGAGTTCAGATATTATAAATGCCTAAATGATTGAGATCAACCCCGCCCTTAATGCCTTCACCAGAAATAAAATTTCAAGTAAACAAAGATTTATAGAGAATCATGCAATTGAGGTACCAACCCTTGGAACATGTGTAGTGTAAGTCTGTGATCGACGTACCTATTGCAGATATTATTTCGTATTTTAAGGTAACCTTTAATTTCTAAACTTACATACATATGTACATATGTTTATAACATATAGATAAACGTATAGGTAGGTAAGTACTTGATGTATTTATATCTTTATCATATTAAGATTATTATAACCTGCAATTTTACGTTCAGAACCATAAATTAATATAAATAAACTTCAGTTCTTTATTCGTATATGGTAAATAATGGTTGCGTATATATGGGCATATAGATATGAAGATGTATGTATGTAATGCTACTGATCAACAAACATATGAACCTTTAAGGCTTTGTTTATTTCTTCCGAATTTAGACATTTTTGACTTGAAATATATATTAATAAAAAGTTTTTCATCTTGCTAGAATATAATAAATAATAATCAGCTAGTATGACAAATAATGGGACACACGGAAATGCATTCTTGTTTAATCTCACACTTTTCTCTATCTCCCATTCTTCTCTCTTTCTTTATATCTCACACTGCTATACATACAACATGAATATGTGTATGTATGTAATAATAAAACCTATAGTTTTCTTTTCTTTCCTTGACAGATAGCTGAATCAACTAGTGAGGTATTTACAGGGCAAACACAACTTGTTATTTTAATGTAAAACATTTTAATAAAAATAACTCACCCCACAAAAACTAGAGTATAAATACTACAAATCCAATTAAACATTTGACAAACGATTGTAAATGATAAAATTTAGAAAAACACAAATTCTCTTAATAATGCAACAACAAAACTATTCTTCTTTATTTAAGAACTTATATAATAACATTAATATTTACATTTTTGGGGGACACTTTTAAGCGCGAAAGTAAATATAAGAGAAAATTGTGAAGAAAAAAATAGAAAATAAAGGTTATCGAAGCGTTTACATATACATAATCGCGATAGCCATGCACATACGTCGAAAGCACAACAAACAATAATACAATACAAATTAAAACACTGTCCCGGTGGCCTTTAAAATTTCCGCGAGTTAAGTATGAACAAAATGTGATAAAGCAGTTCAAACCATTATAACAGACTCGCTACTGCTCCCCATAGTAAAGAATCCAAAATTGAACTGCTTGCTGATCGAAAGTGAACCTCCACTCATGTCGAATAGAGCTAGTGCGAGCTCCTCAATCAAAACAACACATTAATGTATTTTGTTGTTTTTACTGGTATAGATATATATTCAGAGAAATAAATAAAACTTATATTATATGGTAAGCTTTTGTATGTGTGTGGGGGGAGCAGAAGTTGGGTGAAAAACTGAAAACGAAGGTCCACCAAGTTGCAACAGCTTTTTTTTTTACTACTTATATGTATGTTTGCATGTATGTATGTATGTTATTAGTAAAACTGTAAAATATGAAGGGGTGTGCAAAAAATAATAACAAAAAATAGAAAATCAACAAGATTCGATGCAGGCAGAGTCAATATCAGCTCATAATAAAAATAAGTGTTTTCATTTGTTTGTATAAGCGATCGGGCCACAGTGGGCGCTATATGCTGTCACACACTTGTACCAAACTAAACATAATATTTCAAAAAAAAAAAGGTTGTAACTTTATTTAGAATAGACTCAGTGTATTTTTTCACTTATTCAAAAAATGTACATGCAATTTTAATTACAATGGAATTTCAATTTAGTTGCGAATATGCTTACATACCAGCGCTGCCAGACGTCCCGATTTTTAACCTAAATTAAATGTACCGCGCGACAGGCACAGTCCCGCTTTCAACACATGTTTATTCCTCTCTTTCAAATATGTTCAAAGTTCATTCAGCATTCATTCAATACATCACCCTCAGAAATTTTGAAAGAAGTAAAGTCTTCAGAGAAATATAAATAATTATTACTTATTTATATTCCTCTAAAACTTACAGACAGTTATTGTTATTAGTATAGTACCGTATTTTCATTATTTTTTTCTATATCTATCATCATTTTAAACTTAATGTGAATCTCAAATAAAAGGATAAGTAATAAAAAACTACTGACTACTTTTTTTTTTCATGTCCCGCTTTCGACGTTAGAATCCCGCTTTTTTAATCAAAAGGTTTCAAAATCCCGCTTTGCCCGACAAAAAATCTGGCAACGCTGCAACATACATATCGGTGGTGTTTGGAAGAAATAAAATAACTCCAAAAGTAAATTGCAGTATATATTTTTCCCAAACCCCACAGACATGTATTTATATTCATTGGTATTTAGAGAATCAAAATAAATTGTATCCAACATTATTTCTTCTACTTTGTTTTTCTTACTATCTGGCTAATTGACAATTAATTAATTTTGATTGTAAAAAGCATTAATAATTTCTGCAATCCACAAGTACATAAGTGCCAACCTATAACGCATTAGTGTTAATAAATGCAGTACGGTAGAAAGGTCTTAAAATTGGTTGACAAAATTTTATAAAATCGGAGAAATTTTTGTTTTTTTTTATAAATGGTTGAAGAATTAAGCACTAACCCACCAAAAAACAAATCAATATTTTTATGATAAGATCCTGAATTGCCTTCGATTTTATAAAACCTTGCCTATTTCATTGAATTTAAAAACAAAACATGGAATTTTTAACAAACAGATTCTGTATTTCCTCAAATATTCCTTATAGAGCAGCTCTACAGTACATGCGAAATAGTAAATTATTGGCAATGATGATGGGAAATTGATGTAAAATGTAAATATATATGTATGTAGATTTAAAACTATTCTTATTTATAATTTCTCGTCAAATTTCGTAGTTACGTTAAACGAATTTTTGGTGTAAAACATTAAACATTGCAGAATAGCTGAAAAATCGTATTCATTTTACTAAAATCATTCCAGTATGGACATTTAGCAACACTGTATAAAAAGTTTGTTGATCGCAAAATATGTGATTATAAATTTAAAAAAAAAATGTATAGTCGACTGGTTGAAATAAGAAAATTAAAAATATTTTAGTCTGATCACAACAGTATTTAACGGATTTTTTTTTCATTTATCACATCACAACGCACGTCGAGACAGATTCATGCATATGCCTGCTGTACACGTTCATATGCATATGGCTTTATTTCTTATCAATATAGTGCTGACGACCGTCTGACTGATTCTTTCTTAGTATAACACCAATACATATGTATGCACTCTTCATAGAATCTCAACATGTATGTATATTCTTTCAGTTCAAAATATTCGCAAGCGAAATGATAGAAACTGTTTATCATACGCTTATCATTATCATCCCATTAGAAGCATGTACATGGGTAGGTACATACACAAATATGTACATATTTATTTACGTACCTTCTAAATAAAAAACACAGTAGATTGGAAAACTAACTGAAAACTAGAAATAAAGGGTAGGCAGCGATCTCTAAACTCAGTAGTTTTATTAATAAGCTAGTTAATAACATACATTCATATGTCTATACAAATAAATATTTAATTTTTTAATGTGACGATGATGTTTATTGGAAAGATAGATTGATTGCGCTTTAGTTGCTCCGGCAAAGCTCAAACTCGGGATGGGATTCAAAGAGCATCTTGGTAATCTTTGTTTATTTTTTAGACAAAATCCGTACACCGCGGTAGTCGAACTACTTAACTACTTCGGAGTTCAACAATGAAATTTATACGGTAGATTAAAAATATTTAAGCAAACATTTGAAAAAATCCCAAGCTAAGAAAATTAAACTTAATTTCATTGCTGATAAATATCAAATTTTTGCAAAAAAAAAAACATTTTTTACCAAGAGGTCACCGTTATTTATATCGTATGTAACATATTTCTGCCACCTCCAACCACCGAATCTATTCAAAATTTTAAGATAATTTATTCCTTTTTCAATTTATAATATTTTCTTATCGAACACACATTCAGAACTGACAAAACAACAGATTTTATTTTCATAAAATCATAACAAAATAAAATATGGAATTAATAGGTTTGTTCGATGTTCCCAGTCCTAGGCCGTCCTAGCAATAGTGGACGTCGAACGCATCAGGGTGAAACCAGTGCGCACTATTGCGCCCTAGGTAACTTACGTGAGATCGTTGTATTTAAAACTAAGTTTCATATACAATGGTGAAATGGAATTTTTCGATTTATTAAATATTTCTGGACTTGTTTGTCAATTTTTCGTTCTAAATAATCAGGCAGTGAAATAGTAATCAACATAAATAACATAAAGTGTATAATTTCATATATGCAGGCAGTTTAATATACCTACTTACTTACGTATGGATTATGCTAATGTGAACACAGTCTAAGAAATGTCACCATATAAACTTGACAGCCGGAGGGAAGAATGACATTTGAACCAGCGCCTCGTAGTTTTGAGACCTAAATTTTAAGATCAGGTATAAGTTGAAAATTGAAGTTTATTTTCAATTCATCAATCAATAGCCGTGTTTTTTGAGAGCTGTATACCAAGCCCAGAAAAATTTTACACACAAAGCAATAACAACACACCAAGTGGCAATAAAGAGATGTTCAACTTCCGTCCTAGCCCCGCGACACCCATTTGTTTAAATTGTTTTTGTTGTACCGCCATCTTGCTTTTCCTTGTCAAAATCTTGTGTCTGTGAGCAACAACAATTTACATGGTCCTTTTAAAAACGACGCGGTGGATTTCCCTCATTTTGACATTTGTTTGGCTAATGCAAAGCAAAATTGAATATTTTTGTTTTCGTCATAACTGGTAAATGGGTTAAATTTTCGGGCTATTTATGTGTTTGCATTCCTTATTAATTAAGGCATAATTTTTGGGCGTACTTATTTAGTCTAACTAAGCAGTCAGTTTCGCAAAACTCGCAAATTATTAAACTTTTAAATTTGCGGGCTAAATATTTTGACATTTCAATTTCTCCACGCGTTATTAAACCAAAAAATCAGCTGTTCATGTTCGTAAAGTATGGCAATTGGTGTAAAATTAATATTCCCGTCGACGAATAGTTATTCAAGTCAGGAAAGTTTATAATTATTGTTAATTTTCTAACGATTTAGTGTAAATTTTGCAATAATAACCAATTTGTTTGTTTATAAATGTAATTTCATGCTTAGCGCGAGTTTATTTGTGCTGAAAAGTGAGATTGCGAACTCGAGAAAGAGACTGACAAAATTGAATGTACATAATTCCTAATAAACATGAAAAAATCATTGTTTTGCTTCCAACAAAATAATTTTAAAGCCTATTTTTAACGTTCCTATCGTAAAAGATGAAGAAAAGAAACTGAAAACTACAAAAAAATTGGTTTCGCGTGAACAAAATTATATGTTTAAAATGGGTTCTACAATACAAAAATAGTTAAAGTATATAAAAATACCTGTAACTAAATTGAAATTTCTTTTTATAAACATGTTAATTCAGACAAATGCATATATATTTTCTCTCAAAACTTTCCGTTAAATTCAAATATTTGAAAAAAGACGACATATAAATCAACTATTTCGGGATGGATTCGTGGATTTTTGGGGTGAATTCGTGGATTTACTCAATTTGTAAAGAAAATGAGACAGTATGCGTAAATCCCCGAATTTTCCAGGCTCTTAACTTATCAGAATGCGCTAGTGCTTACTTTGAACGTGCTCACTACTAACAACAAATATTTGACAGTACTTGACATTTTACTTGACACAAGCAACAATAGGGTTATCTTTGCGCTTTGCCTGCCTCACGGAAATCTCATGGAATGGCACCAACACCGAAATCAAATCCAACGCGGCTCCTAAATAAAAGGGTTAATCAACCTTTAGTTCGTGTCTTTTATAACAAATATGTAAACCTAGACTTTGTAAAATTTGTACTATTCGACCCACGATCAATGCCAATAGTCGGTGTTCTGATTTTACTTGGAGAACTGCTATTAAATATCTTAGTAATACACAATGTACCGTATACCGAAATTGACTGGATTGCGTATATGCAAGAATGTGAAGGATTTTTGAATGGAACTACAAATTATGCATTACTAAAAGGTACGTTTTATAAAGAAAAATGTCGAATAAGAATATTCTAGATACGAAAATAATTTGTGCTGTCTATTCTTGTATTGGTAAGCTATTTATATTTTGCCAATTACCCAGTGCATAAAAGGGACATACACACATTAGTATGTATCACCTTTCTTAAACAAATCAGTTAATTTTGAAGTTGTAAAATTCAAGGAAAATAATTAGCCCTCGTTCATATATATTTCAATAAAATTGTTTGTTTTCCGAAGAGCACATTTAGCTCATTGGTCACAGCGATCAATTTTACTTCTTTAATATAAAAAAATGTATCTCAATAAGGTACTTATGAAATAAAAGTTATTTTTAATTTCGTTTATAAGTATAAAGTTTATCACCGCTCCGGTATACTGAAAAAACTGGCTAAGACCAATTTTTAAAAATGTTGACTCCAAATGACCAAAGGCCTCATATCTGTCCAATATTAAATGATCGAGTAAGATCGTCATTATAACCTAAAAAATGTAGGCATAGTGAATATGTCTATAAATAGCCTGATTTAGGCGAGGCATATTAAGTTTAAATTGCATTACCTAAGAATATAGTGGACCTGGTCAATTTTTCTAGTATACCGACGATGTATATTAGTATAAAATCAGTTTGTCATTAAAAAATGTTTTTGTTTTTCTTTTAGGAGACACTGGTCCACTGGTGTACCCTGCCGGCTTTGTTTACATCTATTCAGCTCTATACTACGCCACCGCTTATGGAAGAAATATTCGTGTAGCACAATACATCTTTGCAATAATCTACTTAGTGCAGATTTATCTTGTTATACGTTTGTACGCGAAAAGCCTTAAAGTGCCACCTTATGTTCTAGTGCTGAGTATATTTACATCATACCGCATTCATTCAATATATACTCTTCGTCTCTTCAATGATCCAATTTCTATACTGTTCCTTTATTTGGCAATCAACCTTTTCCTTGATCAGCGATGGACATACGGAAGTATATGCTTCAGTTTGGGAGTCTCGATAAAGATGAATGTTCTACTTTTCGCACCGGCAGTTTTGATTTTATACATTACAAACCTTGGATACACGAAAACATTTCAACAACTTGTTGTTTGTGCAGTGGTACAATTGGTTCTCGGAGCGCCATTCCTAGCTTCTTATCCATTAGCTTATCTGAAAGGAAGTTTTGATTTTGGCCGAATTTTCGAGCATAAGTGGACAGTCAATTATCGTTTCCTAAGTCGCAACATTTTTGAAAGTAAAATTCTACACTTGTCATTGCTAGGTTTCCATTTAGGGCTTTTGGTATTATTCGCTTCTCCGACGTATACCTACTTTAAAAACTATTGTCGGCTGCGTGAACTTCAGAGACAGTTAGAACCGCAAGTCAAACGACAAAATATCGAGTCGAAAAAACTTAAGATAAAGACACAGCCACCGAAGGAAACCTCTGAGGAATTTACAGCTGAACAGAAAAGTTTCTTAAATTCTTTCGAAAAATCGCTTCAAAAATCTTCGGGGCAAACCAACCCAAAGGTGGTCCAAGAAGAACGAAAGATTCAAGCAGAAGAATATTCTATTCAGTTTGAAAAATGTACACAACTGGCACTGCTTCCACTATTTTTATGTAATTTTATAGGAATACTTTGCGCAAGAAGCCTTCATTACCAATTTTATGTGTGGTACTTCCATTCGTTGCCTTACCTAGCCTGGTGTACTTCTTACAATTTAGGAACGCGGTACTTAATTTTGGGTATAATTGAATTCTGTTGGAACACATATCCTAGCACGAATTTATCTAGTGTATTGTTGCATCTTTGCCATTTAGTTTTGTTAACAGGAGTAGCGATGAATATGTTTAAAACAAAATCCTTAAGTGAAAAAATAAATAAAGTACAGTGAAACTAAAAAACTAAGTTATTTATTTCTGAAAGACATTTTGGTATCTGATTGCATCTTTTTCAAACAATTGAATAGTTCTTAGTATGTAAGAAACAGCCGCTGACTGTAAGGCCTTTAACTAACTAAAGAAGTTTAAATAGAGAAAAAAAAAAAGGAAGTCTTAGATGTTAGTTACCCCTTATTATAGGAGGATCACTTATTACAGGACTGTATACATTTATTTTAAACTAATTTCCAAAATTCGAGCAATGGTCTCCAAAAATCTATTAATGATTTTTTAATCTTGAAATAACTGGAAAGCAGAACCAAACAAAACCCAATTACGACGTGATACGGTTTTAAATAACTATTTTATATTGGATTAGAATTTTGTGTACAGCAATTATGATCCACAAACAACAAAGGGAGTAGTGTTTTTGCCAGCGACATCAGGATGTTTTTATACATAACATGCTTGACGCATTTCACCTGAGACCAACAATAAATAATATTAAATTGTAATTTCGGAGATAACTTTCGCGATAATGCATACAAATATTTAAAAGTTATGTCCTTTCCTACAAACAGATTAAAGTACAATATCCTTCATTTTGGTGGTAAATTGAAAGCCACAAGTTATTTCAATCTTAAGGCCAATTATTTGAATCTTTTTAAAATGTTCGTGTTTTAAGTAAATGTTGTCGAGAATGCGTTAACATATCGTTGTGATATTTTTATTTTATTTTATTTTTATCCCCAAATTCTCAGTATTTTAGAAATAGACCTTATTCGTAGAATATTTTTTTTTCTCACAGTACTCAAGAGAACCACCCCTCAACGGATTAGCATCGGAATTCATAACACCCTGGATGTAAATAATAGAGACACTGAAAGTCGGTTAAATTTTTAGTGGGACATCATACTTTCTTCATCGAAATTATATCAGCCAAATTTCAACAATTTGTATAAAAATAACAACATTCATAGCATATTATTTTATATGTAGGTTGGTAACAAATAAATGTCAACGTACATTAATTTAAAATATTATAAAATAGTTACTATAATAAGCGGATAATATGTACTCATTTAACATTCAACAATCTTAGTTATACTTAATTTATGTTAGTCAGTGCAGGAAGAAGTAGTTTGCTGATGCGTTGTAGTTTGTGATTGTTGTAATGATCTTTGTTCTTCTTCGTGGTGTTGTTGAAGTCGCTGTCGCAATTGATCTTGCGTACTCCGATGTTGTGTTGTGAAAAACTTGAGAATTGATGTTTCACTATTTCTTCTACTAGACGTTGGAGTTCGCTGTGTATGATGCTGCAGGTGGTGAGAATAAGAATGAGAGGATGATGGAGACATTTGACCATTTGATCCAGAATGAGAAGTGCGTCTCCGAGACATAGTGTGCAGTTTAGGACTTGCATCAACTAAACGTAGATTTTGCATTCGTGGAGAGGAAATGCAAGCTCCAGGACTGTTTGTAACGGAATCACCACTGTTTGGCTGTCTATCATCCAGAATTTTATCTGACAGCGTGACGTTTCGAACAGACATAAGCTTTTGCTTTCGAATTTTTGTCAACCAATCAACTTTATCTTTCAGTTTTCGCTTTGGTGACATGATGCCCAAATGAGGTGCATCGCCATCAACTACGTAATTCGGCAAGTTTGATGTGGGCGAAAAGATTACAGACGATAACGATGAACTGGATGTGGGAGTTGGAGAGGTTGCTATGGTAGTTGAGCTTGCATTAGTATTGCTAAAAATTCTTTCACTCAATGGAGAGAGAAGTTTAAGTGATGCTATAGCATATGCACTTGTGGATGGATTACCGTGAGACTCAAGGGTTCCATTTGAAGCGTATTTATTTTCTTGATTACTATCTTCTGGATGGTCTGTTATTGGACTTAAAATTTCCCGTCCATTTTGCTCCTCATAAATGGGACGTAGCTTTGATGAGACTGGACATGGGCTAAATAAACGTCTTCCTCTAGATTCAATTATTTTCGGTCGCTTTTGCTCGCTTCTTTCCAGTTCATAACAGGAACTTTCGCCAACCATTTCTCCAAAACACCTTTTGGTAGACACTTTTTCGTCTGTACTTGGAGTTTTCTCATTTTGCTCCACCAATCTTTTAAGTGATCTTGGAGTACACTCTAATTCCTTCAAGTTATACTTTCGTGTATTTACTCCTAAGTTAGTCATTGCATCATCTGATCCACAGATTTCTGCACGTCCTCTGTATAAAGTGTTATTATTTTCTTGGTTTATATTTTCTGGGCCAATGCGCCAGATTTTATGACGTGCATCATCACTACACGTCACTATTGGCATATCACCGTAGGAGGCCCATGCGACACATGTAACTTCAACTGCGTGTCCTGAAAGAGCAACCAGTGGTTCTGATTTATTCAAATTCCATATGTAGGCCTTTTCGTCGCTGCTTCCACTAACTAGATACATTCCATCCGGGCTCAGACATGATTTAATATAGAAAGTACTATTTCGAAGACCACGATATATTTGTAGTGGCTTTGTAGAATACGAAAAAAGATTATAACAGTAAATTGAGTTATCCATGCAATTAGCATAAAGTTTAGCACCAGCGTCATCAATGAGAAGATTTGTAAAGCCTTTAAATGTAGATGAACCCGCATAAGGTAAACTATACTTCGGTAGCGGTTCCTTTTTGTAACATGTGTAATTTCTTCGCAGATCCCATACTTTTATAATACCATCCCCAGCACCACAAGAAATCAGTGTTGTACTATCCTGAAGATACATACATAAATTACATTTCATTAGAAACAGAAGTTAATAGGTGTAAGGTAATGTTTAATATAATCAGCCCTATAGAGGTATTCGGTTTCTTTTATTTTATTTTAATCTAGCAACTCTAGTTTTCTCTTTACTAAGAAAAGCTCGAGAGCCTGGACCACCTGGATTGCAAATCATTTGGAATTAAAAAAAACAAAAAAAACTTTGCCTACCTAGACGCCGCTATTAATAGAAACAGTAGAAATGGCGCCCAAACTTATTTTACATATTTTTTCGGTTAGAGACACGATTGCGATTTCAAGACGATCTTGGACCTGCAATACAAAATACATATATTTGGCGCGACAGCCCAAAAAGAGCCAAGGCTTACTTCTCGCAACCATTCATATTGTGTGTTTTTCGTTTATGTGGTGCTACAAAAACAACCGCTTGCAATAGCTACAGCTAAGTCCTGCTTCTTTTTGAGGTAAAAATAAAATAATTAAGTTGATCTTCGGCCCCGTCCACACAGCCATTGATATAGTAAGATACAAACATGAACTATATAGGCTGTTCAGCGACATCGACTTATTCTGACCTGAACAAACTTAGTGTACGTAACTGGAGGCAACTAGCAAACGATCTGGAGATCTGACTGGGAAGGCAAGGTCCACTCCGGATTATAGCACCATCAAAAGTACGCAAGATAAAGAAAGTTGGATCAGCAGCAATGTTCACATTATTTGCAAAGAAAAATGTAAGCGAACGCGACTTATTCGAACAAAATGAAGTTCACTCATAATCTCCGGAATGTCGTTATCATATATACACATACATATATGAAGCTACAAAAGGCACTATTACTGTAAAATATACAGGACGTATACGACGTAAAAGCCCTGCTGTCGATTGTATTGTCTAAATCGCAGAGGGCATTAGTCTTAATAGATGAGTAAAGTACTATGAAAGTGCTATTGCACGAAAATAAAATAGTTGATCGGAATCATCAGCAATTAAAGGTGTTACAATGCGATTCCCTCTTGAACTTCGGAGTCATCCTGAAAAGTAAACTACATACTTTGATGAAAATGTTAAATTGAATAAGTTTTTGTTTTAAAACATGTTTCTTCTGCTTTCAGTCTTTGACATCTCAGCCGTTAATATGCTTATTACGGATCACACTGTATATAGAACTTGCAACGGATGAGAGAAAGTTCGCGTCACAAACTGATAACAAATATTTACAAACACATTTAACAAAAGTAATAAAGTTTCCATTCAAAATATTTAAAAGTCAAACATGTTTCATTTATCACTGGGCTTGTAATATTTCAATACACATTACTCTTACCTGAAAAACCAATCCTGTGATACTGCTTGACGTTGTATTCTGACCAAGCTTTGGAGTTCTCGTCTTTTTCTTTTGTGATACGGGTGTGCCAGGTCCACCAGAATGCCCACTATATATGCAATTATCAGCTCTGGAATTCCCTTGGCCTTGATCTTTGACCCTTGTATCCCAAATTAATATCGCTCCATCTCGCCCACCAGTAGCAAATACAGATGGATCTCTTTTGCGAAATGCCGCTGTTTTTACAGAACGTGTATGACCGTTAAAAGCTCTGCAATGTCGTATATCAGATCCCACAACATCCCAAAGACGAGCAGTGTGATCTCCTGAAGCTGAAACAAACTTCATTTCACCAGGGGCCCATTCCAGATCAAACACAGCATTATAGTGGCATTGGGGTGCGTTTAAAGCCTTCTCGTCTGGCTCAACATTTTTAACAGTAGAGTCTTGCAAGGCGATCTGTTGGAGGAATTATTAAAGGACTAATTTTGTGCAAATTTTAAAGAATTACCTTGCCATCTTCATTTGCAATGGCTAGAATGTGTTTGTAGCCTTCACAGTTGGCAAACTTAGCCGAAAATATTGGTGGCTCCGGGTTATAGTCGGAACTGTAATTACTTGGCGTAATCCCCCGCCAGCTGTCCTCTTTAGCCACACACAGACGGCGAAGAGCAAAGTCGTAAGTAAAGTCATTCGCTGTAATACCATATTAAAGTTTTTCTTGTTTATATACTTATCGGTTTAATTGTTTAATACAAATTTCAGAATAGTAAATAATTTGTTAAACATCATTTTTTGGCGCGACTTTAAAAAAAAAATTAAGGAAGCTTCGCAAACATCGAACGCCAGACTGTTTAGGAACCAGAGGTTATTTAACTATACTACCAGATACTTACAGATCCCATGTTGCCTTTCAAAAAAAGACACAATTCTATTCATTTTCAATAATAGATTATATTGATATTTAATTATTACTCTCTGTTTCGAGCGGATCTCAACCAATACATTTCGAAATCTCCGACTGTCAAAATCCTGAAATTGCGCGCAATTGTCAAATCGAGTTCTGTTTGCTTAGTAAATTCTGATATCGTATAACAGTTTTCCGTCAGCAATCGATAGTCCTGATTTACACGTTGATTCAAAATCAGAAATGCTTCCATAATTCAATGTCTGTTAAGGTAAGATTAGACTGCTTGCCAAGTTGGCAGTTGAATGACCATTTCTTCTGGCAAAATAAGGTCATGCAGAGTAAATAGGCATTTCCCATATGACCACATTTGACCATAAATTGCCACACTCGCTTTGACAGATGAAATTGCCCAAATGGCAAGTAGTGTAATCGGAAAATTAGTACGAATGCCAGCGTAATGACCAAATAACCATTAGCCATTCATTGAAATTTGGTGATGGCATTTCTGGCAATCAATAATTCAATTGCCATCGGTATTCGTTGTTGCAGTTGTGTTTTTGTTCGTGTTTCTTTGTTTTTATTGATTTTTTCGTTGTTTGTTTATTATTTGATTATTCAGTTCAGTGAAAATTAGTGGTTTTTCTTTTTATTATCTGCTTTGTTTTATTTCTGTTGTGCCTTTTGACGCATACAGCGTTACCACAATTCACTTTCAAAAATATAACAAAATGCTTTGAATGACCAGTGGCAAATTTGGTCATTTTGGTCACATAGTGTAATACAGAACATTGAAAACATTGGCATTTTGGTTATTTGACAGATAATTTGGTCATTAGCCTGTGGTCATTCAATTGCCAACTTGGCAAGCAGTCTAATCTTACCTTTAGTTGTTAAGACCGTACAGCAAAACATTTTTGTTGCTGGTAGCTCAATACTTAGAAACTGGCATGATCAATAAAGTACCAACCTGGTTAATCACGTTTAATGGCGACGTAATGTATCAATGTCATGTATGATAGATATGTTAATGTGTTGCAACTAACACCGTTGCGCTTCAGTAGGTGCTTTTGTAAAACCTAGTTTCATGTTATGCCAGGTAAATGCACATATTGATAATGGCAGCTCGATTAAGGACTCTAAAAGTCAATATAAGCAGACAGTTAGTCAAGCACTACAGAGTGGCTGGATTTTCACAAAGGTAAGTAATGACTTTGTCAAGAGTGAATGAAGTCGTTCTCGATTAGTTTTACATTAAGGTGTTCTTTAGTGATGTCTATATGAGCTGTTATTAATCTGGAAATACACGATACAACCGTTGTACCAACCTGCGTTTAGCCGACGTCGGCCCAACCGTTGTATGCAGCAAACACATTATACAATCTGCGTGCGATTGTATTCAGTAATTTCCTAGAAATTGATGAGAAAATACCCCTGAAACAGGGGAATAACCGATATAGGTCTATGAAATCCATCCAAAATTTTTATTTTATTTTATTGAAATCATAGTAACCCGCCACCAAAACAGCCGAAACACAACTGAAATCGGTACAACAATTGTATGTGCGAATACACACCATACAACGTGCATACAATCTGTCGCATGCGACAGCGGTTGTACACTCAAGACCATATCGGTACAACGGTCGGTTGTGTGGAAACACACGATACAATCGACGCATACAACCGCAGATTGTATACAATCGTTGTACGATAGTTGTATCGTGTATTTCCACGACGGTTCAACGGTTCAACCATAAACTATACGGACTGTTCAGCGAAATCGACCTTGTAATAACAGACTAAAAGTAATGATTAAGATAATTGCGACATATAAAATGAATGAACACCAGTACTCTCTTTTTCGCAACTTACAAATTATAAATAAAGATGAACAAAAGCAAAGACTTGAATTGAATTCAACCAGCTGTAATGTATGTCTTTAAATAGTTTTAAAGAGTAAAAAAGGAAAGTGGAATGCCTGGTATGCCGTATGATACTTTTAAACAGATTTAAAGAGCAAAGTGGAATCCCTGAGCCGAATAACCAAACCAAGGTATAACAAGAGCAAGACATAAGTTTCAGGTAAGCTTGTCTGGCCGCTGTCATTCGCTTTCGCATTCCATCGTTGTTCATCTTCGTATTAAGTCGTGCTTGTAGTTCGTTCGAAACGGTTGCACAAAGTAAAAAGTTGTCATTTTCTATTCATCACTCTATTTGGGTGTGGTGTAGTGGTTTCATAATTTTGCGTTTTTTCGTGAAATTTAGTATAATTTTAATATCTAGTTTCAAATAACTAGTAAGATCTAACGTTTTCTTTTATTTAATAAAATGGTGAATTCATTTTGTTTGTCAATCCTGCTTTTCGTGCTGGCATTATGTCCGTGCAGTGATGCGCAAAGAACTCCAACTATTTCCTACATCACACAGGAGCAAATTAAAGATATCGGTGGTACCGTCGAATTTGATTGTTCCGTGCAGTACGCCAAGGAGTATTCAGTTGTTTGGATAAAAATGGATAGTGAACCCGTTTTTCTATCAACAGGCAGTACCTTAGTCATAAAAGATTCACGCTTCGCCCTACGATATGATCCGAATTCATCAACATACAAGTTACAAGTTAAAGATATTCAAGAGACTGATGCGGGAATGTATCAGTGTCAAGTAGTTATTTCAGTCGTACATCGTGTGACCGCTGGTGTAAAGCTGTCTGTAAGAAGGCCACCTGTTATTTCCGATAATTCTACACAGTCTATTGTGGCGTCCGAAGGAAATGAAGTTCAAATGGAATGCTATGCTGGTGGCTACCCAACACCAACTATTACTTGGCGGCGCGAGAATAATGCCATCTTACCAACAGGTAACTAAATTTTATTTATTTTATTATTATTATATATTTTTTTTGTTAAGGTGTTTTGAAAAGTCAGCTTAAAAATTACATTACGTAATTAAACGTTTTCCGAATTAACTGTGCTCCCAATTAAAGCGGAATTACAGTATGCTCTAATTGATAGTACACATGTTTGTTCGTCCCTTGATTGGATGCAATACTTCGCATGAGTATTAGACTTTTGTTTATTCTCAAAACATTTCTTCGTTGTTTCGCTCACTATCACACATTTGTTAGTATAAATCACCCTGAGACTGAAGTATTATTCATTACGTCGTTCATAGGTAGCCAGTTAAAATAATGAATGTTAAGAAACTTCTATGTAGGTACATACCTATGTTATTTTGCTCGTATCTATGACTTTGGTTGAAAACTGCATCTTGATTTTTTATTCCTTTGGAAAAATCAATATTTTCGTGGTGAAAAGAAAACACTTGAGACGCTTGGTTTTTAAATGCAAATGCATGGTACTTAACAGATGACATACGTTTAAACTAAATTTTGTAATTACCTACCTCCATATGAATGTATAACCATGTGCAAAATAATAGGAAATTTTAATAAATAATATACAAAAATTTAAGAAGGTAGAAAAGAGCTTTTAGATCATTTTAAATGAATTCAAAAGTTTTTTCGGAGCTATTATTTTGCCTACTGCTGTGTAGTGTATACCTTTGATGCATACCCGGAGAGAAGGATGTTTTTTTTATCATACGAAGACGATTTGAAATTTGTTCTCGAACTCGCATATTATGGATTTTTCCTTGATATAGTCATCTCACACAAGTGCGGTCTTCATAAAAGTAAAAAAAATTATAATATGTACATACATATGTACATAGATGTTTAAGAGAGTTTCAATGCGCGCTGAATTGATTATGGTGATATAAGTGTTATTTGTGCTGGTAATAGCGAAAAAATTTTTTTTTTTAAAATTATTTAGGACCTAGAATATTTCACACAATTTAATATGGTGTACTCGCATTCTCGCTGAAGTGTTATATGATATCACAACAAAATTAAGTATGAACCTACGAGCTATCGAATTTGACTGGCTTATTGTACCAATAGTTATTCGAGAATTAATCTTTGATTGTTTGTTGGAAAATGAGTTCTTTGAAACTAGCTTTTAAAGTAATAGGTAGTAGGTATGTTACTATTTAATGTTGCAAAAAAGTAGGTATACTAGATTTTTCAATAAGAGCTCTTTATGTCTTATTTTCAATAAATAATAAAATAAAGAAATTTTGATGTACTAGGTATGTATATAATTTTGCGTGGAATATGGCGTTCTTCATTGAAACAAGCAATAATACAGTATACCTGTCACAACCACTACATTTATTACCTGTTCATAGTAATAGCAGGTGCAATTAAAAATAGGGTTTTACCACAAGTATTTCGTGCGCATTGTATATGGTCCGCCAGTATCCAGGTAGATGCACATACTACTTTCTTTTATGCATCATAGTTAGGTACATCTAAATCCTTAAAAGGTGAATACATAGAATTGCCTACCTGTGATGTTTAACAATAGCGACTGTCAAGGTCAACATGAACAGGTATTCTGAAAACCTTTCTGGTTATCCTATGGAAACATGTGCATTAAAGGAACCTGAATATCTTACTGAGCAATAACAAGATAATTTCGTTTTTTCTCAAATTCATTGAAAGTCAAAAACCTGGTTCAGCTTGCTTATTTATTTCCACTGAAATTAAACTAAGGGCTTAAAAAATAAAAGTTTTTAATTGCGATTTTACCTACACATGGTCGAAGTTCATATATTACCGCAACCATTCGAATTGTGCTTGTTATATTCTTCGCACGAATGATGACAAATTGAGGAGCACTGAGCTATCGGCATCACTTGCTGGCATTCGCCTTCTACAGGACGACTTGAAAAATTTTATTAAGCTTCGTTTCAATAAATGTCATTGCATTACATATTCCTTAACTGTCTTCGTCCACCTGACAGGGTCTTTTAGGTGGATTTCGAAGAAATACTATCTATTGCAGAGGTTCTCATGACGCAACTTTCAAACATTTTGAATGCCACTTTTCAAGACCTCTATCCTAAACACCAAAACTATGGTCCGCTATAGCACATATAGCATCGATCGTTTGCCGCTCTGTGTAACTGTCACCGCTGTTTATTATTATTAACGTTAGAAAAATAGAATTTTGCAAGTGGATAGCGTTTGACATTGCCTTTGAACATTTTATATTTCTGTTTCTATATGCAATCTTCTAAGAATTTCTCTAGTCACTTAGTGTACACAAGTTTGGAATTTGGGGATACGATGAATGTCTTTCTTTTGAATTCGCATTTTTAAATAAAATAGTTAAGGCTAGTTTTTCCTGCTTTAGAGCACCAGCAAAATGTCGTTAGAATAAAAATATACTTTCACATCAGTAGGAAAAAAAAACGAAACTCATTTTTCTTGAGCAAAAAAATGGATGTGAGAAAGCATTTTTGAGTAATTTTGTATTGCCTTTGTACTATCTTATGTAGGATCATAACTGAAGAATATGTACATTCATACTTTAAAAGTGCATAGCTTAGCAATAAATACGATCAGTATTTTTTACTAGGCACCCACAGAAATGGCGAAGTTTGAGAAATTGTGATCGCAGGAACATTATATACAGTAACTACAGTCCATTGCATTTTAATTGACTCAAGTTCAGCAGACTTTATTGTGAATTCAAACATCACCCTCTTCTATTATCATGAGTAATAATGTCATGAATAAGGTTACAGTGGTGGCATATATGTCTTGAAAAATTTTTTTAAATAAAAACTAGAGAGTATAGTTTTATAATTTGTGTCAAAAACTTGAAAAGTGTTAAAAGAAATATGAATTGTAGATAAACAAGAAGCTAATAGGAAAGAAATATCTAATTTATTTTTAAGAACAATAACGTCAAATAATTTGTATATACATATATTTTTTTAAATTACAGATAGCGCCACATACGTCGGTAACATTCTCAAAATTAACTCCGTGAAGAAGGAAGACCGAGGAACATATTACTGTGTGGCAGATAATGGTGTTAGCAAAGGTGATCGCCGTAATATCAACTTGGAAGTCGAATTTGCACCCGTGATAACTGTGCCGCGTCCCCGCCTTGGTCAAGCTCTTCAATATGATATGGATTTGGAATGTCACATTGAAGCTTATCCACCACCAGCTATTGTTTGGTTAAAGGATGATATTCAGCTTTCGAACAATCAACATTACAGTATTTCCCATTTCGCTACTGCTGACGAATTTACCGACTCTACTTTAAGAGTGATTACTATTGAAAAACGACAATACGGCGACTATATATGCAAGGCTGTAAATAAGCTGGGTCAAGCCGAAGCTAAAGTAAACCTCTTCGAAACTGTCATCCCAGTGTGTCCACCTGCCTGTGGACAAGCGTACTATGGTGGTGCTGAACATGTAGCTGGTACAATATTCGTTATTGTAGGAATCTTGTCGGCGGCTCTGTTTTCTAGGTAAATGCAAGGCGAAACGATGCTATATGTATAGTCTTAATATTGTTTAATGATTTTTGTTTGGAACGTAAATTATTTTTGTTTTTATTGTGTACTTGGTGGGTACTTTGCTTTAATTTTCTTCTAAAACATTATCGTCCACTGCAAGTAAAGACTTATCCCAATAATATACATTCCATTGAACCCCGTCCATATTTCGTTGTTACACAATTATGTGTGTTGATATGTTGAAGAATCTCGAAATTGAATTTCCAACAATTTCTGATTTGTTCGTACTTGTGCGCATTTTTTTTTTATCTCTTAACTTCGAATATTTACTATATTTTATTATTTTTTAACGAATAAATTAAAGTTGTGAGTCACGATATTGCAATTCATATTACATCACATAAGAAAAATAAAAAAAAAAAAACAAAATGAATTGTAAAAAATAAATAACGTCAAATAAACATAGTTTTAGTAGTACATCCTTATATTTAAGATATCAAATATGTACATTGGTACGAGAAAAAAATCAAAATTTTTAATTTTGTTTTTTTTTTTTTTATAAAAAAGAGTGTGTATGTACTTTTATATAGACACATATCAGTAATAATAAAACCCAAGACGTACCTCTTTTTTAAATTATTAGTCTGATAATAAATAATTATACACTTATACAGACACTCATATATCCATATACAGATATATTTAAGTAATAAATATTTGGCCTTAAAATAAAAACTTTTTGTATATCTACACATAAGTAAAAATAAATTTATAGATTCGTAATTTGTATACACATTTTTTTTACACACTTTGCTGAAAAATAAACGAATATAGAAAATCAAGCATTGCAATTTTTACTCTATCATTTTGATGTTCATAAGGGTATCCTTCCGCCTTTATTTTGCCGAGTTTTGCTGTGATGCACATAAAGCAACAATACAACAAACATTTCAAAACGATAATTTACCGTAAACTTTTATATACTTAAAGGTGTTTTTAACGATGTTTTCAGAATATAAATGTTTATTTTTTGTTGTTGATTTTGGTAATGTCAGGGAGATAACATCTCTTATTTCTGCTGAGGAAAATGAAAACTGAAAAATGTTGGTGGTTGGTTTCGTAATTTCTACTATTTTTTATAATCGCGACGGACTTCCAGATCATTCTTGTCTAATAATTTCATATGGATCTACCCCCATATTATTCCACCTTCAAATTGTCTTATGTACATATTCCTCTTAGCTAGTTACATTGAATCGCAGGACGTAGATAATATGGAGATATTTCTTCACACCTAATTACGTGGAATTATAACTTGAAGTTGAATTTCTATTTTTATTTGAAAAATGTGAAAAACTGTTCTGTTTCAATAAAATGTATCTTTATTCTTAATTGCGTATTTAATTGACCTTTGAAAGTGGTAAGAATGTGTTGCTATTCTTCTATGCCTGAACTTTATATATATGTTATGCAATTACGGCAGCGGGAGATGCCATTTTTGGGTACATTAATTTTCTTCTTAACTAGATTTAAAAAAATTAAATTGTTATTTGCTTTTTAGAAAATTCCTCGCAAATTCATGTTCTTTGCACTAATTTTAATAGAACTAATTTAAAAATTGTGTTTAGTAAACTTAAAGCTTCAATGATTAAAATCGTATTTGTTAAACGTAATTTGTCATACATAATTAGTAACTGCACCTACAGTTGAAGAGAGATTGACGTTATTTATTTTTATTTTCTTTTGAAGTATTCCAGCTTTAAACACGCTTGCTGATGACAAACTTATTTCTGAAGATCTCATCCAATAGCTGCTTTAATTTTGACGCAATTATGCTAATGATTCAAAATTTGGCAAGTATGCAAACCCAGTCTTTTGAAAAATGAAAAATGTTATTTTGATTTCAATCGTCGTTTTCCTTAATTGGCTTTTGAAATCCCAATCCCAATTTATATAAGAGCTGTGGATTTTTTAATTATTTATAAAAATATAAGAATTAAAACATAAGAAAATATTATTTTATTGATCAAATTGATTACATAAAAAGTTATAAAAGCTTATTCCACCAATTGCTTTTTTGATTTCGGTGTAGAAATTGTCTTTAACTGTACCCTTCGTGGTATTTTATGTTCCGGTGTCCCTTGATTATTGCCAGACTTTTCACATTTATCTATTTTTTCGCTGTTTGCAGATTTAAGTTTTTGAACAGAAAATTCATTTGAGGTTTCTTCTACAGTTTCCTCGTAGACTAAACAAATATCTTCCGTGCACCCGTTTGTTACTTCAAGTTGGCTGCTTTTCAACAAATCTGGCTTCATTTTTGCTTGCAACAATTCAACACGTTTGTCTTCCTTCTCATTGATGTCAGCTCTCAACGGCCATGCGTCCATCGCTTCCTCAACTATTGCAGTCTTCTCTACAACGGTCGGAATCAAAGCTCGGGGGTGACGACGAATTGGAATGGGTGTCGCTTTTTTACCACTGTCTTTGGTAATATCTTGCGCCTTATTTGATAAAATTGGACTAGACTTTTCCAATTTTGAAGATGGGGAAGAAGAACTACTGCTTGGTGTTCTAGGATGTCTTCGTACATTAATGAGAAAAGCTGGCAGACTCTTTTTCTCTGGAGATTCAAACTTTTCATCGGAGCTAATAATGTCTTTGTCTATAACTACTTCGGTTCGTAACTTATTCATTGCTAACAGACTCTTATTCTCTAGAGGATCGAGCTTTCTATCCGAGCTAAGATTCGAACTGGCTACAATTATTTCATTTGGCAATATCTCCATTATCACCGGATTGTCATCCTTTTTTTGACTTTGTTTGGCGGATTCGACTGAATTATGCTCTTTATTATTACCAAGATCGTTTTCCTTTGATCTGTTCTTAATTTTTTTCTTTTCTTTTCCTTGTTCTACTGGTTGAGAAATACTCAATTCATTATACTCTTCACCTAATTCACCATCTTCAAACGTTATCAAAGAACAAAATCCATCTGTACTTGAAACAATAATAATTCTACCATCATTGGACCAGGTGATATCCGTTAGACGAGTATAGTGAATGTTGGATATTAGTCCGAATGGCACCCTCTGTTGAGTATCGTAAAGATACACTGAGCTCTTTGTCGCGATTGCAAAAATCATTCGATATGGAAGAGGAATTACTGTAGAGCTGGCATCTGTTTTGTTGCGCAACTTAAACAAAATGGGACAACATTTTACTGCCACAGTATACTGATCGAGAGATGGTAATACTATCGAAGGCTGCTTAAGGGAATATCGACTATAGATATATGTTGTATGAAGTAGATGTGTAACACCGTCATAATCAACAACACCAGCAGGAGTAAGTAGCAATTTACCATCTGGTGAAAAGCACAATCGACGAAAAAATGTCTGCAGAGTATCGTCGTGGTATAAGCGAACTTTTTTCCCATGTAATTCATTCTCTTTTGGTACAGGTAACAAAGCTTTACTAACTCTATGAACAACCTTTTTACTTTGTATATCAAATATCCTTAGGAATCTGCAAAAAATAAACATTTATTAAACAAACAAACAAACTGTCGTTATAACTGCTTACCGATCAGTGCTTAGAGTAGCAATATACTGGTTCTGAGGATCCCATGCAACTCCTTGTACAAATCCTTTGTGGTCACTTAGAATTGAAGTTGATTTTCCTTTTTGAACATCCCAAACTATTGCAGTATTATCAACGGATCCACTTACAAGAAATTTTGAGTTCGGAGCCCAGCTCAAGTCATAAATATCTTCCATGTGACCGCGTAGTACCTTCAACGTAATCCAAGTCTCTTTATCGTGTTCATTTGTACTATCCAATATGTTAATAGGTTCACTTTCTTCTTTTTGCTTCCATATAAATACAACACTTTCATCATCTCCAGAAGCCAACAATTCTCCGTTTGGGGACCACTTTACAACATTTACAGCTCTCTGATGCCTGGTCAAATCAGCAGCAACATCCAAAATAATTTCGGCATTTTCGGTGTACGAAAGGCTCCAAATGAGAACATGCGAATCTGTGCCGCCTGAGGCTAAACGATATAATGCCGATTTGTCAGTTTTGGGTTGAATATCAACACTAAGAACTGGATCACGATTGTGCCAAGATATTTCAGGTATTTTACACTTCATTTTTAAGTTTTTTAAGAAAAATCACTATCTCAGATAATCTCTGTCAATTTACCTCCTGTAACACGAAATTCCCGCCGAGAAACGAGTTTTTCGTTCTGTTTCTTATGACAACATAACAGTCGCCATGAGGAATATTTTTATTTCGATTTTATTCTCTCTTTCTTATTGTAATAAGTTGAAAAATGCCGTCTGCAAAATTAAGATTTTTAAGGTATTGTAGCAAATGAGCGATGTATTCATTTACATTTCCGGTTTATGTACATGTTCCAAAGTTTGTCTTTTCAACGTGGTATTATTATTATTATTATAATTTATTAACATACATAAATAGTAAGGAGCACTAGCTGCAGAGGCTTAAGGCCCAGCCATAATAGACTTAGATGAGCTTACGCCAGCTTAATGAAATGTCCCATTACATGCAAATCGTATGGCATACCCATAATGGGATTATTCACGGTTTCGTCAAGTTTTCGTTGACTTTTGTGGGCTTACGGGACGTCTCAATGGAATGAGACATTCCGTACGGAAATTTGACAGATGACAAAAAAACTCAAAAAAATAACAAAAGAACGACGGCGGTGGAAATTACTTAATGAAAACAATTTGACAGTTCACGAAGCTTGCTCAAGTTCATTATGGGTATCTTAAACGTTTGGCAGAAATTGAGTGGGCTTTTCGTTCGGTTTTGACATAAGGTTAATCCCACTAAAGTCTATTATGGTTGGGCCTTTACGGCTCTATAGTGTATGATTAATTATGTTAAGTTAGTGTGTTAGTATATGACTTATTGAAATTTGTAAAATGGTTTTTTCTACAAAGTTATATATTTTAACAATATTATCGTAATTTGGATGTCTAAATAAACGTGGTATTATTTAGCTCGTTTATTTCATATCACACAGTGATCGGATTGCTTCTTATTATAGAGTCGAAATATGTACATATGTAGTTTCAACTTTTCCGCTGAGATCGGAAAGCATAACCTAAACATCTGTTAGCTGTAACAAACAAAACATTTTAAAAATATCTAATAATACCTTTCCCATTATTTTGAAGTGATATCACGGACTTTAAAGTAAACAAAACTTGTCTAAATGATCGTTCTGCAACAGTTTTGACATTTGGGCTTATGCCCAAATCTCATTGACTTATTATATATATATATATATATATTACATATACACCCCGTTTACATGAGGATTGAATCCGAATTGAATCCTCAAAAACCATCATGTATACAGAGGTCGAATTCAAAAAGCTCACTCGATTCGATCGCACCAGTTTGTGCGATTGAATTCAGTTTTTGCATGTATACCCAGATTTTTTGACAGCTCAAAAAAGGTGGAGGGGATTTTTCTCGCAGTGACGTCAGGTAGCAATAAAATGTTGGTTTTACCCTTATTATCTTCCACCAGTATTGCCAGAAGACGGAGTTTCGTGGTCGTTTTTTATTGCTACTTCTTTACTGGAAGGCAAATGAAGACAATTTTGAAAGAAAAATACACATGGAAACACTCATTTAAATCCTTGGCCTACGTCATACTACAACAATGGCGGATGAGGGTACACTTTTTGGCGTAACAACGACTTTTTTGGTGTAGCTAAGACCACGACAAAAGTAGCTGCTGTCAAACTGAATTCTTGTGGAATTCACTTTTTGGAAGCAAAAACCCAGATTGAGATTCAATCCTCTTGAATTCGATCCTCATGTAAACGGGGTAATAGTCAATGCCAAATCAGCATAGAAATCGAGAATCAAAAATTTTCAGCACTTTTTTGAAAACCCTTTTTTCCTTGTAAAAAAAAGTATCATATAAAATATTTGATTGAAAAACAACCCCTCAAATTTTCGCTCGCAGATATTTTTGTTTTTCCAAATCATCTCATCTCTAATGGAGTTAGTACGCTTATCTGCTATATATAGCTTGTCTTTTTCATCGCGGGTGTGACCTTGCGCAGTATTTTTTATTTTATTTTTTTACTGTAGGCTGTAGATATTGAATTCCTTGTGTTAGTATAAGTGAATGGCTTAAAGGGTTGGTAATTATTGTTATCCGCTTGCACAGTGAATTTTTTGTTTTTTGATAAGTTTATTCCAAAAATATTATTTATTTGTTGCTTCTAAACACAAACTATTCTAAAAGAGAATTTAACTATAACAAGAACTTGGCTTACGCGTATACACAGCCAATCACAAATACATTCCGTTTTTTTACGTCAAGCAAAAATCACCTAAATAAGAACACCAAACCCATTTTTTTTTTTTTTTTTTTTATTAATAATGGCTTGGGGATTCGTTACTTGTGGCCCAAATGAGGCGTTGGTCGTATCAGGTAATTGTTCATAACATTTTCATTTTCTTAAACTTTAGAATTTAAGACGTTATTGGGAATTCCTCTCCTAGTGAAAAATTCCGACTGATTACTAACGGAATGACGTCATTTCATTTTATTGATTTTTTTATATATGTACATATATATTTTTTTTGTCCTGTGATTCCATTTCAGGGCTGATAAAAACCGGATAATCTTTCATTGCTAGAAATATTGATAAAAATTGTATTTTGTAGCTAGGGTTCATAATAATGAAACATGTGTCTGCATTTATTCATAAATTTTACTAATTTCACTATTCGGTGCGCCTATAAGGAGACGAGGCATAGCTTCTCGCAACTATTCATGATGTACATATGTATATTTACACGCATCATTTAAGCTCTTGAGCAGTTCACAGTTATGTTAATATTCTGCCAACTCTCTGATCCTCTGAGTCTGTGGGAAAATTACAAAGATAATTTCTTTGAGGATATTAGCGACAGGCAGTTGCAAGACAGTCCACAACAGTTCATGGATAAGCTTTACAACAACTGTCATACTAATTGAGGATGCAGTATTCGCTTTAGGAGGACAAGATTTACTACAGTACGGCGTGCCTCAACCAAATCGTTCTAAAGTAGGTTTAGATAACAGGGAGTATCGAATTTACGATACGCACGACTTGGAAGGGGTGGCGTCGAGTAGTGATCGGTCACTTACGAATGCAACTTTATTTTCATTAGCAAGACAGCAAGTCCTTAACAGTATTGAGCCAGGTGCTAGGCAGATCTATTTCCTAAATGCTCACAGGGGCATAATTGCTTACACGCTTTTCGCGAGAGTAAGAAGTGAACTTATTGTATAACCTAACTAGAAGCTTTAGACTGCTTCATTTTATAAACCTATTTAAGTAGTTATGTGAATTATTTTAATATAATTTTATTCTCATTAAAGGATGCTGTTATATGAAGCCATTACTTGTCCCTGGAGGGCGTGCCTTTGTTTGGCCATCCATTCAACAAGTTCAGAGGTAATTATAAAATCTTTATACATTTTTAAAGAAATTAAAAAAAAAATCATACTTCTCTTGTGTCATAGAATTTCACTTAACACGATGACACTCCAAGTGGAGAGTCCTTGCGTGTATACCAGTCAAGGTGTTCCAATTTCTGTCACTGGCATTGCACAAGTAAAAATTCAAGGTCAAAACGAAGATATGCTTCTGACTGCATGCGAACAGTTTCTTGGCAAAAGTGAAGCAGAGATACAACATATTGCCCTCGTGACATTAGAAGGTCACCAGCGTGCAATTATGGGTTCAATGACTGTAGAAGAAATCTATAAGGACCGTAAGAAGTTCAGCAAACAAGTATTTGAAGTAGCATCTTCAGACTTGATTAACATGGGTATCACCGTAGTCTCTTACACACTGAAGGATATCCGCGACGAGGAGGTGAGCTTAACAATATACTATTTGAATTTCAATAATAACAATCAGTCGCCGATAGTATCAATCAGAAACGACTATAATAATATTTCATTTAGTCTAGTCTTTTGTTTAACATTACTCTATTCTCCCGTTTTTACTTTAACTTTGTTATGTATTTACATCTAGTAATCAAAATTTATACTAAGAACATTGGTAAATTTTAGTATAGCTATTCATGTTTTACTACATTTCCATTATCATTATCAACATTTTATAAATAAAAATGAATAATTTCATCTTCCATATTAAAGTGGCATACATATTTAAATATAAATATTTAATTAAGTAGACGAACCTTATGCATTGAAGTTCACGTTCTCTCTTTTTTCTCCGTTTATGTTTTTTGCTACGTTATTAAATCATATCCAAAAAGGGTGATTCAAAGGTACGTTTTTAAAAATATTTTTATTTTTATTTTGGTTTTTATTTGATACTGTGCAAACTGTTTAATTTTTATTTTAGATGCTTAAGATACTTTTGTTATTGGTTAAAGACATATTGGTAGTTGTTACAATAAGTGTTACTTATTGTTATTATTATTATTATTTATTTTTTTTTAGTTATGAATTTATGAATGTATTATAAAAAGCTTTTGAAATTAATTAATTCAATGCTTGGTTCATCCATTATTTGACGTGTTGTACCATTTTCGATATTGTTTTTTTTTTTAAGTTGGGCTATTTTGTCAGTATTTAAGTCAATCCATTCACTTAAATTAATATGTTAGCCAAGTATTTTGAGACTGTATACATTTCGTTTATAGTAAGGCGATTCTAAAAAACCATCAAAGTGCTACTTGCTTTTAAATAGTCTATGATATAGTGTTTGTATGTCCACTAAATACTTTTTTAACTGAGTTTTATTTGTTCCATTTCGGCAAATAAATTGCTTGTATGTATCTATGTTGCTTTATATGTCTTTTTATGTATATTAATGTGGTGAATCAATAAACCAAAAATGACTCAACTTAATAGTTGTTCAACTAGGAAGCACTAATAGTTTTTTAAAATTTTTTTTACGTAGAAGCACAGTTATGTAAAGTAAGTACAAATACAAATATTTGGCGCGACAGCTCATAGAGGGCTAAGTCCTAGCTTCTCACAACCATTCATGTTATGCGTGTTATATTTTTCGCATGAATGGATGGGACGTACCGTTTTATTGCCGACTCCGAACGGCGGATTGACAGGCGTTTTTCTCACATTATACTCTTGCAGGTTTGTCATTCCTGTGAAGAGGTGAAGCCACGAAAACACGTTTCGTGGTTTTGAGAATCGAACCTGTGTCCTCTCGCTTAGCAGCCCAACGCATTGAGTCACGCCGACCACCGGCGATCATTATGTATATACCTACTAAATTTGATAAAAAAAAAAACATTAGACAAAAAGTATGATTGTATGCATGGACATATGTATTTAGGTATGTACGTCAATACATTCATATTTCCACAAAAGAGAGTTGAACTCAGTACGACTAAACAACATCAAAATTTACACGTTCTGTTTCTGTTTATTCGCAAACTGATGGACATCAACACTTACAGTCCTGGTCATATGAACCGTAACATCCGTTATTTTTTAATGTACTTTATCACTTAGGACTATGTCATTTAAAGTTTATTATCACCCAGTGATAGAAAGAAAAGTGTATAGGTAAGAGTTAGAGATTAAAGCTGGTGCGGTGAGGATGCGCGTTAATGTTGAATTTTTGAGGAGGGAGAAAATATTTGTGTTGAGTGGTTATTTTTGTTATAATTTACTCACGCTCAAGAAGTTATGAATACCTTTACATATGTTGTTATTAGGATAGCGCTGGTGTTTGTGTCGTGATTTTTTGAAACTCCGTTTTTTTTTTTTTTAAGAAATTTCCAAATCCCGACCGAGCTTGAACTTGCATAAGTCTGGTCACAAGTGAACACAATACCCACTACACCACATTGAAACTCAGGTTTTAGTCTATGCTCCATGGGAGGTGTCTAGTAAAACTAGGGAAAATTTGATAAATATTTTATTGCATATTCGTATTCATATATTATTTTAACAGTTAAAAAACAGCGCACCCGAAACCCCGATAGCTAGTGTTGAGATTAGTTAGGCTGTACATTTATTTTACTACTTAATTAAATTTAACAATTTTGACAAATACATCAAAATAATTTAAGATGACTAATGCCATCGTCACTAGAAAATTGTAAAAAGTTATAATTTTGTAATTAAGTTAAAAAAAAGACCCCAACTGTGGCTGCGTTGATTAAAGTAAGTAAACATATTTTTTTTAGCTAGAATGTTGCCTTTGGTAAATTTTATTTAGTGCATGGTTTTTGTAACAGAACCACTCCAATTTAATTTATAACTGTGTAATACAATATTGTTATAATCTGAAATCAAAAAAAAAAAAAATTTTGTTTACAGGGATACCTAAAATCTTTGGGTATGGCGCGCACTGCCGAAGTAAAGCGTGATGCCCGTATAGGTGAGGCTGAGGCCCGATGTGATGCCCAAATTAAGGAAGCAATTGCTGAAGAACAACGCATGGCGTCTCGTTTCTTGAATGATACCGAAATTGCAAAGGCACAACGCGATTTTGAGCTAAAAAAAGCCGCATACGATGTCGAAGTACAAGGGAAAAAAGCCGAGGCTGAGATGGCTTATGAACTACAAGCTGCCAAAACTAAGCAACGCATAAAGGAAGAACAGATGCAAGTTAAAGTTATTGAGCGCACACAAGAAATTGCTGTTCAAGATCAGGAAATTCAGCGTCGTGAAAGAGAGCTCGAAGCGACTATTCGTCGTCCAGCAGAGGCAGAGAAATATCGTCTGGAGAAAATTGCTGAGGCTAATAAGTTTCGTGTTGTTTTGGAAGCTGAAGCTGAAGCCGAGTCGGTAAGAATCAACATTTTTAAATTGAAACGATTTAATTATTGTGTTTGCAGATTAAAATACGTGGAGAAGCTGAAGCATTTGCTATTGCAGCAAAAGCCAAGGCCGAGGCCGAACAAATGGCACAAAAAGCTGAAGCTTATAGGGAATACCGTGAAGCAGCCATGGTTGAAATGTTGCTAGAGACATTGCCGAAGGTTAATATTGATTTTAAAATACTCTTCAAATTTATTTTTGATGATTAATATTTTTATTAGATCGCTGCTGAAGTCGCTGCACCATTATCTCAAACTAAGAAAATAACTATGGTTTCCAGTGGAAATGGCGAGATTGGAGCCGCCAAACTTACTGGAGAGGTTTTGCAAATTGTTAACAAAGTACCAGAACTGGTCAAAAATATTACTGGCGTTGATATCGCTAGGGTAGGTCCCAATTCAAAATATATTTAAACATCAATTTATTTTAAATTACATATCTTTTTGTAATGTGGATACATAAATAACATTAAAACGGCATAAATAAATTTGTTCATAATAATCTAATAAATCATTGTTCATTATTCAAAAATTGCTGATTTTTGTATTTTGCAATGAAGCTTCCATATTTCAATACCTTATTTTAAGTCTTTTATGTGGAAAGATACAACTATATGCCTTAACTGACAGCATACTAATTGTTTCACATAAACAAACAACAGGGACCATTTAGTCTCATACTAACATTAGCAAAGTCATATTTATTTGTCCTAAAATGTTAATGTCGGTACAATTGTTACTCTTAAGGCGTGACATTGTAGCTCAGAAAAAAAATTATATACTGATCAAAGAATTATTAAGTCCTCAGTACAACTAGTGTTAGAACTCGCTAATTTGTTTGCATCTCATATTGTTGTACAACATGTAATTCATAGTTTCATTTAAAGTCTGTTTTATTGTTTTTTATTTAACAACAAATGATTAAATTGTTTTAACCTTTCATTTTCTTTTGTTTATTTCAGTCCGTGCATGCTGGTTAAATGAATGATAACAAAGAAAACTTAATCATAGAAAACAGAATCTTTTGATGGAAACCAATTTACCATATTAAGTGAACATATAATAATAAAAAAAAAAGGATTGAATGAATAGGTGATATTCATATATTTTCAATAATATAATATACACGTACATAGTTACATAATTTAAAACCAAATCGATGTGTTTCTTTACTGTAAGCACCTTGATTGCTGGTATGAGACTTGAGTCACAGATGGGTGGAATTAAAGGTTAAAACTTACTTGCAGCTTTTAAATATATTTTGAATTTGATTAAGGTTCTATCCCACAAACAATTCAAAAGAAATCATTTTCTTATACAAATTTAAATTCGCTTTACATATTTGATGAAAGCAACACGTCCAAATTTTAGAACTTACCTAGTCTAAAAATAAGCATTTAATAAGTTTTCTGTTTAAGAAAACAGGTGTGTGTGTCAGTAGACAATACTTTGAAACAAAAAGGTTAAATTTGATTGGGCCTAATCCATTCAGATATTTGCTGAAAACAAAATCTATAGGGTTGCTTAAAATAACTATTTATTCCTTTTATTTCTAAGAATCTGTAATCCGAAGAAACCCAAAATTGACATGTTCCTTCAACTCGATTTCTTTTATTTCTTTGAGCTACTTTTTTAGTTAACTTCACTATTTGGTTTTGTAAACTATAAAGGCAACAATCTGTGAAAAAAATAACGAAAAAAATTTACTTAGATGTCATGTTGTAATGCTTTTATGTGTCTTAAATTAAATATCAATTTAAATGCTACTTTTTGAGTTACAAAAATAATACAGTTTTACTGCGACATACAGCAACATGTCAAAGGCTTATACTCAAGAATCAAAGCAAAAAATTAACTATTTAGTGGTTTAACTTACATTTCTAAAAATAATTTATAATGTAAGTCCCAAAATAAGTAAGCAAGTCAAATTACGATGACGCCCAGCGGACTTTGTATAAAGGATTGTTTTACGTCGTTGTGCACAAAATACTCATAAGTAACTATGATGTCTCGAAATGTTAAACTCTTTAACTTTGCTTTTATTAATTTTCTTTTCTTGCATACACAAGTTTGATTGTCGTCTTTTTTGTAAACTTGTTCAACGTAAAACAAAGAATTCACAAATTTTAAACATCTTTATATCTTGGAAATATATATCTAATAATAAATAAAAATCTAAATATACACAATAAAATATATCTTCAAAAAGTGTGTAAACAAGAAATAAGAATTTTAAGTAATACAGTGTACTGAGGCATTTTTGAAAATATAAGAAAAATATATATATTTGGTATTACCGAAGTATTTGTCTTTTAATTATTATCAATGATGACCCCAAGCCACAAAAAACCAAAACCTTTTTCGTGGTACCACGTCTTTGCAGGCATGAACAAGCTGCAAGAGTAAAATTTGTGAAGAAAAAGCTTCCCAATACGCTGTTTGGAGTCGGCAATAAAACTGTAGGTCCCCTTCTCGTGTGAATGTCGCGCGTAATATTTGTATATATTTATTATGACTTTTTTCAATATTTCATGAGCAGGGAAGATTAAAGAAGATTTATAAACTATCCTTATACGTTTCTATGGAGCTTAGCAGAAAACTGATAGTTGGGACATACTGACTTACATATGTACATACGAAAACACAATATCTCGCGCAATATCTTCATATCGTAAAGGAAGAGTCAAAGTGTAAAGAAGCTATGAGAATCGGAAGTTGTGTAATTTGACCTAATGTTCATAAACATACATGTGATTCAAATAAATGCAGTAATGAAGAGGAGAATAAGAGATTACAGATTGTGATTTAGGTGACGAAGTGTAGGATAGACCGCCTACAATCCGAACATGCATTTTGGGACGAACGTACATATGTATGTATATAGTCCGCAACAATGGCTGCGGGAGTAAAACACTTTACATCGGAGTTTGAAGAGACAATTAAAATCAGCATTGGTCGAGGACGAACAAATTGACCGATCTAATAAAGCCCGTTATTACAGATTATTTGTAACTTGTAAATGTGTCTGTGCAAATTCTGTACTTAATGAAAATCAACACGCAATTGGAAACTAGAATGATTTAGTCTGAATTAAAACTAAAAGATTGAAGTACACGTTTTTGTGTACCTTTTACTTCCCAATTGAAGAAAAAATTATATTTTGTTTTAGCGTTGATTATAAATTACCTTCAGACAAAGTTAGATTTCGGGTTTTTCCGTTGATAGATAAGTAGGAAAGTGATCGCCCAGCAATTAGAGGCAATATAGTTTTTAAAATGCTCGGCTGATACCAACCTTTGCCGCTGATCATTTTCGCCAGTCGATTTACAAATGTAAATGGCTACAGCACCCCCAACTCGATCGTGTCTATCACCGCGGAAAAGTTTATATCCGCGTAGTGAATAAACATCGTCCCTTAGATTCGGATCAAACCAAGTCTCTGAAACACATATGACATCAACACTAGAACCAACAAACAGCCTTCTGAACATCTGAACTCGTCTAATTTCTTTTTGGTGAGACTCTGTGCAAATGAGAGACTCAAATGACATACACGAACCCCTCCCTTTGTCTACATAAAATGTTTAGGAGAATGCGCAATTTATCGTTTTTGTCATTATATTATAATAATGAATTTAATCTTGATAGAGATTCAGACATCTCAAATCAAACACAAAATTTCCTCTCGCAGAAAAAGACATTAAAATGTAAAAAGACTGAAATGCAAGAACACTCACAAGCACCAGGCTTATATGTATAACAAATGGCAGTATAAAAAAAAAGAATTGCAAAACAAAGGGCAAACAAATAATTGAACGAAGATAACACGATAAAACAATAGAAACAAAAAGTACATAGGCTGAAACAGCGGCTTACGTTGACATATGCGTATGACGTCACGCATATGTCAACGTAAGCCAGCAGCAGTAAGTGAATCCAGGCTTAATCCGAAAAATAATTTTGATTTGTGATCTCTGGCCAAACGATAAATGACAGAAATTTTCAAATTCCCAGAAGGACAACAAAAAATGTTGTGCTCAAACTACGAAATTTCAGGTGCAATGAATTCGATTAGTTACGTTACGCCATTATGTTTGTGTTATGTTCTGTATTAACATTTATAGACCGTATTATAAAATTGTGTGTTGGACTTCTAATGCCTGAAACAGATGTGCAGCAAAGATGCATGCAGCAACGCATGTGAAACAGACGTGCAGTAAATTGTTGACATTTCCTTGAATAGTTTGCTGTCATCATCAGATGTGACAATTGAATTCCGAAAACAAGTTTTTTGCAATGAATATGGAAAAACGTGATAAATAAAATAAAATAATTATTTTATTATTAGTTTTCAAAACTTATTTGAAATTTGAGCATTTTCTTTCGTATTTCTTCCTCAGTCCAATTTAAATTGTAAAATGTCTCTTACATGAAACGTCAAAACACAAAAATTGTACTAAATTGTACTATTTTGCTGTTCTACTACTGTAGATTTGCATTAAAATTAGAAATAGAGACAACTTGCGTTGATGCATGGCCGTGCAGCAAACACATGTGTCCTCTTCCATATAAAGCCATGTTCTCTAATTTTGCTGCACATCTGTTTCAGGCATAAGCAAGAGACACAGGTTCGATTCTCAAAAACCACCTCTTCGCAGGCATGACAAACCTGCTCTCTATGAACTGTCGTGCCAAATCTACAATTATTTAAAATCTATTACAGTTAAGCTGTGACAATTGACAAACACATTGCATCATGACCCTAAACCTACTTGTATTTTGACGTTTGCTGCTAAATTTTTTCGTGATTCACGATTTCTAAAACAATAAACTTGTTTCTTACTTAATTAAAACGCAAGTATGTTATCGTTCTTTAGCAAAAAAAAGCAAAGTCCTGAAACTCCACCTGGTGATATTATAAAGGGACCATCTGAAGGCAATGGAGACGACTTTATTTTAGTGGATAATCATCAGTCAAGTGGATTAGCCCCGTTCAATCATGGAAGTTCCGGGCCAACAATGCCACCGTATCCTTATCCACCCACAGGTTATGGGCTGCCCACAACAAACGGCAATAATCCATCAAATATAAATCAAAATCCTGTGCCGTATTTGCTGGGTATCCCTTTTAATCTTTCTTCTCAATTGTGTACTAAATCCAGTTTTGAAGTAACTCAGATGGAGGTGGATGGAATTCTTGCTCTTATGACAAAACAAATGCAATTCGAAAACGATTATGATTTCACCTTAGAGCGAGGAATACTCAGCGAGTGTTATTAAAGTAAATTAAATTAATATATTTCACATACGTACAACTAACCAATTTTTGTGTGCAGCCGATCGAATCAAGCACCGATATACTGCAAAGGATGGAAGTGGACTACGCAACAATAAATCTACATGTGCATACATATATGAATGGATTTATAATGTTTCTAATTATATTATTAAAATTAATATTTTAAGTTTAGTGTAATAGTTTAATATGTATGTACATAAGTACGTATAATAAAGCACCCGATCATACAAGACTATAATTACGTGAATAATTTCTAGTGTATAAGCAGGCAACATTAACAATCGCAAAATCTAGGTACCTACCTTGCTTGACCACGCTTAAGTAGTTTGCCTGTTTCTAATTGTATAAAATCGTAACAAAATATAAAATAAAACGTCAAACAAATCTTTCTTTGCATTTATGTTCATATTTAGTTATCATTAAAACGTATGGGGTGCAGGATATCCGAACAAAATACGTTTTCCGCGATTTTGCTTGCCAGTATAGGTATAGGTACATATATGTATCATGAAAGAAAAATAATATTTCATTGATGAGTGCATATGTACATATGTACGGTATTATAGCAAATAAAAAATTTTAATTCAACAATATATTTTTGCCAACTTCTTGTTTTCCAAATAAATTTATATTATATTTTCAACTGTAATCTGCAACTTTGTAGGTGAAGCGAATATTCGTTGGAATCTCAATTTTCTTTTCAGAAAATACGAGATCATTCGCAAGAAACTTTTATTTTACACAATCTGGGGATATGTTGAAATGAGATAAAACAAATCTAGGATACCTATAATTAAACAGTATTTTTCAGCTGGATCGACAGGTTTATCCATATAAATTCAACCATAGAACGGGAATGTAGTTTTATGTCGTGTTCGATAAAATAATCAATGATTTTCTATAACCTCTGAAAAAAAGTTATCTTTTTTAAACGTGAAATTGCTTACGGCCGATTTCTTGGCCGAGTACTAATGTGAAGAAATTGGCAGTTAAAATCCCTGAAAATAGAAGTTTTTTGATGTGAAAGCAATGTTGTTCCGACAGACCAGTGAAATAAACACATTTTTGAGATATTAATACCGATAAATTGCTGTTTGACTTTCATAATCTGCTAAATTATACCATTTTTGTTAAACCATAACCTTACCTAACCTATTCCTAATCTATGAAAACCTATTCAAATTTAATAAAAGCCATAGTTGCAATTTCCGAAATTCTAGAATTGATCACAAAAACTGCAAAAATGAGTATCTCGGAGATACTATTTTTGGCAAATAACAACAAAAACCAGAATTTTCAAATTTTACCCGAAAACAACAACAAAAGGAGAGTAGTCGTGTAGGTATCAGAACTTAGAACTAGTATCTAAAATAATACAACAAAAGTAGTAGAATTAGAAATCGAAAAAAACTGCAAAAAAAAAATTGTATAAAATAGAGGAGTACTCTTTTCGAAAAACAACAACAAAACTGTTAGTTTCGGAAAACTTATCGTAAGACAAGAATACACCAGATTACGAATGAATTTAAAAAAAAAAAAAAAAACTCCCTTAAGTTACGTATCACCAACAACTAACTCTTGACTTGAGCAGAAGATAGAAAATGTTGCTTTTTTGAACTCGTTGTTTTACTACTGCGGTTGTACTGCATTGAATGTAGCCTACTTTATTGATAGATAGTTTTTCAGTTTAAATAATTCAAAATTAACACACTTTTTCATCTTCTCTCATTCGTATGAGCGTAGGTGTCAATGTTCAGAGCGCAAGAACAATTCGGTGTTAAATCGGCTCAAAATTGAATAAAGCTGGATTCAACCGTTGTACCAACGTTATACCTGGTTATACGAAAATTGCACGTAGATTGTATGATGTTGTGCTGCTTACAACAGTAGGTCGATATCGGCACAACGCAAGTCAGTACAATGATTGTATCGTAACTGGAACGCGACTCTTTTAAGACGCTTCGTCTGCGGCTTAAAGTGAAAACCGGCGTCGAAATGAACGCTCGCGTTTTTTGTTTGTTTTGTTTTTGGACAGCATTTTTTCAAATATGGCAATGCCAACAAAATAATTTTGACAAGTATGTTTTGTGTATGCGAATTACGAAGTGGAAAATAAGTAATAAATATTCTTTAAGTTTTATAATTTCAATCGTAACTGATTGTTCTGCATATTTTAACAAACTAATGTAAAAAAATGTTGTCTTAAAATAAGCAACATTTTGTTTGGTCGCTTTTGCGAAGAGAAATGCAGTAGAATGAATACACAAATTAATTTTGAAATTTACTTATGAAAATCGGTTGATTTGTATTAAAAATAAGAACAATAAAAACAGTCTACGGAACGGATTTCTATATAAAAATGTTGTGATGCTCTGTTTTTTTATTGCTGAATCCAGCAATGTCTCAAAATCAGGCAAAAGTTATACATACATACTTACTTTAATTAATAAACATAATAGAAGCAGAACAAGTTTCGCGAAATAAAATGCACTGTAAATAGTATCGCCTGATAGGGTTGGCGGATTTTTACCTCTAACGATGAAAATACCGACATACATACTAGATGTGTGCTCTCAAAACAAGTCACCTCAATTTTCGATACCATTTGCAGCGAATACGGTCCTGTTTGTCGTTTTCCGATTATAATCGTTTTACACAAACTTAAGAGGTTGTTTCTGTCTTTTGGTACTCATTCAAATAGGTCGAAGAAGTTACACAAAAATAAACAATAAAAATGTTGTACAGGATTTGCATAGATACTCTAAACAGATACCTATGAATTATGCGGATAGGCTGTTGATATAACTTTTAAACTTACCTTCTCCGTTATGTTGAGTAATTTTTTGTTTTATTTCTACATTACAGTGGACACTAAAAATGAACTTTTATCAGTATCATCAGAATGCGACGAGGGTGCTACATTAGAAAATGAAAATGGTTATGATGAAGACGATCAAGTTCGACGATATTTCAAGTGGTCACAGGAAAGTACTAAACTCCTGCTCTCATTGCGTTTCCGTAAGGATTCAATTTTTAGTAATCCAAAGTCAAAGAAGAAACAACTGTGGGATTCCATCGCTGATGCCATGTACCAAGTTGGTGGTTATCGAATAAGTGGGGTACTGTGCGATTTAAAATTTCGAAATATGATGCACACATACAAAAAAAACCGTCAAAAGGAAAACAATGGTAACTCGAGTCTTATCGTGTGGGAATATTACAAGCTATTTAAAGACGCTTTTGGATACAAGTTCAATAGAAGCCGAACTAATATTGCAGACACAATGCTGTATGATGACACAATGATGGAAGCACCCAGTGGATCCGTAGAACAGTCAATAGAACCACCAAATGATACCGAGAGAAATATAGAAAATAGTAAAACAGATCATCACGAGGACGATACCACCATAGAGTATCAAGCCCAAAACTCAAGTAAACGAAAAAATGGCGAAAGGAGTTTTAATGAAGACGATGATTGCATTAAAAATGCTCCAGTTAACTCTGCGGATGTAATGGCGCAACCACTGACTGAGGACGAACGGAATGAATGTACAGCGTTTGGTAATAGCGTTGCGAGTCAACTACATAATATAAAGGATTCATACTCGCGAGCGCTGACTAAACTTAAGATGCAAAAAATTCTATTTCTGGCACAAACCGGACGATTGGCTTTAAACAACGAGCGTTTGTAGTTTAATTTCATTATTTTTTTTATATTCACATTGACCGGTTTTCAAAAAATAACTGCATCGTATTGTTATAAAAAATGTTTGCTAAGTCCTTTAGGGGTTCTTGTTTAGTACCGGCAATTACTTCCATAATTTGTCTGTAACAAATAAATTTTGTGTTAAAATGCGTATTTTTCATTCTCTTATTTCATGAGTAATTATATATGTATGTATGTTTCTATGACCTAGATATATATTGTTGCTTTTTTTTGCATTTTCAAATTTTGCTATATTTAACCTTTTGGAGGTAGACAGATTTATATTGACCTAGGTCGTCAGTTTTTATCTAGATAGATTCATATAACTTACATAATTTGGCAAGGCTCATTGCGCGAGTCAATAAGTGTATTCGGACTCCAGTTTTCTTTCTTTTTTACCACAGGGAATTGTGTTTGAATGTGTTTAGAACCTGCATGGCTTGGACGAATGCTACACCAAGGACAATCGGTCTCTATCATTATTTTATTGTTTGGAATTTGTTTAATTATTTCTAGGTTTTCTTTGGTCTTAAGAGAACATCCATTGAGACCAATATAAAAACCAAAGTCTATTATACTTTTAGCTTCTTCAAGAGTTCCATCGAAACTGTGAACAACTCCACCACTTGGTAAGACTTTATCCTTATTTCTTTCAATAATTTCCATGAAATCCTTATGTGAATTCCGACAGTGTAGAAAAAGTGGAAGCTTACACTTCTGAGCTAAGCTTAATTGCTTTTCAAAGTACAACTTTTGGACATCTTTTTCACAAAAATGTAGGCGATCATAGTCTAAGCCACATTCTCCAACAGCAACAACTTTCGCTGAATTTTCTTCTATTTTCCTAAGAAGCATAATGTAGTATTCTTCGGCGTTGGAAACAAATTCATTACAGCGTGTTGGATGGCAGCCAATTGTAACAAACAACCGATCTAAAGAAAATAATAAAAATTAATTTAAGTCATCTACGAATATTTTTCCATGCCATCTTTTTCAGCCAATTTAAGAGCGCTGTCAGCTTCACTGAGACACCCCACCGTTATAATCACTTTATCTAACCCTTGCTTCCAGCCACGGTTAAGTACTGCATCTAGATCTGGTTCATGTTTTTGTGAACTTCCATATATTCCTTGGAACATAGAATCAGTCAGATTAGCTCCAATATCTACAGTTAAAAATATTTAGTTCAAAGAAAAAGAAACCTTGTCAAAACTTACCAATAAATTTATTTTCCATTTTAGATAAACGTAACACGTTTTTCATAAGGACTTTAATCAAATTTGAAGGATAGAAACTTGTCGACTGTCGAGTGATGGCTACTCTTCCAGCTTGCAAACAAATTCATACGTCAACTATAAGATTTTGACATATTTTTTTTGACGTCTGGTTCTTCTTGGTCATGAATGAAGAAATAGACCTTTTAATTTGCTTGTCAAATTTTCTCAACTGTCAAATCCGTTGTCCAAATAACAGCCATTTTGCTGTCAAATCGTACTGAAATTTTGCTTTTTCGTAACTTTGAGATTGAAAAGTTAATAACTTGTGTTAAAATTAATATTTCGATATAATATATGGGTGACAACACGCATAAAATAGTGCTAATTGATATTCCAAAAAAAAAAAATTGGGTCTGTGGAGCAAAAAAAGTTAAATAAATTGATGTGTTGTGTTCTGCGGCGATCGATTTTCAGGGGATGAAAATGGGAGAAGAAAATTTCATGTGTGATAAAGTGATTATAGTTTAAGAATTTAGTGAAATCTTTTCACGTAGATATTGAAAGAATATCTGTAAAATGCATGTGTATAATTTTTTTTCGCTTATTTCTATACAGTTTTGATGTATTGGATAATTAAACTTGCCACAATTTGTTCAGACCAAAAAATGCGAGAAATGTGTTGTAGTTGTGAATTGCGGCAATGATGGTGCGGATATAAACTAATGTGAATTATTTCTTCTGGCAAGTTTAACTTTTCAGTTCATGAAACTTGTATCGAAATTTGAGAAAAAAAATTATACACATGCATTTTACAGATATTCTTTCAATATCTGCGTATAAAGCTTTCACTAAGTTACTAAATTATAATCACTTTATCACACATGAAATTTTCTTCTCCCATTTTCATCCCCTGAAAATCGACCGCCGCAGAATACAACACATCAATTTATTTACATTTTTTGCTCCACAGACCCAATTTTTTTTTTTGGAATATCAATTAGCACTATTTTATGCGTGTTGTCACCCGTATATTATACCGAAATATTAATTTTAACACAAGTTATTAACTTTTCAATCTCAAAGTTACGAAAAAAAGCAAAATTTCAGTACGATTTGACAGCAAAATGGCTGTTATTTGGACTACGGATTTGACAGTTGAGAATTAAACGTCAAAGTGTTAAAAGGTCTATGCAAGATTACGCGCTTAACTTTTCAAAAATTTTCTCTACTGCGCACCTACGTCATCGGAGATCAAAATTTCAGCTGTCATTCGCATAAACCAATGGATTCCATATAAAATTTTTGTTGCTCTCAGTTTGGGTGTGTAATAATATTATTTGCGCCAAGAAATAAAGAAATTATTACAGTCAGTGCTTTAATTCATAAAATATATTAATATTTCTTACCCTGGAAATCGTTCTAATTGCAATTCCATTAGAAATATATCTCATAATTTGATTTGTAAAATGTACACACGGTTCATGTGTTGTGATTGATTTCTGTGAATTGAACGAATATTTTTTGTGCAATGAATTAATGAAATTTAATAAAAAGTTATCTTATTTGTGTGATCATTTTTTGTATATTTCTGTTTCCTTGAATTATTCTTTTCAATGTTGTCGTTGTTCAGTTGTTTTATACGGAAAAACATCCTTGGACGAAAGAAAAACTCCTTGACTTTGGGATTGCAATCCACAGCTTCCGCCAAGTCCATGAGGTTTCAGATGAATCCAGGACATACAGCAATATCCTCGCCGTTGAACGAATTGAAAATCTTCTCCAAACTGGATGGTCATGAGGACCGCTTTCGCACGTATAACTCCAAAGAAGTTCTTAAGTACGTTTTGGTTTAACGTTTAACCGATAGCTTATTGCATACTTGAAGTTTAATCTTTGACACACATTGTTAACGAAATAAAAAAAGTTTATATTAGTTATTAGGTGTGTTTTTTTGGTATCCCATATGGGATTGGCGAAAAAAACGACATCTGGGACTAATAATCACCCCTATTCTTCAACTCGAATGCCGAGTCGTATTTTCTTTCGTATTAAGAGTCGTATCAAAATTAAATTCCTATTCTTCGAATCGTATGCGATGCATACGACTTCTTAAAAAACCAACGTATATCATCGCAGTTATGCAAATGTCAAACCAATAAAACGGAAAACATTCAGTTCGAGGGTGATTTTTAAAGCAAAGTGAAGTTTTTGGTGAATAGAATAAATCAAAAATAAATTAAATAGATTTTCTTAAATATATATTTATTTCTTGCTGTTCTTTCAAAAGTAGTGACTGAATTTTTGTTTGCTCATTTAGAAATTTCATTCTTTCATCTTCAATAGACATCGATGTTTTGTTCCCTAGCAGAAACTAGCCTTTCAAATTGACTACGATTCGTTATTTTCCTACGATTAAAGCACACAAAAATAAAAATTTATATATTTTTAGCAAAAATACATGTATTTACATATTTTTTTCTTCCATTTTCCTTCACTTTCAATCGAGTCGTAGCCAACTTTGTATGCGAGTGAAATACGAGACAAATACGACTAATAAACGACCAATTGAATACACCGTAATAGCGAAAAATTCTAGACTCGTATGCGTTGCGATGCATACGACTCCTGTCAAAATTTACATACGAGTGTGTTCGTAAAATACGACTTCGTAATAACTAAATGCGACTATGGTCGCATCCGACTGTCGTATCCGAGTTGGGGTGAATGTCATCACAAAAAAAGTTGGCAGCACTGCGTGTGGATTGACATTTCAACTCAACAGCTGTGAGATAGACAACCAAAACAAAAGCTAAATAACATCTCAGCAGCCCCATTTCCTCAGGTCTTGACCACTTTTTACGTATGCTAACAATAAATATAGATTTATCGAATTATTTTGCATATTGCATTTCTGCTTTTACGGACTTTCTGTTTTGTTCAGCCATTTTTTCATAACAAAGAATCGCTCGACTGACATCAACGCACGTCAGTTGTCACGTTTCCATAGAAACTTGAGTCTGGTAGCACCGTTTTTATCTGGGATAAAGTTAAGCCCAGAAAATGTTGTGGTCTTAGCTTATGCTATGTGGGATAAGTTGTTGTTGCATTTAACACGCAAATTCCTTGTCCCCGATATCGTTTTTTTCACCAATCCCATACGGGATACCAAAAAAAAACACACCTATTGTAAGCTACCACTGCGCTAAATTGCACCGTTACTAAAATATTTGCCAAAAAGTAAAATTTGACGGTCTCACAGACCAATGCAAGGGTATAGGAAGGTTTACTACATACAATAGATTCTTACTATCTTTAATAATCTATTTTATGCCTTTGGACCAAAGTTGAAAATATTTTTCTATCTTTGTTACAATTGTTTTAAAATGCTTACCATAGCACAGTGGTTAAGTTTATTTTAGGTTAAATGTGAAGATCTGGCATGACATTTTCTGGAAGCACTTCCCATTTTCTAGAATATGCAGTAATGAATGACATGAGATAACAAACGCCAAAATAAAAACAAACGTCATTCTTTTATACAAGTTCGCAATTCGCATCTTATTTTTCACAACCAATTAGAAATTTTCGAATTGGTATATACATACATTTGGGAGATTAATTTAATTCTGTAGTAAAACTAAAATGTCGGTTCGCCACGACTGGTATCAATCAGACTCAAAAGTCGTTATAACAGTTTTGTTGAAAAATGCTGTCGATAAAAATTATTCTGTAGAAATAGAACGGGAAAAAGTGACTATGATTGCCGATAATTACAGCCTCGAATTAAATTTATATCGTCCCATTGTCGTCGAAAAATCTTCGCACAAAAGCACTCCTTCTAAGGTAGAAATCTCGTTGACAAAAGAGTCTGGTGAACGTTGGGAATGTTTGGAAATGAAAAATGTGCCCGTGGTTGCAGCTCCTCCACCAATCCACAAACAGAACTGGGACAAGTTTGCTAAGGAGGTAGAGAAAAGTGAAGAGTCTGAAGCACAGAGTGAGGAAGCCCTCAACCAATTGTTTAAAAAGATCTACAGTAACGCTTCTCCGGAGGTGCAAAAGGCGATGAACAAATCGTTCTCCGAGTCTGGAGGTACTGTCCTCAGCACAAACTGGGATGAAGTTAGCAAGGCTAAAGTTGATGTTAAGCCTCCAGATGGAGCTGAATTTAGGAAATGGGAATAAATGAAATCAATATAGGTACGCGTTCTTATATCTGTAAGGAGTTCTACTTTGTCTATATATTCACATTTTAAAATTATTGAACATCTTTATAAAAGCATATTACATACTAAATAAACTGCAAATTTAATAAGACTAAATACATATGTAAATTGGATTTTTGCTTCCGTTGTCACGTTCTACAATAACATACATATGCCGATTTAATTATTTCATTCTTTGTATGGGAATTTTTAAGTAGAAGTGCATTCCCATTTGTTGACACCATTTTCCTCATTATATTTATGAAAGGGTCGCGAATTAATAAAGGATATGAATAGGAGTTTTGTTATTCGTATTTTTTGTACCTGTAACTGTTACTGTCGGGTTTGTAGCTGGAACGACGAAATATATACATTTTAACAGCTATTCTCCCACCACCTTACAAGCAGCCTTATAGTAGTCAAAGATCAAGTAATAACTTGTATCTGACAGGAGATTTAAAAAACAACGACCATTTTAGTTTTAGAATACCTACATACTTAACTATTACCCCGTTGCATGATTTTTTGACAGCTCAAAAAAGGTGGAGGGGATTTTTCTCGCAGTGACGTCAGGTAGCAATAAAATGTTGGTTTTACCCTAATTATCTTCCACCAGTACTGCCAGAAACGGAGTTTCGAAGACTTTTTATTTCTACTTCTTTACTGGAAGGTAAACGAAGACAATTTTGAAATAAAAATACGCATGGAAATACTCATTTAAATCCTTGTCCTACGTCATACTACAACAATGGCGGATAAGGGTACATTTTTTGGCGCAGCTAACACTACGACAAAAGTAGCTAGTGTCAAACTGAACTGGAAGCAAAAACCCAGATTGAGATTTAATTCACTTGAGTTCTATCCACATGTAAACGTAGTATATCTTCGTCCTAACTTGATTGTGTGGGTGGAAATCTGTTATCGGGTTTACTGTTTTAGTTGACTGTCAGATTGTGACATTGACATTTCTCACATATGTTTCTCGGATTCAGGAAGTTTAGTAACCTACTGCATGTTCTCGCTCTCTAACAAATTTCAAATAATGTTTCTGGGAACTTTTTTTGTGCTTGCATATGACTATGATTACATAATACATATAATAAAATTCAACAATAAGTTAAAGCCAAGTTCTCAGTGGAGTACAGCAACTGTTGGTGCTCTAGCAATGGGTCTATGCCAGAATGGCTGTCAAAAATAATCTCTAATTGTTTTATACCACTGCTTTGCCTGAACTTTGTTGTGAGATTCGCGCAAAAAAGTGTTTGTTTTGCTTCATTAAGTCTGCTTGTGTTTAAGTTAAAGTTATGTGTAGTAAGTTAAGAAAGACGATTGTAAATATTAAATAACTACATATAAACCTACAGTACAATTTGAACTAAGAATCAAATATTGCATTTACCAAACAATTAGAAGACATAATCCGTTTACTGGTAGCATATTCATTTCTTTCCTGTAATACAAATTGAAAATTTTATTATTCATATCTGCAGAGTGAACTTATTTAATTAAAACAAATGCTATCCTTTAAAAGAATACAAAAAAATGCGAATAATTGAGGGAAAAGTTGTAGTATTAGGATCAAGAGGTAAGTGAAATTCTATTTGCTTTTATTTCAAGCTTTCATGGAACGTAAATAAAGAATCATCCTAGTTTCTTTGTGTCAATCGATTCACTATTCAAGAATGCTTTACTGTAGCATTCATTTGATTCTAGTGTATGTACTCATTGGAGTTATGATGGTTTTGTAGGTACTATCTTCAGTATTTTCGTTACGTACTGCTGGACACTGTAAAGTGCACATTGCTTTTTTTTTACTTATAGGGGTACTTTACTACCTAAGCCGAAAATAGAAAATATTGGCAAATCATGAGTTTGTGTTGTATCACATAATGCATGTGTAGGTATATGAGGTTTTGTACGCTTGTGACGTGATTTGAAAACGGAAGAAAGAAATGATCATAATTTGATTTAATTTAGTTGCTTCGAGTTTTCGAAAATATGTGATCCAGTTTATATCACACTTTCTGTTATATTTAAGACCTTTTGGTTATAATTATGCAATCATTATTTCCAGGTTCCAACATATAATTTTGTTTATTTCCATGGAAGTTGGAGGTTGGAGGTTAAAGTATGTACAGTGAAAGCTCGTTAATTCGGAATGGTTGGGGTGAAGGTCAGTCCGAATAAACGAATTTTCCGAATTAATGAGAGATTTTTTGTATCCTCTAAAACGCGTTCCTTTTGATGAAAAAATGCAATAACTTAAAACGATAAATTATTTTATTAACACAAAAGATTGCAAATAATACACAAAATTTATAATAATTAATTTTTGTAACTAAAAATATTGTTTAACTGACATTTTCACCTGAATTATAATTAATTTTCATTTATGCAGAAATATGTATCAACTTTGTCCTTAAGGACTACGATTTATATTTATCGCCAACTTAAACTGTACTGCTGTTTTCCCAAACAACATCTAAATGTGGATTACCGGGATTCCCCCAATACAGATTTTTTTTACGGTTTTTCCCAACTTCTAAATGTGAATTGCCGGCACTCCCCTAATAGACATTTTGATGATTTGTTCCGACTTCTACATATTTGAGATCTATTTGCAACCTATACGTGCTCAATCATTGCGTGTTTTAATTTTTGCTTATTTAATTTAATTTTTACGTAAAAAAATTGAAAAGCGACTCTCATTTATTCGGAAAAATTTCTTTTATTCGGAAAATTTTTTTTTCCGAATAAACGAGTTTTCCGAATTAAAGGGCTTTTACTGTACTTTGACATTTTATTCAAGTCAGTGGTTAAATTAAGTTTTTCCTGTTGCATTTAACAGGGATCTAAAACGCGAAAGTATTTCTATTTTAGACATAGTTACCTGAAACTCTTGAGTGCCAAACCTTTTGAGCATGTCGATACTAGGGCTGTAAAAGTAACGACAAATTGAGTACCCGTACGTATTCGTTACTTTTTATCTAAATACTCGTTATTTTAATATCGTTACTAGTTACTTTCGTTACTTTCATCAAAAGTGCTATTTTTATGTTAAAATTGATACTTCTGATTTTAGAACCTAAAATAGGAACCTTGTATTCAACTGAATAAAGTATTTAGGTAGGCATGAATGATATCTACTTTTTTTTGTTAATTAAACTCAACGAGTGGTAATGTAGAAACAAACACTCATAATGCAATATGATCATATGAAAGATCACAAAATTCGTACAAAAATTAACCATACAACTAACCATAGTTTTTGTTAGTTGAACATTTTTCATTATACCTCTTTAAAAAACACAATGCAATTACTCTACTAAATCAAAACAAAAGTCCACAAAATATGCGCATTTTCAAGAGTAACGAATACCAAACCAATAGTTTAGAAACGTTACTATATCGCATCGTTACTATACACCATCCCAAACGTATTCCGTACGGATACTAGATACATACCATCGCATTCCACACAAAACATCCCTTTCCGTGCGGTGTGTGTTTGGTATGTCTCTCTTGAATGCGAAGAGCGCTATTTAGAATTGATGTGGCACAAATACCATTGTGCGCACTGAAACAGTATAGAGAAAAATATACTAGAAGAGAAGAGAAAAGAGTGAACGTACCGATGTCGGTTGTCGATGGTATACATGTAGGCAAAAAAAAGTAACGATACCATAATAGTAACGATATTCATTGAGAAGTAACGTTTTGTTATATGGTACTTTATTGAATATTCGTTACTCAGTAACGAATACATACATTTTGCTACAGTACTAGTCGATACATATATCTGTGGCCACAAGGAAAAACAGCACAGTCACACACAAAACAATACGACTTATGTTGTTTTTCTTTGCGACCACAGATATATGTTCAGGGTTGGGTACAAAAACTCCAAAATTAAAAACCCCAAACTAAAATCCCCAAACCAAAATCTCCAAAACCAAAATCCCCATATTGGGAATCTGTATTGCACCGCTTCGCTACTCTGGTCCTTTTATGTCCAAAATCGTTTAGAAGCACAGGTTTTTGTTATATTCCGAGTTATGGCCTTATATCGCCTTCGCCAAGCAAGTAATAGAGCAGAAAAGCGGAGCGGTAATCGCAGGACAATTTGGAGATTTTTTTTTGGGATTTTTCAAAAGTTGGGGATTTTGGGGTTTGGGGATTTTGCACTTGTTTATTATGTAGGTATCCCATATGTTCATAGTTCTCTTATATCCAAATCCAAGCATGTTCGTATACATATTTTATACCTCAAAGCCACAAAGCATACACAAAATTGTGATATAATCAGGCACCTAACTCTTTTAATAGACACCAACATGTTTTATGCCCATTGTACTACATTCATATGTATATAACATTACTAAATAGAATACAATATATATATATATCTATATAAGTATGTATTTCAGGAGTTGGTAAAACGTGCCTAGTCACTAAATATATTAAGAACTCACTTCACAAGGACATTGGGCCAACCATAGCAGCCTCATTCTTTACATGTAAGGTGTATCTGACTGATGAAAAAGTAAAATTGCAGGTAAGTAAAGCTGCGATTGCGTACTCAATCTTTGGGAAAGTATTTAATTTATTTATTTATTATATATACACATGCAAACAGCATCAAGGCCTTGTCTGCAACATAGGGTGTCGTGAAAAACAACATGAAATCTCGCGATTCCTTTAAGTGTTATTGTGAGATTTGAGTGGCTAACTCTCGTATTGAATATCGTAGGTAGTGACAGCTTTTAAAATCATAACCATTAATTTGGTACAAAATGCCATTATCTTCTGTAGCATAACCACAAAGATTTAGGAATTGTACTCACAAAAGCTTACTTAACTGATAAAAAAAAACCCTCATGATAAGGCTCCGAAAGTAAAAAAAGCGAATTTGTGATATGAGGGGTTTTTCTATGATTCATTACGACTGCATTACAAAACCACGATAGAACTTTAATCACGTTGAGGAATGATGTCATGTTGTATGATGAATATGAAGATAAATGCCATAACTAAATTCTGCAAATAGTTTTTCAAATTTGTAAAGCTCTTTAAGCTTATCTTTAAATATAAACATTTAGTTTGAAATATATGTATTACTATTTTTAGTGTTTTTGTCTTGTCTAGATACATTTATAGTTAATTTATTGAACCAATATGAGTCTTAATTTCTTTTGCAGATTTGGGACACAGCAGGCCAGGAGCGTTTTCGTGCCGTTGCTCCAATGTACTATCGAAATGCGAACGCTGCTATTCTAGTCTTCGATTTATCGCAACATAAAACTTTTATGGAAATCAAATCATGGATACAAGAACTGCATCGAAACGTTCAGGATCCAATAATACTCACATTAGTTGGGAATAAATTAGATCTCGCAACACCAAGAGCTGTATCTCGTGACGAAGCTTATCTGTTTGCATCGTCCATTGGAGCGAGCTACTTTGAAACTTCGGCCGAAAAAGATCAAGGCTTAGAGCAGGTTTTTCTTTCGACCGCTTTAGGGCTTGTTCGTCTAGCAGATGAGGGTAAAAGTCGAAGTTTACGTCAATTCGACTCTTGTGATTCGATTACCGCCTATACGAACAACAATACTGCTTTAAGCCATAGCAACAACTCCACTCAAATTTCATTTTACCTGCCTTCTGTTCATATAGGAATACCGGTGGACAACGATGTCAAAGTTGATGATGTTGGGCGTCTTGAGAGGGCATCTTGGAGCATAGAACACATTGCACTAGGTGATGAAGAACGTGCAGGATGGTGCTGCTTTTAAGATTTTCGAATTTACTTATGTATTTGTTTTTAAACTGTTTGCAAAAAAGAAAATCCTTTTAAATATTTTTCTATCTGGTTTTATCTAAGTTATATACACAGCAGGTAGGTGCAGAGGAAGGAATTTATTTTATTTACTCGATATTGTGTTTTGAAGTTATGTATTTATAATATATGTACCAAAAGCGAATTAAGATTTATTTTGAGCCATATAAGTCAATAAAGTCTGACGAAGTTTTTATTACTGTTTTTTTTTTTCTTTTGTTGAAGTTCAGGAAAGGTTCGCTTATATCATTTTATGAGACTAGTATTCCTCATAAGCATGAATATTCCCAGATATTCAGATGTATCCAAAATACAGGGGTAGACACTACGACCTGTCGATGGATCAAAAGCATGCTAGAAGATAGGAAAATCAAAATAACACTAGGTAGCGCCAAACTCAATATCACAGCTGCGAAAGGTTGCCCTCAAGGAGGTGTTCTCTCCCCCTTGCTATGGTTCATCGTAGTGAATGAACTGCTGGTTATACTAAGCAATGAAGGATTCTATGTCCAAGGATATGCAGATGATATAGCAATTCTAATCAGAGGCGAATACGAAGAAACAATCTCGGATTGCCTCCAGAGGGCACTAAATCTGATTGCTAGATGTAGGGCTAAACATAAATCCTAAGAAAATCACCATAATTGCCTTCACCAAGAGAAGAAAACTGAAAAAACTCAGAAAACCAACACTCTTTGGTGAATCAATAGAATTCTCAAAGGAAGTCAAATACCTAGGGGTAACCCTAGACTCTAAACTGACATGGGAAGCTCACCTAAGTAAGGTCATAGACAAAGCCAGGACCTCACTATGGACCAGCAAATGTCTTCTAGGAAAGAACTGGGATCTTAACCCCAAAATGACGCTTTGGCTATACACAGCCATAGTCAGACCTATCCTCACCTACGCTGCACCAGTCTGGTGGGAAAAAACCAAGCAAAAGACCGCACAGACCAAGCTCAATAAACTGCAAAGACTAGCCTGTGTGTGCACTACAGGAGCAATGAGAACAGCTCCAACCGCAGCGTTAGAAACTCTACTAAATCTCCCACCCCTTCTATTCAAGAAAGAAGCAATAGTTAACGCTTACATGCTCATCTCAGAAGATGAATCCAATTCCACACAAGAGCTGTGTCAATCATGATTGATTCGGTCTTTTTTGACCCGTTCACGTAAAAGTACGGGAATACCTCGACTTATGTCACTACTTCGTTCCGGAAAACCGCGTCGTAAGTCGAAATCGACTTAAGTCGAAGCAAAACAAAAAAAAAAAAAGTTCAAGCGTACAGTACAATAATGTTCATACATATGTGAACATCATGTAAACTTATGATAAATCAATGGAGGAAATATAAAATTAGTAGAAGCGAAACAAAAAACAAAACTACATCAGGAATTCAAAATTAAAACTTGAAATGATACATATTGATTTATAGTATGTTGATATCTTCGTTGCTAGACAGTAAAGCTTGCAGTTCAGCCTCAACTTCGTGCTCTGGGTCTGCAGTATTAGTAGAAGAAGATGACTTAAAAAATTGTGTCAGTGTTGTCTGCGACGCTTCTAACTTAATTTTTTTGAACAGATCCTTCTAGCATGATATATTTTCTGAAACCAGTAACGAGAATTTCTAGCTTCCCTCTCGATCGGGATTATTTTTCAATATATTCAAGCCCCTTTCCATGTAATTTAAAAATGCTCCCAATTGTTTTGATGTAAATTTATCTTTACTAGTATTATCAGGGCTCGTATTCGCCTCTTCTGAATCCTCTAAAATTCTAATTAACTCGTCAGTGGAAAGTGGTTCTTCTTGAACGTGAATTAAATCTGTTATGTCGTCTTGATGAAGGTCAGAAAATCTTATTTCTTCAGCCAAAGTATTTCTGATAGGATTTGCTCGTCATCCTTTAGTGCAATGTCGATATTAGCACTAAGTGGAGATTGAATACATTCTGGCCAAATTTGTCTCCAAGCTTTGTTCATGTTGGAAGCTGTTACATTGTTCCAGGAGTCAGCTATGTTGTTAATAGCCTGGTGAATATTATACTTTTGCCAAATTATGTATTTTTAGTGATGATGGTATCCGCTGCAGAAGCTCCTGCTGAAGCGCTTTCTCGCAACTTACAGGCATTAACTGTTATGTTTCGCACATTTGAGTGGGGAAGTTCTAAGGAACGTGCGATGTTGATGGCCTTTTCGCCGTTATACAATCGATCCAAAATCTCGATTTTAGACTTGATTGGAATTACTTTCCGCTGCTTTTCGCGTGAACATCCAGAAACAGAATAAGACATTCTTTTTCTATCCATGATATTAAAGTTTCACTTCCACCTAAAGCAATTAAGCAGTCAATTTCTGTCTATGTACTAATTACCATGTAACGTACCAGAATTACTTATCAAATAAGAAAATACGGCACAATTGAACAATCTAAAATATCACACTTCTTACTTTGTTCTGCAAAATATCTGAAAAATTCCTTAGCATACTAAAAAAATGTCAAATTTCAAATTTTCACAGCCTACTAACGCATTTACTGTCTTAACTCGAAGCATAAATGACGTATGTCGAGGTAAGCTTCCTACATTTTTTCAAAGTCGTAAGTCGAAATGACTTAGGTCGAAGCGTCGTAACTCGAGGTATTCCTGTATTGATGATTGCAATCACACAACCTCAAATCAATCGTTCACAGAGTCAATACTTTTCTCGCACATCAGACCGATTCAGTTGCCTTGATTATTTGTATATGAAAGAACGAAACAAAAGTATTGTTGAGCAGATAAATGAAAAGAGGGATGAAAACGAACGAACGAAGAACGAACGAAAACGATGCAAATGAACGATACAAACAGTATGATTGGAACTGTTGATTTTATTCAGTGGACCAATACAATATCTCTATCTCTATCATTGAATGATTGAATAATTGATTGAAAAGACCGAATCATTTTCGAAAACAATACTTGAACGATTCGATCTTCAAATTTGAACGATTGACACAGCTCTATTCCACACTGATTCATTCAGATATTACTCAAGCATTGACATCAAATGAACTGCTCGGAATTATACTATCTGACAGATGTCTACAAAAATTTAACTTCAGCAAAAACTTCTTGGTGACATTTCCAGAGCGTAATAACTGGGAACAGAACAAACCAACATTTGCGAACGATTCTCATGTATGGTACACAGATGGATCCAAAACAGATGAAGGACTTGGAGCTGGAGTCTATGAATTATATACCAAAACCTTTCTATATAGCAGCATGGAGAAAAACAGCTCAGTATTCCAGGCAGAGATTCACGCAATATCATCAGAGAAAATATAACAGATCTATATTCAACAAGAACATTTATATTCTATCTGACAGCAAAGCAGCCCTGCAAGCAATAAACGCCTGTGAAATAACATCCAAACTTGTTTGGGATTGCCTTCAACTACTTATAACACTGGCTAACACAAACAGAGTTCATCTCATTTGGGTACCGGGCCAAAGCGGATATGAAGGCAATGAAAACATTTATGTTGCCAAGACCATTCTGTGGCCTCCCAATAAGTACAGCTAAAGACTGTATACAAAATTGGTTAAAAGACAAAGCACAGCATTACTGGTCAGAAATGGAAAGTAACAGACAAGCTAAAGCCTTTATACCAACCACCTCCCAAAAAAGAACGAAACAACTTCTACGATTAACGAGAAATTAGATTCGAATAGTCACATGTTTCCTAACCGGACATTGTCGGGTTAAAAAAACATCTTATGACTATGGGAATAGCACAAGACAACACATGTAGAATGTGCAACGAAGACGAAGAATCAGCAGAACACATACTGTGTCACTGTAACTGTCTCACAAAAACACGTCATCGTTTTCTAGGTAACCACTACCTTATGGCGGAAGATATCACCACCAGCTCACCCAAAGCCATCGCCGGTTTTATCACTCACTCCGGAATCATGGAGAAGCTTTAAATAGAGAATATCACAATAGGCCCACCTGTGGCCGCAGTGATAAGGGACTAGTGCCCACCTCACATACTAATCTAATCTAATCTAAGCATGTGAGTGCAGAGCAATCTTTTCAATTTTCACCTGATCTACCATAACGATAATTTCGTAAACGTATTTTTTTGTTTATAATTCACTCGCTCAAGGGGTTTAGCTTTCAGTTTTATCCTCGAGGGTGGTGTGAGGGAGAATTTGTAGGTGTTGTCATTGCTTTATCATCCACAGTATTTTTTTTTCAACTTTTTAATTTCATCATTACTCAATACAATCCGCTTTTCAAGTCATATGACTACCATACAGTGAGTAAACTAAACTAGTGCATCTGCATTTTAATAATCAGCTTAAGCATTATGATTAATAAATTTTTACCATTTTCATCATTTAGGCCTGATCATACGTTTTACAGAATACAACAGCATCGGGAACACTTTAAAAAGAGTTCTTTGATTCGGAAAAGAAAAATGCATTCCATACACTTCAATTAAATGTTGATGAAATAAATGCTTCACCATATTCCGCAGATTTAGAGCCCTACATTCACATGATATTCAAATTTTTGGAAATTTCTTTGCAAACAATTTGGCTTTATATTTATTAAAAAATTGGATTGCTTTTCACTTGAGGGTTTGCTGTTGTGCTGGGAGATCTAGAGCTAATCTAGCTAATGAAAACGCAATTGCATTAGCATTCAACATTTTAATGCTAGTTTGCATAAGCATTGAAATAAATGAATGCATTGAATAATTTTATGTTAAAAAAAGCTTCTTCAGACTAAAATGGCCATACTTCAGTTTATCGTTAAAAATTTCGAGTTTAGAGATATAGTCCCTTAAGCTAGGTATCCACGATCACTCATGAATGGCATTCATGCGCAAAGGAATTCAACATGAATTCCGCACAGGCATGAAAGCGCAGTCTTACACGCAACACCATCCACCCGCATTCATGAGTGCACCCACGCCAGGAATGGCATTCATGAGTGGTCGTGGATGCCCAGCTTTATTTATATCCCAAGGCCTTTTTAATTAAATTATAAATATTTAAAATTTAATAAAAATATTTATAAGTTGAATTTTAAATTGTTTTATTGTGAGGAATTATTATTTTTACTAATGCAAAACAATTTTAAAAATCAATCTAAAAAAATATTTAAATTGAATTTAAATTGTACCTACCTTCCCTCATTATTAAAAATTTGCATATAATTAAATATAATTAAAATAATGAAGTTAAAACAGGAACTGTTGCTGCCATCACCACTTGGATGCTTAAGTCGCTGTTTTACAAGCTCTTATTAAGCTGTATAGCTTTACTAGTCAGTTAGTAAGTTAGGTTTAAATCTTGTAACGCATTTTTGACTTACATCCGCTTGTCCAGTGGGTATGCGTACATGATTTCTGTGACACTACACACAGTGCATATTCCACGCTACTTCCATATTTTATGTCACCTTCAGTTAAACAAGTCATGTTTAGCGATTGACCTACAAGTACGTTTGATATAAAACAAAACTGATGAAATAAAACAAAAAAACATATATATACATACATGTATGCATTTATTAGAAATAACAAATAAAGGTTCAGTTGAATTTCAAAATCCCCACCAATGGAAAGAAGTCTTATTTCCTTAATAAAGTTAAAAGTCTTCCTATTTGGCAAGTAATTTACCCATCACGCGAAAGAAGGAGAAACTAGACATTTGACTTTTTTTTCAATACTAAACAGGACCTTTTTGGATAAAAAAAAATCATTCGGAGGGTAAAAGTCAATTGAATCAAGGATGAACGTGCCCACTGACAGTGATTTTGCTCACAGAGTCGATTATGGTTGTGCGTGATTGTAATAATGTACTACAGGTATACATTGTGGAAGGCTAACGTTCCGCAAATTACTATAGGGAAAGGGAAGGGACTTTTGATTGTCCCTGTGGAGATGTCCTTTTTCCTTTAGAAGTCTACGGTAGTTGCTTAATGATGGCATTCCAGCGAAAGAGAATGTACATCCTAATTCACCATGAAGGTAGCTATAAGTGATATTACCACAGAGTCAGTGGAATTTCCTTTTGAGTCTGAAGGGCAAATACTGTTTCTTATGCGCCATTAGACCCATATTAGTAAAATAGTTTCTCGTAGAAAAAAAAAAACGTGTGCTATCGCTAAACAGTAGGTGAAGAGGTAAGCATACATGGATATGTGTGTGTATATATCCAAACTAAGGGTAGATATATTATCAATTCCTTGAGATTAAAAGAACATTCTGTGCAAAGAATTTCTCGATAACAAAAGCTATAATAATGAATAATGGACTTGGGTAGGATTATTCATTAATTTAATGTGAGAAAAAGGACGATGATTAGAAGTGTATCTGTCTTAATACTATTAAATTGTTTCTGAAGCAGGACATTTTAACGAATTTGATATAACGTATTTATCGATAAAAATTAAAAAGGTGATATAACAAAAAGGGGGTTGAAAAACAAATATATAAATATAGATTAAACATTGGCACAATATGGAAAAATTAAATCCAACAAAATGTTGGCCCTCACCTTAACTCAACTGGTTGCTTGAAGTAAGTAAGCTGGACCTTAACCTTTTTGGAGGGTCTGCCGAATTGTTATTATTACTTATTATTATTTTGAAAAAAGTTTGCAGGTTCGCGTGTAAATTAAAGAATTTCGACTGGGAAGCCAGGCCTGTATCTCCCAACGCATAGCGCGTTATATCACAGCGAAAATTGTTTCTATAGATACCACAACGTGGTATTGCGTTGTCCAGCACACCTTTTTTAAAAGCATTTCTTCAAATATCTCAGCATCCTCCGGACCGATTTTGCTCAAAATCTAACCAGATCAACCAAATAAAACAAAAAGAAAAAAATAAAAATAAATTATACAATGAGTGAATTTGCTTGACCATTGTTCTTATAAATGAACTACACCTCAGATTACTTTAAAAACTAAATCGCTGTAGGTAAGGTATAAAAAAAAAAAAAAAACTTTTAATCATTTTCATAGAACGAAAAATACAAGTCAAATAGAATATGAATGCTCATCATGATTGCCAACCATCATGCACACAAAAGTCATATATTTTCTATCGGACATAAACCCCCGATTTTTGCTATTTATTTTAAAATACCATAAGTTGAACCCGCGCTTAGAAAATACATTTACGTATATAATATATCCTTCATTTTTTTTCCTCTTCGGGACAAGCAATTTGGTACAAAAATTGGATCACCGTTCTAGTAGGGCGACCTGTCATTCTATTCGGCAAAAGGTACGGTAAGGCTCCAGCTTGTGTTAACATACCAACTCCAGATATGTCCAAGTGTATCCAATCAACGCATGGTACAAATTGCTATTAAAATAAGTACGTATTATTAAATTAATGTCTCTTCCAGCATTAACAAGAAAAAAAAACCAACATTTAAGACGGCCGCGCCTAAGCAAGATGTTGCCGGTCCCTTTCCCACGTTGCTTATATCATAGGCAACGTTATCTTAAAATATTTTCAATGAAACTCTGTGTAAACTAATTACAAATAAAACTCTAAAATTACCGATTACAAGATCTCGGAAATATTTCCAAAGAGGCATCCTCCAAACCCTATCGCCCGATATAGTTCCAGCCCTGTACATTTCTTTCCAGAGGTAGTCGGAATTAGAGAAGACGCCACAAGCAGCTTCACCAAAAGCTTTTTTTATTCCTTTCTCCAGTGTAGCTATATCAACTATTAATTTTGGCTTGTAGGTACTTTGTGCGTATACTAGTGGATCAGCCAGTGCTAAAGCTCCAATGTTGCTCGCGCTCTACATAGGGGAAAGTGTATATCTTCTTCTAATAGTGCAGTTATTTAGAGTTTTGTTATATGTATTTTACTTGTATAGCTAATCAATTTTAATGTGACTGGAAATATCATATTTGAATTAAGACTTACTTCAATAGACAACGTTTTTGAATTCAAGCATGTTACTACATCGCCCGGCTTGCAGGACATTCCAGATGGCACATTTTCGCAGAGTGGTATTACAGCTACAATGTTGACTGGCAAAGACAGTACTGCAGCCGCTCGAATGGCAGCTACAACAACACTGGCTCCTGCCATTGAACCCCGATACTCATCCATACCCTTTGCTTCTCGTAAGTTTAGACCACCACTAAAAATTTATTAATTTTTGATAACATTGATAAAAACAAGTAACGGATGTTGTTACCTATCGAAAGTAATTCCTTTTCCAACTAACAAAATGGGTTTATCCTCAGGAACAGTACCACAATAAATAATTTCTAAAACTATCGGGGGCTCACAGGAGCCTTTAGCTACGGTTAAAAAGGAATTAAGTTGATTGTGCTCGATCCAGTTTATTGTTCTTACTTCCACGGTAACTCCGCATGGGCAGAGAGCGTCAACAGCTGCCTGTAAGTATTTATATACGTATGAACTCGCAGAGTTATAAAAAATGTTATAACTACCTGTGCGAAAGTTGTAGGTGTAATTTGATTAGCTGGAGCGTCTGCAAGTCGTCTGGCTAAGTTTTGGGCCTCCGCCTTAAACAAACCTCTTGTCCAACTATCAGTGTCTGGCGATTCATATAATTCCAAAGTTGGAATATTCATTTTCTTTTGCTTTCGTTTATTGTCCTGATAGCGAAAAATGGCAATTGCGCTACCTTCCGCTGCTTGCTCAGGATATTCCATACTTTCAACATGGACTTCTGTACAACCGTATTCTTGCAGTCTACGCGCACCCACTGCAGCTGCCACTCGAGCGTTCTCCTGCAAAGACTTCCTTTAGTACGCAAAAATTGTAAGTGTGTACATAGTTAAATTCGTCAGCTGTAGGGCTGAATAATTTTTAAGGTAAAATCGGAAACGCACTCTCGCTGTCCCGCTTCCTATTTTGACACTCAAAGCAAAAAAAAATTCGGATTTTTAAACGACGAAAACTAGGACATTCTATTTGCATAGATCCGCAACTGTGGTCATTGCTTAAGCAATGGGTCATATAAAAATTGTCTGGTGGAAAAGCGCCACTTTTTGTCGGCTAAACATAAACGAGTAGGCATGTATGTACATTGTACTCATCCAAATTGAACCCCTACATCTTTTAATATTTGTATAGGTATGTTCAAATTATGTAAACGTATGTATGTGAAAGCTTAAATATACTGCGTCACTTATGACTACGACTTTTAAAGGACCAGTGGGAGAAAAGGTAAAGCTCTCTCTATTAGGTTAGTTTTTTTAGAAGATTATTTATGAAAGGACAGAAAGTGAGGTGACGGTCCAGATTATAGATTTTAGGAAAAATTGAGGAAGGTAGATATTTCATATTTCTCTGTTAACCTGAAACAGGCCGTAAGACAAATGAATTATATTGGAACAAAAGCGCCAGGTACATAACGTCCAACCTATGGGAAATGCTTTCGAAGTCCAAGAAGAAGACAAGCAAGAAAGCTTGCAAAAAACGAAAAAATTACCATTCCCTCTTCTATGCTTTCCCTTTTGTTGAAGCATGCACCTTCATATCCAAGTCCGATGAGTGCAATGGATCGAAATTCACGATCAACGTTTTGGAAAACTTTCCCTGATCCCAAGTCTCCAGTCATATTCGTCCTGAAAATTACAAACGATTTTAATGTAAACACATTGACAATTGATCAAACTTATTGTAAGTACTCTCGTATTAATGAAGTTAACATCCCCTGCACGCGGTCATCAAATTTCTCCGCTGTAGGGGTCAGCTTTGGTTCAATTTCACCATCGTTTTGATAAAGTCCCAAAACTATTCCCTTCTAAATATCTGCTTAATTTAGCTGCAATCAACAAAAAAATCAAAAGTATTAACTTACCACAACTTTATTTTGCTTTTCTTTTGCGTACGTTCTATAAAGGATAGTCCATAGTTTTGGAAAATAGGGTTTCATACTAAACCTAGAAAACTGCATTGTAACCTCTATTTGTTAATATGTCATAAACAAATAGAAATTGTATTAAATGCTTATTTTAAAAGAATATATAAAATAAGCATTCAGCTTTCAAAACTGAAAATGAGAGAAAAAAACGGATCACTTTTCTGATAATCTAAATCAAAACAAAGTACGTAGGATGTTTTTGTTATTTACTTATTTACGTATATTCAAACATAACTCTCAGTCTGGAAAGCCCAATAAGTATTGCTATTTGGATTTCATTTTTAAGCAAAAACTATACAAAGATTAATTTTATGGGAAAGTATTTCACGATAAAAGAAGTTTGGTCGGATGTACATATGGCCTGGGCAAACCTACTACTGATAATCATTTATTTGCTTATTAAATATCCGTTCGTGTACGAATTATATTGATTCCTTCAAACAATTTTATTTAAGGACTAGATTTTATCCATGATTTCGTTTAGATAGTCAGTATTCGGAAAAATTAAGATGGCTTACTAGCATAGGTTTTCAAATACTAGGATCTTTTGGTAGGGTGCATGTACTGAATGATGAGACAAGTATGGGCATACTAAAGTACGTCTGATGAATGGAATATAAGCTCCATAAATTATATGCTCTATCTACAAGAAAGGCGATCATATACCTTACACCAAATATAGAGGCACATCCCTGCTTAATTTTGCATGTAAGAAGATCCTATCCAATGTACTGTGTGAACGTCTTAAGCCCATCTGTGATACACTAACCGGCACGTACCAGTGTGGCTTCCAACCCAGCAGATCGACGATTGACCTAATCGTCACACTAAGGCAAATTATGGAAAAGACCAACGAATTTCAAGTCGATATTCACCACTTGATTTCTTCAATCTAGTGGTGGAACAGATAATGCACTGATGAAGGCACTATCTTTAACATTTCTGTTCAGCTGCTGGGTTACGCAGACAACATAGACATTATTAGTCGCTCGAAGAACAGGACAAACTAGTTGGCTTCGAAGTAAATGATGACTTACAGGTCATCGTCCAGGACAAAATGTTACTCTTGATAACAGTTACTTCAAGGTATTTGATTTGATTGATTGATTGATTTTGATTTTGATTGATTTATATTTTCTGATAAATTACTTATTAAATAATAACAAATCAACATAGCATGGCTTTGCCGTCTGCCGATTGACAAAAAAAAAGAAAATTAAAAACATACATACATTTTTATAATTTATAATACTTAATGCAGAAAGGTACAAGGACAAAATATATACATATACAATATATACATGTTTTTTTCAAAAACTTTAATTAATTATTCGGTCTCTATAAGTCAAAGCGATTTGGCAGTATTTGAACAGTTTAGGGACTTTAGGCTCATTCAGGAGATCAATTACTTGGTCGACCGACAAATAGTCAGTGCCGAAGATGCTGCGTCGAGTTTCCCTTAAAATTGGGCACTTTCCAACAAAATGAAGCGTATCCTCGCGTTCTCCTAGGTTACATAACCCGCATATGATCGGAAGTTTATCTCTATGGGGAATATAGTTCAACTTCAACAGTTCTCCCCTCAGTTTAACTATCGTCGAAATCTCTTCCACTTTATGCTCGTCCCGAAAATAATTCAGATGACCTAGGTTATGACTTAATCGCCTGTAAATTGACCTATGCAACGAGTTTACGGCTTCCTCTAAAAATTTCTCACGACACTTTAGATCAACATTTGCAATTAGTTGGTACAGCACTGGCTCCCAGGTCGAAGTTTCCGCTGGTTGCAAATTAAAATCCATCCCACACTCTTGGGCTAAGTCGCGCCATTCCCCGAACTACCTTTTTGGGCAGCCTTTCAAGGTATTTGCCATTAACTTACGGAGCTAACGAATGACTCTCAAGTGGACATTCGACGATGACTTACCCTTGAAAACCGGTGCTACTGCACTTTGGCGAAAAGCCAAAGCATATAATAAATTACCTAAAATAGGTGTGTTTTTTTGGTATCCCGTATGGGATTGGCGAAAAAAACGACATCGGGGACTAATTATGTCATCACAAAAAAATTGGCAGCACTGCGTATGGATTGACATTTCAACTCAACAGCTGTGAGATAGACAACCAAAACAAAAGCTAAATAACATCTCAGCAGCCCCAATTCCTCAGGTCTGGACCACTTTTTACGTATGCTAACAATAAATATAGATTTATCGAATTATTTTGCATATTGCATTTCTGCTTTTACGGACTTTCTGTCTTGCTCAGCCATATTTTCAAAACAAAGAATCGCTCGACTGACATCAACGCACGTCAGTTGTTACGTTTCCATAGAAACTCGAGTCTGGTAGCACCGTTTTTATCTGGGATAAAGTTAAGCCCCGCAAATTGTGTGGTCTTAGCTAATGCTATGTGGGATAAGTTGTTGTTGTATTTAACACGCAAATTGCTTATGCTCGATGTCGTTTTTTTCGTCAATCCCATACGGGATACCAAAAAAACACACCTAATATATAGTTAAAACCGTCTCAGTAACTATGATTTGAAAGATATTTAACACAAAACGTTATACCGTCAGTAAAGTCCGATACGTTACCAAATACATAATACTTATCATTCGCTGCAATACCGTCAAAACTCAGAATTCACGAATTTACAGTAATTTTATAAGTTACATAAATAAAGTTGTAGAATTTTATTTCTCAGCTTCAAATATTGGACAAGAGAGTTTTCTCTTTAATAAGGAATGTTAATGCTTTGCTCCATTATGTTTTTGTGTACAGAAACTAGTATAATTTGTGTAGACGTCCTTTTATACTTTGATTGTTGTAAAAATGTTTGGTCAAATTTTATTTTTGAAATACATACATTCATAACATTCATAATAACACAACCTGTGGGTTTTACCTTATATGCATAGATTTTTACAGCACTCGTTTTCTGTAAATGTTTTTATAGTGATAGATAGTTTGTGCACAGTATATTCGCATGTTTCGCTTATTAACTTGAAAAACTGTAAAATCAAGGTCTGTCTAGGCACAAAACAAAAGCAAGTTAAGCCGAAAAGTAGTACAATTCCCAAATGAGACAATAAATAAATTCAAATTTGAGGCTATCAGCCCAAAAGTGGTGTAACCCCAAACTATTGAATTAGGAGAAAATGGGGTTTTTAAATTTGGTAAAAATTGTTTTAAATTTAATTTCTTTTGTAAACATTATTTTAATTATTTTATTTTTAATTTATAAAAAGAATTTCCAAATTTACAATAGCTGTGTATTTTTGTATTAGGAAAAAACTTCTGCATTTATGAAATTTTGGTCCAATTTAAAAAAATAAGCAAGTTACACCACTTAAGGATAAATTTATTAAGAAATCAATCAAAATACATAGTACAAGAGCTATTCATCACCTGTCTCATCATAATACACCTCATCCCTGACACTGTTGGAGCAATTCAGGTTGTTATAAAAAGTGCGATGAACTGGCGGGATGAAGTGCAACAATTCAAGAAGGTCCTCTTTCTTTTTTCAGCTATAGTTGGTTTTTCCAATGCATCTAGTTGTGTTATGGTCACTGACTGCATTTTTTTTAACACTGACTTCGTTAAAGAGGACATCTTCATTATTAGAATACTTGTAAAAAATTTAAAATTGAGTGATTTTATGGAATCTTAGCCACTGAACTAACTTAGCCACCACTTACCGGCATTTTAATGTTGGTTATATTTTTTTTCAGCGACTTGGAAGAGAAAAAATCACTTGCACTCGTATTATCTTGAATGATTGCCTTTTTCTTACTTCGAGCCATTTTTCTGGAACGTATATTTCTTTGAAGAATTTTTTATTTTTTTCTATCAGACCAAAATCTTGGTCACATGGTAAATATGAATGTCCACTGACCAAAAATGAATGATCTATTTCTTCAATAGTAAAGTCCGAGTGAGATACAACATACTGACAGAACAACGACATCTTTATATTTCTATTCTGTCCCTCCCATTGGTCAGAATACATTACTACTTTTTTAGTGGTCACAAAAAAGTTAAGCAAACAAGATCCGATTTCTTGGGGTCCTCGCGAAGCATCAGACTCGTCCCAAACAAACATGTAGGCATCATATGTCCCCATGTTGTGAATTCCAAAGCAAAAAGTCCAAAGCTGTCTCTTGTAATACACTATTCCAGAACTCAATACATCTGGTACTACCATAGAGATTCCCCCTCATACTAAAGGTTTGGGTATACCTAATAGAATAGTGGAACTCATCCTCAAACAACAATATAACTAGGGAAATTAACTCCAGGTGGAAAAGCGGCCATACGTGTCATTCCATCGGATTTGTATGGCCTACAATTCGTCGTTCCAAATACGAAGTGGCGTATCTGCAAAATCAATCTTAACTTTACAGTAGAGCCAAAACAAAAATTAGCGAAATTTTGTTTTTTTTAACTGAAAACGTTCAACAAAGCTAACCATTATTATAATGGGTTAAAATTGTTTCTTCATAAACATTTACCATTTTTGAGTAAATTCTATTCCAAGAGAAAAAGATGCAGATACGCCACTTCGTGTTTGGAACGACGAATTGATGACCATAAGTCAAGGGAGACCAATACCCTCAACAGACAACATAGGCATCACACTGGGCTCTGAGCTTAAGTGAGTCTTACGGGACACCTATCTACCTAAAGCCGAAAAGTCAGAATTTTCTCAGTTGGTCCTTTTGCTCACGTTTTATGTACACATTTGTTACGTTTATTCTGATTCGTCAGTGCTTGCTTTCGCCTCTCTTTCATTTTTTATTGCTTGTAGTTGTTATTGCTTTTATGAAAATGTGAACAATTTGCGCAAAAAAGAGAGACCTTCGCAAAAGGACTACGTGATTTTGAATGGAACTGATTATCTATCTTTAATAAATGAATATCTTTAATGTTTGAGCCCCCATGATGAATATCTAGATAATTCTAGTTAGATGTACATACATATGTAACAACTACGCATTCAAGCTCTTAGGTATAGAACTGCAAAGTTCAAATAAAATCTGTTCAGTAGTTATTGCGTGATACGCGCACAGAGAGGACGCTAATTATTATTTTATTATGTGTATTTATTTCGTCAAGTAAGTTCTCCAAGTGACATTTTATTTTCGTCCACAAAAACCTTAATAAAAACATATGAAGTGAACCCTTGAGTTATTTTTGCCGTCCCAATAAGTTATGAATCTTACATAACACTTTGTAGTTCTTATCGTCACACAAATGTAATTTACATAACATACATATGTCTTACCAACTTAAGCTGGGAAATTTCCATAGAATTTCATTAGTTTCTAGGTGGATTCTAGTGCATGAACCGTAAATTTAATTAACATTCATATGTAAAATGTTGTGTTGCCTGTTTAAAATGTACTCTTCTTCTAGACCTTACTCTGATCATAAATTCTTTTTTAATGTACGTACCCTGGTCAGAAAGTACAAAGAGAATATGTAGGTACATCCTTTGACAGAAAAAAAAAACGTGTTTTCACTTTCGTCGTGAAAATGTAGATATGTAGGCATATGTAGATATATATATATATACACATACTAAGTACTTAAGGACGGCAATAAAAGAATTATTAGTCGGTCACACGAACCCAATTAAACGAGTGCCTTCCGAATCCTAAATTCCATTCCACTGTGAACGAATTAATTATTAATTATAAGTAGATAGAGTTTTTCATACATAATTCGGCAGATTATGTTGTGTATATTGTTCTTAAAGGGCCAATCATAAGCACCTGAACTTGAATGGAAATGCTTAATGAATTTGTATTTGCACATAAAAAACATACGTATAGGTATGTACATATATTTAATAATGTTTGTTTTATTACTTACTTACTAACTTAAGGTGGCGCTACAGTCCGGGGTGGACCTGGGCCTCAACCAACAAGCGCCTCCAGCCAGCTCGATCTTTAGCTAGCTGCCTCCAGTTTCGCACGCTAAGTTGGTTGAGGTCCCCTTCAACTTGCGTGCGCCACCTGAGTCGCGGTCTTCCTCTACTGCGCTGTCCCTCGGGGGCGGATTCGAAGATTTTTCGGGCCGGAGCATTGGTGTCCATCCGCTCTACATGACCCAGCCACCTCAGTCCTTGGACCTTTGTTTGTTTTATTACTTCTTTATTTTGTTATAAACATACATATGTATAAGCTTTTTATATGAATTATAAAAAATAAATGCATGATAAATAACTGTCAGAAATTAACAACGATCTTTGCTTATCCCGAGCATATTTCTTAAGCTACGAGCAGACGATATGCAAAAGTCGCATATATATGCGAGTCTGACGTCATTTTAGCGTCATCATATGCGATTTTTGCTCGCATACCGTCTGAACACGTCTATATATATGCGAGTTTGCAAGCACTGCCGTACGTATAGAATTTGCGACACATTTGCGAGTTTTTTCGTGACGTCAGCACTCGCATATATATGCGACTTTTGCATATCGTCTTCTCGTAGCTTAAGATATATGAGAGTGTTTAGGTGTTTAGAAAAAAAAAAACACCAATAATATCTAAGTCTTACGTATGTACATCACTCGTATTTTTTGCCTTTAAATGTTTCTTGCTAACGTTCCGATATTTGTAGCAAAATAAATCCCCAAAGATCCAAAGCTTAAATGAGTCATAAGATTTTTTTTAACGTTTTACAACATACTCGTGCAGCTCAACACGGGTACTTATGTTGTAAAGAAGGTTTTCTACTTGCTATCGAAATAATAAAAATAAATTCATTCACTTTTACCAAACGTGCATGACAGTCACCACTTTAATGTGATAACCATAAATCAACTGCTATAAAGAATTTATTATTTTCTTTTGGACGCCTTTACGAACATACTTTTGTAAGAGTTGTTTTTGTATTATTTATTTTACTAAGGGTAAGTTGCTGATTGGAGAATAAAGTCGTTAGGATTATAATTAGTCCTTGTGGGAGGAGACAGTATAGTTGTGTTGCAATTCGTTTTTTCATGGATAAACATGTGGGAAATAAATCAAAGTCGAATATAATAAAAATCTATTTTGAATATGTGTCTATGTAGGTAGGTACATAGGGGAGGACAGAGTCAAACGATTTTCTTTTTTTTTTTACTAAATTAGATGACTCGTTTAAGTTTTTCCAAATTAGTCAGCCCAAACAATTTTTCATTTAGAGTCCAAAAGAAACGTTCTAAAAATTCGGTCTCAAAGACATATTTTTTAAAAGCAACATAAGTAATATTTTAATATTTATCATTTATATATACATATATAAATATTTCCTTTTAATATAATGTCCTCTATGTCTCCTATAAATGCCAAAAAATGTTACAACTTATTGCTTTATAGGTATTACCCACAAATGACACTATTAAAGACGAGAGTACGCAGAATAACAAAAACGCAAAAAAAAGGTACAGACCAGTCGATTTCACGGACACCTGCCACAACTTTTTTCACTGGCGCGCAAAGCGCAGCTGAGGTTGCCAGGATGTTTGCTTTGGAGTAGACAAGTATTTTTTCTTTGACGGGACTCTTATGGAAACATTATAGTCCTTGCTTTATAGGTGTTACAACTTACACACATACAAACACATTTGCATTGCTAACAAGCCCCCAGATGGGTTGTCGCCTTGACGTGGCTGGTGGGCTGAGTAGTCGTGATACTGAAGAGCGGCATAAGCAGATGAAGACTGATCTCCAATCATTTCTCGTTTGCCTATAGCTGCTTGGATGTTGAACGTATGAAACCAAGAGCAACCCAACCTTTATTAAAGGTGCCGGGCCGGGTCAAGGTGTCAATCGAACCGTGCTGAGGACCCATCAGGCTGAGGGCCCGTAAATAGCTCAGTCCCTAACGGTGTACTCCGGAAACCAGGCGACCTCCGGTTTTATCTAGCCTTATCCATGCATGCGGGGCTCTGTATGGACGGACCTTCTTTTCCCTAGCTACTCGTGGGAACAACATTTCTAACCTTAAAATAAACAACCCTTCGGATGGGGACCTGGCTTGTCGGGATCCCATCTCTCAGCCAATGGCTGAACCAACTTCAGTTGCCGGACGGATAGACCATCCTGCAACTGAAACATGCAGCAACATCAACACCAGTTGCCAACCTCCAGCAGAAACGCACCCCTGCGCTAGACGGACAGAACGTCTCACGCCAGAACGGAGCGAATTCCCTGCAATCGAACAGGAAACTGCTGCACTTGACCTTCGTGCCGAACGGATAGAACGTCCGGCACTTCAACATATCGACAGTGACCTCGAATCTGTCGAAACAGCCAGCTCGGCTCTCACGGAGGACGCGTATAGGAGCTGCTCAGACGCCCCTGAAACAGAATCCGTGAAGGCACTCGACCTGGAGTACCTGTCGCTAAAGAGACCTCGCCTCACAACGTCTCAAGGCAAGGCAAGAAAGGCACTTCGAAGGTTGCTGGCGGATGGCCTGCCTTATGCAACCGCGCTGGATGGAGCCATGAAGGCACCAAAAGGCACAGCGAATTCAGCCGGTAAACGGCGCCGATCTGGCGACAACTCTCCTGCTGCTCCCAGTAAGAAAGCGAAGAACAACCCCCCTCGTTCGCGAAAGTGGCAGGAGAAATAAAAGTGGGAGTCATTCCATCAGACTTCCTAGATGACCACCTTGAGCCTGAACAGCAAAAGGCAGTGGAAGATGCCATCATCAAGGAACTGCATAAGCTCCCTGAAGATGGCCCACAGATTCGATTTCTGGGCTGCTCGTTCAAGCCGGGGTGGATCACCATAAATTGTGCAGACGCGGAATCGCGCAAGTGGTTGGCCGAAACGATCTGCAAAATTTCGCCCTGGGAGAACGCTAAACTGCGTATGCGTAACCATGCGTGGGGACAGCATTCTTCCCCGGCAATGCTCGCTCTGCAGACGAAGTTCTAAGAACTCTTCGGCTGCAAAACAAAATCCTGCCAACGAAGGACTGGAAAGTTCTGAGGAAGGGAAACAACCCTGATGGACTCAACTTGACCATTTCGATGGACGAATGCTCGGTGGATCTCCTCAAGGAACTGGACTACCAACCGTTCTATAATATGAACAGAGTTCAGTTCCGTATGAAGAAGAACCCCTTCATTCGGAAGTCAAACCCTTCATGTGCCCTACCCAAAGGAGGTCAAACATCAAGAGAGGCTGACCAATCGCTTCCCTCTGATGATTTGCCCTCCACTTCAAGAGCTGCCCTAACATCCAAGACGCAGCCAATCCTCAGGCCCCCCCTACTTGTCACCGGAGCTGGAAAATCCGCCCCTGTGCAAGCAGAGAAGCCTAAGTCTGGGCAGTCGAACGTAGGAGATAAAACCTCTTCCGTCTCGTCTGCCAGGTCAAATTTTCCAACAGGGACCGCACCTCGCCCCAGACAGTCATTGATTGGGGCTCAACGACTGACCAAAGGCCCAGCCCGAGGTCAACCAGCAGGACGAGCCCGGCCAGATATTAACACCAACAGAGGCCGGGGCGGGAAGAGAGGGGGCTCATATCCTAAAGCTCCCACTTTCCGCAGAATTTAGGCGATGATGAAGGTTGTTCAAATCAACCTTCATCATGCCAAGGCTGCTTCGGCAGTCTTGGCGAAAAAGATGAACGACGGCCTAAACATCGCCCTTGTGCAGGAACCTTGGACCAGCACTAGTGGAAAAATTCTAGGTCTTTCAACAACATCAGGTAGGATCCTATATAATACCATTTCGGAAAGACCCAGAACTTGTATTATATTTAATAATATCGAATTCTTCCCCCTGACAGAGTTCATCACAGATGACCTAACGGCTGCCACGGTGAAGATTAACAACACCAAGGAAATAATCGTGGCTTCCGCCTACTTCCCTGGTGATACCCCCGAGTGCCCCCCAGCACATGTGGATAAGATGCTCAACTATGCGCAGAAGCTAAAAACTGACGTCATCATAGGATGTGACGCAAATGCGCACCACATAATCTGGGGTAGTTCGGACACTAACAAAAGAGGTGAGTCCCTACTTGACTTTATTCTAAGCAATAACCTAAGCATCTCCAATGTAGGTAGGGAACCAACTTTTGTAACTACAGTTAGAAATGAAGTACTAGATCTTACCCTAACATCATCTCATTCTAACAATCTGATCTCTAACTGGCATGTGTCATCAGAACCGTCATGTTCTGACCACAGACACATTCGCTTTGAGATAGATGGAACATCCAAAAACCATCTGTCCTACCGCCCAAAGAGAAATACTGACTGGACTGCATATAGAGAAAGTCTCAGTCAAGCAATAAAAGATAAAACCCCCCGAATTGACAGCAGGGACAAACTTGAATACTTCGCTGATTTCATCAAGCACTCCATTGTCTCTGCGTTCGAGGAAAATTGCCCTATTAAGACGAAAAAACTAAAAAGGGTAACTACATGGTGGAGCAATGATCTGAAGATCCTTAGAACCAGAGTTAGGAAACTTTTCAACAAAGCAAAGCGCTCTGGCGACTGGGAAACCTACTCTGCAGCTCTCACCAACTATAATAACGAAATTAAAAAGGCCAAAAAAGAATCATTAAGGCGATTCTGCGAAGACGTAACTGAAACGTCTTCCGGGTGTCGACTACATAAGGTTCTTGCCAATGAGAAATCCGGCACCCTTGGTACAATTACCAAAGAAAACGGTCTTCAAACTCAAGATAAGAAAGAAACTCTGGAACTCCTTCTTAGAACACACTTTCCAGGCTCAATAACAATAAATAATCTCACAACGAGTCCGTCTTCCCAACGGGAACCGACATGGATACCGTCCCGGGAAGACTGGAAAGTAGCGAGAACCATCTGCCAACCCACTGCAATAAAATGGGCAATCTCCTCCTTCAAGCCATTTAAATCTGCAGGTGAGGATGGCATCTTTCCAGCACTTCTGCAGGAGGGAGCTGACATTATAGCACCCAGCCTATCTAAGCTCTTTAGCTGTAGCTTACATCTGCCAGAAGCATGGAAACGGGTGATAGTAAAATATCTACCCAAGGCGGGCAGGAATCTAGACAATAATCCGAAATCCTTCCGTCCTATAAGTCTCATGTCCTTTATACTTAAAAGCATGGAGAAAATTGTTGACAAACACATACGAGGAAACGCTCTTCTTACGACTCCCCTATGCACAACTCAACACGCATACCAACCAGGTAAATCTACTGAGTCTGCACTCCTCGACTTGGTAACCAAAATTGAAACCTCCATCTATAGAAAGGAGATATGCCTTGTCGCCTTTCTAGACATAGAAGGAGCTTTTAATAACACGTCATATGAGTCCACATACAGGGCGTTGGACAATATGAACATATCCTCCACAGTTTGCAGATGGATTATTTCCATGCTGAACTCGAGAATAATACAAACGAGTATTGACGATGTGGAAATTTCGGCGCTTACAACTAGGGGCTGTCCTCAAGGAGGAGTCCTCTCACCTCTTCTCTGGTCTCTGGTAGTCAACAGCCTACTTCACTCTCTGAAATCTCAGGGCATTGAGGCGGTGGGTTATGCGGACGACATAGCGATCATTGTTAGAGGTAAATTTGAAAGCACCGTTTCGGAAGTGCTACAATACGCACTATCCGAAGTACAGAGATGGTGTATTAGTGAAGGCCTTTCTGTAAACCCTAAAAAGACAGTAATTGTTCCTTTTTCAAATAGAAGAAAGCTCAATCTTCTTACTCGCCCCTCTCTTTTTGGCGAAACCATCCCATTCTCACAAGAAGCTAAATATCTGGGAATCATCCTGGACAGCAGAATGTCCTGGAACCCACAGATCGAAAGGATAATCAGCAGAGCTACCATATCACTATGGACCTGTCGTCGTATCTGTGGGAAAAACTGGGGAGTACAACCCAAGATGATATTATGGCTATATAAACTGATCGTCAGACCTATGATCACATACGCAAGCGTTGTCTGGTGGACAAAAACTAACGAAACTTCCACAGTTACGAAATTAGAACGTGTCCAACGTCTGGCGGAAACCTGCATGTCAGGATGCCTTCGCACAACTCCAACTGCTGCACTTAATGTCATCTTGGGCTTACCACCACTACGAAATTTCATTCGAATGGAAGCTAAATTAGGCATTCATCGACTCTTCCACTCAAGCAACCTTGACCTGAAATCCCACAGGGGAGGACACTTATCCCTGCTTGAAACACTGGAGCAAGATGCGATCTTCAGCATGCCTCCAGACGACATGCTACCCGAATACTGCTTCAACAAGAATTTCTCAATAGTTATCCCTTCAAGGGAGGACTGGGAGAACCATAAACCCCAAATATCATCTTCTGACCTCGTCTGGTATACGGACGGATCCAAGATGGAAACAGGAACTGGTTCCGGAATTTTTGGAGAATCAACAGGTGCGAACTTCTCAGTCAGCCTTGGTGAATTCGCGTCCATATTCCAAGCAGAGGTCTTTGCCATCAACCAATGTGTGAGACTGAATCAGTCCTCTCGCATCATGGGGAAAATTATATTCATCTTTTCAGACAGTCAAGCTGCTCTGAAAGCACTCGACTCGTCTGTTATCAAATCCAAATTAGTCCTAGAAACCCGCAAAATTATTTCGGACCTTGCTAGGAACAATATGGTCATTCTTCACTGGATTCCTGCACATAGTGGATTTGCGGGTAACGAAAGGGCAGACTCACTGGCCAAAGACGGTGCGGCAACAAAACTCGTTGGTCCCGAACCCTTCTGTGGGGTCAGCAAATCACTCTTCGCGAGACATGCAAAAAGTCTTTGCATGCAAGAATCTAGACAAGTCTGGCTCAACACACCAGGACAAGCATGTTCAAAACTGCTATTCCCGGTACCGTCACAAAGAAAATCAAAATTCATTGTGAATCTCGATAGGAGCAACCTTAGAGCACTTGTCGGACTTTTCAGCGGTCATTGCCGCCTGAACAAGCACCTACATCGCATGAATCTCACAACAGATTCAAGCTTTAGACTCTGCCTGGAAAGTGAGGAGACCTCTCTTCACATCCTAACGGAATGCCCAGCTCTTTTTCAACTCAGAAAAAGAATACTAGGCAGCGAATTTGTCTTCGCCCTTAAGTAGGAGCGTTAACATTTATTAGGCTTATACTTTCAAGTGTACATACCTGCTGTATCAAAGTCATATTAACAAACAATTTCCAATTTGGTACATACGTATATACATATGAAAAAGTTAGATAGTTGAACATGACTAGTACCCTAAATGCCATTACATATTTTTTTTTAAATTAATTAATCACTAATGCTTAATACGTTTAAATAAAAAATGAAAAAAAAAGTTAACTTGATGTGACTTACTACTCTCCATTCCATTTTCTATATGCATCAATAAAATGCGGATTTATTTCTTAATATTAATTTAACGCAATTAGTGCGATGTCAGCGAGCTCAAACAATTTTCCAATAAATACACAGATTCTTTAGTCCGTTGAAAATGAATTACGACGCATAATGGGCACATCATCAAATGCGATTTATTCATTAATTTACTTAATCTGTCACAAATTATGTACTTCCAGATAATGTACTTATGTACTACTGTACAATGAACGAGAGGACACATATGCGAGACACCTGCTTGTCCATGGCGCTCTCTGGACTGAGATGTGCCAACAATTTGTTCTTATATTATACAACATACATATGGATGTCTCCACATATATTTACTCTTCCTAATTAACACATTGTAAAATCACATTATAATAAAAGATAACTTTCTTATGATAAATAAAAATGTTATCAAAGTGAAAAAACATGAAAATTCATGTTTACAAGACATCTGCTTTTGTCCTTAAAAATCGTTTAACCGAGCGAAACATGGCACAGGCGCTGCACCTTTTGCCGGCAGTAAAACTGATGAACATAGTAACGAGTGAAATATGCAAGAAAAAAAAAAAACGATTTAAACCAATTTAAAATGAGTATAGAGTATTTTATACCCTATACCTATACAATCCTTGTAACAGGGTTTATATAGCAATGTATTACGTGTATGCAATGATTATCGAAATAAAAGGATACTATTTTATAAGAAGTGAATTAAATCTCTGGTATGCATGTTCAAATATGGAAGAGGTTGCCCTCGGTTGTTTTAAGAAAAAAATCTACTAATGCCCAGTTTCACAGTGTGAGTTTAAACTTGAGTTTTACTAAACTTACTACTGAGTTTAAACTTTGAGTTTAAATCGTTCGGTTTCACACTGTATTTTTAAACTCAGTTTGTCTAAACGAAGTTTATCACACTTTTGTGAATTACACTGATGTATTTGAATCACAGTATTTCAATTAAATGTCAAACTAAAAATAATTTTGAATTTTTCCTATTAGCAAATAATTAGAATTTTTCCTGTTTGCTTTCGAGTAAAAGTCTTTTAGAATAGACAAAAGAGAGACAATGGAGAAAGCAAAAATATAATAATATTAATCAAAAGAAAAGAAGTACCTACTCATTTTTCCGATAGCAAAAAGGAAAATTTAATGAATTTAGTGGTCAAATTCAAAGACACATTTGAAAATAAAAAAACTGATAGGATTCATTGGACGGAGAAAAATGCTGCATGGGAGCTATCGAAAAGCAAAGTCAATAAAAACTTGATTTCGGCTGATTTTGAATTCTTCCTTGAAGTAAAACATTTTATTTTCATATAAATCAAATTACATGTACATATTTTTTATGTTCTGAGTTACCAGTTAGTTGGATTTTCAATTTTTGGACGTATTTCATCCAAAACAGTATTCGCTGATTGTTTGAACATGCGAAATCTTTTATGCCCAGTTTCACAGTGTGAGTTTAAACTTGAGTTTTACTAAACTAACTACTGAGTTTAAATCGTTCAGTTTCACACTGTATTTTTAAACTCAGTTTGTCTAAACGAAGTTTATCACACTATTGTGAATTACACTGATGTATTTGAATCACAGTATTTGAATTAAATGTCAAACTGAAAATAATTTTGAATTTTTCCTATTACGGTGTTCGATTTGGAGTAAAATTCACTTAGAATAGATAAAAGAGAGACAATGGATAAAGCAAAAAATAATAATATTAATCAAAAGAAAAGGAGTACTAATTTTATGAATTTAGACACAATTGAAAATAAAAAAAACTGATAGGATTCATTGAACGGAGGAAAATGCAGCATGGGATGCTATCGAAAATCAAAGTCAATAAAAACTTGATTTCGGCTGATATTGAATTGTTCCTTGAAGTAAAACATTTTATTTTCATATAAATCAAATAACATGTACATACGTTTTATTTTCTGAGTTACCAGTTAGTTGGATTTTCAATTTTTGGACGTATTTCCTCCAAAACAGTATACGCTGATTGTTTGGACATGCGAAATCAGTTAAAGAAGTCCATATCATCCCAAAAATAAAAGTGATTTGTCCTGCAGCGAAATTCTCTTTGGCTTACGTTAACCAGGATATTATAATATTCTTCATCACTTCTATCATCAGAATCACTATTTGCACTTGAAAACATTATTTTACACACTATTAATATTTTAGAAGAAAAACACAATTTGACATTTCACAACAATAGCAGCCATAACCATAACTTAAACGAACTTTAAACGATAGAATCGAGTCGTTTAACTTAAACCGAACATGAAACTCAGTTTAGAGTTTAAACGAACACTGTAAAACCAAACATTTGGTTGAACTTTAGTTTAAACCGTAAACTGAGTTTAAACTCGTACTGTGAAAGTGGGCATTAAAGAAGTCCATATCATCCCAAAAATAAAAGTGATTTGTCCTGCAGCGAAATTCTCTTTGTCGGCTTACGTTAACCAGGATATTATTATATTCTTCATCACTTCTATCATCAGAATCACTATTTCCACTTGAAAACATTATTTTACACACTATTTATTAATATTTTAGAAGAAAAACACAATTTGACATTTCACAACAATAGCAGTCATAACCACATTTTTAACTTAAACGAACTTTAAACGGTAGAATCGAGTCGTTTAACTTAAACCGAACATAAAACTCAGTTAAGAGTTTAAACGAACACTGTGAAACCAAATATTTGGTTGAACTTTAGTTTAAACCATAAACTGAGTTTAAACTCGTACTGTGAAACTGGGCATAAGTGATCTATGTTCCCGTCTGCATAGATGAAGAAAGAACGAGGAGATACAACGACGAACTGTATCTGCTATTCAGCGACATCGATCTAGTCAGAAGAGCCTAGATACAACGACTAAGATTGCTGGGATATGTAGACCGGATGCACACCAGAGCTTCGGCCCGGAGTGTCTTTGCGTCCGAAACGGAGGGATAACGCAGTAGAGTAAGACTGCGACATAATCCAGTCTGTCACCCTAAGCAGTAAGAGAAACTATTAGTATATTTAACATCAAAACTTTTATACTATCTCTTTCTTGTGTGCAGCTTAAATGCTCCTAATAGTAAATGAAATTTGAGCAATATCCGCACAAAATAAAATATTTCAAACCGATGTAGCAAGCTGTTTTGAGAATATGCCTATTAAATTTCATTTAGAAAATCATTCATATTTAGATAGGGTTGGGCTCCCTGGCCCTAATCCGGCCAATGCTTACATATGGTTGTCCCGTGTGGTTCAACGTGCGGGCAAGCTTGATGGAAAGGATTCGGGTGTTTGAGAGGGCTTGCCTTAGGCCTTGCCTTCGCCTATACAGAACACCAGAGTCTGAATACAGAAAATTCTATTCCAACGAGGTCCTATACAACAAGGCGGACCTAATCAGAGTGGACAATTTCATAGTGAAGCTTACTCGAGGGCACATTGCAAGAGCAATGAACTCGGTTAATAACCTGATCTCTGGGGCTTACTACCCCAATACTATGTATCACGAGAGAGTGCGCCTTAACGGCTTCGTCCCCCCAGAAGCTTTTCTGCATTTTGACAAGGAAGGTCTGATCCAGGATAGATCGGCAGTCCCGCTAATCTTCCATGTGGCCCGGCCAACTGTGGAAAGGCAACTCAACTACGGTCGAGACGTCGTTGAGAGCACTGAGGAGCGACTCCGGTTTAGTAGGTCGGTTTCGGAGCGCGACATTAGGGATGTTGGGCGGCAGCACCAGATTTTCTGGTGGCTGTCGGAAAGCGAGGGAACTCCCTCGTCGAACCCTATCGATCCGGGCTAGTCCAGAGATGGACAAAGCTGGCCATGGCCGGCTTACATAGTTTAAGGTTATTTTTAGGTAGATTTAAGAAAAAAAATAAAAATAATAAAAAAAAATACAAAAAAATACAAAAAATACAAAAAAATACAAAAAAAAATACAAAAAATACAACAAAAAAAAAATAAAAAAAATACAAAAAAAAAAATACAAAAAACACAAAAATACAACAAAAAAAAATATACGTATTTAATTACGTAGCATGTTAAGTTAAGTTAGGTTAAGGCTTATTTTAAGGTAGTTTTAAGTTTCAATTTAATTTAGATTTAAGGAAACATACAAAAGTCCTGTTACTAAGTTTTTTCAAAACAATTTTCTTAGTTTTACAATAGTTTAGTCCTTAGATTGTTTAAGTAAATTAAGTTAGGTTAGGTCGAAAGACATATATTAAGAATTAAGTTTAGCTTAGAGTGCCCGTGTAGGGCCAGTAAGTAAGTATAACATAGTTAAGTTAGTTAAGCTAGTTTTAAGCGTTTTTTTTCCTAGCAAGTAAGAGTACTAAATTTAAAAAATAAAAATGCATTTAAAAACAAAAACAAAACAAAGGGTTGGGCTCCCACACATTATTTCTTCACGTTACAAGTAATTTTCTAAATAACAATACCCTACGGTAAATGACATGCAGGGAACAAGGTGCCAATCGGAAATGATCCTTTGACAAAAGGGCATTCTACACCTTACACACTCGTACACACATCACATGCTATCTTGCATGAGTGACTTCCAATCCCAAAAGTTTTCACAGAGTTTTTGTACGCGTATAGGAATAGAAGAGTACTTAAACATAGAATGTACGTGCATTCATATATATGTATGCATATTGACTGCTGAAAAACAATTTCCGTGGGATTGTATTCTGCCGAGGTATATATGAGTATGTATGTACCTATGTACCTCGTAGCTAAAGGGAATGAAAAACGCCGCTTGTTAGAGTTGAGTGAAATAGTTGTGGCTTTTCTCTTTGAATGACGGTATTAAATGATGTATGGGGCAAATTATGATGCTGCTTTTTTCAACTTTTGTTAATGAGACGATTGTAAGTCTTTTCATTTGCTTATTTTGGTTTAACATAAATGAAAATTATTTTCTCAAAAAATTTAAACTTTTAACGAAAAAGAACATGCATACATATGTACATATGTATACAAGTCCACAAGTCATATACAAGTCCGAACAATTCTGAATCTGTGATTATTTTGTCCATTTTAACCGCCATTTGCTCTGTTTTAAGCTGCAGACAACAATTTGCATACATAAATGGATAAGATTTTTCCTTCATACATGCATGTAGAGTAAGTGTCCCAAATATGGTCCATGTGGGTAATATGACCCACCGCAATATCTACCGACTGGAAAAGCATAGGCACCTCAATTTGATTTCATTTCAAAAATATTATATCGTCGTCGTTCAATGAAAACTCCCTAAATCAATTTTTTTTTATTTCATGCTATACAGCTTAACCACGTGCAAAATACTTTAAATGCAAATATCTCAAAAAACGAAAAATGGACTTAGGGAGTTTTCATTGAACGACGACGATATTCAGTTTCGTCTTAGTGTAACGTCGTAACTCTAATGCAACAGGTGTGGGCAGTGTAGTCATTTAATCGTTTTTTACAGTTTCGATATAATATTTTGGTAAGTTTTCTTAAGGTTTTTTTTATATAAATACTGTCCAAATTTCATAATTTTTTTTTCGATTGTATAGTGCATAAACTTCGATTTCTTTATGTTAAGTCAATAATCCGAAAACATTTGATTTAGTGTACTCAAACTTAAAAAAAGGTCAAAAAGCTTGATGCGGGTAATATGGCCCACCGTAGCCTGCAGGTAATATGCAGTGGTCCATATTTGACGCATGATTATACTTGGACGCAAACGTTATTGCTTTTTTACTACGTGGGAAATAATGGCTTCGAGGTTTAAACAATCCCTAAAACAACGAGAGACTTGGAACAAAGTCGCCATGAAAGAAGCAATCTTTTCTATCAAAGAGAAAAAGTATGGGGCTTTTGAAGGCATTCAAATGTTTTGAAGTCCCTAAAACTACACGACCATAGGCCAGATTTAACACAAGGTGGCCCATATTAGCAGTATTTTTTTTAAAAGTGTTAAAATGTCGACTGTGCCCTATTCCTCTCATCCTACGATAAAATCGTGATGAGTCCAGAAAAACTGTTTGCTTTACGTTGGGCTCCTTAGCACACCTAGAGTAGCCAGAAACTACAAAGGGCAACCGAGTGAGAGACTCCGCCGTACATCCGCCAACAGTTGCCAACATAACCTTCGAAGTAGGTAGCTAAGGAGTTTACAAACCTTTGAGTAAACATCAACTGGATGAATAAATATCCTAGTAGAGAACACTTACTTTCGGAAACCGCTTCTACTCCCGTTTACAAAAAAAAAAAAGAAAAAAGAATGAATAAATAAAAAATAGGTTTAAAGCTCCTAACTCGGCGAAATAAGACGAAATACATGTTATACAAATCACTGATCCTGTCATTTCGTTATATTATGTCGAGTGCTGGACTATAGCAGGAAAGCAGAGCAGATATTGAACATTTTCAAGACGAAAATTCTTCGTTGAATTTATGAGGAGGGCGATTGGAGGAGAAGACACAACCGTCAACGTCAACTCTATGAGCTATATTAAAATATAGATATGTATGCTTGTAAACATATGATCACCACATTAGAAAATGTTTACTAATCAATTTAGTTTATATCTGTAGAGATAATTATGTTTGATGAATAACATCTAACAAACTTATTTAAATGTTCGCATATTTTATATTTCGTAGTTGAGAGTGCATTTGAACATCGGTGAATGACTTTGAATCAAAAATCACCTACAAACATCCTACTAATATTATAAATGTGAAAGTTTGGATGTTTGGATGTTTGTTCCTCCGTAACGCCTAAGTGGCACATCGTAGGGATCGTAAATCATGATCGTGTGCGCGACAAGGGTGGTTTTTCCTTTTTCCTTTTTTTGTTGCTTCCTTTTATTTGTGGTGGGTATGTGTATCTTTGCCTCTACATGATCGGAACTCACTCGCTATTCACAGGGAAAGGGTTTTTATGGTGGTGTAGCAGATATTCAGTTTTTCGAGTAGGTAAAAAAGAAGTATCCCACTGCAGGAATAAAAAATGACGATACCCTACGTCATTTGCATTAGTAAGCAAATTACTAATCTTTTTTTTTTTGACTATGTTAGGTATTTGAATGGATCTCATGGTGTTCCCCGCAATGGGAGGAATTCGTAAGGACATGAAAATAATGAAAGTGTGATGAGGAGGTGGGTAAGTTTCAGCTTGGTTTTGTTTAAGACCCATTGAAACACCCCAAGTTTACGATCTTAGCCGAATATTGGCGAGTATTATTCGAGAGTCATCCTGCGATTTTACAATTGAGGCGAGGTATTATATTTTTTTCTGCTTCAAGTATGTACATCTGACAACGCTTCGAGTATATGAAGTTGATCATGTCCGCAAGCGCCGCTTCGACCTAAATATCAGGGTTTTTAAACTTCTTAGAGATATCTGCCGTCTCATAAACTGGTGCTTTGGTGTGGCTGATACGTAACCTTCATGCTCCAAGACTATACAATAGCACCAGGCTGTGCATCGCAGAAATGTGATCAAGGCTACAATTCTCACCGGAACGGCCAAAGGAGAGAGTGCACTAATTCCTCCCATTCCTATAACACTTAACAATTTGCCCTTTCAATTTAAAAGACGCAATTTTGTGATAGACCTGGAAGAAAGGTGAACTAGCGCACGACGAAACAACAAGGAGCCTGAGAGAATGGCAGCAGAGTTGGAACCTGTTAACCAAAGGCCGATGGACATATCGTCTTATCGTTATTACTGAAACTTGGACAAGCACAAGCACGGAGAAGAAGACTTCTACGTTACACGGGTCTTAACGGGACATTGCTATTTCCAATTAAATCGATTGGTTCAATAACGCTGACTCTCCACTTTACCCGTGCTGCGCAGACACAGTTGAGGTAGGTATATAAAAGTGATTGCCTGGTAAAGTCCTATCAAGACACAATTAGCGCGAGTGCGGTGTTTTGATATCACAACGCACGTGACCTTGATGTTGATGGGAGTGGAAGGAAGACACAGTTGAAGACGTGGGGCATGTGTTCTTCCAGTGACCACGGTTCTATACTGAACGGGAGATATAGATAAAATGGAGTGCAGTTTGGATTTTTGCCAAAAGAATGTACGTAGAGCTGACACGCCTGGAAAGGGAAAGGGAATAGGTATTGGCAGAGGTGGTCTTAGTTCGGGTTGCAATCCCGTACTTAGGCTTTCGATGCTTTCCACCTATCTAAAAAAAAAAAAAAAAACTATCTTCACATCACATAATCTGTAAGCTATGCCACATCAACGTATTCGCAAGTCAAGCTTAACGGCAAGAAATTTTAGGTCAACGCGGACGAAGTCGCGGGTACAGTTAGTATAACATATACAATAAATAAAAAATCGTCAATCCATCCAAGATTATCATATGTTTTTGGTTTAAAAACAAAATGTTATTTAAATTGTCTTTTAATCTGGTTCTTTCCTGGTTCCATGTGACTACCTGCACATTCCAATCGCTGCGCTGCATCAAGATAAAAAAAATAAGACTTTAATCCGATTATGAGAAGAACGAAAAGCAAACTGTGACAATTGCAACATCATCCGGAATATAAAACTCAACTGGTTTTGTTATTGGTGTACTGGTTTTCTGGCATCGAACAAATATTGAACCATTTCATGGACAATGTGTCCAATGAAAAAATCCAACAGACAGATGAATTTAAGTAATGATAATGCCAATGCTGATGCCTCCGGCTTAGTTTCAAATGTCCTTCTCCTACTGCGATGGTTCGGCGACTGTAGCTCTAGTTGGCTTCGGTTATTGTTTACCCATTTCTTTCTCCAGTATGTTCAGCTTTCGCAAATTGAATGTTCTTTAGGACCCCCAATCTTGTCCACAGCCCAAGCATTCGGAATAATCTGCTTAGCATTCTACAAGCGATGGTGATGTGAACGGATGTGATTTTATTGTTTGCAAATGATATAGATTATAGTCAAGGGATTGGCTAATATTATAGAATATCGCACAGCAAAATCCTGGCGCACATAATAAGCTTATCAATAATACTCTGTTGTCACATTCTAAACAAAAATGGTTTTTGTTAAGGTTTTTATACATTTGCGGAACTGACATTTATGTAGTACATGCTAAGGTTCATAAGTATGTATGTTTTTTTTTGACTTATAATTCTTTTTCTCAATTTCCAATTTGTTGGAAATGTAGAATTAACTGTTGAATAAAGGATTCATTGGTAGAGGAAATGAAAAGCAGATACACTTTTCTACATGCATATGTATACAAAAGTTTCTGAAGAAAAACAAATATTCATAATGGGTCACCTATGTATATGTTAATGTATTTATATATATATGATTATATATAATAATACATGTGTTATCTAGTGGTACAGCAGACATTTCTTCATTGTACTAAATAGTATACATATGAGGGGCAGACTAAGGCATTAAGTGAAAGAAAAGATCCGATTAAAAAATGTTATTTCTCAATACATATAATATAATCTTCCTCGAGTAAAATGCATTTCTCACATCGGGCATAATACAGTGCTTTAATACCGCCGACAAAATATTCTTTATCTTTGCCTTCAAAATGGCTCTCTACGGACGCCTTGGTCTCGTCCTCACCCTCAAATCTCCGACCTCGTAACTCCTTTTTCAAATTGGAAAAAAGGAAAATGTCGGTCGGGACCAGGTCTGGTATTTTTCGTGCGTAAAATTCCCACGTCACTTCTGTACGACCGCCTGAGTTATTAGATTTGCGTTATACTTACCATTGATCGAAGGTAATAACTTAGCAAAACATCTTCGCTGCTCCAAAAAACAGTCGGCCCGGGCGGTGTTTGACAGCTTTCTAGCCCCTTGCTGAAATGAGCGAGCCCATTGATTGACCATGGTATACGAAGGCCTAGAATCCTAAAGAGTCGATAGCATGTCCTTGAAAATTTGTTTAAACGATTTTACTTTTTTCACGAGGTAATTTATCAAAGCGCGGAGCTAAAAATTGTTAGAATTTTTGGTTTCGGCTAACATGGTGATGTTTATCCTGCCACAAATAATCACGAAATGAGATTACTATTGAAACGAGATGATATATATGCTACTAAAAAGTACCGCAGTTAACGCTTTCATTAATGAGATGACTCTTTATTAAGCACATATCTCGCAAACTTATCGGCGGCTGATAGACACTTAATACACTAATCTTGCGTATACGTAAACTTTTCTTTTCTACCTCATTTAGCATTTTTCGAATAAAGCCAAGGCTAAGGTTCTCCAAAGCTTCTCTTTTTCACACGAATCGAAGAGACCTACAGTTTTTATTGCCGACGGTGGATTGAAAGGCTTGTATAAAAATCACATACACGTACACACACGTGGTGGAAGTTCGTATAAAACACATATGCACCTACATTTTTGCTGTTTTCTTCAAGCAAGTTCGGAGGGACTTTATGTTGCCAGTAAATACATAATGATTGCAAACTGCCTGCGCCATCTAAGTTAAAGATCATTTTATAATTGAAAAATACTTTTCTACAGTCCATCTGGCGTGGCTTTGTGCAAAATTCAGCCTTACTTTTCTATGGGATTAAGTCAAAATCAGCTTATTGTGTGTGTAGAATGATAGATAAAATTGCTAAAGTATATATAGAATCGTGTCCTAAGAACTGTAAAGACTTAGAACTGGCAATTTATTTTCTTATTTTGACTTTAAAACTGGAGCTAAGTACCCTCATATCATTAAATACAATACTCTAAACCCCATATCTGAACATTTATCTCCAACTTGCTCTCCCTTTGTCTCCCCCACAATTTAACTAACACAACAACCCAATGACACCGCGGAAAGTCGCTATGCACTCTCTAAGCTAGAGACAGAAAGATATATGAAAACAATCTGACCCGGTCTTCTCGGAAGGGAAGACTAAAAGCAGCGTCGTAGTTTCCATCCAGCAAGAAGGCCTCATTTTTTCGACCATAACTAGCCTCCTTTGCTGGCACTTAAACCAACCCGCCTCACACCCCCACATCACAACATCCCCCTTACTTTTTACTACCAGATTGTAAGAGGCCTTCGCTCGAAAACCCATGCTATTCCATGCCAATCTCATGCTCTTCCTTTTGATATTTATGCCCTGACTGAAACCAATCAGATTGGTAACAAAACATGACATGACATAAGTAATCCCCTACGTACCCGCCCTTATAATGATTCCCCTTGTGGAAGCGTCCCACTGACTATCTTCAAAAAAAGCCTTGACTCCTCTCCCATTACCTTTTCTTCTGCCTAAGTCGACTTTATTGCAATAAAAATAACACATTCCCTCAGGTCCATTTAATCTATTGAATCCTAACAACTTACTTTCGATACGATCGATTATATAATTGGTAGGTAGGTAGGTAGTAGTGGCTGAAACTGGTAAGTCTGCCAGAGACACAAGTAGCGCAGATGCGCCGTTTTGATACCACACCTCACGTGACCTGGGTGTTAATGGGCGTAGCTAAGAGTGTGGTTCTCAGATCCATCCTGTGGAGTTAAGAAAATTGATAATGTTGCAAAATTTGATGTTAGAAATCTCAGATAGTTCATTTAAAAAGGGTCTTCCGAGAGTGCGCTGCCTGGTTCTGGCAAGTGCCGGGCAGTCACAGAGAAAGTGGAATAGCGTTTCCTTTTCTTGTGAATTGTCGCAACTACGGCAGTGGGAGTTGGACGGGATGCCTAACTTGGCAGCGTGTAGACCGATTGGCCAGTGGCCCGTGCTAATTGCCGAGATTCTAGCTGTCTCGGTGCGGTTTCTATTGATTAGGTCATTCGTTCTGTTTTTATCGTAGGTGGGCCAAATCTGTCTAGATATGGCACAAGTTGCAAGACTTTTCCACCAAGAGTTGGCAATAGAGAGAAAGTGTTGGAAAACTTTGCCCTTGATGAGTCCCATTGGGGAGCAGACTGACTCCGCGTGGGAGACATCCAGGGTGGAGCCGCATCTGGCTAACTCATCGGCTCTCTCGTTATATAATTGACTTTTCTCATTCCATTGACGGTATCCTTATTTTCGGCGACTTTAATCATTATCAGCTACAGTGGACTCTATCAGATGATCAATTTTTTTTTTATTGTTTTAAATGCTACCACAGCTAAGGAATGTTTCTTCTTAAATCACTTAACAGGCTCAAGTCTTCGTCAAGTCAGTGGTACATGGATTACCTATCCTATCCTATTAGGTCCTATTGGACCTAACTTACACAACAGATTAAAATAACTCCTCAGTCTCATTTTTTCCTATCTCTTTGAACAATTGATTTCTTTCAGTCTACCCTTCTTCTCTCGTTTTTTCATAACTTTTCGGTCCAGCTAACTATATCGGTACTTATCTTCATTTGATTTTGAGCTCCAACGAAAGGGATCCATCTGCTTTTACACAGATAGCTCTAAAACTGAATCGGGAGTGGGCGGGGGCATATTCTCCATCTTTTTCCGTTTGCCTGGCCATTGCAGTGTCTTCCAAGCCGAGATAATGGCAATCAAGGAAGCCCTATCGTGGCTGAGGTATAATGTACTATGCTCTCGGGATATCACAATTTTTACTAATAGCCAGGCCTGGAATCTGTCGCCTTCAGAATAATTTGAGTCTGGCAACAAAAATGTTATTTCCGTCTTTTGATTGTCCACCAGATATTGAGTTCCTTGGTATATTTCTTGATGATGTATCAATCCAGTTGTTATTATCATAGCAAATTAATACATATGAATATCTACTGCTGGACGTATAAGTCATTTTCTTCGAATTTATAATAGATTTAATGCGTTGATTATAATTCTCATATACTTGTTGCCTTGCAATAAAAATTAGTTCACCATTTGCCGCGGTCCCACCGCGCACAATATTCTTTGGAATATCTTCAAAAATTATAATCAATTGCCAACTACAAAGGTCTTGGCTTATAAGAATTTCAAATTGATTTTTTGGAATTGTATTTACTTTAAATATTTAAAAATGGACACTAGTTTTGTAAATGCAAATATTCCGAACGATCTCTGATTAAAATACTCGCAGTCTTATCACTTAGTATTTAGTGTATTTAGATGAAGAATTTCATATTCTTGAAATTAATTTCAATAATAAATATGTGTTTCCGATTATGCATATGTAATAAATACCAAAGGAATGCACTTAATCTTAACGATTATTTTGATGCAGCCTGATTTATTGCACCAATAGACGCTTAATTGTTCTGATCCCTCTTTATATTTTACTCAGTGACGTTTCCAAACCTCTCAGTTTGCAATATTATTTATGAACCTATTTTTTTGCAAATATGTATCTGCGATGCTTTAAAAAAAACTTTTTAAAGTGAAACTTCTATAGTGAGAGAGTGAATTTCGTTACCGAAATCAAATTTTCATGGAAATCAAAGTAATCGGGAGTCAGGAATTATGTAAGTAAGTAAATCTTATAGGCTAGGGCTTTTTTAGAATTTGTTTTATTGATAATCAAAAATGACAGAGTGCTCTGTATCACAACAGCTTTTATTCCTAAATGTTTACTTTGATTCTACATGTGTATGATGTTATCGATAATGTAATGCAACAGTTACGTTGTGACCGAATTATTGATCTCGTTGATCTTTCTTGAAATGTGAAAATTTGATAATAAAAAAGGACCTTCCGGCACCAGCCGCAAGAGATAGGTGGATTTTTTTTGTATGCAACTTTTAAGTAATATTAAAGAAATTCAAAATGGCGGATCCAAAATTGAACCCATAATCGAGTATAAGTACATTTTCAATTTCAACGAAATCGGAGCAATTTTAAAGAATTTCAAGATGGCGGATTCAAAATGGCGGAAATTTTGTTTGCAAAAATATACTTATAAATATTACCGTTTCTATACTATTAAAAATAAAAACAATGCACAATTTGAAAAATTAAAAGGGGCGTGAAACTCAGTTTCATTCAATTCGGTTAAGAACTGCGGCCCCTATCGTGCGAAAAAGATTTCGTTGTATTGCATAAATGGACGTGACACGCCCCCGGTAGTATTTCTTCGAAACCCACCTAAAACCGTAGCAAATTCCGTTCTCATATTATCATATTTAAACGCCATTGGAAAGTATAGCAAAATCGCATCCAAATCGGTTGAATATGCACCCAATACGGTTGTATCTCAAAAAATTCGACTGGTGAGCCAGTCCTGTACTTCCCACCTCGTATTGCTTTATATCACAGCGAACATTGTTGCCAATAACACAACAAAGTGCTTAGGTTGTCCAGTACACCTTTTTTAAAGCATTTCTTCAAATATCTCAGCATCAGCTGGACCGATTTTGCTCGAAATCTAATCAGCTCTAAGTTTCATTGAGACAAATTAAACAATAATTATTTAAATAAAAATAAATTTTTAATGTGCAACGTTTTTAAGACGGACTAAAAAGTAAAAAATAATTTTTCTCAGCCCCATACAAATTCAGATTCCTAACTCCATACAGATAGTCCTGAAAATTGGTTTTTGTGAATTTTTGTAATAGCTATGAAAATAATTGTAAGATTTAAAACGAAAAACGTGGCGCAAGATAAAATGAGAAAAGACACAACAGTTCACGTCATTTGCAGTGCAATAAAATTGTTAGCGACTTAAGTGCGCGCCACGTTTTTCGTTTTAAATCTTACAATTATTTTCATAGCTATTACAAAAATTCAAAAGCTACTATGGTGATTTTTTTTTTTTTTTTCATCAATTATGACAATATTTGTGGCTATCATTTTCACAACACCATCAAATTCACCGACTTCCGGCATTGAGTATTGTTATTGCTGTGACTTCACCAAGTTCCTTTATAACGACGAGAGGGTTGAAAGAAGAATGCGATAAAATTTAAAACAAATTTGGATGTCACTCCATATAAATTTGAAAAGCAAGAAAAAGTACTTTCGGATGTGAAAGATAAATTGTAAAATGTGCTGTTAACATTTTAACATTGTGATACGGTTTTATTGCGTTCTACTACCATTCTATGTTATTAAAAAGTATTCTAGCTTTACTTGTTTACGCCAAAGCAAGTTATCAAGATTTTAATTTTCGAATTCCTTTAAATTACGCGACAAGAATCGTTGGTAGCATTTGCTGTTCTTCCACTTCCTGTGACTGGCTTTAGTTCCGGTACAAAGAATCAAGGACTGAAGGTGATTTTATCGCATTGTAAAAAAGTCACGTATGCTAATATGAGTATAATCAAAAGCAGAAGTTTCCAACCTTTTCGGAGCGATTATAGATCAGAAAAATGTTAAAGTGTAATGCTATGCTTGTGTAGTTATTACAGATGCTGGCACATGTGTATAGACGCCTTATACGATAATTATCTCATGACTATGCATTGTATATTCAAAGGTAAATGTGCCTATTCCCGCTCACGTAATGTAACACCCGCATTCCATTGGATCCCAAGATGAAAAATAGAAGATTAAAACATTTTTAAAATGCTGTTCTGTTTTTTTGCGCTTTTTTTCTGTTATTTTACAAAAGTATCTCAGGAAAAGCATATAATCTGTAGTAATCGGTCGTTGTTTATCAAGCTTATCTATATCTAGAAACTTAAAATTTGGACAGTAGTTTTCTTTTGTGACTTGGACAAACACTATGAAAGAATTTTTTTGAATTTTAGCTCCAAAAAGGGAGAAAGTTTGTATGAAAAAAATCAAGTTTCTAGCATTAGCCGTTTAGGCTCGGCGATGATGAGTCAGCCAGGACTTATTGCTTTATATATGTATATAGATTGTGGAACAATATGTTAAGAAAAATTCAAATTCAAGAACATTTATTTGGGTTGCGGATACCGACAATCATAGGAGAATCACTAAAGTAATCTACAGTACATATGTACAAACGTACATACAAATATAAATACAAATACAGTGTTCCCCGCTTAATCGAACCGACCATTTTGTCCGATTTTTTAGATCAATTATCCGTGTTATTCAATTAACCGTACAAATACGTGTACATATAGCTTACTTCGTTCAGATTTTTTAGTTCAATTAAACAGTGAAAATCAATTAACCGAGCTCCAATTAAGCGGGGAACACTGTATTTGGCGTGACAGCACATAGAGAGTTAAGGCCTAGCTTCTCATAACCATTCATGTTGTGCATGTTATATGATTCCAATGAATGAAAGGTTTGAGAAGTTTTTTCATGACAAGTTTACTCTTGCAGGTTTGTCATGCCTGCAAAGAGGTGGTGCCGGGAAAAAACGTTTGGTGGTTTTGAGAATCGCTAGCTTGGAAATTCAACTCACTAATCACTAAGTCACGACGACCACGTAGCTACATATAAAAGGCGTGTTTTTTTGGTATCCCGTATGGGATTGGACGAAAAAACGACATCGGGGATTAATAATGTCATCGCAAAAAAATTGGCAGTGAGATAAACAGCATCTCAGCAGCCCCAATACCTCAGGTCTTGACCATTTTTTACGTATGCTAACAATAAGTATAGATTTCTCGAATTATTTTGCATATTGTTGTATTTCTGCTTTTACCTAACTTCGGTCTTGCTCAGCCATTTTTTCATAACAAAGAATCGCTCGACTGACACCAACGCACGTCAGTTGTCACGTTTCCATAGAAACTGGAGTCTGGTAGCACAGTTTTTATCAGGGATAAAATTAAGCCCGGAAAATTATGTGGTTTTAGCTAATGCTATATGGGATAAGTTGTTGTTGCACCACGCAAATTGCTTATCCTCGATGTCGTTTTTTCGCCAATCATATACGAGATACCAAAAAAACACGCCTATAAATACACTACAGTACATACATTCAGTTGACAGAAAATCTTCATATAAATTAGATCTGATTGATTTCTTGGTTTTAACATACATATGTCTGTACATATCTTCATATTTCGAAAAAAAGAGAATATAGTTAAGTCACAAAATACCTAAGTGCATTTTACGCTTTTGTAATTCTTACGGCTGATTTCTTGACCGAGTACTAGCGCTAATACCGGTATTATACCAAAAGTTGGTACTCAAATTGGTACTAAGGCATTTCTTCACCAAGTACTAACGAGCTAATCTAGCAAATTTGGTACCCTCAAAATTTGTAGTCTAGCTGGGCTAATACCTAGATTTCATTTCTTCATCACAAAAGTTAGTACTCGATTTTTATATTTTTTTGGTTGTAGTTGTGAAAAGAGTGAATACGAGTACATACGTGCATTTTATTTTGGTTTATATCGATTTCTATTTTATTTTCTGTGTAGAGCAGTAATATGGTTTGTGGAAATGTCGATTCCCAGTTTTGGCGTATGCTTTGCTTCCTAAGACAAGTATAGGGCAAAAAATAATTACTGTATGCGCAATACTACACAACACATGCATCAAGACCAACGAAGTGCAGGTTGCACCCTGTTGCAACCGACAAAATCGGCAACACACAGTCAGACAGGACATTCTTTTCCAATTGTAAGAATAAAAGAACTGCATTTTTGGTTCCAATTGGCAGAGCGAGCTTTTTTGGCATCATCGCCATAGGTTCTTACTCCTTGTTTCTTTATTCTTTAGTCGCAATAAACAAAATGTTTATAAACGAAATAAAATGAGGAAGGAAAAACAATCACCCATCATTCACAACAGGAAAACCACACAAAAAATATCAATTGCAGTTAACAAAATATCAAGCAAAATACAAACGCACATAAATTCAAAAATATGAACGAATAGCTCGCAAAAAACAATAGAAATGTCATTTCAAACATTTCAAATGGCCAAATGATGTAAAAATCTGAATAATTTAGATGTATTAGGATACTAGTACCGATTCATGAATTTGGATCTGGTACTAGCTAAGTGAAGAAATGCAAAAGTACCAATTTTTCGTTGGTACCGAGAACTAGAGCTAATACCAGGTCTAGCTAGACCGGGTACTAGGCCAGCTAGTACTAATGTGAAGAAATCGGCCGTTAGTGTATCTAATAAAAATTGATCATTTCGGGAAATATATTTTTCAAACAAAGAATTTTGTTTGACAAAAAATTTTTAAATCAAAGTTTTTAGAAGGTAATAAGATAAAAATATAATATCCCTGTGCAAGCAGTGTATTAATGAAATGTAAATATGCTTTATGCTCGTACTATGTAAATGAAATAAATATGTAATTATTTGTATTTTAAAAATAGTTTTAGTGCTTTATACCGAAAGTCCCAGACCAGGTTCAACATCTTAATTCTATGACACTTAGTGCCAAGCAAACACTTTCGTATATCCGAATTCAAGCGTGTCTAACCAACATTGTGAAAATAAATATTTCCGTACATCAAATTATACGGTGTCTGACCTTTATTAACGTACGAGTACGAGTATGTCTTTCCACGTAATCACTAAACAAATGCAAAAATGTACCTCCGACAACGATAATCATGTTTCCTGAAACTGTCACGTAATAAGCCCAAATTTTATTTGCAGACCGTATAATAAAAGAAGAATACAGTAAGGCAATATACTCGTACATACATTAACCTATACATACATACAAATTTCCATGCTTGTAGGAAAACTAAGGATATACCTAAATCAGTTTTAGATTTATTGGATAAATGGAAACGTTTACTTGATACAATTAGTATCTACTCGATGATTGTGCTAATTATGTTAATATAGTAGGTTGAAAGACAGGCCAATGAGTAAGACAAGGTAGGCATATTTTTCTTGCGAAAGAACAGCGGTTATTATTATTATTATTATTATTATAACGTTATTAAAAAAATTTAATAAATCCAAAATTAATAATTACTTAGACTAGTGTTAGCTGCCAGGGCTTTCAACTAGGTAGGTTACAGAGGGAGAATTTTCAAGATTGAGAGCGGCTAGAATGTTAAATATGAGATTTATGTGTACAATATTAATGTTAGAAAGTAGAAATGTAAAGCTATGGTTTGATATACTATTGCAGGTTGAGATAACTTTATTGCAGGGAAGTAGGTGTGACATGGTGGGAGTAGATAGTTCTTCGCAAAGATGGCATAATGCAGGTGATTCCTTGTTGAATAGGTGCTTGTGCGTGATGTGTGAATAACCAAGTCTCAGTCTGATGTAAATATGTCTTAAGTTTTTTTTGAGAGACATTGTTGGGGTAGGTAGGTTGGACGCTGTCAGGATTAAAATGTTTGTATGTGTGGTTGTAATTTGTCCAAGCAATTTTCCTTCTATACTTCCAGTTGTCGAGGAGGAGGTTTTTAATGTATTTTTTGTTGTGTTGGTAGAACATTTTTAGCAGTTCTTTTATCGCTGACCTAGCTACCGTATCAGCTGCCTCGTTGCTTCTGATTCCGGTATGACCAGGGATCCAAACGAGTTTTAACGTCTCGCTGTTGGTTATTAGGAGGTCGGATATTGCTTTGACGACTGTGGAGTTTGTGATATTTTTTATAGCAGATATTGACGCCAGACTGTCCGAAAATATAACAGTTTTTTTTGTTCGCATACTTTATTTATTTATTATATAATGAGAGAACTGAACCATTTTCGTTGACAACGGCAAATGATGTGTGGCTATCAGTTTTAGATCCGCCAGTAAAGACAAGGTTCCAACCGAGGGATTTGTAGTTGTCTGCAATACTAAGGAATAATATCTTATAATTGTCGTCATTCAATACTTTCTTAACATCAGAGTGGATTGGAGTTCGATGTGGTGAATAGATTTTTTGGACGATATTTGCAGTAAGATACCAGATTCTTTCAGCTAAGTGGGTAAGACCTGCTTCGGTAAGTATGTTGTTGGTAGGAGTTGACCGGAGTGCTCTCATACTTGTTCTGACAGCGGCGTGGTAAGGTGTAGTAATGAGTTTTAAGGAAGATTTAGAGCACTTCCCGTAAATTGGTAGATTTTATTAAATTTGTAAGAGTATTAACATTCGAGAAGCTGTTTTTAGAGGATACAAATTTAATAAAGTTTACCCTAGCAGTGAGGCTTTTACTTATGTAGGTACAATGATTCTTAAAAGTAAGCTAAGAGTCAAATATAAGCCCTAGAATTTTAATAAAGTTAACATTTTTTATGTGAAAATTGTTTAAGTTTAGTTTAATAGATTTATTCCATTAATTTTTTTTACAAATTTTTCATCACTAACACTGGGTTCTAATTTATATTAAAATTTTAGAGTATGGGTTGAATTTACTTTACTACCTGTACCGAAAGGAATTGCATTAAGAAATTGTTTATGAACATTTTATTCATGAATTCTCAATACGTCCACAGTGAGAATTCTTTTAATTTCAATTTTGTTTTATATATTTAATCAACATTCGTTCTTATTCCGCATGAGAACCAGCTCAGAAGATGGCGAAGGCGTTTCGGGTTTTGAGTATTATTCGGCCAAGTCGCCTAAGCTAAACAGGACGCAGAACAGATGTGCATGAATCTAGGTAATTCGGGATGAGTTGGAGGTTTATGAAATGTGATACTGAACTCCGAATACAATTGCTCGCAGACATTGTTGACCGTGGGAGATAGATATGTACATAGTTCAATGTTGTTTAATTTTAATAATCGAAACCTAACCAAACGATGTACAAATTTACAGAGTCACAGTTAGTTCTACGTTCGATTTATTTACTCTTGAATGCACCAAATATGTATGTACATACTTATGTACATTAGTACATTTATACCCATAAAAATGGTTTGATGACCATGACTGATGCATACACTGCACGAATTTTTTTCCTGTATCGGACAACAAACGACTTTAATATCTTTCAAATAACATCTTCCTAATCGGGTAAGCAATAAATTCGTTAGTTTCATGTCAAGCGAACGTATCCTAGATTCATGGAAAGGGCTCCGACATGACTTTCGTATAGACTCAATAGTTCTAGATATATGATTATGTACGTATGTACACATTCATATATACTTTTGTATCCGTAGTGCTTTTAGTTTATTTTCCTTTGCTTTATGGAAAATTCAATTGGCTTAGTAGAAGCTTTATTTTCTGTTGTTGCAAATTTAATCCGAAATATTTCTGTATTTGGTCACTGGTTTATATTATGACAGGAAAAATTATAAGAAACTTGTTTTTCTACTTTGAAAATACGTATGTACTAAAGGTACATATATGTTTTATATGGGTTTTTAAGTCATTTGCCTTAAAAATAAAATGCAATTTTGGAGTTATCATTTTTCTCCCAAACACTAGGGACATATTTGTGGTATAATTGGAGTGATTGACAATTTCAATACTTTTTTTTATATTTAAACTAACCAATATCTTAGCTCAGGGGTTTCTCTTTTTGACATTTAATTTCGCTTGTTGAAGTAAGCTGACATCCCTGTCAGAATTTAAAGTTCAAACGAGTTATTACCAAATTGCACATTGCACCGCTTGTTTTCCAGCAGCACAGTTGGATCTGTTTTGCTGAAATCTCGAATTCTGCTATCGCTCAAGACGATGAATGCTATCATATGCGGCTGTGAAGTCGATAAAATGGCGGTAGGTCTCGACTTTAAATTCATTTGTCTTTTCCAGGATTTATCTTAGTGTGAAGATTTGGTATATCGTCGATCTGATGGACCAGAAGACAATGGCACGTACCGATTAGTCTGCTAACATTTAGCCTGTATAGAGATATGGAACAGGGATATGCCTCGATACTTTACGCAAGGCATAAAATCGCATTGTTTTGTATATGAGGCATATGGAGCTGATATTTCAGTCACCGGACATACTTTCATCCGCCCATACTTGGTTGATGTTTTGGTGCATTTACTTTACCAAAACATATCCTCCGTATTTCAAAAGCTCCACTGGTAAGCTGTCAGAGCAGACGACCTCGTTGACCTTTAGCTTTTTGAGAGCTACGACAGCCTCTTCTACGTAGGTATATACTGAGGGAACTACTTTTTCGTTGACTGAGGCTAAATTTCAAAGATTTGATTATTGAATATGATTTATTTATTGTTTTATTTCTGGTTTTTATTTTTGGTTACACTCAAATTTCACAGATTTTGATTTCATGAGCTCATTTTGAACATTGGTTGACGCACAACGTTGTCGTACTTAATTTTAAGTACTAGGCTAAGCATTACGTGGACTGGTATTTTCTATTTCCAAGAATGAACAGTGTAAGAACGAGAGTCATTGCGAACTCACTAAAAATACACACCCCAAAATAGCCTGATGAGACGATTTCACCACAAAACCTTAATACTCTGATACCTGAGATACGGTCTCCTAGCTCAATTGTTCAGAATAAGCAGAAAACACTTAAAAATAATTATACAAAGCGTGATCTCAGTAACTAATGGATACATTTGGTTGGGTTTTTACAAACGATTCATAATCCTCTGCATATGTACATGTGTAAGACAATATTAGACAAAAATAAAGAGAGCGCATTTCCTTCAAAATGAGCTCCGTAAACACAAACATTACAATAGACTTGTGGAAATATTTAATTAACCGGTGCAATAGAAGGGTTCCTAAATTGCGTTGCTATTTTTTCTTATGAATGTTTGTATGCGAATAGCCAGGTAGCGTTAAGAATTACAGAATATTAACGTCGCTCCATGTAGATCCTTCCTTGATTAATATTTATGGCCACTGTGCACTGTTTGAATTATATCAGGCTGTCGCCCAGATACTTTACTAAGACGTTAATATATCATTAACAGCTGCTAATGCAATGAATAAATCATTTGAGCGACATTAAGCAAATCCATGAAACTTTAATACGGGTGATTTGCACTTTAAATTCCTAGGAGATGGCAAACTATTTTTCACTTCTATAGTCACTTTCATGTTACGCGTTTTTGGCTTATGGTATAAAAAATAATATGGCCCATTGTGGTATAAAAATTGCAAGTGATACTTTGAACATTATATAAGTATTGTGTTTGTTAGGCCACGCTTGCTTTCCGTGGTAACAGGGTGCAGGAAGGAAGTAACAAAAAAACAAAATAAAAAAATAACGTGTCATAAAAAAAATAGGCATTACTTAAGGTCAATCACAATGGACCTATCTCTGTGCTAAGTGCGCTGGCAACACGCAACATACTCTTGAACTGTTTCATCTAACCATGCAATATCTTAATTATTTCTAACCCGTTTTAATTTCATCGGTCACACCTATCGATTAATCAGAGAATTTTTCAAATCCGATCCATTAAAAGAAAAAGTTTTATTTAACCATTCATTCAGATTTTTGATATCGGTATCACAATGAAAAATATGTATTACTATTATTATTATCACCATTTACATTATAAGTAAATTACAAGATAGTGTAAAGGGGTTATGAATACCCTTATGATGCTATTCACACAGCGCTAGTGTTGATGTAGTGATTTTGAAACTCAGGTAGAATTAGGTTTCAATCTTTTTGCTCCCTTCCTTAATGCTAAGTTAAATCTGGCGCTTTGACTTTAAAACTTTGAAGCTTATTTAGCCAGTATAGCGATACCTCAACAAATACGAGTAGGTATGTAAAAGAAAGTTTCTAAGTAGTTAAATCAAAGCTTATATCTTCAGCATATTAAATTAAATCTTTTGAACTTTGATATTAAATCAAAAGTGTAATCCACTTGTAGACCCTAGTTATCAGACGACAAGAATATAAAAAACTAACTCGAAATAAATCTATCCCAGTGACAGGTGCTGTGCCGAAATCCAAAAGTTTCTTCGCACACAGGTGAATTATTATTCCAGAAGCAAAAACAGCACCAATTAATTTTCGCCGTAGCTGTAAAATAATACCATATAGATATATGTACCTATATGAGGATAATAATTTTCTTCTAAATCGTTCTTACTGTTATTATCACTATCATTCAGCAGCAAAAGCACTTATACATACTCGTACATACATAGGTATATATAGTTGTTTGTAGCAGGCTTTGAGCCCCAGAACCAATAGCAGCTGCCTCATCCCAGCAAAACTAATTGAGCATCATCTGCAAGTATACTTCGTTTATTTTATATGGAAGTTCGGATGATAGAAGAACTTACCGTAACTGTTTAGAAGAGAAGAAACTTTAATTTTTATTTTTTTAAATATATTTACATGTGAAAAATACAAGAGTAGAAACGTAAAAAAAAACTGGTTTGTGTAAGGAAGTAATGTTCACAACAACATCCTTGTTTCGAAAAGCAATCAAATTTAAAAGTACATAAATTAATTTACACTTTGCACTCTTCCTGCTTTTATTTAAAATCCAAACAGCAATAAATATCATAACTGGAAATAAGTTTGCGTATACTCTGTGACTAATGTTTTATCGTATAAGTCTTATCCCACTGACGTATCTTATTCTCTCTTCGTAGAATCTCTTGTGATAATCTTTTAAATATCAGTGGGTACAGAACTAATTGAATATTTAGATAGATATAGATGAGTGAGGTAGGACTAAGTCCCTTATCACTGCGGGTACTTGTGGGCGTTTTGTGATGTCATCTTCTTTAGAGCTCCTACATGAAGCTGGAGTGAGTAGGCTTGAAAAGCTTTTTCATGACAGATTATACTCTTGGACGTTTGTCATTGCCTACCAAGAGGTATTGCTGCGAACATCTTGTTGATTGTTCTGCAGAGGCTCAAACCATTTATTTAATTGGCTTCTCACCCCAAAAAATCAGCGATGTGCAAAAGTTATTCTTCGTTTCATCTCAGTGCTGGTGTCGTTGTCTGAATTAATAGCAGAGCCTAGGTATACAAAGTTGAATCTGCCTTTAGTGACGTTCTGTCCGAGACGTCGATGCTGGGTGTCCTTTCTTGTTGACGGCATATACTTGGTCTTGCCCTCATTGACCGTAAAACCGATCTTCGCGGCTTCTGACTCAATAATCACGAAAGCGCTACTGACATCACGCTTCATTCTTCCGATTATATCAATATCGGCGGCGCATGCGTAAGCTTTTGAAAGATTATGCTTCTGGCATAAAGAAGTCGGAGACAGCGCGTCGCCTTATCTCAACTCTTTTTTAACATCACAGGTCTCGGTGAGGTGTCATCAACCTTGATGAAGTAACGTGCACATTCTCCATTGTCATTCGGACATTGTCATTGCCATTCATGTTGTGCGTGTTATATTCTTCGCACGAATGGAAGGGACCTACAGTTTGAATAGCGATTCCGAACGGCGAATTGAGAAGCTTTTCATGGCAGATTATACTTTTGCCGGTTTGTCATGCCTGCGAAGAAGTGGTGCCGTGAAAAAACGTTTTGTGGTTTTTGAGAATCGAACCTGTCTCTCGCTTAGTAGTCCAACGCACTAATCACTAAGCCACGGCGACCACAGTTAATATATAAAAAAAATGCATCTATTGCAGAAACAATTTCAGATCTCGCAACTTAGTCAAGAATAAAAGATTAGTACACACGGTGTTTCAGTTCTCTTAGTTAATAGGCCGGGGATTCATTTCTTGGGGTATTGTTATAAGAAAAAAAAAATATATATACATATATGAAAAGGGCGAGTTGAAAACCACCTCGTACCCCGATTAAACACAGAACATGGGTTAAGTTTTATTACTATAACTTTTTAACTGTTATGTTGGCCTAGAAAAATTGTATGAAACACGCAATATGATACATTAATAGTATTTTAAATACCGAAAAACAATGTAATGGTCATTTAGTTTGTTACGAGTACATTGTATTTAATTTATTCCTTTTGTTTTCAAGGAATTTTTTTTTGAATTTAACACACACATTCTTGACGAAGTACATAAACAAATCTATTTATTGAAGGTCATAAAATACCTATATTCTTTCTTTAGCGAAATACGTCTATATTTATATATATATTTTTAATCCAGTTCATTGGATTCACTTTGCTGGTTGCCTGATTTTTTTATAAGTCACAAGGTCCAAGAGGAAACATAGATTTATGGGTGTTCGATTAAGAGAATCGGAAACAGTACAAGAGAGGTAATATTGCGTGTTGTGCAATGAATCGATAAGTGGAAAGTGAAATTTAGACATATTTTTAACTACATATGTACATATCTATACTTATATTTGTTGCTGATTTACAAATAAATATATTTATTTTGCTTTAACTTACTTCTACTTCTGTTTAGCCCGATCGAGGAAGATTGAAGCACGCACGTACATATATGTAAATATGTATGTCGAATGTCCATTTTCGATGGTTGAAATTGAAACCGATAGAATTTTGCACCAAAATTGATTTCCCAAAAAAATAGAAATTAAAAATAAGCTTTTATAAAAACGATTAACATTAGTTAAACAATTTTTAAATTATAGATGAATATTAAGCCTAGCAGTGTTTCACCATTGGTTTTCGGCTCACAATGATGAGGAAATATGGTACATTGATATATTTCGCGCGGTTATCTTTCAATTAAAAAAGTGAATTATTTTCTTTCTTCGCGACTAATGTACGTACCTGTCGTAACTTCTGTTATGATATAATTCCAACCACTTAATTTACTTTTTGATTTCAAAATTTTATAAGAAAGTTAAAAACTAAAAATCAAGAATGGGATGGCAATCATATACAAATCGATGAGCACTTTGGTAAGGGCAGCGTCCCTTGTGGGTGTTTCCGAATGTTTTCATAAACACTATCGTGGTATTGGTACCAAACTTTTGTTAAAACTAATAATCGGACCGAGTTGATAAATAAACATTTGTGGTTATGCACTTATGTACATGAACACATCTATTTAATTACCCATGTACACGCTATAAACTAAAGAAAAGAAGGCAATAGTTGTAAAGGTATGTATGTAGATACATGCATATGAATGAACATAGGTACATTAAAGAAACAAAACCGGGCAGTTGAATAAGAAAAACCTTGAAAGAAATCATTTTTTTGCATGCAATTTTCCGTGACTGTAATTACATCCGAAATGCAACTGCAGTAAAGATTAATTGTGAGGATATAACTGAACAACGGGCATTATTTTGAATTATGAAATATGTACGGAGTCTACTTTTTTATAGGTTCCATACGACGTATTTGCATTTATTTTTACTGCTCCCTCGAGAACTTTTTGGTGTATAATTCTCAGAAAAGCGAATGAACCACAGTTTCTTAAAGATATGAGGGTAGATAACGAAAATACTTTTCCATATAAGGCTATTCGTATGTTCACACTACCTATGTATAGGCATGCATGGATGCTTTTTGCATTGTCCTTTTTATACAAGTAGGGTTTTATACCCTATCCCATAGGGTATATACATTTTAACATGTGGCTTGTGACATACAGAAATAAAAAAAACCCTGTACGTATAGCTACATATTAATGTCTAAATATATACACAGCATTAACAAGACGTTGTCTTTACTGCTATAATCAATGAAGAGATTGTTAGACTGTTTTATAAAACTAGCGAGCTGACTTTAAAACTAAGCAAGCAATTTTGAGATTCGTTCGTGCGGCTCTAGAGTTTAAAATGTTAAGATGTTAATTCTTTAGCATTATACGGCGACAAGTTTTTTTTGAAATCAAATTTATTTTCCCCGGCTGCTGTGTATTTACCTTAAAACTCGGACTTCAGAAGCAAGTAAACTTGCTGGTAAAATATTTCGCCCTTGATTGCAAAAGTTGGATCGATGTGAATTACTTATTTAAAGTTAGGACTCCATACAAACGGGTGCGAAAGGGCCTTGTTAAATAAACAGGGATACCATGGCCAACCACCCAAAAGGACGCACTGAACGTTTTCTGTATGTTTGAGCTCTGTCTTATCAAACTTACAAATCACTCAATCTACCAACAACATAAAACTACTTGGGGATACAATAGCAGATACATATACATATGTACATATGTACTTACTATTTATCGATCCACCCAGCGTTGAAACGACATTTATAAAGTGATAAGACGTCGTCCAAAGTCATGAATTAAAGTAACACTCCCTGTGAAATTGGCCAATTGGACGTAATACATACATGTGTACATTCTTTTTATTTCCGATAGCAAAAATTAAGAGGATTGGCCGAAAAAAATAAAAACCGAAATGAGGTAAGAGAAACGCGCACATATTTTTTTGATGAAGCCAGTCAATTCGAAATCCATCAATGGGTAACAATAAAATTTATTGAACAATGGTGAGTTTGTTATGAAGTCCAGAACCTCGTTTATCTGATTAAGAATTTGCTGACAATAGTGATGTATTTCTTGGGACTCATTTTGTCGAGGGGAAAGCTCTTTTTAGTGGCATACTATTGGGCTAGTTCTAATTTTGACGCACAGTTTATTGAAGGGAAAGTGTGAGATTGAACGGCTAATGGAGAAATCATCTCATCGTTTCTTCTTCCCTTTTTCCATTAACGGTTGATGAATAAATTTCTAATACATATTTTTAGTATATGTTTATTTATGTATATTTCTTATACCTAAGAAACCTTGAATATCGTCCCATACATTTTTTCTTTAGCAGTACATAAGGACGTACGCACTTGAAGAAAGTAAAGTATACACTTATACATTTTAGAAGCTGTAGAAGTGTAAAACATTTTTCGACAAAAAGAGTTACATAATTTATTATGATAAATTTCATCAAAAAAATAGTAGTTAGGAGGAATTGTGACTTAGGTTAACTTATGAACTGAATAAGGGTGAAGTAGATAAGTTTTCACAAATTTTGATTCGAAATTTACATAATTTGTATCGTATGCGAAGCACACGAGTTTATGTATAATATTTGTATTCAAGTTTACTCTTGTCACTCTAGTGTTATTTCGCACACAAAAGTCACTCGAGCATTCAGTGTGAATTCGGACACCAAAATAAACGGTATAGCTTTTTCTGAGCAAGTCTCTTTTTCTAAAATCTATTGTGTTTTATTTATCAGTTCGTTTTTATTCTCGCCTTGAACATAATTGCCTAAACAAATTAAACAAAATTTAAGGGAGCGCTACATTCCCGGGTGGACTTGGCCCTCAACTAATAAGCGTCTCCAGCCAGCTCGATCTTTAGCTAACTGGCTCTAGTTTCGCTGTCGCTGTACAGCCTGTACAGGTCGTCATTGTATCTCCTTTTCCATTCACCGTCTATGCAGACGGGACTAAAAATCACCTGAAGAATTTTTCCCTCAAAACAGATAAGAGCAAGCTCATTTACTTTTGACAAAGTTCATGAACTGGGATAATTAAGGAAAATTAACATAAAATTAAACTGGAAAACCCTTGGAATTGAAGTTATAAAGAACGACACTTATACGTATGTACAACATATATGTATATCAATTATTACATCATAAAGAGCATAAAACGCTTGTAAATAACATTCGTTTGGATTTGAACTACCCATACGTTAGATTAGCTTAAAGCTAGTAAGCTTTTAAAGTTAAGGATTATTTCACAAACAAATTTAAGTTGCCAATTTTGAAAGTGGTAAGCTAACGTCATATTTTTCAATACAAGCATATTTAAACATTTAAAATTAGTATTTCTAATAATTCTAATTGATTGTAAGTAATTGATGTAAAATTGCTCATCGTCAGCATGTGTGCAGACTTGAACTCAAATATTTATTCGCGTAACATGCTGCTTAAGTGTCTATTTTCAAATCAATTCCAATCAATTTGTCAAAATGTAATTTTTGAAGAATACCTTCTTCGAAATACAATATCATTTATTCACCAGCTGAGATATACGACATAACAAGGCCATGGGAGTAGATCCTCGATAAGCTTCCACCTCTTGCTATGATATCGACAAATACGACTAAGCGACAACGAACTGTCGAAATCTTTCCATTGTAGCAGTGTGGGAGAGAAATTGATGATGCAAATCTCTATTTATCCTACCGTTTAAATCGAATCTTGCAAACAATAAGTGAATCGAATATGTTCAATTGAATTGAAAAATAGGCAAAACAAAGGGGAAAACAAACCCAATATAATTTCAATCGAATGACTGAATGTAGGGATTATTTTTTCTTTTTATCCAAGTGAATGTTGAAAATAATAAAGCTAAAAATTGGCTAAGTGGAAAAATTGCGAGCCAGAGCAAATAACAACGATGCGAAGAGGGATTATAAAACGGTAAATAAATATTAGTCATCCTTAAAAAAAAAATTATATATATATATAAATAAATGGGTCTGTCACCCATCAAGAATCGATGAATACAAAAGCTTATTTACAAATGTTTTCTTTCCAAATTATAAATTATAGTGATATAATTTTATTTTTTCTATAAAAATAAAATATATTTATTGTATTTTATACATATCAATATAGAAGCGAATACAAACTATGTGAATAAACGCTTTTCCGGGTGAGTCCCGTAGACATTTCAGCAACAGCAACAGCAAAAAAAAAAGAAAAGAGACCGATAAAATGAAGGATACCTAAGGAAGTATGTATGAAATGTAGATTCAAACGTTTGGTAAATATGAAGGCATTATAAGAACCAATTTTGTGCGTGAGCATGATAAATAAAGAACATAGGTATGGGGGTTGATTTTATCACTAGTCTGTTATTTCTGACAGATTTTCGCGAAGGATCGACGGATTTGACTTTAAATGAATATGGAAGCAACAAAATAAAATAAAAAAAATATCGAACAGACGTCTTCCCCAAATTATTAAATACATTTTACAGTAAAACCTATGTTCTTATATATGTGTGCTCGGTATACATTCGAATGTTTGTGCATTTATAAGATAGGTATTTTTGTTTTTTAAAACGTTCGTTAAAAAGTTCGTTAAAATAGATGTTGAAGTTCTTCAGCTTCAGTTCCAGGGAAGCAGATAATATCGACAAGATTGCCAGGTCTGAATGAGTTTTAACCGAAGTTTTTACTTTATTGAATATCCTTAATTAAGAGACAAAAATGTTCACATTACAATTGGCATTTTTGTCACCTCTCGGCTGGCAAAGATAAAGCTCCGTTTTGTTGGTTAGGTTAAGGACATTTGTGAAAAAAAAATTACAAATAAAGTTTATGAATTAACAAATATGAGTTTTTTTTTATTCTAAAGAGACATTTATTTTGGAAACGTTGCTTAGTTTTGATATGTGAAGAAAAGTATCATTGGATACAATTGATCCATTTGTAGCTACTGTCACCGTAAATTTGACTTTAAAGCGGTACGATTCAGAAGTTAAATGTAAATCAAGATCATACGGTTTCATGTACATACCTGCAAATGTATTTATATTTATTTTTATATATGATTCCATTAAGATTCAAAGCATTACATTATTAGTTATTTAAAGACAATTTTTAAAAACGCATCCATTTTTATGGAGTTCTGCAAGAGAGTAACATGCATATTTTGAGTACAAAAGTACAAACGAAATTTTTAATAATATCTGTCAATGAAGATGCCGATAAATAGAGACTGGTACCCTAATGCAAAGAAAATAAATTGTATTTTTGCACTAACTTGAAAAAACACGTAAAACAAAAATGATTATTTAATAGGGAAGGTACGAAACTTAAAATGCAAAAAATATAATTTAAAACAAAGACACAGATGTGTCCCGTGCCGCACCTCATAAAAAGGGGAGTGAAAACAGAATTTTATCTTTAGTAACGCTCATTCTCATTTCACTTACCTGTCGATGTTTTTGTTGTGATATGCTTCCATGAAAATATATCCTTTCTTCATATAAGTTCCTCATTATTTATTTTCAGTGCGTTCACACGTGTGCACGAGAAATGCCTTTAGGTGGATAAAAAATTCATTCAAATTACAATACGAGAGAAGAAGTAAAAAACGACGCCACATAAAGCGGGATACAGTTTAGAACAGTAAATCAATGTGATGGTATTGTGGTGTTTTCGCCGATTTCGGTGATACTCAATATAAGGATAGCACGAAAATGTTGATCAAAAAAGTCCTAATGTAATCTGTGTAATTGAGAACAGATATGTAGGTATGTACCTACAACATTTCATCAATAAACAAAAAGTCCGACGACTGCAGCCCCAAATTTATAATACAATTTTTTTTTACCTTTATAGGGTTCGAGAAACGAATTTAAAAACTTAGGACATGATAAATAGGTTACAAGAAGACTTTGTGTATCGGTGAGGGGAAAACCTGCGAGAACCTTGTTGTTTCACTTGAACGAGGTGTCCATTTCGTAGAGTAGGGTATGTGTTGGATGCGTTTTTTATTCACATTAATGCAATATGTAGCTTAACATAGTGTTGGTTAAACATCGATAGTCTATCGATAGTATCGATAGTTTTTGACTATCGATACTACCAAATTATTTAAAAAACTATCGATACTATCGATTTAAACTTTTTTTTTTATATATTTCTGTTTGCGCAATAACAAAGTAGAACTAAAACTTGTTCAGCAAGTAGATACTCGCTGGAATAGTTCTTACTTCATGTTTAAGCGAATTTCGGAGATCATAAAAGTCTGAAGCCGTATCACATGCGGTTTTCGATCCAAAGTTTGAAAAAACAGATTCAGAACTGAACAAGATGCCGATAGTGCAATTCAGCAGTTGCAGAAAGAATATTCTATGCTGATTGCGTCTACACAGGAAAAAGTAATAGAAGTCGAAACCGAAAAGACGAGAATGTACATAATCCCGGTATACATCAACTGCAACAGATGGGGGGAAGGTTTTGAGAGTTTCTATAACTACTTTCTCGAATCTGGAAAAGAAAACATAATGCCAATTGGAGACTTCAACGGAAGAATAGGAAATACGCAGATTTTAGAAGTGGATGCAGGACTCTTACCAAAAGCAATAAATGAAACCAGATGCTCAGAAGATAACCAAATTGATAGTAATGGCAAAAAACTAGTTGAAATGTGCGAATCTATTGGGTTAACAGTAATAAACGGACGTTCCAAAAGTGATAGAAAAGGCCACTTGACATATATCAGAGGTACTGCATGCTCGACCGTTGACGACTGTTTTGTGCAGGGGAAGTGGCTTGAGTATGTAACAGACTTTAGCGTCGACGAGGTAAACTATTCAGATCACCTACCCTTAACTGTTACAGTAAGACTTGAGTCCCACATACAAACACCTACCACACGGACACAATTATTGCCAAAACTTCAGTGGAAGGAACGTTTTGCATCTAGATATAAAATCCTGTTAAATCAGAAGCTCGGTGCTGTAAGTAACTCGGAAGTTAATTCCATTCGTGGTCCAGACATACTTACCACTTGCATCTCGGACGCAGCCAAACTAGCGCAACCTGTCAGAAGACTGCAAAAGAACCAAGCATGGTACGACTGGGAATGTGAGTCAGCAAGGAGGAAAACTTTAACCTATTTACGATTATTAAGGGAAACAGGGAGCAGCTTCGCAAAAACTATGTATCAACAGTCCAACAAAGGATATAAAAGGATATGCAAGGAGAAGCAAATAAGGTACATTCAGCAACTGACGATGGAGCTTGTGAGAGTTAAAGACAGCCGTTCCTTTTGGAAACTAGCAAGAACACTCAACGGCCAATCCCTTGCAAAGGGCAAACAAACAGACGCATCGATGTTAGCCGAGCATTTTGAACAGCTGCTTAATCCGTCACATACTAGAAGCCAATTACATTATGCGCTACCTTACCAGAGAGTGGATGTATTGGATTGCAAAATTACGATACAAGAAGTCTGTAAAGTTTTACATCGATGCAACTTAAATAAAGCCCCAGGTGAAGATCGCATACCGTATGAATTTTTTAAGTATGCTACGAACGAATTTATAGAACTTTTACCTTTATAGGGTTCGAGAAACGAATTTAAAAACTTAGGACATGATAAATAGGTTACAAGAAGACTTTGTGTACCGGTGAGGGGAAAACCTGCGAGAACCTTGTTGTTTCACTTGAACGAGGTGTCCATTTCGTAGAGTAGGGTATGTGTTGGATGCGTTTTTTATTCACATTAATGCAATATGTAGCTTAACATAGTGTTGGTTAAACATCGATAGTCTATCGATAGTATCGATAGTTTTTGACTATCGATACTACCAAATTATTTAAAAAACTATCGATACTATCGATTTAAACTTTTTTTTTATATATTTCTGTTTGCGCAATAACAAAGTAGAACTAAAACTTGTTCAGCAAGTAGATACTCGCTGGAATAGTTCTTACTTCATGTTTAAGCGAATTTCGGAGATCATAAAAGTCTGAAGCCGTATCACATGAGGTTTTCGATCCAAAGTTTGAAAAAACGGATTCAGAACTGAACAAGATGCCGATAGTGCAATTCAGCAGTTGCAGAAAGAATATTCTATGCTGATTGCGTCTACACAGGAAAAAGTAATAGAAGTCGAAACCGAAAAGACGAGAATGTACATAATCCCGGTATACATCAACTGCAACAGATGGGGGGAAGGTTTTGAGAGTCTCTATAACTACTTTCTCGAATCTGGAAAAGAAAACATAATGCCAATTGGAGACTTCAACGGAAGAATAGGAAATACGCAGATTTTAGAAGTGGATGCAGGACTCTTACCAAAAGCAATAAATGAAACCAGATGCTCAGAAGATAACCAAATTGATAGTAATGGCAAAAAACTAGTTGAAATGTGCGAATCTATTGGGTTAACAGTAATAAACGGACGTTCCAAAAGTGATAGAAAAGGCCACTTGACATATATCAGAGGTACTGCATGCTCGACCGTTGACGACTGTTTTGTGCAGGGGAAGTGGCTTGAGTATGTAACAGACTTTAGCGTCGACGAGGTAAACTATTCAGATCACCTACCCTTAACTGTTACAGTAAGACTTGAGTCCCACATACAAACACCTACCACACGGACACAATTATTGCCAAAACTTCAGTGGAAGGAACGTTTTGCATCTAGATATAAAATCCTGTTAAATCAGAAGCTCGGTGCTGTAAGTAACTCGGAAGTTAATTCCATTCGTGGTCCAGACATACTTACCACTTGCATCTCGGACGCAGCCAAACTAGCGCAACCTGTCAGAAGACTGCAAAAGAACCAAGCATGGTACGACTGGGAATGTGAGTCAGCAAGGAGAAAAACTTTAACCTATTTACGATTATTAAGGGAAACAGGGAGCAGCTTCGCAAAAACTATGAATCAACAGTCCAACAAAGGATATAAAAGGATATGCAAGGAGAAGCAAATAAGGTACATTCAGCAACTGACGATGGAGCTTGTGAGAGTTAAAGACAGCCGTTCCTTTTGGAAACTAGCAAGAACACTCAACGGCCAATCCCTTGCAAAGGGCAAACAAACAGACGCATCGATGTTAGCCGAGCATTTTGAACAGCTGCTTAATCCGTCACATACTAGAAGCCAATTACATTATGCGCTACCTTACCAGAGAGTGGATGTATTGGATTGCAAAATTACGATACAAGAAGTCTGTAAAGTTATACATCGATGCAACTTAAATAAAGCCCCAGGTGAAGATCGCATACCGTATGCATTTTTTAAGTATGCTACGAACGAATTTATAGAACAACTTACGGTTGTGTACAATTTCATTTTCGATATAGGGGAAGTACCCCCCAGCTTCAAGAGAAATATAATCTTCCCGCTCTTCAAAAAAGGAGATCGCAGTGATCCCAGCAACTACAGGGGCATAACCTTCCTGAACTCAATAATGAAAATCTTCACCGAAATCATCTTGGATCGACTGACCGCATGGGTGCAGACAAATTAACTACTCAGCGAATTTCAATCGGGTTTTAGGAAGAACTACTCCACTGTAGATAATATCTTCACTCTGACCAGTTTGGCTAAGACGTATCTCAACAAGGGCAAAAAACTATACGCGTTCTTCGTAGATTTTAAGGCAGCTTTTGACTCCATCGACAGAAAATCGCTTTTCTATAAACTCAGCAATCTGGGAGTGTCAACGAAAGTTCTTAAAGTTATACAAAGTCTTTACGATGAGAATAGAACTGCAGTATGGGACGGTCACAACGTATCAAACTGGCTTGACTCGCGGACGGGCGTTAAACAGGGATGCCTCATAAGTCCCCTACTCTTTTCGTTGTTTCTAGATGATCTACCGACCTTTTTACCTGGAGGAATTGAGTTTGACGGGATAAGAGTAAAGCTCCTCATGTACGCGGATGACATAGTCATTTGATCGGAAACGCCAACCATGATGCAAAACATGATCAACAAATTGGAGCAATACTGCAGCTTGTGGAACCTACAAGTAAACACAAATAAGTCCAAAATGATGGTCTTCCGGAATGGTTTTGGGCGATTCACGAGAGATGAAAGATGGACTTGGCAAAGAGAAGAACTTGAGAAGGTAAAGGATTACAAGTATCTAGGGGTCATAATAACACCACGATTGACTTTCAAAAAACACCTGCAAGAAAAATTGAAAGAGGCAAAAAGAGCAATAAACTGTAGTTGGAGAGGCATACTGTGTAAAAAAATATTTGTTTAAGCACAAAGTACAAAATCTACGAAGCAGTAGCGAGGTCGATCATGTGCTATGCAGCTCAAGTGTGGGGCATCTACCAATATGAAGAAGTGGAAAAACTGTTGAGATACTTCATTAAAAAAATATTTAGATTACCAGAAAACACACCAAACTATATACTCCACCTGGAAGCCGGACTGCCACCATTATATATCTATGTGGAGTTTGGATCCACCCTGTGTCTTCTGTAAACTCTGCAGCGAGAGCGACTGACCGGACAAGCGAATGAGGAGTAGTTGAAGAGATCATGGGCAGTCGAAGACGAACAACGAAGAACACACGACGAACGACGACGACGTGCGCGGCGACCCGAAAATCCGATCTTGCTGAATTTCCTTTTTTTTTATTGCTTGATTTGTTCAGTTCAATATTTAATCGTTACTTACTTTGTTTTAATTATCACGTTAGTCAAATAAATAATAATTGAATTGTAATAACGATTTCTACATGGGGGCTCAACCGGGATCTCTCTAATTAAAAGAGATAAGCGCGCGCGTAAAAAAGAAAAAAAAAAATAAAAAAAAAATTCCATCGGTAGTACCCGCTATTATTGGAAGAGACAAGTTCTCGCGCATAGGAAGAACCGTAGGCCTTAAGAGAGCTTTCATCAAAGCTTCAATATCATCGATCGATGATGGGGGGCAAGCGTAGTAAACGAATGAACAGCACAGCGTTAAATTCGGGAGCTGACTTTTCCAATTTATTCGATGCACTCGTACAGCGGGAAGTTGGTTTGAGAAAACGGGAGGAAGAATTGGAAACGTCTAGGAACATGTGGATGAGGTCTGTGCAACGACGAGATGGTAAATTGCCGCAGAATGGTGAGGTCGAGGTGGAGGAGTTTCAGGCAGGTTGTAGTGGGCTAACTAAACGCGCACAGGCGCAGATGGAAGGTGTTGGTAGGACAGATGAACCGAGAGACGACGGTGGGGTTGGCGAAGCAAAGTCAAATGGTCAAAAGGGGCAGCGAAAGTTGAACGATGGGCGGACGAATGCAAATGTTGCTCCAAGTGTTGAGCTAGAGTGTTCTTTTCTACGTTCAGAACTGGAAGAACTAAAAATCCGTGCTAATCGAGCAAGTGTTGGCTCTTTTGAAGATGCTCTTAATGCCATATCGTATTTTAACGGCGAAGGTGATGTAGGCACCTGGATCGACGAATTCGAAACGGTATCTGCCCTGATGAAGTGAGATAACACCAGGGAGATACTGTTTGCTAAACGGTTGATAACGGGGATGGCGAAAATGGCCATGCGAACTAAACCGACCATAATAAAATGGGCAGATTTAAAGAAACTGCTTATGGATGAATTTGGGGGTGGCATGACGATAGCAGATGTGCATAAAGGGTTAGCGGCAAAAAGGCAAACGAAAGGTGAAAGCCCAACGGAGTATTTATTCGCAATGCGTGCGCTAGGAGCAAGAGGCGGTGTGGATGAAAAATCGATAATGCAGTACGTGATAGATGGTATCGACGATTTTCCCATCAATAAAGTGATATTATATGGGGCGCAGTCGATGAATGATTTTAAGGCTAAGATACTGGAATATGAGCGCTTTCGAAGTTCTCTACAACAGCACTCGTCCGGTCCTAATTTGAATCGACAGCCTAATAAGCCGAAGGCCAGAGACATTGCCCTTAGCGAGAAAAGTCGTTGTTTCAACTGTGGGCTGACTGGTCATAAAAGTAAAGTGTGCGAGTTCAAATCTAAAGGCCCAAAGTGCTTTAACTGTGAAAACTTTGGTCATCTTTCATCTAGTTGCCCACTTCGAAAGGACACGGCAAGGGCAGTTAATGTAGTGGATATGAACGTAAGTGAGCTGGAAGTAAAAACGGTGGCAGTGAACGGGGTCGAGGTTCAAGCGAGAATTGACACGGGAAGCGACGTCACAGTGATGGGTTCGACGGAGTACTTCAAGATGGGATCGCCCTCGTTGGAAAAAGATGATCAAGTTTTCCGAGGATTATTCGAAGAGTGCACGAAACCATACGGATATTTTAATGCCCTTGTTGAAATAGACAACATTGCCTATCGCACGAAGATTTATGTAGTCTCCTCACGATCTTTAAAGCATGCGCTGTTGGTAGGTAAGGATATCCTAAGAGGAACACGGATTACTCTCAGCAAAGATGGTGTTCACATTGAGCAGTTGGAATCTGACTTAAGGCATTGTTTCCAGGTAAGCGGTGGGGAAGTAGAACTTTGTGTAGGTAATCCATTTTACAAAAACGAAATCCAAGACCTAGTAAACAGATACAAACCTACGAAGTCAAAGTCGACTAACGTCGAAATGAAGATAATTTTGAAATCGGATGTCCCAATTGCGCAACGTCCAAGAAGGCTAGCTCCATTGGAAAAGGACATTGTGCAAACGCAAATAGAGGATTGGCTCAGCAAAGGAATAATTCGACCAAGCAGCTCGGAGTACTCATCTCCAATCGTACTCGCCAATAAAAAAGATGGTAGTAAAAGATTGTGTGTCGACTATCGTTGTTTGAACAAGATAATCGTTCGTGACCGCTTCCCACTTCCACTTATAGACGACCAAATCGACCAACTAAGTTCTTCCAAAGTCTTTTCGACGATGGATTTGGAAAATGGTTTTTTCCATGTCTCCGTATGCGAAGAAAGCCGTAAGTATACGTCATTTGTTACACCGGGAGGACAATATGAGTTTAATCGTGTTCCATTTGGGCTCTGCACATCGCCGTCGGTATTTCAACGCCACGTCATCCGTGTATTTTATGCCTTGATTATGCGAAAAATTATGCTGCTGTATATGGATGATATAATTGTTCTAGGAAAAGACTACGAAGACGCCCTGATGAACCTTAAGCAAGTCTTAACGGTTGCAAGTGAGTACGGATTGATTTTTCAGTGGAAAAAGTGTCAGTTCTTGTGTACCGCAAAAGAGTACTTGGGGTTCCGAATCGAAAATGGGAATATCAAACCATCGCAAGGTAAGATAAATGCAGTGCGAAAATTTCCGCAGCCGACGAATGTTGTTAAGGTGCAAAGCTTACTGGGCCTTACCGGATATTTCAGGAAGTTCGTCCCAGGGTACTCCAGTATTGCGCTGCCGCTAACTAACTTGTTAAAAAAGGGTGAGAAATTTCGATTCGGACCCAAGGAAATTTCTGCATTCGAGGAGCTAAAAAATATACTGACTACGGCACCAGTACTTAAACTATACCGCCCGGACGCAGAGACCGAGCTACACACGGATGCATCAAAGTGGGGATTAGGTGCCATCCTTCTTCTAAAAGTAAATAACCATTTCTTCCCGATTTCATATTATAGTAAGAAGACACTTCCTGCGCAACAAAATTACAGCAGCTACGAACTGGAAGCCCTCGCCGTGGTCGCAGCCCTGAAGAAATTTCGACACTATCTACTTGGACTGAGATTCAAAATCGTAACCGACTGCGCAGCATTTAAGGGAACGATGGAGAAGAAAGAATTTTCGTCGCGAATCGCTGGATGGGTTCTAGTTCTCCAAGAGATGCGGCACGCGGATGCCCTTAGCAGAAGTGCGGTAGCTGTCGTAAAGGGGGAGTTCCTATCAAGAATCATCAAGGCACAAGAAGATGACGAGAGTATACGACTCATCAAAAATCTGCTCGAGTATGGTGCCTATGAGAATTTTATAAGCGAGAGGGGAGTTATTTTCAAAGTCGACGAGGAAGGAAGGAAACTACTCTATGTGCCCAAGAAGATGCAAGCCGAATTCCTACGCAATGTGCATAGCGATGGACACTTCGCTACCAAAAAGATGATGGAAATCGTAAAGCGGGATTACTATATACCGCAGCTGACGAAGAAACTCGAGGAAACGCGGAACAACTGCATCGCGTGTATATTGTCTAAGAGGAAGGCCGGGAAGCAGGAGGGGTTTCTCTGCCCCATCGACAAGGGATGTGCGCCACTTAGCACATATCACCTCGATCACCTGGGTCCACTCGACAAAACGACTAAACAGTACAGTTTTATTCTTTGCGTGGTGGACGCGTTCTCCAAGTTTACGTGGATCTACCCAACGAAAACGACGTCAGCAGCGGAAGTTATCTCGAAGCTGGAACTGCAGAAGGCAACATTCGGAAATCCGGCGAGGATAATAACAGATCGGGGATCTGCTTTCACGAGTAATGTCTTTGAGGAATATTGCAAGGCCGGTCAAATTGAACATCTACTAATCGCAACAGGCGTTCCAAGGGGTAATGGCCAAGTCGAGCGCATCAATCGGGTAATAATTTCAGTTCTCGCGAAACTATCAGCGGAAGATACTAGGAAGTGGTATGCCCATTGCAGTAAGTTTCAAAGATGCCTCAACTCCACCTGGCAGCGCAGTATCAAGACCACGCCATTCGAATTAATGTTCGGTATTCGGATGAAGAACGACACGGACTCTGAGCTGGCAAGCCTAATCGACGAAGATATAAGGGAAATGTTCAGCAACGAACGTGAGGATGCTCGGCAGCAGGCACGAATCTCTATAGCTGAAATCCAGGATGAAAATCGACGAACTTATAACCGGACTAGGTGTCCAGCAACAAAGTACAAAGAAGGAGACTTGGTGACTATCCGACGCACGCAGTTTGGACCCAACTTAAAGATAGCCGGAAAGTACCTTGGTCCCTATAAGATCACCAATGCGGGCAATCACGAGAGATACGAAGTAGAAAAGGTGGGAGAGCACGAAGGACCAGCCGTTACAATCACTAGCGCCGACATGATAAAAAAGTGGCGACAAACCGATTTGGATTTCAACTCGTCATCTGACGAGGATATTTTTGAATAACTTTCTTTTTCTTTTTATAGTACGCTGAGGACAGCTAGGATACAGGATGGCCGATTTGTGGAGTTTGGATCCACCCTGTGTCTTCTGTAAACTCTGCAGCGAGAGCGACTGACCGGACAAGCGAATGAGGAGTAGTTGAAGAGATCATGGGCAGTCGAAGACGAACAACGAAGAACACACGACGAACGACGACGACGTGCGCGGCGACCCGAAAATCCGATCTTGCTGAATTTCCTTTTTTTTCATTGCTTAATTTGTTCAGTTCAATATTTAATCGTTACTTACTTTGTTTTAATTATCACGTAAGTCAAATAAATAATAATTGAATTGTAATACCGATTTCTACATCTATACGCTTAGATTGCATTTCTTGTACATTTTAAAAGTTATGTCACTCCCGAGCCAACGTCTGCCACATATCGTCGCAATACATCATATACGCCGTAATTCACAATCATTCAACGAATGGTTTAGTTAGTGCAGCGAACATGACGTCCTACTAATAGCCAACAATACAACTACATGGAAAGCAACTCTAGAGGACTTGTTGACAAAGATTGATTTATCTACCCGTGCCGCGTTTAGAGTAAAAGCCCGTCAAAGCCTAACTAGATATTCGTATCGTACCCTACAATACGACCTAGGTGAGAAAAATTACTTCCACGACCGAAATACCATAAACACAATCTCGATGATATTCAAATCTAGAGGAGAGCTTCTGCAGTTAAATTACAGGCCGCATGTAACCAACCGGAATGAGGAGGCAGAATGTTCCCTGTGCAATCTACGAGCTATCGAAGACGTGCATCATTTAATCGGAATATGCCCAATACTGAAGGAGATTAGAAGAACACATTGGGGAAAGCATACCTTATCACCAAACGAAGTCAGTGCAATCCTAAATGGCCAAAATTGGAGTACACTGTCTAACTACTTAAAGTCCTCTTTAAAATATCGACAGCAAATAGTAAATGAAGCATTTTAAATTATATATGTATGTATTTAAAAAGATAACTTAGCTATTATTAACTTCTTTTTTTTTTCAAAATCTCTCTTATCCGGCTGACGGCAAAAGCCAATGCTGTATTTTGTGAAATTTATAACAAACATTTTTTTGAATTGCTCAATAAAATCACACTTAACTAACTAACAGGTAAAAGTAACGACAGCACAAGCGTCTACTCCAGCATCTACATCATCGCTTTCTTCGACGAGCAGTTCCGTGTTTCCCACAGCATCATCGAAGGTAGATGATTTATTGTTTTTTCCAACTAGAAACCAAGTAAGGATTACAACACGATTTACAGAGGCAAGAATTGGCATCTGTCAATACTTGGAAAACCTGTGAATGATAGAAATCCATGTTCAATTGAATAATGGAACTGATCAACAAGTCAGCTTCGAGAAATGACATTCAAATATATGCATAAATAGTCCAGCAAGATCAGTTCCTTCTGAACGAACTTTCTCCAAAGCTGGCGAGAAAATGACTAACAGAAGAAATCGACTTAAGGATACAAATTTAAATAATTTATTATTTATGAAACACAACTCAATTTTTTTTTAACACATATGTACCTATTGCTTTTGTCAATTACTCTTTTTGTTGTTGTTTGAACTTTTATTTCTTTTGCATGTAACTGCAAACTTTTTATTTTTATTATGAGAATTAACTATCTTTTGTTCTTTTTATTGTCAAAGATTTTTTTTTTGTTATTTTGAATAAAAACTAAAGTGAAAAAATATTTCTGAATTTTTCTTAATTATTTCTCTAATATGTAGTATGTATTAACGTATTAAGGGCAGCACTCGATACTACCGAAAATAGAAACTTTCGATGTTTAACCAACACTAGCTTAACATTTTGATTCATTCTTGTTTTGAATGTGGAGAGTTATTTTATTTTTGTTCTTTGCAGAAAGCAAATTATTTTATGAAAAGAATAAATACTGTTGCAAGTGCTAAGGTCCTAGCAGCCACTTTATATTAATCACATTCCAATTGTCTTTATGAATACATACATATATAAGATTATCATTATCATTACATGTGAATGGTAGTATAAGTCACTTATTGCTTCCATTCCGTTCGTTTTTCTAATCATCACTTCTCACTTGAAGCCCACTTCAACAACCAAGCATCCCATCATTGCCCATTTCCAATTAAACAGGTTTATCCTTTCAAGGCAGAAAAGTGAAGAATAGAATGCCAACATACTCTTCACATAATTGCGTAAATGTCAGGGGAATAAAAATCCAATTACCCGCCATTTCAGTAATAAAAATAAACCGTCCGTATTAATGTTTGTTATTGCTTAGTGATGCTATTGTCAGAGGCGGGAGATGATGGGAGGGATTATGCCATCAGATTTTACAGACGTTGAAATGCTTCACTTCAAATGGACAACCACAACAAACAACTTATACTGTTTTACTTTGTGGAAAGGTGGCCCTTTGATTGTTTTCTTTGACTTAGAGAAAATCTTAATTGTGAGAGACACGAGGTATCATTAAAGATGGAATCTTGTAAGAGAAAACCTAAGGCAAGAGCTTGTATTGATGCACAACCAAATAAGCATGTGCTTTTATTTGAAAAACACAAAATATTACATATTTATAGATACATATTACATATTTTTTCTAAAACATACATTTCATATTTTATTTTCTTGATAATGAAAATAGGTAGGTTCGTTAAAATGATCAACACTACGAGTATAAAGTTAAGACAATAAAAAGTTAAAATTGTATTGTATAATAGACTGCCTAGCGCAAGATGTTTATTTTTCGTTGCTTAAGATTCACGTTTAAATGTTTTTATGACCAAACAAAACAAAGGATGTTTGAATAAAGTTCTTCTCTTTCATTGGTGTAATGTCTGTCTTTTAGTATTTTATATTGCCTGAGGTCAAAATTCCCCGATATTTGGTATTGCAGGATAATAGTCTTTCTTTAATAGCGAATATGACTTGCGGCGGTTAAGTCATAAATTAAAATTCCACCCGCCAGGAATAGATCCGACCTAAATAATAATTTAAATCATTATAACATTGTCCAATTGTGACTTTGTAAACTGCTTTGTAAACAAAAATGTTTATACATACATAGTCAGTGTGTGTGCGAATATCAAAACTAAGTGAAGGTATGGTACTTAAAGTAGTTCTTTTGTAGACCGGAAGTATAAGTTTGAAAAGGACACTAATATATAAATAGTTCTGCAATTTTGTTTTATGGTTCCATAAGTCTTTTGTCGGAAATTACACTTTTTTGTTTTAATGAAATTGCACGATTTTCACATCGTTCCAATTGGGAGGGAATTATTCATAACATATCCGAGAAAACAGAAACAGATTTATGGTTGACTTAATTTTTGGATCAGCGTGTGTGAAAGGGTTATGAGAATTCCGAATGGAGTAATGAATGTTTTCTTTTTAGCAGTTTCATCCGAAACGATTTTGAAGAATAAATTTGCTGCAAGAATGAATATCATAGAGTAGAGAAGCACACTTTATTTTTTACAAATATACCTCCAGGAATGATTCAGCATTTTTCTAACGCTCTTATACCAATTTTATTCAACTTACTTCAATATTATTTTTTATACTTTTATTGAGATATGATGATGAGTTAAACTGCCAACATTCTCCATTGGCCTGATGAAGGTCACAACTACTGCCAATCAGTGGCAAATAAATTTCCATTTTTTTTGGGCAAATGATTTATAATGTTGGATTGTCGATAGACATAGCTGTGATACACATTTATAAAAACAGGGATGATGAAATCTAATAAAAGGTATAGTAAAAATGTTGAATAGATAATTGAAAAAGGGAACATAACAATGGGCGCAGTGAATTGAAGTGAAATAATTTAACTGAATTTTTTTATATTTTGTGATGGGAAAAAACGTTTAAATTATGTAAATTGCTCTATTTGTTTTGACTTCCTTTTACAATTTTGGGGTTTTTTTTTTGCAAATAAACCTTTGTATGATTATTTCTGTTATTGTTATTGAATGTTTTCAAATGCAGACAGCACGAATTTACGAATTTATGTTAAGGTCTCGGCTCCAAAAAGGCGAAGTAGAAGTGGAAAATGGTTCGAGGGTTGGGTTTTTTTTTATCCTTAAGCAGACATGAACTTCGCAAAATATAATTAGGACCTTAGACCTTTTTTATCTTCGTCAAAACAACTGCCCTACAACTGAAAATCGCAGTAGGGATAGATAGTAAATACTTACCTATTTACGTCTTCGGCAGTGGTTCAACTTGAGAGGTGCGCAGGTCCAATGACAATATTTTAAGAAACCAGATTATGCAAATAATTAAGTAGAATCATTTCAATCCACACATTCATAATGAAACGGTTCAGAGTTATTGGCAATGCTGCAAATATCATTTAATAAAAAATCTAAATTTCTACGTTGAGTGACGAATGACTCCTCTAAACTAAATATTATAGTTTAAGTCTTACGAGGCAAGCCAAGGGACAATAATATGCAAATGCAATACCGTGTACTAAACAAAAGTTTGACAGGTATTCATGCCGAAAATAGGTTTCATACATATGTATGAACATATGCAGTTTGATTTTAAGGTTTCAACCACCACCAATTCAAAAGTTTATTTTAAATATAGTTATCACATTTTTTTTTCTTTGCCATATACTGGATATTAAATGACCAGAACTGAAAAATCTTCTGAGTATAATCTAGTCTACATAATTCTGTAGAGAACTTTCTTCGGATAAAACATATATATTATATTTATTTAAACGTAAAAGATGGTATGAAACAAGAAAATGAGAAGAAGATACTTAGTGTCTTATGGCATTTTATTTTCATCTGGAGTGACAGACAAATTTTAGAACTTCTTTATAGATGCTTAAGCCTCAATTGTTACAATAAAAATTATTGCAATGCCCCATTAGTTTATGAAAATATACGTAAAACAACATTACCTCTAGGCATGCAATGATAAATATCTATGTCATGAAAAAGCTTGTCAATCCGCCGTTTGGAGTAGGTCGGATCCGCCGTTTGGCAATAAAACTGTAGGACCCTTCCATACTTGAGAAAATATAATACGTACAACATGAATAAACGCGAGAAGCTGGGCCTTGGTTTAATGCCAGTTGGAAGGCCCTTTTTTATGGAAACATTGTGCGGAAATTACGTAGCTTCACTTGGACTTTAAAGTTACTTTTTTTTCTAAATAATACATATATAAAAAAAACTTGTATAAAAACAAGAATAAAAACTCCCCGTTATTATCAGAGTTTCCTACAAGTACACCTACAGGTTTGTGGTTAGTGCGTTGGACTGCTAAGCGAGAGACATAGGTTCGATTCTCAAAAACCACCAAAGGTTTTTTCGCGGCACCACCTCTTCGCAGGCATTGCAAACCTGTGTGAAAAGCTTCTCAATTTGCCGCTCGGAGTCAGTATTAAAACTGTAGGTCCCCTCCATTCGTACGAAAAATATAACACGCACAACATAAATGGGTTTTGAGAAGCTACGCCAGGCCTTGGCTCTCTATGACTTGTCGTGCCAAATATACATATACATACACCTACAGGTTTACTGAACATAACATTACTTTTCTCTGCACAGTAAAATCATTGCCATAACACTCTCCATCGATACTTTTTCAATGTATACATTTGTATGTACGTGTCTTACAAGAATTTAGGTTAAATACAACAAACAACGTAATCTTATAGTACAGATGAGTTCCTTCTGCTTTCTTATTTCTTTCAATCATCCCCTACAATATCGTAACATATCTTTTTCCAAAAGGCGGAAGTGGTTGCACAGGAAAGTAATTCAATAAGTAACAGCAGTGAGCAACAAACCAAAGGAATGCAATATCTAGGACAAGAAAGGACCTAAAAAGGAAATCGAAGAAAGCCATTATAGCTGAACAGATGCGGGTAATACTCCCAGGACAATTTCACAATTACATCCGCTTTATCATTTTTCTTGGCTACGTACTGTGTTTCAAAATGGCATGGGTTCTGGCGAAGTAAATTTAATTCCATTTTAATTGAGTCTCGACGTTGATATGTTGATAGCACATAGCGCATAGTGTCAAATAAATTGTATTATTGTCCTCCTGCTAGTAGAAATGTCTCTTACAAAAAAGTTCAAGTATGTTCTGTCAAATTAACAAACATGAGGAAACAAGGGGGTCATGATAGGTAAAAACTATATAAAAATCGCCTTAAGTTCCGGTGCTTGTGCACTTTTAGAAATGACTGGCGATCATTTTGATTGCTGCCTTAAAGTCTTTGGTCACTTCATAACATATTGTAGCCGTGTTTTTCTGAGAATTATACTCACTTCAGTCAAAAAAACGATTTATACTCACTTCATACTCAGTAGTAGCCGCACCAACCAATTGGTTTGCGACTCGAATTTATTTTCTTTATTTGATAGATTTTAAATGTCAAAACCGAGCAGAAGCATCAAATACAATCGGCTAAAAGCTAATTTATGAGATTTTTCGGGCTCAAGGTGCCAATTTATGTACTGCTATCCTCACTTGCGATTACTGGGAAAGTTATCGCCACTTGGTGCTTTGTTTTTGGTTTATGTGTACATTTTTACTGGACTGAGTATAGGTACAGCTCCCAAAAAAACACGGCTTGTATGGTTTGTTAAAAGAAGCTTCCCAATCTCCCGTTCTCATTAGGCGATAAAAACTGTATTACTGCGAAAAATGTAATGAAAATAAAGTCCTAGCCCTCTATGAGCTTCAGCACAGAATTTTTATTATTATTATAATGTTGGTTAATAACTTCGGTGAAAAATGCGCTAAATTACAAATTTTATATCAGTTTGTAAATCCTCTTGCTCAAGAAAGGCATTTTAAAATTAATTTAACGAAATTAGTCTAATTTGCTATTACGTGCTCAATTGACTACAAAAATGCTAACAATTGATAAAAACAATAACAGTTCAACCAAGTGACCAACCTAACAGTTAGCCTTGTTATCGTTCTCATAGCATTTTTCCGGACATCGTATTTTGAAATTTCTCAGACACGTGGCATCAATTTAACGACTTCTTCGTGACCTGAGTTCTTTTGGTCTCATAGGTCACCACACCAAAGAACCACAACCAATCTCACATGGGGTCTGATGATTCCTAATGGATGTCTCCTAGCGCATTGCATTTTATGTGTTAACTTTAAAGTTCAAATAACGTGTCATCATTTATATTTAGAAGAGAGTTTCCTTCAGTCACAAAATAACGTCCGCATGATTTCAAGGGTAGTAGGAACGTGACTGAATAGTGGATTCTAAAAGATACAAATATGTGTCAAAGAAAAATACAAACAAAAACCCCCTAAAATAACGATATTAAATTTATGAGGTAAGCAAACAAAATAAATAATGGATTGAAATAGAGATCTATGTATTTTTAGACGGTCATAAATTCAGGCTTATGATATGCACTAAACTAGTGCTCAACCATTAGACTTAATCGCACTCCAGTTTTACTTAAGAAAAAAAATAAATTGAATTCTTAGGTTTCTACGAGTATCTAACGCCAAATAAATGTAATAATTAACTACAAATTTAAACGGAACCATTTCCACCATAATTTTTTTTTAATTATTCCAGTTAAAAAGTTAAAGAATTAAATAAAAGGAACATGAACAACAAGCCTTCGATATTATTTGTTATATCGAATGTCAATATCTTTTTCGTTCGTTATATAGGCACCAATTCATTTGAAAAAAATGTTCGTTATTATATCAATCATTCGTTATATTGGACCACTGATTTGAATGCAGATTTTCAAATTTGGTTCGGTAAATCTAGAAATTCAAATTAATTTTATTTTTTTTTTATACTAAAAGGGTATATATTAAGATTTAAGGCTAAAAGTTCTAAACGATAATAATAAAATCAAAACAAATAAAAAAATAAAAATCTCAAAAATTAGGTGTTTTTACTTTACTAATTCCAGTTAGAACATAACGAAATAAAAAAGTTATTGATCTGTTTTCTTATTTCAAGCGCTAAAACATGATAGTTGTATGTATGTTTTAGACTTTGTCAATGATAACTTCAAAGATGTGACAGACTCATTCTGAAACGAGTCCCACTACAATAGGAAAAAATATTTTACTTGAGGCTGTTCACCTAGGTGGATAATTGTCAATGAGGACGGAGTCGGTATCACAGGTACTTAATGTGCAAACAAAAACTTTCCAGGTTCGGTCTCGCTTTTTTGGACCACATCAAAAGGATAAATGGTTGCAGGCTCGTGCTTTATTTTTGAAATAAAGTCTTTGAGCATTTGTCCATGAAGGTCAATTGCCTCTAAAAAAATTGAAATCGATTTTTACCGCAAGGAAATTCGTCTACAGTTGATAAAGGCGAGTTGATGGATTTTCTGCTCAACTGGCTTCTGTTACAATATGCTCCTAGCATGGGTCCAGAATCTGTCAAATGATGGAGTACAAATAATATACTACCTTGTTGCACTAATCGGATAGAGTTGTTTGAAGAAGTTCTGCTGTTTTTGAACTCACAACTTTAGCCAGTAGTAAAAAACATGTTTTCCTTTTGTTTGTTGTCTATATTGAATTTTGTTTTTTTTTTTTTTTTCTTAAACTTCCGATGTCTTTTTGGTTAAAGCTGAAAACATTCGATGTATAAGTATTATATAGCCAGATTCATATGCCTAAGGGTCGAATACCAGACCATTTAACTAATGAAACAATAAACTTATTCAGAACAAACTTCTTTCCCACATTACTTACTTATAAGAAATGCTGCTTTAAGAAAATTTCACATCCAGTAATAAACACAAATAATGAGCATTACCCTGCTTTTTGTTAGTTAATATATTCGATATAAAATTTGTGTGGACTCATTTGGATCTCGAAAACACAAATTTTCGTCTATAGTTTTCCGTCTGCATTTAATCGGTTTGCAACTAAACGAATAAATACCGGCAAAGTTTTCGAGATGGAATAGTTTAAAAAGGGGAATAGGAGTAATGTATTTGTCATGTAATCAAAGTTCGGCTATGGAATTCTGCGATCATCCGTCATAGAAGTTAGAAAGAAGTCCAAAACATCAGCAAGTTTTAATTGAATATTAATGAATTTTGTTCTGCTAAAATGATTTACTACCACAATTTTGCTTATTGTATGGTATTCTGGGTCTGCCTCTGATGGGAATAGAGTTTAGATTGAAAAATAAATTTAGTTTTGGGATTTAATTTACTATCTGTAAAAGTATATAACTGCAGTTTGAAGAAGAAGTTATCCGTATTTGTGGCGAGAAAAATATATTTGTTTTTGAGATTTATTAGATGACTTATCAATACAAATAATATAAATTCTCTTTCTTCATACTGTTGTAGGGTGGATTGCAGACGACATAAGAATTTCATTCGTGTGCACTAGAAAATTAAAATAAATAAATAAAACGTACATATGTATATATACCTATGTAAGATAACAAATTATTAAAACTTAAATCAATTCCTTTATCAGGAAGCTTATTTATTACACACGTACACGTACTAAGCCCGCAAACAGTACTGGTCTGGTCTATTGTTGAGTTGCTGGTTACGCTCATTCAAAGGAGTGTCAATGTTGTTTATCACTGCCATAGTGCAGTGAATGTAGACAGCTGCATACACTATGTACACTCTTAACTTCTGTTTTTGCGAGCTCAATTGTGGTTGATTATAGATACATTATAGATACAATGATCTTATTAAAGTAGCGGTGCTTGGGGGCTGTTTACTTCCAAATAGCAAATGCTTCTAGTGTACTCTGATCAACTTCCTATTGGTGGAATTTAACTAAGGCAGCAAAATCGTTGCTTGTTATTATTTTTGAGAGGAATTTCGTTTGAATTATACTCCTTAACATGTATAGATATCCACAACCATTCCATTTCACTATAAATCGACCTCTTTATTCTCATCATAAGGGGAATTTTAGTAGCCTGACATTTAAGCAGTTGTCGGTGTGGGTAGGTATTAATGTTTATGCTATTACGCCCCAAACAAGCACTGACAAAACTCTGAAAACGTATTATCTTCACTCTGAAGAACCATAACTGATTCGGTTATCAGCTTTTGTACCTAAACTACAAGTATATCAAACCCTGAAACAAACTAGTCCCTTGGGATAAGCGTTGTAATCGTCACCATTAATTTTAATTGAAAGCTTTTCTTTGAAAAGCAAAACTTCAAATGACATTGTGTCTACAAATTTCTACAAGCACGTTTGGATCGGAATGTAATTTTACCGATGTCCGGAATGTTCAAAATATTCCTGACATTGTTTCTTCTCAATTTATAGATGAATTTTATGGGCGTCTTTGAACATTTTTGTCCCCATCAATATCCTATGGTTTTCCAAAATTCCTTACGTTATTCAATTAACATTAAATTGTGTGTTCTTGTACAAAGTATAAAACATGTCCCTCTTGCTTTGCAAGGGATATTTAGATGTGTTAATTTTGAAGAGTAAGTGTTAGGTTTATTGACCGTTGGTCTTAAATACACACATGTAGGTACATTCATGTGATAACGATAATGAACCTATTAACTAATTAAGAAATATTTCATACCTGAGTTGTCGCTTTGATCTAAATACACACACACACGATTCATTGCTTTAAAAAAAAATAAAAAAATTTAGTGTGACGCTAAAAGTTCATTTTCATTTTATTTACTCCTACTAATACTTACTTCAATTAACATGTTAATTGAATTGATACCCCCAGGGTATCACAATGGGTCTACATTGACCTAAGTGTGACGGAGAAGGGACCTCCTTTCCCGTCAACCCTATTACCTAACCTAACCTAACCTAACATGTTAATTTTATGTATGTATTAATAATGTGTATAAGGTATCAAATAATACACTTTAGGAAAATCAAATGTCAAAAAAAAAAACCTTTTTGAAATCGCTTTTCAAGCCATTTCGACTTAAATTGCTCAATTGCTCACACGTGAGTGACGTAACACCACATTAAATTACAAAATCAATAGCAGTATCTATGAACATACATATATACATACCCTCAAATATACATATATACATATATACATGCTTACAAATGTATAAATAAATTGTTCCTTCTTAGGTTAAAAAAAACCTCTTTCTAAATTATATTACATTAATCCAAGCACAAAAATAGAATAAAATAGTACTTACTAAAATGGCGCTACAGTTCAATATGGAAGAATAAATCTTTTTCCTTGCAAATCGAGAATCTACTTCGAAAATAATTTTAATCGCAGACAACTAACGGACATCCTTGATTTCATAGAGCAAGTCGGTTCGGAAGTCAATGCAGAAACATCTGTGGTCAAGGCCTTAGCAATCTTTAGAGAGAAAAACGTTCAAACAACCCCATCAATAAAACTGTTTTAACAAGTGTTAGAATCACAAAGAAACTAAGCTGGTACAAGGAACTCGTCAGGCCAGTCACAACATACCATCCAAACATTTGAAAGCACGATCACCAGGACTATGGAGATACGCATAAGGCGTGTTTTATTGGGAAAATAAAATATTACACGTAAAGAAAAAACAGAACAAAAAAAAAGATAAATTACTCAGTTGACGAAAGTGGACATAGCGTAGTGGATAAACCGAAACCTAGGTGGCGCTAAAGGTACTGGGTTTGTGGCAACTCAAATTCCATTGAAAACCACCTAGGAGTGGTTGGTAAAATTAAAAAGAGTTGTGCCAACTGTGACAGCACTAGCGGTAGCGAATGACAGTTGGCAAATTTAAAACTCATTCTTTTTTCAACCGTCGTCGTCGAACATTCTAATTTAACTTTAAAAGGGAAAGCCTACTTCGTTTTTATAAAGAAACATTATTCTATATACTTGTTCAAAAAAATAAATATTGTTTGTCTAAGCGTTTTACATATCCGTGTTTTGCATTTTGGCGCCGTTATAACGTAATAAGTGGTAAGAAGGCAGGTAATAGCCGAACAAATCCCACAATTGGTGACCCTGAAGTTGGCGCTACGCAATCAGCTAATGGTGGTGGGACATTCACCGCCACGCCAGAAACAATCCATGCAACCTATTTCTACAACGCCAGACAAAGAAGAAAACGTTTTAGCAGATCCAAACATGAATACCCCAGCAGGAACAAGTGGCGACAGCCAACCTAGGCAAAGCGGCGCACAAGGAATTTTCGCGGCACAATCAGTAAAACTCCCGCCATTTTGGAGAGAAAACCCAATACTTTGGTTTGCTCAAGTGGAAGCTGCATTCGAAATTTCCCGCATAACATCCGACGCCACCAGGTATCGATATGTCCTTATACATCTGGACACAGCCACACTTCCTTTCGTTTCAGATATTGTTTCTGCACCACCCAACGACAACAAATATAACGCAATTAAGGACCGTCTCATAAGTTCATTTGACGAAACAAATGAATCCAAATTACGTCGTCTTCTTCGAGGCACAGAGTTTTCCGACGAAAAACCGTCCATCCTTCTACAACGTCTCAGGAATTTAGCAGGAAATCAATTTACAGACAACGTCCTTCGTTCACTTTTCCTAGAACAACTTCCGGAGCAAGTCCGAGGAATTTTAGCTATCAGCGAAGTGACCGATTTAACTAAATTGGCTACACAGGCGGATAAAATCCTAGAAATGTCACGCCCCAGCATCCTATCGCTGGACAATGCAAGAACCACGACACCGATTGCAACCACAGGAGGAGCTTCGTCGGAATTAGAGGATATCAAAGCTCAAATAGAAGTTCTTACAAAAAACCTGAAGCAGTTACGAGGTTTTACCCGAAACGACGGTCCTAGGTCTCGCAGTCAGTCACGACACAATAACCGGAGTAACAACGATCTCTGTTACTACCATGCGAAGTTCGGCGATAAAGCACGGAACTGCAAAGAACCATGCAACTTCAAAAACATTAAGCAGACGTCAAACTAAAACAGCCTGCGGAGATTCTAGCAGGTGTCTCCGTTGGCGAAACAACATCCCGCCTGCAAATTAAGGATAGAACGACGGGTTTACAATTTCTAGTTGATACAGGGGCTGACATATCAATTATACCTAGGCACAAAACCAGACATATCAAATATAATAACTCTAACAAAACGGAAGCTAGTACAAAATTATTTGCAGCAAATGGATCTACGATTAACACATACGGTACGAGGACAATTTCTCTTGATCTCGGTCTGCGCCGATCATTTTCATGGACATTTACCATCGCAGATGTCACCCACCCGATACTCGGAGCTGATTTTATTAAACACCATGGGTTACTGGTCGACCTCGGACATAAAAGATTGCTCGACTCGCAGACAACGCTACACTCACCAGCACAGCTAGTTGATTCTACGCAACCCTCAGTTTCTACCGTTAACGCTGATCATCCTTACTACAAGCTTCTCAAAGAATTCGACAAAGTAACTAAACCTGTAGGGTTTAGGACACCAACTCACGCAGTACAACACTATATCACTACACGTGGTCCACCTGTTGCAGAAAGAGCTCGCCGTCTTGCGGGCGAAAAATTACAGGCAGCCAAAGCAGAGTTTGAAAACATGATGCAACAAGGGCTGTGCGAGCCATCAAAAAGCGAGTGGGCGAGTCCTTTGCATTTAGTAAAAAAGAAGAACGGGTGTTGGAGAGCCTGCGGTGACTACCGCCGTCTCAATAAAGTCACCACTCCGGATAGATACCCTATTCCACACTTACGGGACTTCACGTTTCAACTTCATGGGTGCAAAGTGTTTACGACGCTTGATCTGACCCGGGCATATTACCAAATACCTGTGGCTCCCGAAGACATACCAAAAACCGCAGTGATAACGCCCTTCGGCTTATTTGAATTTAATGTCATGACTTTTGGTCTGTGCAACGCAGCCCAGTCCTTTCAACGTATGATGAATTCAATTCTTCGCGGCCTGGATTTCTGCCATGTGTACATCGACGATATACTCATAGCATCACCAACACCTGAAGAACATGAGAAACATATACGTCTTGTACTCGAGCGACTGCAACAACATGGCCTCTCAATTAATTTACACAAATGTGTCTTCGCCCAACCAAAGGTAACCTATCTAGGATATACAGTCAGTGAACAGGGAATTAAACCACCCGCAGATCGAGTGGAAGCCATCCAAAACTTTCCCAAGCCTCAAACTATTGCTGACCTTCGTAGATTCTTGGGTTCCTGGAATTTTTATCGCCTCAACATGCCACACGCATCAGAAGTACATTCCCCACTCGTAGAACTCACGGCCGGTGCAAAGAAGCGAGACAAGCACCCAGTACCCTGGACACGTGAAGCCGAGGACGCATTCGACAAATGTAAGCAGCTTTTAAGCGATGCAGCCCAACTCGCATATCCCGCTCCAGAAGCAAGATAAACACTCCGATGCGACGCGGCAGATAAATCCGTCGGTGCTGCGCTGGATCAATGCGTTAACGAAATTAGGCAACCACTAGGGTTCTACACCAGCAAGTTGAGCAGGACTGAAAGAAACTATAGTACGTACGATCGCGAGCTTCTCGCAATATTTAAAGGCGTTAAATTCTTTAAGCATCTCATTGAAGGACGCGAAATCACCGTCATAACGGACCATCGACCTCTGGCCTTTGCCTTCCTGCAATATTCCGAGAAAGCTTCACCGAGACAACAACGACAACTGCAGTACATAAGCCAATTTACAAGAAACGTAGTGCACGTTTCGGGTAAATCCAACATAGTTGCTGATGCGATGTCACGCATTGATACAATTAACATGCCAAGTACAGTTTCCGCGCGAGATATCGCCGAGCAGCAAAGCAACGATGAAGAGCTGCAACACTTGATAAGATCCACATCGACTTCACTGCAACTCCGCAAGCTTAGAGTTGACGATTCGGATGCACTAATTTTTTGTGATGTGGCTGGGGAGAACATAAGACCTTATATCCCACTTTCGTTACGTCGCCAAATCTTCGACAATGCCCACAATTTGTCTCATCCAAACGGACGTGCAACAAAAAGACTCATCAGTCAACGTTGCGTATGGCCTCACATGAACCGTGACATTGTAAAATGGGCACGCACTTGTTTATCTTGCCAACGCAGTACGCAGTGCGATGTCACGCATTGATACAATTAACATGCCAAGTACAGTTTCCGCGCGAGATATCGCCGAGCAGCAAAGCAACGATGAAGAGCTGCAACACTTGATAAGATCCACATCGACTTCACTGCAACTCCGCAAGCTTAGAGTTGACGATTCGGATGCACTAATTTTTTGTGATGTGGCTGGGGAGAACATAAGACCTTATATCCCACTTTCGTTACGTCGCCAAATCTTCGACAATGCCCACAATTTGTCTCATCCAAACGGACGTGCAACAAAAAGACTCATCAGTCAACGTTGCGTATGGCCTCACATGAACCGTGACATTGTAAAATGGGCACGCACTTGTTTATCTTGCCAACGCAGTAAAGTACATCGCCACGTCAAGAACAGCCCACAGCGTATAGAGATCCCCAGCGAACGATTCAAACATGTACACGTCGACATCGTTGTAATGCCCCACTCACATAACTATAGATATTGCCTCACGCTCATTGACCGTTTCACACGTTGGCCAGAAGCAATTCCTTTGAAAGACATCTCTGCCGATACAGTAATTAATGCTTTTTTCGCCGGATGGGTTAGTCGCTTTGGAGCACCTCTTACAATCACCAGTGACAGAGGATCGCAGTTCGAATCCAAACTTTTCGATGCACTTGTCAAACTCATTGGATGCAATCGCATAAGAACGACCGCCTACCACCCCGCGTCAAATGGGATGATCGAACGCTGGCACAGGTCATTAAAAGCAGCTATCATGTGCCAAAGCCCGAGCGATTGGACTAACGCGTTACCAGTTGTGCTTCTCGGACTTCGTACTAGCCTCAAAGAAGACATCAAAGCCAGCGCCGCTGAAATGCTCTACGGAACTACACTTCGACTTCCAGGCGAGTACTTTATTGATGAAGAAGTAGGACCCTAACCTCAAGCATTCGTTGAAAAATTTCGCGAATTCATGAGTAGTGTCCGTTCAACACCCGCCGCTCATCACCATACAGCACGAGCATTCGCACACAAAACACTACACACGTGCACACATGTTTTCGTGCGAGTGGACGAGGTCAAGAAGCCATTGGAGCAGCCGTATCGCGGTCCGTTTGAGATCATCGACCGAATCACCGATTTCGTCTTCAAGATCAACATCGATGGAATTCCAAGTACAATCTCTACTGAAAGATTAAAACCTGCATTTATTGAAAACAAAATTTTATCTGAACAAAATACGTCAACACCGTCAGCTGTCCAAAACCCCTTACAGACTTCTTCGTCTTCATCTTCTCAGCAGACCGAGTCACTAGAACATGGAAACAGCTCCAGCATGCTACCACCGCTTCGTACATATCCTGGTAAGAAGAAAGTCCAATTCGTCAATCTTCATCAAAATTCGATTCACTCAAGGGGGGCTACTGTGGCAACTCAAATTCCATTGAAAACCACCTAGGAGTGGTTGGTAAAATTAAAAAGAGTTGTGCCAACTGTGACAGCACTAGCGGTAGCGAATGACAGTTGGCAAATTTAAAACTCATTCTTTTTTCAACCGTCGTCGTCGAACATTCTAATTTAACTTTAAAAGGGAAAGCCTACTTCGTTTTTATAAAGAAACATTATTCTATATACTTGTTCAAAAAAATAAATATTGTTTGTCTAAGCGTTTTACATATCCGTGTTTTGCATTTTGGCGCCGTTATAACGTAATAAGTGGTAAGAAGGCAGGTAATAGCCGAACAAATCCCACAGGTTTTTGGCTGCTGCAAGCGGTTTTCCCTTAGAACAATTAGCACATGCGGTACCTACATAAAACAGAAGTCAACCGCGCAATGGAAAACGAATAGCCGGGATAAGGAAATTCCTAATGACCTTTTATGACATCATTAGCGACGTTGGGTTCGACGGCAGCGCAGGCAACTACTACCTACTACTCTAGTATACTCTGGTAAGACGGCGCAGTCGTAGCATGTGGTGATACTTATATAAATAAATGTTTTACATACAAAAGATCACGTATTAATAATTTAATAAGTTGGTAAGGCAGTGAACACGACGGCATTGTCATCCCCACAGGTTATGCTTCGAAACTATTTGTTTTTTTTAAGTTAGTGAAAGTTAATTTTTTGACACTGGCGAAAGACGAGTATCGGGATTCTCTGATTGGTTAAAAAACATTTAGATAAGGTTTTCTTTATTTTTGTTCCCAAAAATTTATGTTTTTAATTTGAGACTCTATACTTCAATAGGAACTGTGTTGTTGATTAAAATTATTCCTATCATCACAAAGTTTGAAATACCGGTCAGCATAGTTACTGCAATAATAATGGGTGCGTTCCGATTTCTAGACTTTCTGCAATTTCAGATGAAGAGAGGATTTTGATTGGTGGACACTCTGAAATGTGACAGATGAGTAAGACAACTTTTTGTGAATTAGTGCACTGGATTTTTAATCTAAAAATTCTTGTCTGATTCTTATTTGAAATTTTAAAATTTCCTGTCACTTGTAAATTGTCACAAAACAGCTGTTATGCCAAATGTATTTTTGCATGATTTCGTTGCTTTGCAAGTAAATTCGTTTTCTTGGGCAAAAATTGGTATAAATTAAAATACAGTTTAATAGTTCAAATGAAGTAGTTTAAGTTTCACACAGTTTCATTATAAAATCTATTGATATTGTAGTACTCGATGGAATGTTAATCGCACATGATGTCACTTAACCTGGGATCAAAGTAAACTGCTTTTGGCAAAGCGCATCAGTGGATTACTTTCACAAAATGTTATCTCCAGATGGTAAGCGAAGCGATCCTTTCAGTTTTAACTTTGAGTTTAAAATTTAGTCGCGAATTGTCAGTCTAAAGAATATGGATATAAAATGTCTTTAAAAAACCTTCGTTTAATCGAGTCCTGCTGGCAATATTAAGCTTTATCAAAATCTTCAGCATTTAAATGTTTTCTCACAAACATTTTTGTCTGATATTCTATTATGAAACTTTTGTGACATGATGAGGGCCTCCGATTTTAAGTTGACATTTTCATATTGCAGGTGGCGAAGCATAAAAACGCTGGACTAGGTATGATAAAACAAATTTATAGGAGCTGATCAATGTCGCTCTTGTGTCAAATTGTACAAAATATGATAAATATGATGAACGAATATAGACACTCCAAGCTGAGTGATGGAAACACGGGAGCAAAAAATTAGAGCTTCAATTTGAACAACGTTATTTTATTTTTTATTTTTGTAAATAGAATAGGCGAAAAAGGGTTGAAACGAGACAATGAGACAATTCAAGTCATTAGGTTAATTAGGTCGTTAGAGACTAAATAACAAAGCAGAAAAAAAAGAAAGAAAAATAAACAAGCAGCAGATTTATGTTTAATTTGTGCAGTGGGGTTGGAGGTAATTGGACTGCATTAACTGCGGCAGATTGTTTGCTTAACTCCGTTCACTTGAGTTTTTCTCTGTTTCTGTGACCCTCTCTCATTTTAAGCACGTGGTTGTTTCTTATCAAAATACTCTTTTGGTGTAGCTTACAAGGATTCTTGATTGCGCATGAGTTGGAAAGGAAGCTTTTCGCATGATTTCAAACGACATGTTATTATAACAGGTAAAGTTTGTTATATATGTGTGCATATAGGCGTAGGAAAACGAAGGTCAGTTTAAAAGAATGCTTTACAGCAGAAGACATTGAATGTAAAAATATTATTTAATTGAAGTTAACCAGCCTAAAGAAAATGATTTACAGCAAAAGACATTGAATGTAAAAATATTGTTTAATTGAAGTTTACCAGCCTAAAACAGAAGTTAAAAGAACGATAAGAACCGTTAATAATAAGATACAAGTGCTTTTCCGTATGAATGTCCACTTGTGAAAATATATATGCAAGTAACCACACTTTTATTCTGATGTAAGATTTTGCTTTATCTTTTAATGAACTTTAAATTATTTATGAACTTATCTTGGCTAAATTAGTATAACTAATACGAAGATATTCTATCATTCAGTAACAATTTTTATGTATCGCTTTGTTATTCCAGCGATGTTGGAAGTTCTCCGTTCTACGGGTAATACTCAAAAGCTTGCAAATTTAAGATATGAAAGAATATACGTAACTTGAATGAAACGAACACAGTTGCTTCCCCACAAACAAATATAGACAAAAAAGCTCTTTGAGTTGTCTTCAGTAAAACGTCATAATAGGAGTACCCACTTTTCAATCCATAGCGAAACAAAGATGGGGTTTGGTTTTCTCTCTAATAACGTCGACTCCTATGCATGCCGTGGGACAGTACCAAGAATCAACCCCTCAACTTGTGATATGCTCTCTTTGATTGTCAGTTGAGCGCTGGTCTTTAGAGGAGATTTTACACACACTTTTGTATATACCCTATTGACTGGGTGCTTCTATTATCCAGTCTATCGAAAATGGAGCCGCAATTCAGTCGAACGGTCTCGAAGAGGTGTACTTGATTTGATAGCGGAGTTTGCTTTTCGGTTTTAGTTATTACATTTCTTTTTGCTTTGATGTGAAAAAATGTGTGCAGGTGTGACCAATCTAATAATAAGGATTGTTTGCAAAAGCTCCTTTATTTAATGTCGTTTCATGTCCTTATGGAGAGTGTAATAATAATCATGTGTTAAGTGCGTCATTGTGAAAAATAAAACAGTGAATTTTTTCTCATTGTGGATACGCGCCACCAAAATATATTAGGATGAAATAAATTAAAGGCTTATCAACATTCAAGAAGGCAAGCGTCCAATAATATTTCATTACAATTTAATGGTGTGCAAATCCCTGCAAACAAGTTTTCAATTTCACGTTACACTTCGCTTCATATTTTTGATCAACGGATTGTTTCTATTATAAGATATATAAAAGGCAACTTTTTAAAGGTTTTTGAAATTTATTTTGTAAACTAGTTTGGGGAAGAGTAATAACAAAATACATTTTACGGATGTAAATTCATAAGTAGTTTCTACAGAACATATAGAATTATCGTCAAATAAATACTAAGTTTATAATTGTTACATTTGAATATCATAAGCTTACTTCAAAGATAATAAGCTTTTTTTATACATTTATCTACTTGAAAAGAATAAAAACTGTTATTTGTTTTTCTATGAGTATTGGATGATAATGTGTGAAAAGCCTCACCTTTCTCCGGTTATATAAATACATTTAGGATACATTTTGATTCGGATGATCACGAGTGCTACAAATGATTTCTCATGTTTCTATGGTAAATAAAGTAGGTAAATTAAAATGCTTAGCCTTCAAAATAAATGCAACAAATACTTAAGTACAATCAAAATCTTAAGATATATATATATATATATATGTATATATATATATACATAAAAACAACGAACGACGTATTCCAAGCATTGCTAAGGAATAACAATAGAACTTGTTATTCCTTAGCAATGTGCTTGGCTGTAATTGAAAGTTTGGTGGCCCGCCACAGTTTGTTCAGAATTTGTGTGAATCGTCTAGTAGTCGGAAAAATGTTTCAACGTTTAAAGTGGACGTTATTGATCCTTCAGCAACACGTGTAATCGTTACACTTAGGAGTTGTCAATTCCATTCCTTGTAAATTTAAACCGCCAACACCGATTTCTTAGAAAAATTGTCTAACCATAATTAATTGACCTTATTTCCAAGCGCATTTCATCATTCTTAATGTATCTATAAATTTTCTTCAAAAACTGTCATAAGGCCTTTTTACTTGGTTCTTTCGTTTTTGCTTCAATTCGTCGGTCCAGTAACTTTTTGATTTTATGGGATGATGAAGTGGCTCTGGTCGTTGAACGCATGTTTGAAGCACATCAAAAACAATTTTTTTTTCAACTAACGTTGAATTCCATTTTTATTTATATTTTTTGGTGTAAGATTTTTCTATTTCATCAAATAACAAGGCCTATTCATAATTTCCATTTGTTCGTCTTTCTTCATTATAAAATAATATGTAGTTAAGACACAAAGGTAAAGATTGCATTTTTCAAAACCATGTTTTTATTATTCAGCCTCAGAAAAAATATATAAAATAAGGTGAATTTATTTCGATGCTTCATATTTGGGTAAACAAAACTTCAATTTTTGATTAGGCAGCTTCCCTGAGCAATACATTATACAAAATCGAAAAAGATCAAATAAAAATAGTTGATATATCAAAATTCCAATAGATTAAAAATGTTATACACACATATGTATGTATGTATATACGTTAATGCGACACATATGTACACAACTTCGAAATAGACTAAGAGGACAAACTCAATTGTGATGAAGCCTGTGCAATAAAATGGGAGAAGTACTAACTTAAACCGAAAATTTGAATAGAATTTCGTATAATTGGAAGTTTCAAGATTATGACGAACATAATGATTCCTTTCATTTTTGTGTTACCTTCTGGTATTTAAAAAATTCTATGATTTTTGTTTATTCTCCCATGGTAGTAAACTACAATTTTCTAATCCATTATTGGTACAACATGAAGACGTTTACTTAATATTGGAGGTTAAGAAGAAGAAATACGTTGAATCCAATTGCACTCAGAAGAGTAAGTTCAGTTTAGCACAACAATTTGAAAGACAAATTAACACTTCATCTATCGCAAACAGTGCGTACCCGATTTCAACGTCGTTTTGGTTGGTTTTTCATTGATGATAAACATTTTCATCAATATCATTAATCACTAAATTCTTGAAGTTGTGTTAGGTCATAAAGGAAATTTTCCACTTCAAGGTGATCAATAACCAAAATGATAAAACGTCAAATCATTTATCTTCGAAAGCATAAAGGAAATAGCGCTGATACTACTATTGTGTAAGTCGTTAAAAATATGTAAGAAGGAAATACCTCCTATTTAAATGATTTAATTGATTCTTAGCCACCGCGAAAAATATCCGAAATTTAAATGTCATTTATTTCAGATATTTTTCTATTCCTTAAAATAATAGACATAGAAAATTTATATTCGGGCTTAAAAACTTTGGCATTTACAAGTCACGTAGGTATATAGCGCTTATTAAAACAGCATCAACGTTCTGAATTTAAAATAGAGATGTCATAAATTCATTTTAGTCTCATATAAACATATGTGTATTTTAAGACTTTATTTGTTCGGAAACAAGCTAAGTATAGATACACCAACGCATTGTGGCTTCCAATCACATTACCACATGATTTTCTTTTAGAAGCTTAACAACCATAGTTGTTTGTGGACGAAAGTTTATCTCTAAGATACTTACTTACTTACTTACTTATCAGGCCAGCGACCCTTGGAGGGTCTGAGTCTGAACTAATGCCGCTCTAAGATACTTAAGATAAATCCAAATTTGATATGTCTTAATAATAGTGAAAATCCATTTCAACGTGCATACATTTGTATGTAAGAGACCAATGTTTATGAGAATTCACTTTGCATTTAAGGTGTCATAATTGAGATACATGAGATGAGCGCATGACTTCAAAATATGCTAAACAAGTTAAGTAATAAAAGTTTATTATCAATGCTACCGAACGCACGTAAGATGACCCCTTGTTTTGCTTGCGATTGTGTGAGTAGAAAGATTCTTATTCCAGTTTCCTTTTTCCGGCCTATTTTTTGCTGATGACTAAAAGTTGTTCAGAGCAATTAGAGCTTTGTCGCAGCTTAGTAGTTATGCTTAGCAATCAACCACAGGCTTGAGAATCCGCAAAATAACCAAACAAGCCAAGCCAATGACAAATCTCCGAAAGTTAAGGGTGGGTCATCTGGCACTGACAGCTCTTATGCGCTCAAAAAACAGTGTGCGCCTAAACCCGAGAACCTCAACATGCCAAAGATCTCAAAGAATGAACATCAGTCGCACTAGCCTGAGGCATGATAACCGATTTTTTATGGCCTGAAATTGAGGTTTTGTGCTTGGCTATAGTTCCAGCAAGATGGGGCTACCGGTCACACAAGCTGTTCAACAATCAATTAATTGCACACTTAGTTCAATAATCGTGTAATCAGTCGTTTTGGTGATGTTGCTTGGCCGCCACGGAGCTGCGGTTTGACGCCGTTTGACCGTTTTTTTTTTTTATGGGATGCCATTAAAGATCGATGCTATGCGAACAATCCAGAGACGATTTAGGGACTCAAGAACAATACTGGTCAAACTATTCGTGAAATAGGGGCTGAAACTATCGAAAATGTATTGAAAAATTGGGTTGACAGGATGTTCTACTGTCAAGCCAGCCGAGGTAGCCATTTGGATGAAATTATATTCCGTAATTAATCAGAAGTTTTACTCTTTTCAATAAAGCAACAATCCTTGAAAAATATTCAAGTGTTTTCTTAAAGTCTTTTTAAAAGGAAACCAACAGATTATTTAGGTCATAAGAGAGCTTCTTAATGCGTTGTTTGGCGTTATAACTTCTGCTGCTGCCTGTTATACCTAATTCTAATGTATAGACAAATAAATTTATTTGGATACTTCGATAAATTGCTAATTTGAGGCACACAAAATAGGAACACTGTGCCACACTCAAACGTCTAGCTCCATATCAAATGACTTATTATTATGTTCGAAACAATATTCAGCATTGCTTATATCTACTTTCATACAAAAACTCCCGTCCCTAAGAAAAATCCGTCATACAAAAAAACTAAAAAGTGCTAGAACAAGTCCATTTACAGCTGTGGAATTTTTTTACAGCGACATCTCTATGAATCCTTCTGTTAACCCCATCGCTATTGCCCATGAATAATAAACATATGTTTGTTTGTATATACATACATTCATATATACAAAGATCAATTTTTTATTTGTTTTATGTACCCTTTTCACATGTCAAGACAAAAATTGAAGAAAAAGAAAAACATCCGTAGTCATCTAAGAAAGCAACGAAATCTTGCACATACATATGAGTACCCACATCACCATAAAAAAAAACAAAACAAATCTATCAACAAATTTTATAGACAAAGTATGTACATAGATACATATGCATGTACTCTTAATACAACATTGAAAGGTATGTTACTCATTTTTTGTTTTGCTCTAAAATGGTTTAAACGTGCACGTACATACATATGTATGTAAGTCAACATATTTTCGGAATATTTTTTGGCTCAACCAGGAACACTTTATGGTGTAATATTGCTTGCAATCTGGCAAGTACATATGCATGTTACTATGTAGTACATAGTACATACATAGTTTTTCAATTTCAAAAAAATAAATACATATGAAACTAAATTGTAGTCCTTTTTCAATTTATATAAGCAATTGGAATCAGATTTGATAAAAGAGTCTAATTTGACCCTTTATACTCCCAAATAATACCGAATATCTTGGTTTTTTTTTAATTTTTTATTTAAAAAACAAAAAAACATACCTACTTATGCATATGCATAATGTCCACCTATATTCGATGTATCAGATTAAAAAAATAAAAAAAATCCAAATTATCAAAAAAATGTTTGGAAAATTCTAATAATTAAGCTTAAGCTTCTGTTTTTGCTTTCAAAAGGAACAAGGTTCATAATTTTGATTAGCTTGAAGTACAAAAACATGGAAATGAAGGACAAAAAATAATTTTCACACGATTGTATAACATTAAGTTTGCTATATATACATATGTACACATTATAGAATGATGCATATTTTAATATTTAAAAAGGTTAACCACCACTGTGAACTTAAACTTTTTTTAATACTGGCTTTGATAAAGGACAAAAACTTTGTAGGTCGATACACACACCGCAGGTATTTCTCCCCAACTTTTCTACCGAAAATAAACCAACTCCTACTAAACTTAAATTGCAGCGTCAAAAAGTAATTTCACGGTATTTAAAAAGAACATAATTAATTATTTCACTTTGTTGGACATGTGAATTTGCATGGACGTAAAGTTGTCTCTCGTGTAAATCAATCAATTTGCTGACACAGTTAATTTAATGTTTACCCCTTAAGGGAGGAAGAGATCAGGTGAACGAATCTGAATGGTCATGTTGACTTCCTTAGGGGCGTTGAATTCAGGAAAAGTTTGCACTTGTCTACTTGGATATTTGTCCTCGTTGGGGTTGATTGATTTATTTGAAGGTAAATTTGTTCGCATCGTGTCACAGAGATTTAAAGCAAAGCTTTAGGGAGTAAGCAAAGTTAGTTAGTTGTCTACGAACCCAAAGGAAAAAGATATGTAAATATGTACAGGAATATTTCCTTCAGAATGTTTAATATCAAAACTTTTGTTTTATCGATTGCAGGTAAAAGTTGGTAATATATTTACTATCTGATAATCAATTTGTGATAAATTGATTTTTTTCCTTATCATAACAGTGCATATTTCTTGCTTGTATTCAAAATGAATTGTACTCTAATAGACTTTGAAGTAAGTGAAGACAGTAATTAATTATCCTTGAAGAACTTGTTTGATGTCATGACCTCGTGATTTCGTTTGTGCTTAACACAGCTCACTTAAACCAAATGATTCATCATCTATTCTTTGCCACAAGTATGGTAATTATAGAAAATTCAGTGCGTTTCATTTAACACAAATAAGATTTTTAATCCAAGAAAAAAACTGTCAACGCAGTATAAAGTATAAAGTCAAGTTAAGCCTGTCAAGTTAAGTTTATCATCACTCTGTTAATGTCATTGTAAAAGAAATCCTAATTGACTATGTCTTCACTTCATTTGACATTTACTTCATTAATCAAACGCAATTTTGTTCTGTGACTTTCAGAATATCATACATATTTATTTTTCGTTTCGGTTGTTTTTCATTTTGGGATATGTTTCAACTTTTTTTATCTACAGCCTTTTACAATGCAATGTAATTGTAGGGATTGAAAAATGCTTCAAATGCACTGTTTTAATTTAAAAATGTAGGGATGTACAAATATTACACAATCAGAAACATAGTCATAGTCATAGTCTTGCCTCGACCGCTGAACAAATAATGTCTACTATACATGTAAGTCAGGATTCGATATTATGAGCAGCTTCATCTACATTAAGTCCTTGAGGAATAATGATGATTCTCTGTCATTGTTCCATAAGCCGATTAACAGCTAAAATCCGTTGGCACATTGTAATTGTCGTTGCCGGTCCACACAGCAGCACATTTTGCCATTTATCACTTAGAATTCAGCTGGTGCCAAGGAAAATCAGATCTTAGTGCTCTACGCTCCCATCACTTCATCTTTGTTCTCTCTACACTCATTTATTTGATAGTTCTATGTCAAGCCAGATGAAATGATGATTCAACCAAAACGTAACAGCTTTTGAATTGGCAGAATTTCAGCTGTCTTTCATGGAATTTGGGCGGCTTAAATAGTTCAAAATCTTATCAATTCTTCACAGTCGAAAAAGTAATTGATGAAACATGGTTAGAAAATAGATATAATTCAACGGATGAAATAATTTAGAAATACTTACGATATGAAAGAGAGAATATCTGGTACATTCGTTGGTTATCTTAGCGGAGGAATACTTTGAGGATTAAATGTGGAAAACGATTAAAGCTCATAGCTTAACAGAGCTGGGTTGGCTGAAATTTTAATTAATTAAACATCAATGCAAAGTTTTATATACGGTTAGTAAAATAAATCAGAGAAAAAGACAATCTGCCCCATTTTGTTTGGGAAAAAAGTGCTGCCTATTTGATGGCATTAGCCATGAATGTGATGTTAGTTCAATTCTTTTTTCAAGAGCCTAGTGGTAAAGATGCAAACATCATCAGGGAAACATATTAAAGGTAACAGTTATCTCAGAGAGCAATTTATATTATTTAAGTATTTATAATTTATTGTATATTTAATGTTATCTGTAGATTCTTAATGTTTTTAAAATGTTTTAAAATGATTATGTTGTTATGTAAATTGCAATTTACAATACATATGTTAACCCATACGCTAAATAAATAAATAAATAATTTAAGTTTACCGAATATTTAAGGTAAAGCCGGGACTTAATTATCACTTTACTATTGTAGTATAGGCATATAATGTATTCCAACTGCAAACAACAGGGAAGGTACATACCTATTCTAAAATATTCAAAAGCTGCCAAGCTATTAAATGCAGCGGGGGATTGTTTGGAAAAGAGTCTGTATCAACTCATATACAAAATATGACCGGATGAAAGCATGCCGAATGAATGAAACTTCACCATTGTTTGTTCGAACCTCTAAATTATACAAACTACAGAGGTATAAGTCTCCTCAGCATCACCAACAAGATTTCATCTGCTAGTGCCTTTTTTCCATAATTTAATTGGTCTAGATGTATGACCACTACCGACCTATGTATGTGCATTACTCACATTACATCACTCTTGGAGAAAAACCAGACATTTTAAATCCATACCCCTCTTCTTTATCGATTTCAAGGCCGTGCATGACAGAATTTATAGAGACGAGCTTTACAGACCAATGTCTAGCTGTGGCATCTCTGCCAAACTCGTCCGATAGTTCAGGATGACGATGAAGGACACGCGCTCTATCAAAGTCGGTAAAGACCTCACCGAGTCCTTCGATGTCAAAAAAGAACATAGACAAGGCGTTTAACGGCCAACGGGAGCAAAAGAAACCTCAAACCAACCGACGTCTCTAAGACGGCAGTTGAAAACTTCAGTGACTAAGTATAAAATCTTGGTAATCCCTGTCCTGCTCTATGAAGCGGACGCATAGATTTTATCAATAGTGGAAGAGGTTGCCCTCGGTTGCTCTGAGAGAAAAATGCTACGGATGGTTAACTTATGATGGCGCTACAATCCGAGGTGAAATTGGGACTTGTGTTGTCAATTTTCTTACTTAAGCGGGATACAGAAAACCTATTGAGTGCCTTTTTGACTGAAGCTGCATAGTTAACTAATTCAAGTTCAGGATTAACTCTTAGATATGTAGTCCATGTACTTTGCATTTCCCTAAAGAATTCATTTTTAACTCAATTATTCAATTACTCAGCGAGGTCAGAGAAAAAGTTTTAATTAAAAGCCCATCTTTGTAAATATTATATAAGAGTTTATCTCTCTTCGGGTATCAAACGAATATAACGTATTTAAAAAACTCAGTCTTAAAAAAAAGAAAAATAAAAAGAAATTAAACCTACTCTTTCGTGAATTAGAAAGAAAAATTTCCACAGATCTTCCATATCAGAATAAGCATATAACACGGGTGTGCAAGTAATTGTCCTCAAGGGACAAGTCCTTAAATTATTTGAGTCTGTTTGCCTATGTGTTTTCGTTCGTCTGTGTTGTTTTTTGTTGAAGAATGGTAGAAAAGTTTGCGAACGCACGAGTTTTAGTCAACCATCTGCATAGCATTTCAGACATTTCAAAAATTCAAGTCTTTACTGTAATAAATCTACCCCAAATTTATGATTTTTGTGTCGAAATTTTCTCAATTTCCCAAAATTTCAAAGTAAAATGTAACTTAACGTTTGCTGGTTCTCATTCTACAATGATTGCTCTTTTCCCCCATAAATTCTTCAATGGTAGCAGTGATATGCAAATTGCTCGCACATAATAAATCATAGTTGGCAAAACCGCGAGGTTACAAATTTGTTATTTTGTTGGCAGGGTAGTTATCCCCCTGGGAAGGAAGACTACCCGAAAATACGATTAGAGATGAAAAGGCGTAAGCGTAAGCGTAAGCCTATTGCCTGTGGTTGCAAAAAATGTTTCAAATTACTCAGCTGAAGTTTTGGTCGTGTCGAATTATTAAGTGTTTGCGTCGTATTTCCAGTGGTTAGCAAGGAAATATTAAACGGAAGTGTAATTCATGAAATTTCCTGCTACACTAGAATTTATTTTGTGAAGAAGAAAGATGGTATCAATTTAAAATTATCGTTACGTGGAATTTTTGTTCGATTCAATGGTAGAAAAGAGGCACATGGTACAGTAAAGACATTTCAAGTCAATATTTTTCTGATATAAATTTTAAATTTCAATACTTTTTATCAATGTTTTGTAATTTTTAAAAATGTATGAATACATATCAATAATTGTTTTTGTAAAATCATTTTAGACGACGTTCTACAGTATGAAAATATCTTTTGTAATTTATCTTATTTATTGTGCTTCGCCAATTAATTACACTTTATTATACCTTATGTTGAAACTTTGTTGCGTTCTGTAGCTCGTCTTGCATATTATACGAATATGTACTTACAAACATTACAAAAATATGTACATGAATCTATCATTATCGATCTATTACTGTCTTCAATTTAAGGTACACAAACATACATACGCACATACAAACTCTGATACATCTCGACATAAAGGACTTCAAAATATTATGGGGGTGTTTATTTTAATGCGAAGTCGAAACCAGAAACTGCCTCAAATATATCGCTTTAATAGGGGATTTTTAAATTTGAAGGTCAGAATTGCTTCTTACAAAATGCGACAATTGAGTGGGTGGATATTTTTTATTTATTATTATTATTATTTATTTATTTATTTTTTTTTTGAGTTACTGGTGGTTGACTTAAGTGATGATTTATTTTTTTAACCAATATCCTATAGCAAATGTTTTTTTTCGCCTTCTGAATTGGTCATCGGAAATAAGCAGAGAGAGGTTCAAGATTTTCACCGGATGTTATATCGTTTACACTTCTCCTTTCAAATCGAAAAATCTTTGATTTGTAATGATAAATTTTGAGGGGATAAGCCGCAAGCAGTATCTTTGGGCATACTTTTCCGAAAATATGTATGGTTTTTTCTTATGCATAGTTTTACTCCCGTGACCCATTTTCAAATAAAGCTAGTTGAACAATAATAACGCACATATTGAAATACATACATTATGTACATTCTAAGCCTGTGGTCTTTAGACAATTACAAACTGGAGGGTTCTGCCGGAGGTTTCGCTTTCAGACCATAGATATATCGAATTCCGAATTGACTGCGAAGTTTACAAGAGAGGAGGAATCCGAGAAAAACTAACTGGACAAGTTTCAGGGAGAAGCTAGACTTTTCTGTCAAAACTCCACCCAAACTTAGGACGAGACAGATGGTAGAGGATGCTGTTCAGGACCTGAATGGGATCCTTACTAGATGTTTCGAACTTGCGTGCCCAGTTTAAAAAAACCCTTGCAGGTCACCAGTTCCGTGGTGGAACTCTGAACTGCAAAGAACAAGGATAGAATCTAGGAAGCTTCTAAATAGGTCACTCAAGACTAATTTGAAGGCAGACTGGAATCTCTACCGATCTATGCAGAAGGATTTCAGGAGGCTAATTCGACTATCGAAAAGGGTCTCCTATAGAGCTTTCTGTGAAAAGATCGTGTTAGAGGCCGATATTAACGTACACAAACACAAGTCTTTATTATCAACTACCACGCGTTTATTTAAAGGAATTCAAAACAACAATAATATACAGAGTAAGGAAGGAAACGATCCGTTGTCGGCGACTGATTTTTGATGACTGCCCAGGATCGTCCTAGGATGAAACTTAATGGATCCTATTTCTTTGTAGTCTGTGTGTGTGCGTGACAGCTCGGCCCTTCCTGACATTGAACCGCCTCGGTTCATTTCTCGGAACCCTCATCTTCATCTGAAGATGACAGAGATAGAGAATCCAAATCGGGCGCAAGTGCACACCACGGCTTCTAATGATCGGTCGAATGAATTGACGAATACCCTCTGGTTGGACCGCCCGCAACGTCCTCAATTACGTACCGATCCTTTTCTACTACGGCTTTAACCACATAAGGCCCTTTATACTTCGGTTCTAACTTTCGGCTTTCCCCAGTGGCAGGAGCAATATTCTTAATGAGAACTAGATCACCCTCCTTGTAGACTGACGGCTTTTTACGCTTACGGTCGAAATGATATTTCCAACGCTGCTGCTTTTGTTCGATGCGGCGTACTACTTTTTCACGTCTTTCTGCGATTGTCGGCGACGTGGACCCGGCATCTTGCAAAGCTCCCAATTGTATCAAACTCGTCGCATGAGAATCACGGTACCCCTCTAGCAGCTTTTCCCGGCACTGGGTCTCGTCCGTTTTCAGCTTACTATCGCCTTGTACCTCCATCTTCTCCAGTCGACACTTCTGTGGCTCCACAATAAGTCGCACGTCGGTGTTGGTAACAATATCATTTCCCAACAATACTGGCTTCGACATCATGTGATTCGGCACCACCAATAAATTAGCTTCGACCAAGACATCATCAACCTTAATCTTGCTCGGAACCTTAAATTGTGGACAGTATTCCCGACCTCCAAATCCCTTGAGTAATCTGTACTCCTCACTCTTCATTTCAACAGCGTTCAACTCATCCGCCAACGACTTTCTGACCAAGGAGCACTCACTACCGCTATCCATAAGTGCCTGTGTTTTCACGTCATTGACATATATAGTCTTCTCGATGTTCCTGGTCGGTGACACAGCGACGATCCTATTTACTTTTCGCGACGTCCCCGTACGACAGTCTTCTCCCTTATGTCCACTTTGTTGACATTTGTGACATCTCGGTTTTCGCTGCGGTTCTGGACAGGATCTGGCGATATGTCCCTTTTGGAAGCAATTATAACACTTTAAACCGGGACTATCGGAACTTGTGATAAGCTTTTTAGTCACATCTGTCGAAGACGGTTTCTCTCCACGCTGTAACCCCAAATCATGAGTTTCAGAAAATCGCCTCAAAATCGTCAACAGTCCATTTAGTGATGTACAGGTTACGCTGGCTAAAATATCTTGGAACGGCATGCAATTAATGCCCAACCGGATGTACTTGCAGATTGTCACGTCATCCAAATCGCCCTTCTTTCCTTGCGCACTCATCCTGTAGAAATACTCCTCCAGTGATTCGTCTCTCGGCCGTCGGGAATTTATCATCTTAATATGCACATCGGCCTGGTCGATACAAGTCGGGAACGCATCTAAAAATGCAGCCACAAATACCTCCCACGACGTGAAGACATGCGGAAGACTGTCTACCCACAGCTTGGCTGGACCACCTAGTCTGGTCTGCACCGCAAATAAAAGAGCACAATCATCCCAGTGGTAGGCTCGTCTCAGCTGATCAATCCGACTTACGAACTGTCTCGAACTCAGAGTTGACTCTTGCCTTGGGTTGTACTCTGGTAGGATGTCCATAATCTCTCGAACATTCATCCTACCCGGGGACTCTGATACATTGTCCACACTCTCGGGAGTACCTCGTCGCTGTTGCTCGTTTGCTGCTAGCGCGGCGCCTGACGTTGATGCCCCAGCATGCTCAAATCTTGCCATCATACTTGGTGAAGACTGATTACTCACGTGCCGACCGCTGGCACTTCCGCGCTCCACCAACAAGTCATTGATCAGAGATTTCAGTTCACTTAGCTGCAGCTGCAGTCCCTCGATGTCACTGTTGCCTTCGCTCGGTACATGGATGACAGCTTCACCGACAGCGTCTGTTAAACGTACCACTAATTCCGCCTTGGTGCCCTTGGAATCCTGGCCCAATGCAACGAGTTCACGCTTCAACTCCGCAACCTTCAACTCAGTGATCGCTTTCGTTGGCATATTGTAGGCGCCAATTAACCTGTAGCCGTTTGCACTAAAACAAACCACACAGTCTCTTTGTTTCCCAAAACAACAACCCTTTATGTTCCCTTATTTGTCCTCTTGTTTTGATCGCAGACGATCTGTTCAAAAAAACAACGATATGCACTAAGTCAACAACCAACCAGATAAAAACTACCCTCGATATGCACTAAGTCAACAACCAACCAGATAAAAACTACCCTTTTTGTGCAGAAGGGACACGACGCACACAAGGATTGTTCCTTTTTATGACCGGGTGGAATTTTTCTCTCTCTTATGTGCGCGATTCACTTTTCCTTTATTGACACAACGGCACTTTGTTTTTGGATATAATCCCACTTCTGAATTGTTAGAGGACGATATTAACGTACACAAACACAAGTCTTTATTATCAACTACCACGCGTTTATTTAAAGGAATTCAAAACAACAATAATATACAGAGTAAGGAAGGAAACGATCCGTTGTCGGCGACTGATTTTTGATGACTGCCCAGGATCGTCGTAGGATGAAACTTAATGGATCCTATTTCTTTGTAGTCTGTGTGTGTGCGTGACAATCGATACACTCGGTGAAACCAGTAGACTGGTCAAACTTCTTGGCAAGGGAAAACCAAGTAAACTGGAATCACTCAGGAAATCTGATGGCACCTTGACTGAGACAAAAGCGGAAGCCTTAAGTCTTTTGCTGGAGACTCATTTTCCAGGGAATCAGATTACGATTGGCTCGCATATAGCTCCGACCACCGGGACCGTAAGTGAAGTCAGCCGAACAACCCGGCGTAGTTGGTATATTGCATCGGATGTGGTAACGAATGAAGCCATCAAATATGCTGTTGCATCTTTTGATGGCTTCAAGTCATCCGGTACTGATGGAATATACCTAGCTATGCTGCAGCAAGGCATAAATCAGTTGCTGCCTACTCTGAAGAGAATCTTCACTGCGGGACTGGCACTGGCTTATATACCAACACCCTGGCGAACAGTTAGAGTAGCTTTTATACCAAAATTAGGTAGAGATGATTACTCACTGGCCAAGAGCTTCATACCCATCAGTCTGACTTCCTTTATGCTGAAAAGCATGGAAAGACTGGTTGAGTTGCATGTGCGCAAAGTTGCTCTGCGATCGCACCCCCTCTCTGTTATGCAACATGCCTACCAACGCGGAAAATCCTGTGAAACTGCGCTTCAAAATCTGGTTGGCAGAATTGAATGCGCGTTTGATAGGAAAGAATACGCGATGGGCATTTTCATCGACATAGAGGGAGCTTTTGACAATACTACTTTTGACAGCATGTGCAACTCAGCCAGAGAACACGGTGTGAATGAATCATTAGTGTTGTGGATTAAAGCAATGCTAATGAATAGAACCTTGATGATAGATACAGATTGTGGTCGGCGCGTGATGTCAGGAGTAAACAGGGGCTGCCCACAAGGCGGCGTTCTGTCTCCTTTACTGTGGTGCATGTTGGTCGACTTCCTGCTTAACAGTCTCAACAGTTCTCGTATTTACGCTCAGGCATATGCAGATGATGTTGCCGTACTGTCTGTTGGTCCTTCCCAGCGAACTGTCTGTACTAGGGCGCAGATGACCCTGGATGTGATTGACGGATGGTGCACTCGGAATGGGCTTTCAGTTAACCCTCTGAAAACTGAAGTTGTTCTCTTCACTAGGAAGAGGAAGCTGACTGGACTGACTCTATCAGTGCTCAAAGGCATCAGAATCCCACTCGCCAACGAAGCGAAATATCTAGGAGTAATTTTGGATAGGAAACTTCTTTGGTCGAAACACGTCGAGTCTAAAGCGGCTCGAGCATTATCAGCTTTCTGGAAGTGTAAGGGCGCTTTTGGCAAGACATGGGGTCTATCACCGAAAAGAGTCCTATGGCTCTATAAGGCGATTATAAGACCTTCCTTAGCATATGCATCGGTTGTATGGTGGAATAAGCTTTCACGCAAAAACGTGACTGCTATTTCCACTAAACTCCAAAGAACGGTCTGTCTCGGCTGCACCGGGGCTTTCCCCAGCACGCCTGGCTCTGCTCTAGATGCAATGCTCAATTTACCACCCCTTGATGTTTACATCATGGGCGAAACGATCAGAGCCATCTTCCGTTTAAAAAGAAGTGGTTTTTGGTTTAACACGCACTGGAGTTTTGATGACCTTGCGCGAGGAATATCTTTTGACTCAAATCTTATGGATATGCCATCTGACGCAATGGTTCCGGAATTAAGACTACTGTGTAGATTTACGGTCGACTTTCCCTGTGCACAGGAGTGGTTTTCACCACTTTCTGAGCCGGGTAAGGAATGTTGTCGAATTTTTACAAATGGTTCCAAGACCTATGAAGGCTCAGGTGCTGTCTTTGTGGAAAGCGACAGCATTAGACTGCACTTTCCCCTAGGTATTTATGCATCTGTCTTCCAAGCAGAGATTTTTGCAATACTTATGGCTGCGAACTATATTGTGAAAAACCAGTGGAGGGGACGGAGTATCTGCGTCTGTAGCGACAGTCAGGCTTCGCTTAAGGCCTTGCTCAATCCTCTTACTAGATCCAAAATGGTTCGGGAATGCAGGTCCAGTTTGAATTCGGTTGGAAGACTGAATTTGCTAAAACTTGTATGGGTCCCTGGACACAGCGGGATTACCGGAAATGAGGTATCCGATGAGCTTGCCAGGCAAGGCTCAGAGGAAAACTTCTCCGGCTCTGAACCCACGTTAGGTTTGCCCGTATCTTCGGTAAGGGCTTCTATCGATGGTTGGGTTTCTAGCAAACACAACTGTAGATGGCATGACTCTCCAGGATGCAGACAGACTAAACAGATCCTTCCCGAAGTCTGTAAGAAATTCGCGGCATTCTTGCTGTCTCTCAGTAGAAAAGACTGCAGACAACTTATTGGCGTTATTACGGGACATTTCTCCTTTGCCAAACATCTCAACGTGTTAGGTTTAAGTGACACCACTGTCTGTGACGATTATGGAGAGGGCGACGACACTGCGGAACATTTCCTATATGATTGTCCTGCCTTTGCTCGTATCAGGTGGCAGATTTTTGGGGCTGATGTGATGAATGCTGGTAACTTAAGCTCCTTATCACTGAAGCTCTTACTCGACTTTCTTAGAAAGACGAAGAAAACACAGTAAAAGGGTTGTACCTGCTGGTAGTACAATGGACCTGTTTTGCGTCTGAGTGCTCCAGCGTGGTGTTTCAATACCCCGACAGAAAAAAAAGCCCGTGGACACTGTTAAGGTGTTCGACTGCTAAATTTTAAAATCTCAGCAATGAATAACGTTTTTTTACGGCATTATCAATTAACTGGCAAAACAAACCAACGAGAGTATATTTACAGTGAGACATGGTATAAAAGATTTGTCAATTGAACCAACCTTCTAGGTATGCATTTACATTAGTACGATTTCGGTACCTACAAATTATTTGCATTTGAATTAAGATTAATTTGCAAGCCTTTGATTTGTATTACACACATTCAATTCAGTTATTTCAAAATATGACTTGTGTCGCAAAAATTTGCACATATTTTAAACGAATTAATTTCATTTCATTTTTATTTGTCTTGTTTTGAGTGGTAGTGTTGACAATCTTTTCATACAATTTTAAGAGCTATAGCACCAAGTTCTTTACATCTATGATACTTATAGTATGTGTATAATGAACGCGCAGTTGTAATTGTTACATATTTAACAAATTAAGGGGAAAACAACACTTAAACCTAATTAACAAAATTTAAAAATACATTAACAGTTGATTGTCGGAAAAGGAACATTTGTTTCAATAAACACTTATATTAGACACACTCGAAATGTATTTAAATTGTATGGATTGACTCTGGTTCTTGAGATAAACGACATGTAAGACATCTATTCACGGAGATAGTTATAACAGTTTCGCTTAAATTAGATATTAGACCTTAAAGTAATCAGTTCGTGCCCTATTTTAAGTATTGTCCTTTTTCTCTTGAAAAATATGAGTTCGTCGCGAAAATCTTGTATGTATTAACAATACCAACAGTTTTTGTTTTATATGTAGCAAATTTTGTCAACAAAAACAAAGAAAAAAAAATCACTGAGCTTGTGAAACAAACCTACCATGCATACTTTGGGATAAATCTTGCTTAAAATAATAAATATTGGGTGCCCAATGCCGTGTGTAAGTCTTGTGTGGAGTCCCTGCGACAACGGAGCCAAGGAGTACGTACATTTTGAGTGCCGATGATATGGACTGAGCCAACCAATCATTTCAAAGACTGTTACTTTTGTGCTGTGAATGTGAAAGGTATAAATCGGTACAAAAAACGTACTTAGGTTTATCCTAATGTGGAATCGGCTAAGCCCCCAATATTAAACAATGTAGGTTTGCCAGTTCCAGTGTTTTCAGGACCAACGACTGCAAACTGTAATGGAACAAGGAGAACGGTTCCACCAGTACATTAGAACAATGGAAGAAAGATACCAAGGCCGATGGGACAGCCATATGATGGCAGGCTATTGCTGGACTTTAATAAGCGATTGTCCTGATGAAAAACACGATAGAAAAGCCTACAGAAAAAGTTGTTTGTAATATTTTTTTTATTATTTGTTTTAACAGCATATGTTTTTAGTTTCTTATCGTTATTATATAGCCGCTCCTATAAATATATATTTTAATACGTAATTGTATTTTTTATTTTATAGTACATATAGTTAATAGAGTCTTTATCTCATAAACTAGAGTCACTTTAACACATCTGAAATTTTTTTCGTATTTATTCAGCATACTGAACTTATCCAAAATTGACTTCAACGTACAATGCCGAAAAATGACTGTTCCCCAGTGTTATTAATGTCTCTTTCGAAAGTCGACCATGTACCCCTGAAAGTATGCAGTTTCGGGTTTTGACGATTTTTTTCAGGGTTGGATGGTCACCCCTGATAGTATGCAATTTTGGATTTTCACGATTTTCCGACGATATCTGAAAATTGCATACTTTCAGAGGTGACCATCCACCAATGCAAATATGCAATTTTGGGTTTTCACGATTTTCCGGTCGAATTTTCCAATCTTGTGCTCCCATTGTGTTTACCTGATTCAATACGAATCCAACAAAAAAATCCTCATGCAAATCGGATGATGTTCAGCCGAGTTATGCGCGTAAGCACTGACACACAATTCATTTTTATATATATAGAAGATAAATGTATTTCTTTTGTTTAAAAATTATTGCTAATACTCGTTCAATTAGTTTAAACCATAAGCACTTTATTTTTTAAACTAAACTTTTTTTTTTACTTTTTTTAATAAATATTGTTAGAGAATAATCAAGAGAAGCTATTTCAACCGTTTTTTACTTTTTTCCTCCGCGCACATTAATAAATGCGGTAGAGGGTTAAGTACATATTATACCTATATTACATATTTACAGACAGCAAAATATTTATTAGCCGTGGAGCACACATATGAAAATGTATCTATTAAACTTTATGCATACGCAGCATAACTATCATATAAATAACTAAATAATATTAAGGAAGAGAAAGAAAACATATTTTTATTGATGAATCATACCCAAACACAATATGATAATAATATCCAAAATTGCTAAGTAATAAATAATCCTTAAAGGATCTCGTTATGCCATTGACATAAAGAAAAAATTATACCTTAAACGACTTCAACAAACAGACGTTCAAACGATGAAAACTCATAATACTTCTCCTTTAGAGGAAATTGTTATCACAGAGGTTTTCCGAAATAAAAAAAAAAATCATTTCGAAAAACAGCATTCAAAAACAGGAGTGAACTGTTATTATAGAAAAAAGGCCTTAACTTTATAATGAAATTCGAAAGGGATTTAGAATTTATCTGCCCTTACTAAAATGCAAATGAAAATTATTTTGAGAGGAACATAATAATTCCTGGAAGGAATGGGTATAAAAAGCAGTGGGTATATTTAACCAAAGGTAAAATATTCTTTTACTGTAAGAGGCAAAGCATATTAGTAGCATACATACATACCTATATGTATGTACATATATACATATTCGCTGACATGCCCGAAAAAATATAAACAAAAAAAATCAATAAAAACAGAGAAAAATAAGTGAAAATCTGGGTAAAGCAAACCATTTTATTTGTGTTCTGCTCAAGTGTTATCATGAAGGATAAGAGCCTGAAGATAAGAATGAAGATGATTCTGACCCCACTTGGCTATATGATTTTGTAATCCTTGGCATAGTTTTTTCTTGTTCTGCTTAATTTTGCTTTCCCCAAATAAAAACGAGTCTGTTATGCTTCCAGAAATAGACATTTGCACGCACTGGTATGAAGTAGATAAGTGCGAGTAATTGTTATAAGCACTGTTGGATGGGAGGGGCTGAGATGCAAACAGATTTGATGTTTCTCTCACGTATTTCTCAAGAATCTGATTTATGTTTAATGTAATGTAATGTACGTTCCTTTTAAACAGCGCTAGTTTACTGCGACAATTCAAATGAATAAGATTACATTTGATGAATTGATTGAAACTAAGGAAAACATACATGTGTGTACCACTGAACATATTCTAACTTTTGAGCTATTGTTTTAAATGAAAATGCAAGTTAGTCTATTTCAATATTCAACTGCGATAAATTTAATAAGTACAGGACATAAAACATGCACAAAGTACAGACGTTTGTCCCCTTTAGTTAGCGGGAAGAAATTTTTTTTTAAATGATAATAATATCGGAAACGCCCAATAATTTTTGGTGTACGTATTGATGTCGGGCGCCAACATATTTATCTCCCCTCTTGTGCTTTTATATTAGTTGAGCTCTATAAATGAGTTCGTGGATATAAGGTTGAAATTCAGTATGGCATTCTTTTCTTATCCTTATCCCACAACTGGATTTAGGCTGAGTTTATGAGGGTGGGTGAGAGATGAAACGTTTCAATGGGTTCTCATGGTTCGCCCAGAAACAGAAAGAAGTGCCAAACAACGAGAACTGGCAATCGAGACAATGGCATGGATTTATCATCACTTTGCCTGGAAATGTAGCTGAATATTCGTAACACATTGACATTCGTATATAACAAGTACTTTTTTTTCATTACTTCCTATGTTTGGTTGTTTTGTAACCACTCATAGAAGAAATATATTAGTTTTATCCTCCGGTCTTTTATTTACCTTTCTTTTTGCTGAATATCGTATGAGTCTTAACAATAATGAATTAAAAGAAGAACACAGTTACAAGGGGGATATATCTACATTTCTTTCCACGCATTCAATTACAGCGTTTGTATCTTCTTATAAATTTATCTTCTTGCGGACGTTATGTATGTATATGTTTATATGTTTTCTTTGCGTAACAATTTGATCTGGTTTTTATTACTTTATTACTTAAATTTTCAAGGATTAAATAGATTTATTATATACATACGATGTTTTTATAAGGCAATGTTATACTATTGCAAGACTTTCTCGAAAATAGCTTGTACAGAGAACTTGCAGATCTTGCAGATCTTCTGATTTGTCATAGAAAAAAATTTATGCTTGAAACGATGGTTTCATCCTACCTGGTTTTTCCATTTTCAGTTTTTGTATTTCATTTTCACACACATTAAAAACTAGATGCTGTATAAATAAATAGATTAAATTTAAAAAAAGGTATGGTAGAGCTTTGTCCTTTGATACAATTGTGGAGCGCAACATTTGAAAGGTGTACAAGGACTGTTGAAATTGCATTGAAATAGTCCTTTAAAATATGTACCAGAAGAGAGAATTTTTTATTTTTTTTATAATTCACTAGCGCTAAAGTGGTTATGAATACCCTTATGATGCTATTCACACAGCGCTAGTGTTGGTGTAGTGATGGAAACTCAGGTGGTATTAGGTTTCAGTCTTTTTGCTCCGAGAGTGGTGTCCAGAATAAGTGGGCAGAATTATTGGTTCTGTTGCCATTGCTTATAATTCACAGTATTTCTTTCGAACATCCCGATGGGATTAGTACGATCAACACTTTTTAAGCCATTGCCTACCCTACTGCCATTATTTAAAATCTCTTTTATTCTTATTTTGAAACTTACTCCTCGTAATGTTTAAACAAATATACATTCAAACAAAATATCTATTTAGATGTTCGTAAAGAATGTATCGTATCTGGTTTAAATTCTTTTGCGCAGTTTTTTTTTTAGAAATTCTTCCGATATTAAAACATACCAAGTCGTTGAGTTCGATCGGGTTTCTGAAAAATACAAAAAATTATTTCTATCACTAAAACTAGTGATGATAATTAAATTACTATATTTTTTCATTTATATTTTTTTGCGTAATACTTTCGTACGTACAGTTAAAGAAGCCTATTTGATCTTAGTACAAGCAACCAGAGATCATTGAGAAACCTTGGCAAATGTGTGGACACTAACTCGATAATTTCACTTTTAACTTTTAGCGGTTAATTTGTTAAAATATTAAAAATTACTCTAATTCCAAACCTTTTTTTTTTTCGTTGCAGATGTCAAGTATTTAAGTCAACGAGTGAAATAGTGAAAGAAATCACATGCAAAATTTATATAAAATCAAAACGGGTGTGCGTTCGTATGCACCATGGACTATAGTTAAACGAAGGTAATTGGACACGTACCGAATTTTGAAAGGGACCAAGAATAGAAATAAAAAAACAGCATGTCACCGTCGTCGTTACGAATCGGTGTCTGTAAGTCGCTATCAAAAGTTCGTATAAGATCAAAGAGGTAGTCGAACTTTTGGTTTTGCCCGGTTTCAAGTTTAAGTTTCTTCATTTGCGGCGACTTTTAAATGCAAGTTCACACAGAAATACACAGCTTTCCTACATTGCCCAAGAGTGAAAAACCTGCACATTTCACTAATTGACACGAAAATAACAATCAATCAATAGATTTCTTTGCACAATGATTTGCAGCAGTGACGTCAGTAATAACTTTTCAGCGGTTTTGATGGCTGTCTCTTTAATACTAATCACTATGTCGGTCATACAGGTATCTACCTCAACTAGTGATATGCTTTTTATTCGCCATGGAAGATCTCGCGTCCGTCATTCTAATGAAAAGGATCATATTCGTTGGGGTCTGCAGGCTTTTGATAATTTAACTCTTGACTATGATGGCTATGACAACGACACCCTTGCTTCTGGTAGTGGTGGTAGTATCGGACAACTGTTCGGTAGTGACTTTTGGTTGAATTCAGATAGTAATGGAACTTTTGTCGGTAATGTTAATCAATCGGCAGTTGTTTTAAGACAAGATACTGTAACTATAGCAGAAACTGAAACGATAGGCATGCAAGTTTCTACAACTATTGTGCCACCAGCGGTGTCAACACCCCAGATTCTTAAAAAGAAAAAACTGCATAAGAAGAAAATTATGGAAAATATCCGGAAAAATGTAGATAAGGGTTTAGAGTATCTTAAACTGCATAAGAACTTAGCACAAGATGAAAGCAATGTAGTTTTGAGCCAAGAATTTTCTGTTTTAAGCGATGGACAGCAACAACACAATACACTTCAATCAGCATCGGTAGAAACAAGTGTTGAATTGGCGACAACAGCTGGAACGGGACCTATTCCGATCTTTGGCTCCACCAATGAAAATTCCTATCCACTTTTGATGCCAACACAGCAACAGTTTTCAGTTGTAGCCCAAAGGGAGACATCATATATAACGACAGAGAAATATCATGTGGCTTCCCATATCACAGATGGCGAAGAGCATAATAAAGGTGATAACCACGATTCGTCGCCAACTACTTCATTAGTGGTGTCAGAACTTCATACCGATAAAAATAATGAAGCCGATTATGAGTTGAATGGTGATAGTGACGATGATAGTCATAATCATCAATACGCAGGTGATACGGGACCAAATCATTCAGCAAGTACTAGCGTTGGGGGAAAAGGTCTAAAACACGTAGAGGTAGATTCACCCGATGTTAATTTTGAAGAAATAAATTTAGATGGCGGTTCAGATGATGGTGATGATGATAACTTGGCTACTGCAATCGATACTTACAATGGGGAAGATAATGGAAATAGTTTTAACCTAGAGGATTCCACGAGGAATATGGAGACAAATAAATATCTCGAAGGAGTTGTTGATGGCGCCAACGAAGATGAATTATACGATTGGGATGAGATAAGCAGAAATAATCGGAGAAATTTAATGCGGGGTAGAGATGTTGTAACGAAGTTTTTACAAATTGTAGAGACACAGCACTCATTGGGATCGAATTGTGAAGCAGGAACGTCACTGAACTTAGGTGAAGGGGTTGTAGATCGATACGCACAAGACAGATTTAGAGTAGAAGCAGAGGTTGCTGTCAATCGGGCGAACATGCTAACAAGGTGAGTTATTATACTTAATTAAATTTTCAAAAACAACACCTTTTCTTAATTGAAATTGTTACAAAGCCGTAGTCCACAAATTAATTTCAAAGTCTATTACATTTATTCACTCATATATTCGTTATAACAGATTAATATTTTGTCGTTCTTATATGTGTAAAAGTCCGTTCAATACAGACTCCCAAATCGTTTAAAATAGTTATACCTATAAATACATGTAGATATATTTTCCTTAAACCTCAAAAAGTAATGAATGGTGGTACTATGTATACCCTTTTCGTGCTATGTACACAGTTAAAACAATAATTATGTTCACATTCTAAGAAAGTTTTTAAAATGAAAAATTCACATCTACGTACATAGATTGAATATTGGCGGCTGGAAATATATCTTTATGTGTAAGTTTTAACTGAATATTGTAAATATGAAAATATCAGGAAAAACTTGTTGTTAAATAAAATGTTGAGGGTTGAAACCAATTTATTTTATTTGATTCAATAAAGTACTATCGAATCGAATCTACCCTATTATGAAAAATAATAAATTCACACCTCGTATACATATGTATGTAAAGTACATACGTAGCCTTCAAACTCTAAAACAATTCAATCGATATAAAAAAATTAATTTCATCCCGAAAAGGCGATTCTGTTAGAAGAAACAAAGCGTATAAGTGTGTTACCAAGACTACCTTGACCATTAGATAAGCTTTACCAATTTAAACAAAATTTATTTCATTGTTCAGAATATTCACTGGTGAAAATGAACGGTTTTTCTTATATTAATAAGTGTCAGACAACTGCTGTGAAACTACCGAAGAAGTCCAAACAAGTATTAACTGATGTTTGTAAAAGTATTTAAAAGGCGAAGAAATTACGACAGAAGAGCACTCCAACAAAAAGAAAAAGAAAAATATTGCTGCTCGAAGTCGACAATAAAAACTATAGACCCAGTTCGCATCGCCGCCATTTCTGAGGTTCTTGTCGATGGTATGAGGAAATTATTGGTGAACTAAATTAAACTAATTTTCTTCATAAAATTGTTTAAAACCATAAATAAAAGTTTATATAATATACGTGATTGTGAAAAGCTGGATCTCTATGGGCTGTCGTGCCTCATTGTTTATATTTCGTATTAGTCAGGTGCATTTATTAAGCATATGACAATAAGCTATGAAGACTATGGAACTCATTTGCAAAATCATTTTTCTTTGTTGTTTTTAAAATTCAATTAAGAATATAATCCCAGTTTTGAAATTTATGTATTGGTTAAAATGTCTCATCTAACTTACAGATTACTTAAAGAACTTTGTTAACTTCTTGCTGACATTTCTCTTAGAGGTAAGGACAAACCACTCATACAACAACTATGTAGTAGAATTTCCTAATCGAAATTTAATCGGCGAATCAACTTTCTACACTTAGCTTTTGCCTTCTTCCATCAGGTGAATGCGCTTTCATTGTTGATGAAAGAACTTTTCGGTGTAGTTCTCTATGTTCGCCACAGAAATGACCACAAAGAAGTATAGAAAATTGTGAACAATCATAAAAAAGTTAAGAAAAATAGAAGAAACAGCAAAACTTTCCGATTGATATTATTTTTATGAATTGCACTCTCTTAAAGCGCTAAGATTCCTTTCCTTTTAATCGCAGAACGGAATAAACCAGAAACTCCATTCGAGTTTACCCTCAGTTTGTTGTCGGACGTTTAATAATTTAAAACAGGTAATTAAATGAAAGCAAGGAAGTTCTTATCTTCTAAATTTAAAATAAAAGTTTCCCCATTGTTTTCTTAAGGTTTTCTCAGTTTCTTTGCCATCGTAAAATCTAAGAGCGGCCTTTTGCAGGAGGGTTTTTGTATTTTTTTTGAAAGAAAAATGTGTATTAAAACTTCATGCGAATAAAAACATGGTCAATATTGGTTGGGTCAAATATTATTGTAGCCTAAAAAAGTTTGCATAAGAAGCGGAATTAATAAACTTTTTATTCTGTTTTTCTTTCAGTTGGTACGTGTAAGTTAATTTCAAAATAAGTGCAGAGCACACAAAATGCAAAATAAATAACCAGGCTCGATTATAGCATTACAGAAAAGTTATAAAAGTTAGAACCCATGTATATAGTAATTGTTAAGGTTTTCTAACGAAGACCAAAAACAACTTTGAAAAGGTAAAATCGGTCTTAAAATTAAAATGCATTTTACTTTTGCTCAAATTATTTGGTTTTGTTTTTGAAAGTTTTCAACGTGATGTTTCATTTCAATACATTTGGATTATTATTAAACGCCTACAACTTCTCATAAAATTAATTTAAAAGTTTATTTGGTAGCAATATTTAATTAGAAGCAAAAATTCCTCCTTAATACTTTAATAAGCTTGTGTCGAGATGACATTATTTTCTTTTGCCGTGTCATATCGTAATTAAAATTATTTTGCAACAAGGATTAACTCAAAGAATTTAGAAGCAAGATTCATTGGAAATGTGATTTACATACATAAGTCATGTAGGTACATATATACATCTTTTTGTCATAAAATAAAAGAGGTGCATACATATGCGGTGGATTCGTTGTACATTATAATTAAATAAATCATCTGTATAAATCTTTCTGTTGAAATAAATCACTAATCCAATTTCACACACCTACCGGTACAAAATCTACATTTCCATTTCCTATGTAATATGAGGAATAAAGTAATAGAATGTATTATAAATCCAACTCAATTTATCTTTTCTACATACCAAATTAAACTCCATTCATATGGTTATATTACTGACTACTTTTATCCTGTTGATGACTATGCAATATGACGACATGTGTGATAGTTGCTTATTCCAGTGCAGTTATATAATTTTTCTCCCTTTTGTTACTTCTGCGATTGAACTGCGGTGCTTTTGTATCTACTTCCAAGTACTTCCAGTAGACAGCTATACCTACTACACTTATTTTCAACAAACATCAGATGAGTTGCCCAACAGATGCTCACTACATTAGAAGGCCAATTTTATCATGAAATGGGCGTGTGTGTGTTATGTCCATAAAACTGTATCTTCAGAGTAAATCGTGCTTCATAATATGCCTAGAATTACAATTTAAAATGCGACTCTAATGTAAGAACAGAAAGTAAAAATATAAACTGATGAACCTGACATTGTATTATTTCTCAGTCAAGTTTCAGCGTCTATCTGAAATTTCAGATAACTAGAAATCGAAACGCACCCATTGCTTATAAGTTGGTGAATACAAATACAGTTTGACGTCTTTTATTCGGAACTCCAATATCCGGCAACTTCTGTTATCCGTCATTTTTTCACAGAAATTATATTTTTAATTTTGAACTCTATTATCCAAAGAAATCTCTAATATCCTGAAAAATGTTTGCACACGAAGAACTTAACCGTTGTGTCTAGTCTCCATCCACATATTCATTTGCATTTTACGGAACATCCGAAAAATGTGTTTTCAATTATTTTCCGTAAAAATCGATTATCCGGAACTGGCCCCGTCCCGATCATTCCGAATAAAAGAGGTCAAACTGTAGTTTAATAATGATTATTTTCTGAAATTCTATTCTGTTTTTTTCTGAACGAGTCCTAGGCAGACTTTGTTGTATGATACTTGGAAGGATGATTTTATCTTCTTTAGAAAATACAGTAAATTGATTACCGAAGGAGAATAAATTCATATTTTAGTCGTTTTATGTAAATAGAGTAGTGACAATATTATAGATATGCAACGTGTTAAATATAACCACGCTCGTTTCGCTCGTTCTGTTTTCCCATGTACATACATATGTACATAATGTAGGTATGTATATGTTTTTGCAAAGTCAAGTTTATTTATTTAAATGAAAACGTTAGACAAACGTAACTTAACGTGCTGTGGTTCGTGTACTTGTATAGTAGGGTTTGTAGTTCATAATTTGCTTGTAAAATGTATGTAAATTCAAAAGCAAATTTTGAAGTACGAATTCAAATTGAACGCACATTTGTAGCCATATTTGACAAGTGTTTTCCTACAAAAAAAAATTTGGAGCTTTCATTCGTTTAATTCTGTTTTCTGTTGAATTGTGTTCTTTGAAACTTCTGGAGTCGATGACTTGCCAACGTTGCATTATAACTTCAAACAGCCTCATAGCAAGAAAACTTTAACCAAAATATCGCGCGCTTAAGATGACCAGATGATGAAAAATCTCTAAAAACGAATGATGAAAGGACTGGAAGAGTTATCTAGATTAAAGGCGAATTATTCGAGTGATATGATATTGATAGAGGCGAAGACGCAACCATCACAGCGAGGACGGAATTTGCGATGCTTGCTATGAAGATTTTTTGTTTGTATGTACCTATGTTGACATATTTTCATTTTTGTAATCTTTACTTTTGTTTTTGTATAGATACAAATGAAAAATCAAGGGAAAATGGAATTGTAATGGGAGTCAGAACCTAACTTATTAAACGGAAAGTGCTTACAAATGCAGTTGACATTTCCATATGACACTTATGTCATAATTGAGATATTTACTTTCTATTTTCACTTTATGAATTGCGTTTGTTTGCAGAATTCTTAGGGAATAAATTGTTTTACTAAAAAAATACTAAAATGGGTCTTAAGTACATCGATGCAACTAACCTTGTCATGGCCAACAAAATTATAGTTGCTAGTATAGTAAAACTACACAACCACATTTATTTGTTAGGAGACGTTTTTTCAAGAAAAATCCAATCCGGATGATGACAGTGTGTTAATACACGTGCACACGATGTACAGTGGGGCAGCTTATATGATGGAGTCGGAAAAAACTCAAAAAATGAAATGAGTGAGATGAGTATACAAAGTTGTTTATCCGTTATTATGCATTCCAATGCATCATTTGCAAAAACAGTTATATTTAAAATTGCTTTCTCACTCAGAAAAATCTAATTAAAATTAACACTTAAATTTTTCTTGTAACGTGTGTGTTAACAAGCAGTTTAATTGGCGAGTGTTTGCGTAGCTGTAATTTTTTTTTTTAATCTCGTGAAAGCTTAAAAATAATAAAGAATCGATAGCTTCAAGTATGTACTAACTATCTAAATTTAGTTTTATGCAAAAACTATGGAAGCAACTTTTTAATTTTTTTTTGTATATGCATTAATTTTTCGAGGAAATAAAAGATACTTTCTTAAACTGCTAAAGCAAAAGTAGATTTTCACACGCTTCCACACGGAGATATTTATATGTCAATATAGTTTGACTTCTTGTCTATACAATGGAAAAAAAAATGGGTGCTCATACGTACACCATTTTTTTTTTATTCAGTTTTTCCCAATCGACTACTTCAGCAAAAGTGTTTATTAATTCACACATGTTCCTAAAAAGTTCTTATTTTCGTGTAGGTTCGCATTCAAACGATTTGTTTTATACACGGATGAAGTAATTTAACCTCATGAAGGAATCGGGGCTTCAAACATTGGAAGAAAAATTTAAAATTTTGGAGGCACACCTTGAAGCCCACCACAAAGTTAATGTCAACGAGCTCCATCATACAATCGCTCAATTTTCAATAAGTTTTAGAGAAAAGTGGTTAAAATCCGCCAGGAATGAAATCCGCTTTAAAAAACAAAATGAGACTTGGTTGCATACATCAATTGGCTTCAAACTCAATGTAGTAATCCCTTCGAAACAGCTTGGTTTTGAGAATTCCAATGATGGCAACACTGCTGGGCGATTTTTTAGCAACGCAGATGTAGTATCCGAAATCTTGGGTGTCGATAAGACATTGATTGACAAATTGCATGTTATACTGGTAGCCATTTCAAGTGGCCATGATATAAATATTGAAAAGTTCAGAGTATTCGCAAATGCTTTGTCAATATTTATCCGTGGTATAACATGCCTCCAACCGTACATAAGCTAATAATTCATGGTCCAGATGTTATTTCTGCTGCTCTTCTTCCAATAGGCCAACTGTCTGAAGAAGCGCAGGAAGCCAGGAACAAAGACTTCAAAAAATATTGCGAGAGCTTTTCAAAGAAATGTTTCCGCAAAAAATGTAATGCAGATGTCTTCAATTTAATGTTGATAACATCAGATCCGCTGATAACAAGCTACAGGTAACTGCCTAAAAAACAGCTTAAATCATTTCCGAAAGAAGTTTTCTATTTAATCTTTGGGCAAGGGTTTTTTGTTCTGAGAACAGCGATGAAAATGAGAGTGATTGTGTATCAGATGAATCTGAATTTTAGTTTCTTTTTGTGTTGTTTGTAATTAATTTAAACAATTTATATCATTTATGTATATTATTAAAATACATATATATGTAGGATCAGACAGAGAACCAAGCTGTTGGGACGTCAGTCTCGTGTTGACTTCTGTGTGTGTCGGACCTACCCTCCGTTGTACTTTTTTACTCCAATAAATACATATTGTTCATCCTAACTGACATGATGTGTTTCAATTTACGCTCGGATCCTACATATATGTATATATATATGTATATATTTAAATATATTATATTATACGATTTATATCTAAAATATGTATACCTACCGAAAAAAATGCGAAACTATTTTTTTTTTTAAGTTTTTTTCCCTTCTTTCTAAAGTTAAAAAATCATACATTCAATAATTAAAAAAAAACTTTAAAAAGTCAAATATAGTCTGTCTATGCACTAATTAGTGATTCTTACATAAAAAAGTAGATTTCAGTATAACTAGCCCATCACATGAATTGTTTCCAGTTTTTGGCGTATCTTGCCCCACTGTGCGATGGAGCCATTAAACTACAATCAGTACAGACATTAGTATTTACATAATGTAAATATATGGTAGATTCAAGAAGACCAAATCGCCTAAAATGAGATAAAAACCACGTAAAATTTCGGTACACGCCTGAATTAAGTATTTTTTTTTTCTTCATTAATTGTTTTCATTTTAAAACCAGATATAATGCCTACAAGAAATTCTTAAGACATTAATTTCTCTAGTATCAAATTATTTGGAAAACGCAATGTCAATACTAAATAACCTTTAAATGCTCTTGAGTTAAATTTAAATCACTTATAAGGATTTTCCAGGCACTGCACATTTTTTATTCAGGTTCCAGAAGTTAAGCTGCACACATTTTTTTTATATTTTGAATTATTAAGTACGAACATCAAATTATCTATTTTGATTGGTCTTAAAGAGTAATGTTTCCTATTTTAACGGAAACACTCTATTCCCTCCACTTAACATCTCAAATATTATGTTATTGTTCCAGTTTACTGAAGCACATAAAATGTTCTTCACAACCACCCACACAATGGAAAGTAGATTCTCTACTTAAGACAATAGGTGTTCCACCTATTCATGCCACCCGTCCGCCTGTATATACGAACATAAACATATATACATACATTTTCGTCAACATGTTTTCCCTGAACATCCTTCCTACTGTATTTTTTAAAAAACAAATTATATTTTCGTAAAATTTCCTTTTTTCCACGGCTTGTACCATACGAGTACAACTGGAACATTTGCATATCACTTTTTATCGCATCGATGTAAGTATGTATTGTAGATGAGAAACAGGCATACATATGTATACATTTTCTTTGAACTAATTGAGGCCATCAGCGCAAAAGTGGTGTTACCCACAATTTTTGTTGGTTGCTGTTCTGGTGTTACATACATTTCTTACATTACCAACTATCATAAAGATGTCGTTGTTCTGTCAGTATGTTGTATCTCACCCGGACTTTACTATTGAAGAAATAGATTATACATTTTTGGTCAGTGGACATTCATATTTACCATGTGACTAGGGTTGCCAGTTTTCCCGATATTCCGGGAGTCTCCCGGTGTTTTTACTAATGTCCCAGTCTCCCGGAAATTCTATGAAGTCTCCCGATTTTCCAATTTTTTAATTTTTATTTTCCCAAAAAATCACGAACAGTTCAGAAAAAGTTTTATTACGAAGAAGTGTAATCAGCGCCTAATGTTTTTGAATTACGCTTTTTTTTTACGCTTCCGACACAATTATTCCACACTCTTGCGGATTATAGAGCTCCATTGCTTGTCTGTTTGTATACTGCAGCTGTCTAGTTCACAAATGTCAAATATAATTGACGTACGACACCATTTGCAAAAATTAAAACATCATCCGATAGGGTGATTAATTTGTTTGCTAGAAGGAGAATGGTGGCTTAAAATTTCAATGGAGGAATGAGTTTTTATTTATTCTCCCGATTTTTTTCTCAATCTCCCGATAATTTCCTGAATTCTCCCGATTTTCTAAGAAATATTTCTGGCAACCCTACATGTAACCACGATTTTGGTCTAATAGAAAAAAATAAATAATTCTTCAAAGAAATATACGTTCCAGAAAACTGGCTCGAAGTAATTAAAACGGCTCGAAAAAGGCAACCATTCAAGATAATACGTATGAGTTCAAGTGATTTTTTCTCTTCCAAATCGCTGGAAAAAAATATAACCAACAGAAAAATTTCGGTTAGTAACACCAAGGTGGAGTGGTTGAAAGTTTAGTGGCTAAGATTCCATAAAATCCCTCAATTTTAAATTTTTTACAAATATTCTAAGAATGAAAATGTCCTCTTTAACGAAGTCAGTGTTAAGAAAAAGGCAGTCAGTGTCCATAACACAACTAGATGCATTGGAAAAACCAACCATACCTGAAAAAAGAAAAAGGACTTTCTTGAATTGTTGCACTTCATCCCGCCATTTCATCACACTTTTTATAACAACTTGAATTGCTCCAACAATGCCAGGGATGAGGTGTATTATGATGAGACAGATGATGAATAGCTCTTGTACTATGTATTTTGATTGATTTCTTAATAAACTTGTCCTAAAGTGGTGTAACTTGTTTATTTTTTTAAATCGGACTTTTTTCCCACATTTTTTCCTATAATATTAACTTAATAAATACAAAAATATACAGCTATTGTAAATTTGGAAGTTCTTTCAATGAAAATAATGTTCACAAAAGAAATTAAATTCAAAACAATTTTTACCAAATTTAAAAACCCCAGTCTCTCCTAATTGAATAGTTTGGGGTTACACCACTTTTGCGCTGATAGCCTCAATTATGATGCTGACTTTTCCTGGGGATGTTAGCATGAATGCGTGGATATGAAGAGTTGCAAGTGAATTGCCACTGAAAATCCTAATTTTAACATGTTAAGGTTTTGTTAAGGATTCGAATGGAACTATGTTGCCAAAAGCTTGTATGTATTTTAATAACAAATAAACGTATTTATTTATAAAAATATTAAATTAAACTATTGAAAGCTTACATTTTGCATAATGAGAGGTATTCAATGATTTGTAATCAACAAGGAAACTTTAATCTGTGCTTCCTTTCCTTTTTATACAATTAAAATACATTTAATTCAAATTTATTTGAATCCTTGTAAAATCAATGAACTACATTGATGAGAAGTGATGAAGTTAAAAAAAAATTGTGATTAAATACATTCATTTCTTTATACTTTAATGTCCTGTGATAGATATAGATTGAGTGTGAATTGCTCAACAATGGGCGACAAAATGAAATGTTTAATTTTCCATACCGCAGATACAGACTGCAATTGCTGATTTGGTGAAATGTTTATGACGGCCTTTGTTTAGTGTTCGTTCATCTCCATTTAATCAACAGTCCGTAGGCAATTCCCTCATTTTTAAACAGTCGTGTTATTTAAAGTAAAAAAAAAATCGACACGTGCCTTCCACTTGGGAAATGAATGGTTCAATGGAAAAAGGGAAATCGTTTGCTGTATTTGGTAAAATAAAAAATTGATTTTCCTTCAGAAATTGACAAGTGGGCAGTGAAATTGATTATTGTGAAATTGGTAGTTACAAAAATTACATCAATTTATAATTATTATTTTTTTCTTATTGATGAGTAAGTAAAAAATTGGAGCTCTTTTTGATTTAATATTCATATTTACCTATTTTCGATGTTCATATTGTTACATTTTTAATCATAAATGTTTTAAAATCTCAATACACAGATTCCCAAATATTTGGCTTTTCGTTTTTTTAAAGACGTTTTCCAGTCAATTAAATTAAACATAATTTAATTTAATTTAATTCAGAAACAAATACAAATACTACATGAAAGAAGTGATATGTAAGCTATTATCTCTTAACGATTTAAACATACCGATTCTAAATTGGTCAGATACAGATTGAATTACATATCATAAGAAATTTCAGCTACTTAAACATTGTATATCTTGTACACGCTTTTGTGTTGTTTTTATAAAATATTATAAAAATAATTGAGTCGATATAGTCTTCAAGTCTACTTCTTGAATACATTGGTAGAATTTAACAAATTGCGGCTTCATCTGTCTCGTCTTCTTCTGCCTTTAAATTATTATATAGAGAACTTTTATTTTGGGTTCAATGTTTATCACACAGAAGTTGTAGTCGTCACAATCGTGACGAAAATATTTGAATAAAATCATCTGAAAAAACAGAATTGACTCTTCTCCTGCGGAATAGCCGTAGTCTCTTTAATTAAAAAGAGCATTAAAGACATATTTTACGAAGCAAGACAAATATCAATGAAGAACAATAAAACTGAAATAGAAGCTATCATAATTATGCCATTAAATAACATGAAAATTACATAGAACATCGACTAACACAGGCACGATGTTAAATTGTAGAAAATCGTGCAAAGCTAAACTTGAAGTTTTGGCTGGCAAAAAAAAAAAGTAATGAAACCTCGATGATTTTTTTAAATATAATCGTAAATCCCGATTAAATAAACAGAACACTTGAAGAAGATATGTATGTATTATATATGTACATATGTATATATGTGCATCAAAAGAAAAACAACAAAGAGTACAAGCAATGTTTGCATGCAGATTGTTTTCGACCACTCAGACGATAAACCATCTCAATAAGTGTAATAAACATACTGCATCGTTGTTTATTTTTTAAAACAGGTAATACATATGTATATGAAATGAACAGTTGAACCATGAGTACTAGTTTTATTGACAATGCATATTTACGTAGTATACTTTTATGTAGGTATGTATGATTAAAGTCCTAGTACGTTTAATTCATGTAATAGAGGAAGTATTTAAACAGCAAGGAAATTATCCCAAAAATGTCTATTGCTACATACTTTAAGGTGCAATATATACATATGTACAGCGCTGTGCACAACATTTGCACTAGTGCTGGCAAACAATTAAACTTTTCTTGTAATATTTAAAAACGGAATAATATGAATTGTCGTTTAATGAACACTATAGATATACTACAGTTCATTAAGTTCAATTGTCTACTTTCAAACCAAGTGAACAATGACGATCAATAGTTTCTATGATCTTTCTAAGGAATTGCAAATGTTTTGCACTACACTTTATAGGTACATAGGTGTATGGTATTGTTTTCGAAATACAAGTGTCTCTTAAAAATAAACCTGCAGTACAAACCATTTAGAAAAATTATTCATAAATTCAAAAGAAGCAATATGTAAGTACATACGCATGTATGTAAAAGCAATAAAAGAGTTATAAGCTTCTGCTACAAATAAGTATGCAAATTTACGTTCGATTTTTTGTAGCAAATAATTCTACGAAATCGAAGAGTAACGCAAATATGAACATACTAGCTGTACCCGCGACTTCGTCCGCGTTGACCTAAAATGTCTTGCCGTTAAGCTTGACCCGCGAATACGTTCATGTGGCATAGCTCACAGATTTTGTGATGTGAAGAGGGTTTTGTTTTTTAGAAAGGTGGAAAGCATCGAAAGCCTTAGTGTGGGATTTCAACCCGAACTAAAACCACCTGCGCCTCCAACACCTATTCCCCACGGTACTCCCCTCTCTCTGTCTCTCTATACGTCCGGGTTTGAAAATGTATGCAAAAGAACAAATGTGCGCCTAAGGATACCTTACATGGGTGCATGCGTGTGCCAGCGTATTCGATTGGGAGTGTAAATACATTTAAGCTGTATGTGTTCTTTGTCGATCCATGTTATATAGATTGGCATTATCTGCTTGCCATTTCGTTCTGCTGCCTATCTCGGGTTGATCTTCTTTTCCTTTTCAGGCGTCTTAGCTCTACGTACGTGTTTTTGGCGAAAACGCACACTGCACTCCACTTTATCAATATCTTCCGTTGGGTTTTGAACCGTGTTCACTGGATGAACACATGCCCTTCGTCTTCTGTGTCCCCCTACCATTCCCATCAACATCAAAGTCACGTGAGTTGCGGTATCAAAACAGCGCACCCGCGCAAATTGGGTCTTGATAGGACTTTATCACAAAATTGCGACTCTATTTTCCTTGTCTGACACTGTACTTTACCATACGACATTACCGTAATTTAAAATGCTGCTTTTAGAGAAAACGGTAGTCTTTTAAATTGGAAGAGCAACTTGTTAGATGTAATAGGGATGCGAGGAATTAGTGCTCTCTCTCCTTTGTAGCCTTGATCACATTTCTCTCCAACTCTGTGATGCACAGCCTGGTACTATTTCATAATCTTGGAGCATCAAGGTTATCAAAACCGAAAGACCAACTTTTAGCATCAGTTTATAAGACGGCACTCCGGATAACTCTAAGAAGTTTAAAAACCCTGCTAAGTAGTGGTAGTGTCGTTTGCGGACATGATCTGCTTCATATTCTCGAGGCGTTGTCAGATGTACCTACTTGAAGCAAAAAACAAATACAGTGTACCTCCGATTATCCGTCAGCCACCGGACCAATACCCTGACTGATAATCAAAAAGACGGTTAATCGGGATTGGGAAGAAAACTGGAAGGCTCAATGTGAATTTAATTTTTTGTCGAAGTTTTATTGAACATTATAATGAATTGAACACATTTGTATGTATATTTATAAAAAAAAAAAAAAGAATCACAAATCATGATTGGGATAAGAAGTCGGTAATTTTGGTTTATTTTATAGTGGCTTGTGATTTGAATTGTGTGTGTGACGTGTGACGGTTAACCGGAGTGACGGTTAATCGGGTGACGGATAATCGGAGGTACACTGTATAATACCTAGCCTCAATTGTAAAATGGCAGCGAAACCGTAAAAAGGTCGACTTTTTTCTTAGAGCATGTTTCAGATAGGCTGTATTTCATGGCCATCTAGGCATTAATACACATGTTACCCTTGCTCATCAACCCAACGTACTAAGCGCTGAGCCACAGCGATCGCATTGCATATTTATCGTCACTTTACCTTAGCCGACTAAGAATAGCAAACTTTTGCAGAACAGGCTGTGACGATTTGTTCGTCCCAGTTTTCTCTCTGATTGCCCAATCTTCAGCAAAAAGAGAAGGACGACTCTCGGATAATACTCGTACTTCCTACTACTACGCCAATATTCAGCTAAGATCCTAAACTTGGTTGTTTCGATGGGTCTTAAACAAAACCAAGCAGAAACTTACCCACCTCAATCATCACACTTTCAATATTCACATGTCCTTTCGAATTCCTTCTACAGTGGGGAACACTATGAGATCCATTCAAATACCTAACATAGTCATACAACATGAGTAATTTGCTTTTTTTTACATACCCTGCGTCATTTTTTATTGCTGCAGTGGGATACTTTTTTTTACCTACTTGAAAACTGAATATCTGCCACACCAACACAACCATAAAAACCCTTTTCCCTGTGAAAAGCGAGCGAGTTCCGATCATTTAGAAGCAAAGCACCACAAATAAAAGGAAGCAACAAAAAAAGGAAAAACCACCCTTGTCGCGCACACGATCATGATTTACGATCCCTACGATGTGCCACTGGCTGAGTGCTGCGCAGGTCACTAAATGGATGTTTCATAAGGAAATATGATTTTTTCAAAATTAGCCTATCCTGGGCATAAACTATCTACTCACGAAGTTTCATCCAAATCTGTTCAGCCGTTTAGGCGTTACGGAGGAACAAACATCCAAACATCCAAACTTTCACATTTATAATATTAGTAGGATTATGCATGTATGTACATATATAAGAAAAAGTCAATTGGTGAAGAAGTTGATTCACCCGACAAACTCTTACGAGCATGGTGTACGACGCCCTTGACAAAAGAACTCAAAAACAGAGCAAAATGAGTTATGAAAAGTTTTGTCATCATTCTCTCCTTTGTCCCATAACAGGATTACATCGTGGAAAGTTTGAAATCAGATTACTTAGTCACTTACATTAGAAGAAGACTGCTGCTCTACATCAACTGTGAAAGTGATTTCCAAAATCCGCTCACGAAATTTTTACAACTGCACCGAAGTCAATTTTGTTTTTTTTGTTCGCTGTGTACTTAAGTCACTTAGATTTTTAGATATTATGTTTGTATGAACGAAACTACATAGTCTAAAACAATAGATTTTAACATTAACACATTTTATTAATGCATATAATAATGGGCGTATCTTGCTTTTTGACAATTTCCCTTAATCCACAGAACATGTTCAATTTATACAGCATTCCTCATTGGTCAATTCAATACACTCCATTTGAAGTCAGTTTCAGAATAGTGATTCAATAGTATCTCGTTAAATCCTAACAGCTTCATAAGTAAAGCATTGAGGGTTTACTGCAATGTTTATTTTTTTATTTTAGTTCGTTGGGCATCTTGAATTATTTTTACGTGCAGTCATAAAAATCGGATAAGTATCAGAGAGTTGTGGGCTCACTTTATTTGACTCTGTCTAAATAATTTACTTCTCGGCGATAAAGTTGTTTACGTATCACATTTGGGATTACATGTGTAGGAAACTTATATCGTTCTGGCAAAACCCGTTCATGATTTTCTAGAGGGATTCTGATCTAAAACTTTCGGCTAGGTACCTACGTAATTTAGGTACAAAATATTTAATCATTTAAGTCTATAAAAACATACATACATCTGCGAATTTTAAATCTGTTAAATAATTTAATACAGAAAATAATCAGAATGTTTTTTTTTATAAACTATGTACTTACAGAATTTTTAAAACAACTTCACCTTCAGTACAATCATCCGTTAATCTTTTACACGCTTCGGTTTTGTCTATGGTCGAATTCGATGATGATATTTTTGCTGCTGGAAATTGTTTCGACTGGAACCAGCATCCGTTACAGCCTGGATTATTTTGTCCATTTGCATATCGATTACCTCCACCAAATCACGGAGCATTAATTGCCAAGGATTTGGCAACCGAATACCACTATCTTGGCAATACATCTGAGTGGTTTTTTTTAGCAAGGAAGAATGCTGAGAAGGTTATTGCTAGAAATGATCAATATATCAAGGGTAAGATAATTAATAAAACATCAGTTAAATAGAAAAAATGCATTAATCTAATACATATATATACAGATAATAAGAGAAGTTTTACAGAATAGAAGAAAACTCGCAGCAGATTGTTTTCATTTCCCATCTTCGTAGGAAGATTTAACAGACCTTCACATTGCGATACACAAGGAATCGTTTGCATTTATTTTGTCATTTGATGTCTGTGTGTGTTTGTGATCCTCTGAAGGGCATTTTCTAGCTAACGTAATATCATAATATCATTTATTTGGCAGGGTGTTGTGTTGATTGTGTTCTATTGAAGATCGATATAGTGATATGGAGAGAAAATTTAAAGTCATACGACAGTAGTTAGATTGAAGCCTATTACTGCCACTTTAGTCTTCGCATTACCAAAAGTAATTTGTACAAATGCCTATCCAAAGCTCGTTAGTTTAGGGAGTTCCAATTTATTCGAAACATTAAAATTCGCATATGATTCTTCATTCATTTATCTCTTAAGATTTCTTCCTCTATGTTTATTAAATGCAATTAAGGATATATTCAGCGGGTATATTAAACTCGTTCCGTACAATAAGATCTTAAAGATCTTAGATATGTACAAACACATACTCGTATGTATACAATTAAGTGAAAACTTACCGAATTTAAATAAATTGTCAATGAGTATTTATTTTTGGATAAGGTTCGCAAACCACTTGTCACTTTATTGTGACTTTAATTTTACAAAAGCCTTATTAATTCTCTTAAAGCATTTAATCTCCCTAAATTGCAAAGCAATTTTTGCATAGTTCAATTGTAGGCTCTATTTATTTGCCCTATGTCAATTGTCGGTCTGCCATTAAGGTTGCATATTATACCAGTTTACAATTGCCCTATCGCACCTAATTTATGACAATCCGTTTAATCAAATCCTCACGTTCAAGACGTACTCATGTATAACAAGCGAACGTGAAAGAAATTACACCACATTCATGCGCATAAACTAAAATTTTAACTTTATGATTCTCTAATCTAAATAACTTTGTTAAACTCCATATCGGCAGTCTTTTTGGTCAAAATGAATCGTATTTTATACAGACTAATATTGAAAATTTAGTTATTAGTGTGACCTCTTTGATATTTTTATGTTGAATTTAGTTGAATGTAGATTTCTCATCCTCGTTATTTATAGAAAAAAAGACGAAATTGACTTATTCGATATTTTGTTTGATAATGCTAATTATATTTGCATAGCCACTTACATACACACAAATATGTACCTTCGTTTGTATTTAGCGTGTATCGTAATCAGCTTAAAACATTTAGTCCACATAATTATCGATCCCGAAGCATGAAGAGAGATTTCTAATTATAATTAGGTACACGAGTACATAGTTGATTAATAATGCATTTAAATTATTGGGTTTGTAACTTTCATTCGGTAATTACAACTAAATTGTTTACCAAGCAATGAATTTAAAAGGAAACGATATGCTTCACCATCAATAAAGAAAAACAGGATTAAATGCAGAAATCTAGTCAAATAAAAAATGGCTTGTATGTATAGACCTGAATTTGATTGCTTTTCCATTGCATTGATAAGGAAATAGGTAGAAGTATTAACAAATGAAGTTAACTTAAAAAAACTTTTAGCAAAAATATTTTGTTATACTGTAAGCTTTATACAAATAAAAGTAACTTTAACTACGTTTTAAAAACTTGTGTTCTACGCCACAGCAGACGGTTATGTGGTTATGCTCTTAAAACTTGTGTACATAAACTGTTAAAGAGTTGACGTATCAAATTTATTTCACTACTCATACATCGCACACAGAATAGCTTTATCTTTTAAATTAAGAACAAAATGAAGAGACAAAGTTGTGTGTGTAAATAAATTGTTTGTGCATATGTACATAAACTTATGTAGAATTAGGAAAAACGTTTGGGGCATCTATAATTTCAAAGTACATAAACATAGTTAACGTAAATTTACGTAAAAATCAAATGAAAGTGAAAAAATATAGATGTAAGTCATCTCAATATTCATCGCAAATTACTTATTTACTAATCGGGCCAGTGACCCTTGGAGGGTCTGAGTCAAAACCAATGCCGCCAAGGTTACTAGCATCCGCTATTCCCTGATCTATAAACCGGAGGTTCGATCTCCCTTTTCTGTGTGAATCGGGTGGCTGGGATTCGAAGACCCTCTTAGCCGGAGCATCCCCGGCTATTGGCTCGATGTGGCCGAGCCAGTGCAGTCGACGGATTTTGGTTATCCTTGGTCGAATCTCCACCAGGGTGTCATTTGTGGAGTTTATATTTGCCCGGAGGTAGATGAACTCCTTCACTGCCCGAAAATTATACCTGTCGATTGTCAAATTCTGTTCTTGAGAGTATGCACTTTGTTTTATCCCCATTCATTATGAGACCAACTCGTTTGGCGTGTTATTCTATCACCAAGCTTCAACAACGCCACGCTGAGAACGAGCGATGATGTCGAAATCGTCTGCATTTACGCCGGCTTTTCATTATATAGTTCGATGCGATTAATGGTGTCATATGCGGCTTTGAAGTCGATGAAGACTTGGAATTCTTTGGTATTTTCCAGGATTTGCTACAGTGTGAAGATTTGGTCTATCGTCGATTTGCCGGGCCGGAAGCCACACTAGTAAGTGCTGATGAGTGTGGTACAAAGATGACCAAGTTCACCTGGGTCAGAGTCAACATTTGCCCTTCCAAATGTTGATGTATGTTTGAAGATTGTGTTGCCTCAATCAGCAAGTGGTCAATTTGATTGGCGGTTCGACCGTCCGGAGCTAGCCAGGTTGCTGTGTGGATTCTCTAATGGGGGAATCTAATACTACTTATCACCCACAAAGTCAGTGAGTTGAAACCCGTTATTTGTTATTGTAAAGTGGATGATGTGCTTTCCGACCACTCCGCCAAAGATGCCTTCCTTACCGATTTCGACATTGAAGGATTGAAGTCCTCGAGAACGATTTTAACATCGTACTCCACCGGAAACCCATCATTCATAGGGACGTGTGCACATATGAGACATATGTATTATAAAACTTTCCTTGGATGCGGATCACAGCCAGGCGATCGCTGATCGGTTTGAAATCTATGACCTTCGATCTCAGCAGCTTTCCCACGGCGAATCCGCATCCTAATATATGCAATCTTTTGTGAAAGCTGGAATATACATATGTCGCTCTTGTTTCTTTTCATCATCCTTGATCCTATTTACGGTATTTCCTGGATCGCAGTAATGTCTGCCTTATACTGTGTAATGATATTCTCCAGTTGTTGTGTAGTTCCTGGAGCGTATAATGTTCTTACATTCCTGAAGCAGACTCTTAAATAATTTTTTATTTTTTTTTTTTTCACCAACCACAAACCTCTCCAACCCACCCTAAGGTGGCCCATCGCAAATTAAGTTTTTACTTGAAATAATGTCTGCAACAGAAACTGCAGTAAAAGCTAGAACTAGGATTAGCTTAAATTTGAATTTATACCCTAAATTAAATTAGTATCAGTTTATAATAAATATGAAAGTAACTCGAAATGTGCAAATAGAGTTTCCCTCCGGTTGTGTGTGGATGATAGGAAGGCCATCCTTTAAAAAGACAGGACTTAACGTCAACTGACAAGGACATGACGACATACGCTTCATTACGCGACATGTAGGGTTGTGACCGGAAAGTCTTCGAGGGGCTATTTCCTATATCATCGGCCATAGGGGATAGGGTTTGGTTGTGTCATAAAACATCTGGCAGGCCCTGGGTTCTTGATGGAGATTGCATTTAGAGGTAAGTTTAGTTTAGGATAGTCTAAAATTAGTGTAGGTCTAGTATAGGGTCATTCGATTGAGTGCTAGTTAGTTAGGATTAGGCTAGGTTAGTTAGTTTTAGAACGCGAAACTCTTCCCAGTCTCTCTCCTCAATATTGGTATAAGTCCTTTGAGTTCTTCTTTTCATCTTTTCTGTTTTTTCTTTTTCTCATTCCGTCCGTCTGCAGTCTGATTTAGGGTATAAGAGAACTCCTTTCTATTTTCTTCTAGCTAGCTGTACTTGGCACGAAAACTTTGTGTGCTGAGCTGGTGGTGCAAGATGGAGTGGACAAAATCCACCCCCGTCCGACGAGTTGAGCCGAGCAACCGCAAGCGTGCCGCAGTCCTCTTCACCTACACCAAAGTTGCCTCCGTGACTCGACCCTGGCTCACAAAAATTCTTTAAAGTTGAAGTTATATTTGCATTCCCCTCTACATTTTTTATGAGACTACTTTTGCTGCAAATAATTTAAATTACCAGAGCTAGGACATACATTTTGGAGAAGACGTTCAATGGGAATTGAAGAGAATTCTTTACGACAAAATTAAATGTCTTGCCTGCGGTTTCAAATTCAAATGGTTTTCATTATTATTATTATAATTTTTTTTTTGCGGAAAATAAGATGGTGACTCCACCCTGATTCTTGATTTATCATTCTAATTATTCCGTCATTGACTAAGTTACACGTAGGTCAAATTTAAACGGTGGACTTCTGTTTCCGATGCCTTCGAACACTGTTCGCTTTAAAATTAACTTTATAAATACAATTTATCAGAATAAGGGGATGAATGAGGCCACAGATGGTATGTTAAGCTGTTCGACTGCTGTTGCCTCCTTCTCTGTAAACTTGCAATCCTTGAAGCTATATAGCACTACCGGAGTGTGGGACGAGGAAGTTATAAGTAAAAAAGTTATTTTACGAACAACTGGAATGCAAAGATTGGAAAATCCATGGTATCTATAAAGTCAGTTCAGAATCTTATTCGAGTTGTCCATCGGCGATGTAATAAAAAAAATGATGAGTCTTCTTTTTACGAAAAAAAAGCAGTAATTTATTTCGGAAAGACTCTCTCTACTACCGAATTCACACTTCAGTTTCAAATAATTATGCATAAGAAGATTTGATAATTTTTAGCGATACAAAATACCGGAATGTTTAACGTAACATTTTGAACACAGTTGAATTGTGATCTTTCATTTTGTCCATACTTACATATGTCAGTTAGTTTTTAATGTCTATTTACTTCCCACCTCCATAGGGGAAGTATTGCAATCGCCCAAAAAAAAAGTTCGAGATTTTAACAGAGCTTCACATTACGATACACTAGAAATCATTCCCACTCATTTTCTAAGTGATGTCCGTGTGTGCGTATGTGCGCGTGTGTGTGAAATTTTTGTTCTCCTTCAATAACTGGAGAACGGAACAATGTACGATCTTGCGGTTTTTTTTTGTTTTATTTGTCTCAATGAAACTTAGAGCTGATTAGATTAGATTTTGAGTAAAATCGGTCCAGCGGATGCTAAGATATTTGAAGAAATGCTTTAATAAAAGGCATGCTGGACAACAAGCACGTTAAGGTGTTATTGGAAATAATTTTGGGTTTGATATAACGCAATACCAGGTGGGAAGTACAGGACTGGCGCCCCAGTCAAATTTTTTTTATTATAAAAGTTTCTATACTACGAATGTTGAGCTTCATTTGCGTATTCGTCATAGATTCTATTTCCTAGTTTCTCTAGAAGAGTGTTGAATTAGCTCGTGTTCGGTCTCCGAGAACCTGTCAAGGAAAAGTTTAACCAATCCGCCGTTCGGAGTCGGCAAATAAAAACAGTTAGTAAAAGAAATGGCCTCAAGGATGCACAATACATACCTATTGTATAAATTAATATAGATTAATGTCAATAATATTTTCTATTTTTATTCATTTAAAGAGAAAATGTTGCTATTTATATGATACTAGCAGGCCCCCGCGGCTTCGCACGCGTTAAATACATACTAAGATTTATACTTAGTCGTTATAAATCGTCTGTTTTTATTGAACTTTCAAAGGTAAAAGATAGCAAAAAGTGTCACCCTTTCAGTATTTAATTTTTGAAATCGGTTCAGTAGTCTCATAGATATGTACTTAAAGATCCATCCAACCAAATCATACACACACCCGTTCCCCGTCAAATTACTATGAACTGCAAATGCATTGTAAACTACGTAGTTTATCCATAGAAGCAAGAATACGACCAGAGTAAAATAAATGAAAACTCTGTATCTTGGCCCGTGGATACAATTTTGAAAAACGGTGAACTACGTGTTTCTCTATTTTTGTTGCAGAATTTACCTACCAAATTTCAATTCTTCAAACTGGAACACCCTTTGGAGCAAAAATTCGAAAAAGTGCTTCCACAATGGTTGTTTACGCTACAAAAGGAAACTACTATCCAAATTTCAACTTTCTAGCGTTAGTCGTTTATGCTCGGCGATGATGAGTAAGTCAGGACTTACTCGTCTGTCCCTAGAAAAAAGTGTCCCATTCCAATATTAAATTTTTGAACAGAAGTTCCACAGATATATACTGAAAGATCCATCCAACCAAATCATCGTACACACCCGTCCCCCTTCGAATTACTATGAACTGCGAATGCATAGTAAATAAACTATATACGTAGTGTATCCATAGAAGCAAGAATACGATCAAAGAAAAATAAACGAAAAAACTACCCTTGCCCAACTCGGCAAAACAATAACAACACACGATCACGAACATAACGTGTCGATGGCTACGGTTGCGGATACTATAAATCTGCAAATTTTAACACCCTGTATCTTGGCCCGTGGATATAATTTTGAAAAACGGTAAAACACGTGTTTCTTTATTTTTATTGTAGAATTTTCATACCAAATTTCAATTCTTAATTCCAATTTAAATTTTTGTTTCCATACAAACTTGAACACCCTGTATCTCCCCTTCTGGAGTAAAAATTGGAAAAAAGAAGGGCCTATGTCCTTCTCATTGTTTTTCTGAATAGTTTAAAAGAAAAACAAAGTAAATTGGTTGAAAATTACGTGAGTTATAAGTAAACACACAAAATATCAACTTAGTTTAATATAGTAGATTCCAATTTTGCACGAAAAAAAAGTATCGATTCGGGAATTTAATGAGAATAATGAAAAAAGAAAGAAAATACGAAATCTTGAATAGATAGAAACCCCGAATTCTTCTTTAACTGAAGGAGGCAGTGAATCTTCGAAGTCCCACAACTCTTGGACCGAATTATTATTTCAATCGGCTAAAGATAGGATAGTTTGGATGTGCCACCATACCAATACTTTTATCTAACATACAGATTTACATACACTTATACATGCACTTATACTATCGGTCAATTAAATTAAAATATCCTTATTCTATTTCTCAAAACATAGGCTAATAAAAAATGGTTCCTTTCCTAGAGTAAATTATAAAATGAAATGGATAATTTCCCATTTTCTTATTGTAATTTTTCTTTTCCTTCAGCTTTTCACTTATACTCGAATAAGACAGAAGAACGCATTGAAGAGGATACGTTATTTGTACGCTATGAGGATGGTAGATGGTCGAAACCTTATTACGATTGTGGCGGAGGCAACATTTGGATGCTGACTTATACAGTACCGTTTTTTGGATACGAAAATGGGACGTATTTCTTCAAGTAAGTTCAAAAATGATCAAATTTAGAACATTTTCCAAAAAATAGCAACTATATTTATAAATGCCACCAATAGTTCAAAAATGCAACATCTTTGTTAGTTCAGTAAAAAGGCTAAGCTTAATGAGTTTTGTGTTGTTTCATTATCCCTAATTTTAAAACTACGCTATAAAATAGAAATAACGGGGATGTATTTGTAAAAAAAAAAAACAAAAATTATATTTAAAAGGATCTAGTAGGTATGATATAACTTATCTAGGAAAGGTAGTTTTTTTTTTTATTGTAATTACTTTTCATGACGTCCACCACAGATATGGTAATTTTTTTTAGTAACTAAAGCTCTCGGTAGGCAATAAGCAACTGGTGAGCTTCTTATTTCTCTGTCCTGATTATTTTAAAAAATTGATTATCTAATCGGAAATATACATTCTAAATTGTAGATCTACAAATAATGTGGGTTCAAATTGAATAAGTTCTAAATGGGTTTACCATGATGTCTAAAAAAATAACAAAATATAGAAAAAAAAAATCTAGAAAATAAAAATCCAGAATAAAAATAATCTCGAAACAAAAAAAACTCGAATAAAAATCTCGAACAGCTAAAATCTAGAAAAAAAAAACTTGAATCAATATTAATTTGAGATTTATGAAATTGATTTTCCAGATTTTTGTCGTTCTAGATTACATCATAATCCCGTTCTTAAATACAAGGTATATTCATTAACAAAGAGCATTCTACTCCTTTTTTTTTTATTCAAATCAGTACCAAGCCCCAACTTATACAAAATTACTTCCTGATCATTTATTAAAATTTAAACTGTGTTAACAAAACATAGTAGTTTAAATAGTGCTCCCTACTACTCTGACTACCTGCAGCTAAAGCCCCTATCATATAAGTATTTAAACCCATTTCGACTGAAGAATTAATTACTATCGGTGAATTCTTTGGTAAGAAAAAACCTAAAAATGTATTACAGCCGTATACCTGCTTTTTGTTATACTTTACAGTTGTCAATTTAGGAGGATAATATATTCTTCTTCCAAAAGAGTGTCAAATAAATACGTACAATCCCTACATACTATATGTCGCTGTAATTGTTTTCGTGGTTGCGAAGTGGGTAGAAAATGAATAAGCGGGTTGTTCTGTTTTGTTGCAACACATTTACCGTGACATTAAAGTTAACACCCACACTATGTCTATATAATTTGTACCCACTTCAAAGAACTGTAGTGGGTTATGCTTTTGGAAAACGGAGTTTACGTGTGTTTACGGGTAATGCTAAAATACGTTTCTCAGTTATGGTTGCTGTAATCTTCAACGTTTTAAATCGGTTTTTAAGATTATAAGAAGTTACTGATAATTTCTTTTCCAAAATAATGTAAAATTAACTTACAGACTCACTTAAAAATACTTTGACAATCACAGAAAGAATAAATCGTTCACCCCTGTGCACACAAATTTGTATTTAATCCCATTCAATTTGCGATTTTCACGGTGTAAAGATACATTTGCAAGATGTTTGCTTTGAAAATCAAACTTATGTTTGACTGACAAATAAAAAGATAAACCTTAAAACTCTCTGGAGTTAGATTACGTAAATCGATTTTCGTAGATCTTTTATTTTTATTTCGAATGGTCACAGAAAGTGCGAAAAATCTTTTTTTGCAAAAATTATACCATAAAGTGGATTTTTCCACTCAAAGGAAATGCGCTCTAGGATATGCCTAGTACTCCAAATAAAAAGGACGAGGGTAAAAAACAATCCCGAATACTTTCCTGTTCATTTTAGGGTTGAAAATATGATATCCATGCCTAAAGCACTGGCCCTTTGTTGGCATTTGTTTACGTTAGGGCTTTCTCCTTTCTTTAAATTGTTAAAGGTGCGAATAGAAAAGAATACTGCTCGCATTACACCCACACTGCTTTAAAACTCACAACGTTATGTGACATATGTTACTTATAGCGTGAGGGTTATTTTGTTGTGTATACATATTTATGTTTCCACATTATATTTGCTTCAATTCTTTTTCAACTTTGGCCTATTCTCTGATGATGTGTGAAAGTAGTAGCAAAGTAAGAAGAAAAGCGGGATGTTAATCTACAGATGCTTGTTGAATATAAAATTTGTACACCAAACCTCATTCATGAGCTGTTTAAAAATTTGCTGTGTTCATATGTAGCGTTCATGAGAATGTGCTTGAATATTTACTTCGAAAAAGCTGGAGTAATCTTTGCTATCAGTTTCTTATATTTTCAACATTCTCGGAAAGAAAGTTTCAAATCAAATAATTTCAAAAATGTGGGTGAAATTCTGATGAGGTGGAACAAATTGAGAATAGAAGAAAATGGTAATTTTCTGTGTAAAACTCATCCGCCGTATGGAGATATCTGGGGACACATTATTGTATTGTCGAATGGCATACATGCAGATAGGGTAAAGTGTGGTAATATAATTGAAAGCAGTCACTGCGTAGAGTATTAAGAAGAAATTATATAGGTTTTGGCAGCAGGTTGTAGACGAATGCCTACAAATGAATACATTAACTATAAAAGAGGAGGTGTGTATGCAGGCCCTATACATATGTATTTTAACATAAGATACAAACGCAGATTTAATTATAAATAAAGGAGGTTGGAATTAACATGCTGTACCAAAGAGCAAATAATAGCAAAGTGAAGTCCATATTAGAATTGTTAAATTTGTATTACTCAGCACACGAAAGTGCACGACTTTTTCATATAAACTTACTAATATGTACTAGGTTCGGATTGGTCATATTTGGCGTATAAATACTATAGACAGTTAACGACGTGGATAAACTAAGAAACTACATGGAAAAATACAAAGTTATAAACAAGAATCGAAACGGATTTATGAAAAACAAAAGCACGAACAAACTGTGTGCAGTATTTGCTAATATAAAATCTATTAGCAAATACTGCACACAGTTGATCTTTGATTCATTTGTCATTTGATTTCATTATCTTATGCAAAATATGTACATACGTATGTTTAATGCTTGAACAAATTGGATTACAAAAGCACATTCTGAACTGGTACACAACAAAGGCCTCAAAGTTAAATATATGAATACAGTATTCTTAGGTACATACATACATATATACATGGCGTGTCTAGGTTCGATTTTACGGCTCTTATGATTTTAGAGTGATGAATAATTGCAAAAAATTTGACTGGTGAGCCAGTCCTGTACTTCCTACCACTTATTGCTTTATATCATAACGAGCATTATTTTCAATAACACCACAAATTGCTTGCATTGTCCAGCTCACCTTTTTTTAAAGCATTTATTTAATATCTCAGCATCCGCTGGACCGATTTTGTGCGTGCGACTCTAAGTTTCATGCTGACAAATAAGACAAAAAAAAAACCGCATGGTCGTACGTTGTTCTGTTCTCTAGATATCGAAGGAGAAACAAATTGTCACCCACACACCCATACACACAACTTTAGATAACTGAAAATCAAACTCCATGATCAATTTTGTGTTTCAGTTAAGCGATTTTTTTCAGTAAAGCAGTAGTTCAGATAAGCGGAGTCGACTGTACTTTAAAGAATATTAGATCCCAACACCAGATGGTGGATAATTGTTTTCCTGTACATAGATACAACAACGCGTATGGACAACTTAAATTATTATTTAAATAATTTAAATAATACTCGTTTTAATGTTACAAAAAAAAAATCGTTTAAGGGTCATTCCACGAAGCTTCGACCGATGTTCTGAACGACCCCCCACACTAATTTTTTCACTTTTTCGACTTTAAAAGATGATTTTGGCTGAACTCATAGAGATCCCAACTTGAAAATTGGACTGAAGATAGATATAAAAAAAATAAAAAAAATTAAAATACCATTTTTTGAGTTATTCAAGGATGCGTTTTAAAAAAGACATTCTGGAATGTCCTTCATCCTGAAAATAAAAATTATGTTGAAAACTTGAAAGCTCACGTTTTCCTGAATTCAACGACGTATATATCACTAAGTTCTGATAAGCAGGACCAAAACTATGATTTTTTGAAATATAGAAAATGTTTTGATTTTTTTCCAATCTTTGAAGTTCCGTTACACGCAATCTATATCGAATTCTGCAAAAAATGTTTTGCCATAAGACTTGTTCCACTCCAAAGAATAATTCCACCAATTTTGAACTAAATCGGACGGGGTCGTTCAGAGCTCCCCATATAGGCTCGGCGATTCGTCGTGGAATTACCCTTAAAATAATACATTAGCCGTGTTTTTTTGATAGCTGTATACCCACTGGTTATACATTAGCCATTACATGTGGCTAACGGCTTCGTTTATCGTGCTTCTTTGTTATGTAAATATGTATAACAAAACTTCGTTAACTCACCAAGAATAAAAAAAATCGATGAGTTTTGATCTGATTCGACAGATATTTTAATCGACAGTCAAGGAATTCTTCCTTCTTCAATTAACTAAACATTGATGAATGCAAAATAATTATTGCTCCCACTGGTGTGAATTGTTCACTATTTTCAAACGCTTTCAGAATTTTATCATTAATTTTGTAATGTGGAACCAAACATTATCCCGAATCATTTACTCGCCCGTTAGGGGTGAAGATTATGCGGATTAATTACCTTCAATTTAGTGACGCTTGTAACATAGTGAATAATCTCCCTATTACTGAAAAACAGGGTTTGTGACAAGATAAATTGCGGAACTGAGCCGTATGTACATGCTCATGTAAGCGTCTTGTCCCTTAATTATTCAGAAAATAAAATCGATACACAAGTGAAAAAACCTCATTCGAGAGAACGTACTATAGATTAATAATTATTTAAATAAAAATAAATTTTTAATGTGCAACGTTTTTAAGACGGACTAAAAAGTAAAAAATAATTTTTCCTAGCCGCATACAAATTCAGATTCCTAACTCCATACAGATAGTCCTCAAAATTGGTTTTTGTGAATTTTTGTAATAGCTTTGAAAATAATTGAAAGATTTAAAACGAAAAACGTGGCGCAAGATAAAAATAAGAAAAGACACAACAGTTCACGTCATTTGCAGTGCAATAAAATTGTTAGCGACTTAAGTGCGCGCCACGTTTTTCGTTTTAAATCTTACAATTATTTTCAAAGCTATTACAAAAATTCACAAAAAACAATTTTCAGGACTATCTGTATGGAGTTAGGAATCTGAATTTGTATGCGGCTAGGAAAAATTATTTTTTACTTTTTAGTCCGTCTTAAAAACGTTGCACATTAAAAATTTATTTTTATTTAAATAATTATTTTCTGTTTTTTAGTCTTGCATACTTTAAGACGACTGTCGCATATTCTATTCTTATTCTCAATGAATTTTTACATAGAAGGCCGTTAAAAATAAGCAAAATACAGGTGACAATCGTCTTCTCGGTCGTAGTAGCCATACCACGAAATAATTAATAACCATTGTAAAATTTTCATTAGCAACTCTGAGTGCAACCGTAATAGAAAAGAAATTGTGTTTACTCATTGTAAAATTGTTTCCCAAAATTACTCAATCACATACCTATGTACATCCTTTTTCAAGAAAATCTGAAATCAGAAAATCATGAAGAAAATCACGTTTAGGGATCAGAAAACCTCAAAGCTTGATCATATCGTTAAAGGTTTTTGGTTTTATTTATGGTTTGAATCAACTGAATAACAGCAAAAACATAAGTCCACAACTAAATGCTAAATCGATGATATCGAAGATACATTGATTTCCAATCTTAAAAAAGGGATTACCATGACCTTAAATTACACCTTGATAAAAATAAAAGGTTAATTCTTTTTTGCAAAAGGAAGATGATCATCGGCGTAAGGATGGGTGGAAACCAAAGTACAAGTATGTATGTATTTCATTATTTAAAAGTCCTACTAAAGTAACTTGATAGCATTTTTTAAGTGCGTTTATAAAAGATCTACTAAATATTTATACATAAAACTGAAAATCTGAATTGATTCACAATAAAAAAAAAAAAAACTAACACAATTAGTACAAACCCTAGCTATAAAATTTTAGTTTATTTTTCCAAACTTAACCTGCGGTAACTGGCTCATGCAGGTCAATTTTTTAATTTCTCTATAGCAGTAATATAAAAGCGTAAGTAAAAAAATGTTCCATTAAATCATCATGGGTTAAAAAATGTTAGTATACTTCTTCCTCGACACATTTCTAAGAAACCCCAATGTACCATCAATCTTTTGTTGAATAAAAAAGAAAAAGCAACCAATCTGAAAGGATTTATCGGAAACCCTTTCTGTATTAATACATAATATAAATTGAACAAGCATTTATCTCGCAATACAAAAGTAAAAATTGTATTAACGACCATTTTTATTTTTTTCCATTTTGTAGCAAAAATGAAGTCAAATAAAAAAATTTGCATTGCCTAAATGGCTATAGATCCCTTTTTGTTAACCTTTTGCGTTTTGATGTCATTTAATTTTATTTGATTGAATCCAATTAGGAAATTGACAGGAACAGGCATGGCTTGGGCAATAAACCAATGAAAAAATACTTTCAATCACATTAAGTCTTAGGGCTAATACACATTTTTTTTAGGAGTAGCTGCAAACAATGTTGTTATCGGACACATTTACTCTTATATAAGAAAGGCTACAAAAATGATGTTAGTCCACCAGATAGTGTTTTTCTATCATTATTTAAAAATGTATTTATTTTCTTTCTGTTTTATTTATTTTCTTCCCTCTGCTATTACCCAGAGTAAAATCCTATTACAGTTTGTTATTCGCTATCTAGGCGAGCACAGGATTACCAATGGACGCAAAAGGATAGTACTGAGAACCTTTTCGATTTTAGCATAAACTTTGGGGCTTTAAGGATGAATGAATTTATAGTTTCCCTTTTTTCATTTAATGCAATTTTATTTGAAGATTTTTTGTTTGTGTTTCGGTTCATTTCAGCTTTTTACAAATGAATAAAATAGGTAGAGGACGAAGCTGGCAATTTATAAAAAGAGAATTGGAGGTTAAGTGAACTTTACGTGACTTTTGTTCGGGAAGAGGAATATTGTTACAAAATTAAATATTTACATTGCTTTTCCATTTTTCCGTCTTCTCATAACCATGAAAAAAAAGGAATGATCGGCATGAATAATTTATGATTACTCTTGTTAAACGATGCAAAGCATATAGACGATTTGTTGATTTAATCTTGCAAATTGATAACGTGTCCTTTTTATTCAGTTGTAGGCCGCTCTCCATTTCATTTCATTCATTCCTGCCAGACAGTAGAGAGTGTACATACACCTAAGTGTGAATTTAAATAAATTATTACCCTCGAACTTGATTTTTCTCTTCCCCTTATGTAATAAAGAAAGAAAAAAAAACATTGGGAGATGAATTTAAATTTCTGCATTTCCATAGTATTAAATAAAAAATAATAATAGCGGAACGAAATTTTTTTTAAACACACAATAAGTCAGATTACAAGCACTTTTGTCGGTCAATTTTCTATTAACTATATACTATAACTGTTAAATTGAGCGATCGGAAATGAACTGTGGAATTTAAAAGTCTAGATACAGTGATAAAAAAAATTAAGTGAGTTGGAATACTTAACTTTATTTATTATACGCATGCAATTACGCTAGGATTAATCGAGCTCAGAAAGCACATTTAGGTAATTTTTTAATTAATAAGCCAATGTTCGTATACGTATGATCAAATTCAATCAAATTTGTGAGTTACGCTTATGATGGTTGGGTGCTATAGAAATAGGGTAGTGCTGTGACTATTACTACATATCAATTGTACTTATTTTAGTTCCAAGTTCAATATCCACCCGGGCTCAACTTGCATATAAACGTCAGTATTGACCAGCAGAAAAAAATAGCAGCACAATATACGGGACAGCGGATGAATTCTGCAGATGGAATCAACGGTGAAACAAAAATTCCGATACAGAGATACATAATCTGGGCTGTTGAATTTTGGCCACTTATAATTGTATGCGCAAACTGCAGCCAGCCAGATCATGTGTTGTTTTTGTTTTCCCCAATTGTACAAGGGTATTTTTTTTTTTCTTTGTTCGTAATTATGCTCCAATCAATATAAACATATGAACGGTTATGAATGTACATTTGCATAATTTCATTGAGAGGATATACGGCATCGAGCGGAGTTAGTATTAAAACATAGGGATGTTTATTTAGTTTTAAATAAAGTACATATACAATAAATTCTTGGTTTGTCTTGAAGATACTGGCCAATGCCTTCAGTATGGTTTACCTCAGCCATCAAGATGTGAAGCAGTCTTACAAAATAGAGACCACATTCGGGAGATCAGCTACAACCCAAATATTTTAGCACATATTGTAATTGCTATGTTTATGACCAAATTATAGAAAGTATCTTCGTAGACTCTCCTGGAGCATTGGTAAGACTTTTGTCATAAATCTTTTATTGGGTAACATTTTTAGACACTGCTGCACGTTGCCGGAAAGAAGTAACACAGCTCGCTCTGCTTTCAAACTGCCCTTGACCCTAATGCGAGTAGAGACATCTATGTGGAATATTCCTAAATAGAGTATAGTTTGGGATGAATGCACAATGCCCCACAAGGGAGGATTCAAGGCTCTTAGTAGAACAGAAGAAGAAACAACAGCTTGAGGGGGGTGGTCACAGTGCTGTCCGCTGTAGATCGGCAAACATTACCTGTCATGCCTGGGGGTACACGGACACAGGCTTCATATTTGTAGCCACATATCCAGTCTTTTCACTGAGACACTACTCAAAATAGGCGATGAAAATTATCTTTCACTGAAAGATAAAGTCACCATCACTTCAGATTTGGGTACCGTAGTAGTTACTTCCATACCAGAACTACTTGTTGGAATGTATCCTAATATGAGAAACATCAAGAAGAAGCCAATAGAATGATTGCGCGAACTTAGTATCTTAACTCCGAAAAACGATAAAGCAGCCGCAATTCAAGACCTTCGAAGAAAAATATGTTAAATACAGGCCATTTGATTTGATGATGCAAAAGGACGACGCTGTCCACCCCCCGTAGAATTTCTCTCTTTCTTTCACCACATAAACTCAGTACTACCTGTACTATAACTTAAAATTTTCAATCCGCTTAAGTTGTTCAAAGGAACTAAACGACAAGTGAAAGCTTTGCATATAAACATTATAGAAGCCAAAGTGATCACTGGGTATGCTCGGAAAGTGATCATTTTCACCCCAAAAATTACTACGCAAATACATGTTTTATACATGCTGTTGCTGTCACGTGTGTCCTTCAACATCCGGCAAGAACATCAGCATGACCTCAAATATTTATAATTTTTTTAAGTTTGTCATTTTGTGTTCATTCAAATTTTTCAAACAATCATACAAATGTTTTCACAATTCTTCTTACAAAATAAAAAGAACCCCAGGCACGCAAGGGATAGTCACATTATAGCAGTCAGTCTTTTAGTAAACAAAAATGTAAACGCTTCAAGTACCTATAAATGTATTTATCTACAGAAAAAGAGTGTCATTAACATTTTTCAAAAATCACTTCATACATAAGGACTTCTGCAATAGTTAGTATTTCTTCAAAATCCACATAAAAGCCTTTCCAAACCAAACTACATGAAGTTAAAAGCTTGATTTGTACATTATGTATATCTACGTTGGCTTAGATTATCAGTTTATGGTTATGATTATGACGATTCTATATGTTTTGATTAAAAGATTATTTCGAGAACAATGCTAACCAGTGCCTTTATGTTGAAGAGAAACAACTCTGTATACGAAATCTTTGGAATTTAATTGAGTTAAATTTTGCATTAAATTTGGTGGTGAGCTGGGTGTGAAATTAAGGGGTATTTTGTTTTCGTGGCTTTCGCTTTGATTTTGTAAATGAAACGAGTTGAAAATATCATTCATGCATATCATCACTTTGATGTTGTTGATTAGGATGCTTGAGGAAACAGATTGCTTTTACTTTTCATGGCCAGATTACAATCCTGATGAGTTTATTTGTATAAAATGTTTTTTTTTTATATATATTTTGAATTATGTGTAGAAAAACAATTTACATAGATGATGTACGTACTGTGTAATGTAATTTATCGATACCGATAACTCGATATCAACTAAGCTTGGCTTATTAGTTTTCTGCAAAAAATAATCTTTAACACATTGACTGCTAAACCAATTATGGAAAAATTAACCTGTGTGCCAACACAAAAGTTCTTCATAAGGAGCCTTAATTTCATCAAACCAGGTACATCTAGCTCATCGTAGGATGCCAAGCATTTTGTATTCCTGTCCCAATTATTCGTAGTTGCTAACATTTTTGAATATCATGGCCTGCAAGAGATATATAAAAAAGGTAGCTTTCATATTTGATAAAGGGGTTGCGCGAGAGTAGAACCTGGCGTCAGAATGGACTCGTGTTGTGCTAATATGTTTTATTTCACAATGATTTATAATTATCAAATTTAATATGATAAAGAATATTCCAAGGTTTCAATTAGAAGGAGAAACGTGAAAGTGGGACTGAGCATATTAAATTTATTTTTACAATAACAAATTGTCAATATTGTAAAAAAAAAGGTTTCTTTTTAACTAACTATGCTATACATTTCGTAATAAACCTATTTTATTTCGGTCTTGTTATTTTCTTCGTTATAATTTGATGCTTACTTACTACAGAGGAACATCCGGCATAGATATTGATTTACGACGAGTGGATATTGACCAATGCCCACAACGAAATTCTCCGGGAGCAACACAACCTTTAAACATATTTGCCGGAACCGATAAATGTAAACAACGCACAACAATGGTAAGTGTTTCATAAACTTTTGTGGCAACAAATTATGTATAAAGCTTTTATCTGGCAATTAAATAATTAGTATTACTTGTACAAGAAATTACCATCCAGAGAAAATTGTCTCCGCCAAATTTTATTTTTTCCACACAATGAAATACAGTTTGGCAGAAAGTTTATTTATACAGTCGTTTTAATGCTGTTTAAAATGATTGATGAGGTAAGAATTTTGTTTTAAACTTTTTTGAATTTGTTTTCGATTGTGCCATTTACTAAACCCAATAATGTATAATTTCGTAAACAAATAAGGACAGTTACCTAGGTACAATTATTTGATACCGAATATCGAAAATTGATTTCAATGAATTTTTAAATTGATCGAATTTCTCGAAGTGGGTGAAAATCGATTTTCAAGGTTTGTTAACAACCACTTGTATTTTATTATAAAAATGAAGCTAATAGATGTGTGTTTAAAAAAAATAAAAAAAATATTTGGCGCAACAGCTCATAGATAAACAGGGCTTAGATTCCCGCAACCATTCATGTTGTGCGTGTTATATTTTTCGTACGAATAAAGGGGACCTAAAGTTTTTATTGCCGACCCCGAACGACGAAGTGGAAATCTTTTTAATGACAGATTGTACTCTTGGAAGTTTGTCATTGCCTATATTGTATTTGTATTTCCAAGAAGGAATTAGTTCCAAAATATTAATTCAAACAATGAGAACAGACAGAATTAACATAAGATTTGTGGACTACCTTTTGACGAGTAAGGTACACTCCTTGAACCCACAATTTAATTTACAGTTTAACTTAAAAACATGTTATGAATAGCTGATTTGGTATGTTCTTATTTTATGTGCACAACTGGATGGTTCATCATAAAAACAGTGCGAAGCTCTTAAGGGACTAGGCTTCAGACGTGGCTCATACAAATGTATCTGCCGTAAGGGATTCTATTTCCCTGATACACTATCCATGCAGAAGTTTTTCAATGGCAGTGTTTTGGAGGAAGAATATGAGAAGCTTATGTTGGTAAGTTTGATTTCCTGTTTAATTCGTTAGCCCACAAATTTTTACTTTCGTTTTACAAATTTGTATTTGTTTGTATTGGAACACTCCAATTTGGATATTTTTTTTTTAAATCTGACAATTTTTTTCAAAACTAAGTAAATAATCTTTTTAGTTTGAATGTAGACAATGTAAATGAGTGATTTAATAGTGACTCTTACCTACATTTTAAAAATTTTAATTTGTGTGTATTGGAGTGTTCTGGATTCCTTTTTTTTAGGCTGTCGAATTATTTTTAAACCAAGTAATATTTTTAGTAAATGATTGGTTCCTAGGTGTGGTATGGTGTTTGCCTGAAGATTTATATCTTTGGTCTGCAGATCTTACACTTCGGTTGGGGATTAATATCCCAACTTCTCATTCACCAGCACTATACTGAGGTTCCTGTATGACCTTGATCTTGCTTAGGATCATAATATTTTCCAGGTGGCAGTGCTGTTCTGATCTCTGGAAGATAGGTAAAAGGACCCTCAGAAACCGCAAGTTTCCCAGAATTGGTTGCTGTCCGGTTCAGTTCGAGAAGACAGCAATTCTGTTATTATTATTGATCTGCGGATCCATCCGTAAAAAAGTACTTGCTACATAAATTACTTTTTTTAATACATAATCTTATGTCAGTAACTAAGGATTTTTTTTTTTCACGTATTGATGCGATATTCAAGCATTGAGTACGAGTCGTGTAGGTATGTAGTTTATCTAAACTTGAATGCTTGTAGTTTTTATTCCAGAAATTAAAATTATGCAGCTTGATATATTGACCAATACAAGACCTAACATTTTTCATTTTATTCATTTCAGGGAAAAAATTCAACATATAATGTCGTCCATGAATATGAGTGTCTGCCCTGTGCTGAAGGTTGTGATTCATGCGAGGATAGTTCCCCTTGCATCGCTGCTCTTAATTGGCCGATGCGAACTAGTATCCTGGTACTGGCATGTACCATTATTGGATTATTACCGCCAGCTGCGTGGTTTACATTTCGCTATCAGCAAGTTAAAGTAAGTCATCATACTAATAGCAATGTTAAATACTATATGCAATTAGTGTACAATATGCTATAAAAACCGTCCGTTTTATATACGTACATACATATGTGTCAGTATTCCTATGTAGGTATGTATGTACATACATATATTTTTAGTCTCCTTCAAAGAATTTACTTCAAGTGATACTTTTCTCACTTCATAATCATTGCTTCATCCTGATTCATTACTGATAAATTTGGGGGATGTGAAAAGCCGTTTAAGTAGAATTTCATCATGTTTGTGTGGTTCCAAATGGTTCACATGTTTTTTGTTCTATTATTTTCTGATTTTCTTTTATTTTCGTTCGCAGGAAATTCTAATGAGATTATAATAGTATTAATAGTATTAGGAAAATCCGCAACACATTCCAGTAATACTTTGATACTGCTTAGTGTTTAATGTGTATGAAGACAGTACGGGATGATGGGACATTTACTGGTACTCGTGCAAAAGGAAATATGTACATACCTATAAACATACATATTTCGTTTTGTAAAAAAAAAAATAACAGGTTTATAAAGTAACTAGTTAAAGAGAAAATCAGAGGCGCTGCTGACTGAATGACATAATAACTTCTTTTTTCTTGACAAGCATGTGACAACTGCAGAAAAAAGTTATGATATTATAATCAATATTTTTTTGTTTTGTACTTGTAGGAGTATAGAGCAGAATAATTAAAATAAATGTTATTCGCCCTTAACTTTTGCAAATGTTGTCTAATGTCAGTTTGTTTCTGACAATTCTGATTAAGAAAAGTGGGGAATTCGTCAGGGGTTATACACACCTACAGAAACTGCCAGGATAATTTTATATGACGGTGAAGAAACATTCATTAAGCTCATGGAAATGCGATGCCTTCTCATTTCGGAAAGCATATGAAGGAAATAACTAGACCAATAAAAAGTATTTACCATCTTCTAACTAAGATGAAATTAGTTTTCGGGAAGCATCAATAGATGAAGTTTTAATTTTATTGTTTTAGAATTCAGGAAAAGAAATATGATTGTTGGAATAATTTTCTCAGCAAATCAAACGTTTCACTTTCAGCCAGGTGGAGGCTATGCCTGGCGGTCGGTAAGCAAATAAAGTCTTATTGCACGTAAGTCTGGGCTTACACCTTATTTGACGAAGTCGAACAATTGCAGCGTTTCTTCGTAGAAAAGATATAGAAAATACCCAACTGGACACCCACCTATGCAGAAACAGAAAAGACAATTTTAAATATGCATGTTATCAAAAAAGAATGTACTGAGTATCGGAAACAAACAGATTTTACCAAAAATTAGACCATACAAGAGGACATCTTTACTTTGTAGACAACAATAAGCAATAAGAGAAAACTTAGGTTTTCAAGGCTCGTTGTGATATAATTGAGTTGAAAGCAAGTAGATTCAACAGAAATGCATCCAAACTTTGTTCACTGTACAATTAAAAATTAAAATGAAGATTTAAAACACTTCTTAGGTATATGTCCAATATTTAAAAAATGCAGGTTACAATATTTTCGCAAGAACGAAATGGTAGAGATATTCAATTACTTAATGGAAGAAATGTCCAATGGCAAAATCTGGTGAGATATATTATGAAAGCACTTATGAATAGAAAATAACTAATTGATGAATTTAATTATTGATTTTTAAAATATAAACAATGCACAAGAAATAAAATAAAATCGAGTAATATCTTGTGTCATCTTTTGAATAAAGTCAAACCACCGACAAAGGACGGAACAATCATTGTCGCAGTAGGAAGAAGGCGTGTCGCCGATTGGCATCATCGCTTGTCACGTTAAAAATTCCAGATTCAACTCCTGGTGTCAACAAAATCGATTAACTGCATAGGCATAACACTGCTAGTAAAATGGTCATATGGCTGAAGGGTGGGTGGAACTGAGTAATGATAATGATATCAAAAGTACTGTGAACTACACCACCAAAAGTTCTCCTCAATTATTCTAGACACCATCCTCGAAAGCATCAGAGGAAATTCATAACCCCGTGAGCGCTAGTGATTTATAAAAATAAAAATGCATCGGGATAAATCTTGTCAAAAAATATTAAAATATATGTATGTATAGGTACATAGTTTTTATTTTAAAAAATGTATTCATTCGGAGTTAAACGATTTTCGCCCTTTATTCTCCTGATTTGCCTTCCTAATGACTAATTCGTATTAAAAAATAACATTTTGGCATTGCTCTGATGTTATTAAATTTTTGCAGACTTTTTACACTGACGTTCTTGACAACAGTCTTTTTGTGATTTTAATTAATTAGATAATTTGTTTGTTTGGAAAGCCACGTGTTTGAACAATGAAAAGTTTAATAGAGGTGAAAGTAAGTAAGTGGAGATGACACTTAGCTAGAGTGAACTGGAACTACGCCCTGACTGGAACTTCACGTAAGAAAAGTGTTCATAGCTAAATAAATATAGATAAGAGGATTCAGTTAGAAAATAGAGCTGTGCGATTACTCCAAGATTTCTTTATCCGCGGAGTGATCACGAATAGTTGAAATATAATTAAATTCACTTAATGCTGGTAGGGTACCTCAAGGCATAGAAACACGTAGGTATAAAGATGTGTATGTACATATTTAAAGGTTTTGCATTTCCACCATCCTTGTACAAGAAGATACGCGTCACGATTTTAGAAAATATGTATGTACGTATGTGTAAATACATTGCGTAATTGTGAAAGAATTATTTTATGATGTTTATCATTTCAGGTAGTTCGTGCGGCAAGTCCTGCTCTGTTACGAGTCATAGCGATTGGTGCATTCTTTATATATTGTACGGTAAGTAAAGCTGTTTTTATAGGCCTTTTGTATGAAATTCGTTTATGTATGTAAGTTTAAACAAGAAGAAAAGTTGAAGGAGTTTCCATTCGCTTAGTTTATCTAAAATTTGAGCCAAGAGAAAATAACAAAATTGAAAAAATAAACATGAATTTTATATTCAAAAGATGAAAATGAATACAAACGTGTTCGCTTAAGGGTATGTATTCTATTAAAGTTATCCGTCAGGCAATGCTTGATTCTCCAAACGAATCAGAAAGATACTATTTTTGAACAACCGTTTCTAGCTTGCGGAATACATAAAGTGCAATCATATGAGAAACAACTCGAATACTGGGATTAATTTGCAAAAACTGTTTTTTTCTTTCTCATTCCGTCTGACACAAATATACATATACATATTTCAATGAGAAAGTTTATTGGTTTGGTAAATGCTCAGGCTGCCTAGTGCAATAAAAACCACGCCGTAGGGCTGACCGGCTATATTATTTTCATTTGCAAACAATGTTGTAGAAATGTAGCCTTATATCCTGTGTGAATTGTGGTAAAACATGAAGTACTCATAATCTTTATGACTATCTCTCCTTTCTTTCTTATCTTGTTATTTTCATTATTTACTGCCCCTTATCTTACTTTCAAAGCTTTTTATGTTCACATCAGATTTATTACATTATTTTTTTTTAAAGTGCATGCTTATTTTTTTTATTATTTGAATATTATCGATTTCGTTGTACCCAAAGTTATGTACTTATTATTATCATAACATTATTTAGAATATATTGTTAGGGAATTGAATACAATAATGTCTCGCTAATCCGAATCACCCTCTTATTTTCATTATATTTTCTACAGTGCGAATTTTCTCAATTCTGATATTCTATAATAATGATAATCTATAAAGAATGCAGTTGGCTTTTACAGTTATTTTGTCACAGTTACCTTCTAGAAATGCAAAATACATATGAAATGAACACGTATATGTTATGGACTAAGTGATTAATCGGTCATTATTCATAATGCCCAAAATGAGCAGATAATGTAATAATAATTTTTAAATATGATAAAAGTTATTTAATTCATTTATTGGTCATTTTAAACGCTGACATAAGCGCATGCCTGGTAACTAGCACTTACCCTTAGCGAAGGAACGAAGTTGCGTGAGCGGCTAAACCCCGCAGAAAGGGGGTTTGAATCTCCTTAATCCGCGAAGCGGTCCACTCAAACAGTGTTTAATTCGCCTATAATTTGATTTTATTCCATTTAACACGCAAATTATCAAATTGCCCGACAGTTACTTAGCAGTATTCACTGCCCGATTCTACTTATCATTATTCATAATGCCCTCATTTATCACTTGGTCCATTCAATACATATTGTTCATTCTTACAGACGTGCATTATGTACCTATCATATTCTTGATAATTAAACGTGTGTGGGTTCAACTTTTTGTACAAATATTTGTATTGAATTGTTTAATGTAAAAAAATAATAAATATGATTTGTTTTATTTAAATGAAAAAGAGTTTTATTTTTTCTAACTTATTACTATAAACTCCTCAATTATACATATACATGCACGTATATGAACATATGTTAACCCTATTAATTAAAACTACCCACCTCTCACCGAATATTTTAAAACGTTGCTATCTTTTAACGAGATTTCGTTAAGTTGTGAAGGGCAAACTTTTCCGAAATGTTGACAAAACTAATACTCGAATACTGAAGAACAATACTGCTCCAAGCACACCTTTTGAAATTTGTGTGTCAATTTGGCACTTACAAAAAAATCATATTCTTTAATCTAAGCCCCAGTGCCTTAGTGTATCATACGAACTTGAATAAAATTTATGAATAAGTACATACAATACATACACATAGATATGAATGTATTTTATTTTAAATATGTACATATGTTTAACCCATAACGATGAATTAGAATTCAATACTTTTCTGAACCTTTAATTTCCCAGCGGAGAAACGAACATTGAAATTCCGAAAAAAAATAAGATAATGCAAATATTGAAAAGACATAAAATGAAGAAAAATATTTGGTTATATGTAAAAAATAAAGTACAGTCGGTAACCATAATAGAATAGAGTCTCCTTAAGCTAGTGTCATGACCGAACGAAAATTTTGCTTAATTTGTGTCAAAAATGGAAACTGCCCATAATGCAAATTAAGCATCTGTCAAACTTTTTCCCGCAGATTTGTTATTAAATTCGATTAAAAACTCTTTTGTCAAATCTAATTACGTGGCGAGCGACCTCGATCGTTCATGAAAAAGTATACTCTCTGAAAGCAAGGTATTTTCTGGGAGATTTTGGAACAAAATATTTCTTTGTATATGTATATTTGGCACGGCAGCTCATGGAGAGCCAAGGCCTAGCTTCTCACAACCATTCATGTTGTGCGTGTTATATTCTTCGCACGAATGGAAGGGACCATTTCTTTGTAGGGGATTTTAAAAAAAATGTTTAAATTCAATTCAGGAGATTTTTGGTTACAGGGGATTTTGTAGGGATCCCATATAAAAAAATGGGAAATAACCGAAATTAATTTTTAAATAGTTAAATTCAAATCAAAACGCAGGATTCTGAAATACGGGCTTTTAAAAAGTGGGAATTTAATAAGCGATAATTTAGAATGCGGGCTTATAAAATTATTTCCTTTTTCTGGATATTGATACGCTTCTACTTTATACTGTCTAAAGTGATCCCAACTTACTACGGTTAATAGGGAGGTACAGTAGAATTTCGATATAGTGACGATCAAAAGAGCGACGTTCTAACCGGACAATGTACAAAACGAACTGAAAATCTTTGTTCTATTATATGGAAACCTAACATATTGTGTCACGTCGCTAAAAGCGAAGTCGTAGTTAACGGATTCCACTGTATATACATGCACATGTATGCATGTAAAATATTTATTTTTGAAAACAAAGATATTTTTAAAAATCAGATTTTCTTTCAAAATACGGTAGATATACATTTTAATAAACTCTTCAATAACAATACGAATTATAGCAGGTAAAGAATTAGTGGTATGTAGTTTATATCAAATCGCTTATTTACTAGAAGACTGTAATAACTCAAAAAATGCGATTTTGTAGAAAACGCGTTTAAAGTTTTCAATTGACTACAATCTTGAAGAAAAAGAACTGAATATTCTCTTCTAACGCGGAGAGTATACAAGATATTAATATGAAACTTTTACACAATATGAAGCATGATAAAACGAATAGTTCTGTATCATTAACTCAACAATTGCGTTTTTTGAGTTATGACACTCTTCAAGTAAATGAGCGAAATGTAGCAATAAAATTCTCTGTCGTATATTTGACTCTACATACATTTTACTGCCATTCTTGCTGTTTCGACTTCACTTATCTATGCTTTCTTTTACAGACTATTGTAATGTATCCAAACCCATCTTTGTACACATGCACAGCAAGGATATGGCTGCGAGAAATCGGGTTTTCTTTGACTTATGGCGCTTTAATGCTTAAAACATGGCGGTAAGTAACAACAAAGCAGAAAGTAAACATAAAAGATGACAAAAGCATAAAAATAAATAAAGCCACGAGAGACTTTTTTTGTGAATGTGTAAGCTTAATGTTGAATGGGAAGTAAATAAACAGTCTAAACATTTTTTCTGAGTGCATTTTCCCGTAGATTGTACTATAAACATTTGCTCTTTATACTTCAGGTAACCTTAGATTAGACTATACGTTCGAAATTTTGCGATCAGATAAATGCATGTCGCTGTTAATTTGCACGTTCATGTTTTACATGTTTAAGTTATAGTCGTACATTTGTTCATATTACATAAATTATTTTAAAGTATTTATGAATTCTATAAGTGAATTACTACGAGTATATAGCGTACATTCATATGCACAACTTCTTAGTTCAAAGAAACATCGATTGTTTAATACGCCAATGCCTAATTAAAGCCAAATACCCACTGCGAAAAAAAAAAAATAAATTGACATTTAAAACATAAACAATATCCCTGGATTAAAGTTGAACGATTTGAACTTGATTTTGCATAAATTGTATTTTCAATTTCTACCTAATTGGCGAACCGTGTATCTGTATACTAGAAGGCTATACAATAAAAGCTCTCCTTTTAATGGGCGCAGTCACTATATTTTTGCATATTTTGTTCAAAATATCTCTCGTAAACGGACTTGAAGCTCTCTCTATTAAGCGGACAGAGTTTGTATAACATCGTTGATTTTCCATTTAAATAACATTAGTGCTTCCCCGTTTAATATTTTTACTGCTTTAAACACGTGTAGCTGTGTACTTATACATCATTTTCTTACATTCAGTTTTCGCGGATTAATGCTGATGATAAAATATAGTTTACAATTTAGATTCCCCCTTTAACTCTAGAAAGATAACCTTATTAAAAATTAAAATTAAGATAACCATACGTCGATTTGACGTGTATAAGTTTGAATGAATATTATTTATGGTTTGTAATAAGTGATAATTTGTCAACATGCATGTCATTGTGTTATGAAATAATAAAACAAAATTAAGTTTATTCATACTTCTATTACGAAAGATATTCAATTAATAAAAATAAGTAATTCTCATTTTATGAAAATCAATCAAAATCGAGTACCTTTCTAGGGTAAAGAGGATATCTCCCACAACCGAAAAATAAAAAAATTTGCGATCGTCGGTATCTTCTTTCATTGTATACAAAGCATAGCTTATGTAAAATGTACAAATTCATGTTACCTCACAAATGTATTGATACCCATCCGCGGACTATAAACTTCCAGATGAAGTTTATTATACAAATACTTACATATATTTAGTTCACATTACTGCAATCGCATTATTACTTTAAAGCAAATAGCAACGCCATTAAAGATAAATAGACCAACATCTAGATTTAAAGGAAATAGTATGATATCTACATATTTTCACATGACTAAACGCCGTAGACGTCGAATGCGATTAAAGCTTTACTATCCATTGGGCAAACATACAAACTCAATCGAAGGTGGAAGGATTCAAACAAATCAAATGAATGCGCTTAGACATCTGTTCGAAAACCGTCGCGTTCTTGCTTTTCACAAAAAAAAGTTACAGGCAATTTACTGCCTTTCGTACGGACCACTACGTTTGCCAATCACTTAAGTGTGTTGTCAAAGCGAAAACACTATCTGCGACGTGATATGATCTGTGGTCAAAAACGGTTTACTTGTTGTATTGTATTTGATCCGATTGATTGATTAAAACGTTAATACACCTATTTAGTACGTAAGTGACGTAAATTAGATCACCTTGAAAGGCAACATGATTTTCTTTCGCTTTCATAAATAAGATTTAAGAATTGTAAGTTACCACACCTAGCCACAAAAAAAATTTGGAATTTTTCCAATCTCTATAACTTTTGAATAATTTTAAGTTAATATGTTCTAGTGTGTAATGGCGGTTACTTTTTGTAATTATTAACAAAAGGTACCATATTTATTAATAATACAGCACTTTACGTTCATATGTATGTATGTATGAGTGTACAAATATGTTTGTTCAAAATTCTTTAAATAGAAACTACTGAGCGAACGAAATTGTCCAATTATCGTCTGTAATATTTTTCTTTATATTAATAACACATACGAATGTAGTTTGATATACAGCTATCTGCATCATCTGCATCATTACTTAAGTTTTTCCAAAATGAGGAGCTAATGGGTTTTGCAACTAAGCCACTCATATTTACTTACATACATGTATTTTTGTATTTTTTAAGAATATCGGTGATATTTCGCGTGCGATCAGCAAAGGCAGTGAAAATAACTGATGCAGCTCTATTAAAGCGATTAGGAGTCATCTGTGGCGTGATTGGGACCTGTTTACTAGTGCGAACATTAGTAGCACCACCCGATGTAGTGGTCGGTAGGACGGCTGACGACTTAAAAGCATTTTTATGTAAAACAGACTGGTGGGACTATACATTCACATCTAGTAAGTTGTTATTTCGTTTGTGTTAAAATACATATTATGTTAATCTTTTGATCCTTTAAAACTCCTTGTATTAAAATAAAGTAATCATAATACATAATAACTTCAATTATATCACATAATTTCACATCGTTAAATATGTTTAAATTTGATTTAGTTCTATGTATACAAAGCAACAAGTTGTATGTGAAGTATTGCGCGAACTTGTAGCTCTACTTGCAGCCTTATAAAAAATAATCTTAAGGCACTAAATAGTACGATCTCAGAGCCAACTGATATCTCCCATGTTATAATGAAACTTTGAAAATGTATGCATTGGCTTGTGAAAATCTGTACCATTTAAGCTTACCGTTGAAAGTTAATGCAGTTCTTTCTTCTTTCTTAAAGAAATAAAGTCCGATCAGACCAAAATTTACTCTTACATTAAATCTATAATTTTATATCTGAATAGCTTTTAATATACAATATACATTATTATATAAATATTATATTTATATATTGCTAGATCCTTATCGATATGGAATTTTTGTTTTATTATACAAGTATGTACATAAATATTTTCCTCTTTTTGCGATTTAAGTTCTATACATCTATACGATTAGGTTAGATTAGATTCATTTATTAGTAAATAATTTACTTTTTGCTTACACTAAGTTTATAATATATGTATATAAGATATTTAAATTAATACAAGGCAAATTAATATTATTATACCATTACAAAAATTCAATTAACTACATTTGGTTTAATATATATTGACTGCACATAATTCTGAATCTGGTAAATGATGTTTCCGCTTTTATTTCGCTAGGGAGTTGGTTAAATTTCTGGAACCCCTTGAAGATCAGACTATTCTGGGATGCCGTTCTGGTCACAAAATTAATTCGTATATCCCCTGCATTTCTCAGGGCATAGGGCTGACTTTCAGATACCAAAGTTATTGCTTCGGACAAGTACCGGGGAGTGATCCTATTTTTCATTTTAAAAACAAACGCTAAAACGTTCAAATCTATCCTCTGTTTTATGTTCATCCACTTTAGAGTCCCAGCATCCAGTTAATTGGGGTGAATCTGTTGCACCTCAGTATGACTCTCATGGCCCTATTCTGCATTTTCTGGAGTCTCTCCATCTCACCCTGTCAGCACAGGAACAAAATTATAGCGCAATATTCGAAGTGTGGCTTTATGATGACGTTGTATATTCTGATTAAGCACAGGGTTGACACTTTATTCCTTATTCGCTTTAGGAATCCAATTTTCTTACTCATATATATTCTTTCTTGCATATATATTGCGAATGATCCTTAAATTTTAGTTCTCTGTCTATTATTACTCCTAGATACTTTATTTGTTGTACAATTTCTATGTTTTCTCCTCCAATTTGTATTTGAACATGGATAGGCGGGAAACGAACCACCATAGCCTTTGTTTTGTTGACGTTTAGCTTCAGCCTGTTTTGCTTTAGCCAATTTTCGATGGAGTTTAGATCCTCTTGCAGCAGCCTCACACATTCCTCATGATTCCTTCCCGATACGTATAATAGTGTGTCGTCTGCGAATAACATCACCTGGCTATGCTTGATCGCAAATTTGATATCGTTGATATAAATCAAGAAGAGCAGAGTACCCAGCACCGATCCCTGTGGGACACCCAAAATGGTTTCTTTTGCCTCAGAGTAATAGTCATTGAATTTGACTCTTCGTGTCCTTGCCGCCAGATAACTTTTGAACCATCTGAGCTCTCTGTTTCTGATACCATATCTTGCCAATTTGTTTATCAAAATTCCTCTATCAATGGTCTCGAAAGCCCTTTTAAAATCGAGGAATACCGAGATAATTCCGTTCTTCTTTTCTATTTCCTCTTTCCATTTTACGATCAACCAGTTAACCGCCGTCTCGCAAGAGTGATCTCTTCTAAATCCTGACTGCTCCTCGTTCAGAAGCCCGTTGCTTTCTAGATAATAAACTAACTGTTTATTCACCACTTTTTCCAAGATCTTCTCCATCATGGGTAACATGTTTATTGGCCTAAACTCCTCGCACTTAACTGTTCTGGGTACTTTTGGTACCGGCACCACTACAGCCTCCTTCCAGCATTCCGGGAAAGTTCCCTGTTCGAGGGACATATTAACGAGTTTAGTTAAGATCGGGGCAAAGACTTCCCAATGATCAATGTCTTTGTATGTATGGATGAATTTTACTACCAACCTAAGTACTATGCAATTCGGTATTAGGGACATATTATTGATTATAACTCCCTTTTATTGCTATGGACCAACATCTTTTTGGGGTGATGCGGTATAAGTCCTATGTACCTGTAGCATTTTATTTAAACAACTTTACTCTACATACACATTTATTGAATGCGATTTTATTGTTTTCTCATTTCATTCGGTTCACAGTGGAAGTACTTTTTCTAGCCTGGGGAGTTCGATTGTGTATTATGGTACGAAAAGCACCATCAGAATTCAATGAGAGTCGCTTCATATCGATGGCAATATACAATGAATTTCTTCTTACCTGCTTCCTAAATGTCTCCATGTGAGTATTTTCGGTCATAACCAACCTATCCATTAAACTGCATTGCATTTTGACTTCATCCATATGTAACATTTCTACTCACTATTTTCAGGTTATTTCTGCAATCACCCGCAAATCCTGATCTCCTGTATATAATTTTCTTTTGTCATACTCAATTAACAGTAACGCTGCTTTTGGGATTAATATTTGGAAGTAAGGTACGTATAACATAAAAAGATTTAAATAAATATATATGTACATGAGTATAATATATTGATGAACGACAGATTAGCGTATGTTGTTCAAAAAAAGAACCTTCCGGCATCAGCCGCAAGAGATAGGTGGATTTCTTTTGTATGCAACTTTTGAATAATATTAAAGTAATCCAAAATGACAGATCCAGAACTGAATTTATAAACGAGTAAACATTTTCAATTTCAACGAAATCAGAGCAATTTTAAAGAATTTCAAAATGGGGGACATTTTTTTAACAAAAAATACTTATGATTATTACCGTTGTCATACTAATAAAAATAGATACAAATAGCTTATAAATGCGTATTTTGAAAAATAGAAAGGGGTGTGACACGCCCCCTACACAACTGATCACGCCCATTTACGAACTAAGCCGAGCTATTCACCATATAAACATGTGTACGTTTCTTTCAATTCGGTTTAGAACTGCGGCCACTATCGTACGGACAAGAATTCGATATATTGAGTAAAGGGGCGTGACACGCCCACCTCCCAACTGATTACACCCATCTCCGAACTAAGCCGAGCTATTCGCCATATAAACATGTGTACAAAGTTTTATTCAACTCGGTTAGGAATTGCGGCCCCTATCGTGCGGACAAGATTTCGTTATAGTCCGTTTCAAATCAAAAGCGACAAGGAAAGTTGCGCAGAGAGAGCATCGAAAATTGTGCTCTCTTTTATTGACTGGAAAATTACATGTACGAATCGGCTGAACTTTCTCGATTTCTTTTCAGATTTTATCCTATCGATTTTTACTTACACGAACACCTACCTGATTTACTTGGAAAAAATCGAACTCCGATGAACAAACCACTTTATTGGTGCACACCCCTTTTTGTGACAACATTTAAATACTTCATGCAATAATTGTATGTGTAATTAAAAAGGGTTAAACAAATAAATGTATAGGTACACATTTGCATAAAACAAAACATGTTGCTTTGATTTTTTCAAAGTTTCAAATTCATATTTTCGAGTCAAACTCATATCAGCAAAACATTCTTTTTTCTTTTCAACGCCATAAGTGAGAAGTAAACAGTTTCAAAAAACGTGTCATTACCATGTTCACTGAAAAAAATAATAATCCATACTTCACGCATTTTCTCTACACTCAGTTTTCGCATTTGGCAACATAGACTTCTCTCTTTTTCAATAAATTTCACAACACATCGGCCAATCCCATTCAAGGATCTCATCAGTAGGCGTTGACGATCGTCGATTTTTCTCTGTTTTGTGTGTACAGAAGAGAGGATGACTGGAAAATGACTGGAAAAGAGAAATCCTACGCGAGTTTTGTCGCTTTTGATTTGAAACGGACTATATATATATATATATACTAGATGTACCCGCAGCTCCGCATGCGTTAAATTGTATTCAATTTGAATCTGCCGGTAGACGTCATTAACAGCTTCCAGGTCAAGTGTTTCGATCAGCGGCTTGGGACTTGTTGAAAGTTATGACGAAGAAATCTTAAATGTGAACAGAAGCCCTGTTAGCACACGGTGTTACCTCTCTCCACGCCAACCCATCAGCTGTGAATTTAAAACTATTGAGCCGATTTTAATTACACATATACATACCCAGCGTGGACAAAGATTGTGCAAGAACTACACACTGGCCAACAAAATAAAACGGATCGTCATGATTTAACAGCGTGAGTGTTCAGCGCCACCCATCAAATTGCTATTTTATCGCATTTGGAAGCAATTTTCCCCCGATTATACCCCCTTTGGAGAGGTTAGAGTGGAATATTTGAAGAAGTCACAATTTTTTTGGTTATTACTGCAAAAATGTCTATAGCGCGTTCTAATAATGAACAGCGCCACCTGTTGATTTTGTAAGTACTAAATTGTATACGCTCTATAATTCTAACCAAAGGTTTCTGTTTTTTTTTTTTTTTAACAATCGTTCGTGACGTCCATAGGCTTTCAACCCTTAACTTCTAACTTTTGTAACATACAAAAGTAAATTCCAAAATCTTTAAATGACGATAACTTTTCTTTCCGACATCCGATTTTAATAAAACAAACCCTATATGCTGCTCCAAACTATGCTCTGTCCACCTGTGTTTCCATGAAACATGCAAATCCGTTCAGTAGTTTCGGAGATGTGCGCTAACAAACAAACGGACAGACAGACAGACAGACAGAAAAGAATTCTAAAAATCGCTAATGTGTGTTGTATTACTCTTCTTTAGTCGCCCCCTTTCTTTTTTTTTACTTTTTCTTCAATGTACAGACACACCGGGTTCTACTGTTTTATTATATGTATTGATTGATATATATATAATATATATAGATATATAGATTCCTGGGGGATTCCAGCGAGCATTTTATATTTTTTTTTAATATACAAGATAATTTGTTATAACAGTCCCCAGTGCCAAACAATATCTTAAGCATCATCGAAATCGAAGAGTACAGTGGCGATTCTTGGTTCTGGGTTCTGGGTTGGCTCCAGGATCTTAATAAGTTTTAAAAAAAAAAAAACAACTACGAACGCACAAAAGAATAATTTTAAGGTTTTATTAATAAGAAATATAAGCATTGGCAATATTTATTTAACCGCTATTTAACGTCCTGAGACCCAAGACCAAGTTATGTATTTTTCATTAACAAGACCTATTTTTTATAACTTAATACCACCTATAATTACATAAATTTCAGTCAAAAAAAATTTCCCAACGGGGTGGGTTGGGAAAAGGGGTGGTATCATCAGTGATATTAGCGAAATCTCTCGCATGCGAGTCTTGTATTGCACGCGCGAAATTTTTGAATTCAAATTGGTTCGTGCAGTGTATGTGTATTCTGTGCAGAATTTTATTGTTTTATGTAATATTAATGTTACTAAAATGACTTAATGCTGAAACATGTTAAAACTTAAAGAATCGTTGGTTTGGCGGCGCCAAAGTCGCCAACTGAGAGAAATCGCCACTGGAGGAGTATTTATCATATCTTTTTTGAAGTGCTGTGTTATTCTGTCTACTTGCTGCAAAGCAAGATTTTTATTTTTTTTTTCTGTCGTTTTCTATGCTGGGTGTTCCAATACCCCTCTAGAGCACTCAGATACAAAACAAGTCCATTGTATTGTAATTTTATTTTTAATATGTTTTCAAAAATTTATACTCACTGATCTTATTGGTCTGTAACTGCTGGCACAATCTTTCCAACCAAATGGAAGTATTAAATAACAATAGTTATTAAAAAACTGTTTATGAATAATGGTCAAAGTAAGTACATAAGTACTTCATGGACCAAAAATAGCGTCGAAAAGACCCCCTGACCTATGCTATATTCAAAGGTGTCCATTTGATTGAGGTTATATTTCATGCACAGCCTAATAGGTTGATATTTTATGCAGGGTCATTTATATATATCTTGAAACGTTCGTTCATGGATGCCTTAAAGGTCTATCTATATACATATATGTATATGTTGATCACAAACGACGTGTGAAACCCAAAGTTGAAGTCATAAATTCAATCCTTCTTTCTTTGCAAAAGCAGCAACCAATCTGCAAATCAGCACATTCATCAAGGAAAATCGTGAGGAAAAATCCATATAAGTTTTCGATATCGATATCGTGGTTAAACGTTCCTTAATGCAACTAAGCCTAATCGTCACGAAATGGACACATCTGGGTTTTCAGTCGCACTCTCAGCTATGGACGCAATATTTTTAGCTGACCTTGCCGGACGAACACGATTAAATTCATTATAGCTGTGCGAGAAGACGCTTGATGATGACCAAAAGCAGTACAAACTTTACGAAATGTTTTCGCGATATTTGCACCGTTTTTTGTAGTGAATTTTCAATATTTCAACACGTTACGCGAATGTGTATCGATCCATATTTAATATCCTCCTAGTTTTTACTTATCAATAGTCATCGCAATAATAGTTGAATTTTGATACTTCAACAATGACGCGAAATTTAAAATGACACCTCTTGTTGGATGACCCTTTATCAAGAAATTGCATTTTCCTGCATAAAATTACACATACATTTTACTTGCACAATGAACTTCGCTTCTCCCAACCCACAAAAACATTCGACATTTCACATTCCCCAAATTGTATTTTAAGTATTGAAAGCTTGTCTCAGCGACAACAATTGGCCCTAAGTTGTCGCAAAGCAAAGATTTTTGAATAAGTAAAGAATATTTTTATAAAAACACTTATTGGAAAAGCAGCGGTGGTGGGAGTATGTGTAATTAAAGCTTACAAATATTCCCGAATAGAACGGGAAGGTCATACCTATATGGCGCCAGCCCCTAATGAATAAGGGTGACCTTAAACAACTTATGTAAGAATATTTCCTTTTATGCATTCATAGGTTTATATTGTACTACGAAGTGGAAAATCGCACCAGGAGTCAATCGGAATGGGAGCAAAATCGTCAGGCGCAAAATTTAATTTTCGCCCCCAAGTTCGCACGTTTGCTAATCCGAGTTCAGCTACGACTTCCACAGCACAACTAGGTGAGTCAATCTGAATAATAATCAATGTCCTGTTTATATATTATTTAATTTACTTTAAAGTTAATTACGTACTAGTTCATTATTTTTGTTTAATCATCATCAAGATATGTATAATGTTTTTCTGTATATACATATGTATATACATGCTTTATCATATTTTTTAAAAATTTATTTATCAAACACCAAACCGTTAAAAGCCCTGTTTGTAATTTTCAAGTGTTTTCATTTCGGAGATACTTCACTTCACTTCACTTTTATAGCAATTGATGTAAAAATTCCCAAAGCATGTCTTCAAACTTCAACCCAAAACTCTCCAACAAAATGTTTTCACTTATCGCTTAAAAATTCTAAAATACGTGTACCTACATTGTGTTATTTCCTATTAACTTGTAGCAAATCAAATATATCTTCTTATCTTCCACAAGTACAGTTACCGAAGTAGGTATATATAGTTTAAATAAATTACAATTGAGTATGTCCTTAAAAAAAACAACGATTGGCCTCATGCAAGATGAAATATTTAGCCTACCATTATAAAAATTAAATGACATCTTAGGCGATACAAACCCCTAAGGTAGAATGGCAATACTGAAAATTACGAAATGGGTATGATTAAAGTGCTATTAATTATAATCTACTCAAATAAATTAGACTGGATTTTGCATTACCTCTGCGAAACTTTAACAAGCATCTTCAACATACTCGTGTCTTCATACCTTTAATATATTTTATTTAATTGTTTTATGTCTAGTTATGAAATATATAAACACATTTGCATTTTAAATACTTTATCCTTTAAATTTGCCACAGAAACAAAACTATCAGATCAAGAAGCTCTCGAAGAAGTTCGTCTGCTAAGTATGCAACTGCAACGTATTCAAGAAATGGCACCACCTAAAGGAATAGCTGTAGTGACAATATCACACCTTCTTGATGGTCTTAAATCAACGTCAAGCAGTCAGTTACAAACATCCACATCAAAATTACAGCAGCAAACTACAACTTCGCATCTACCTATATTTTCCGTTAACAATGACATTTTGAAGTTTCAACAAAATAACAATTTTGCAACGCTACTTCCGGTCACAGCAACAAACGGTAGCCCACAAATTGTAAAGCCAATCGCAGTAGTTGACAAATCTATGAATACTTCAATGACGGGCGAGGAGTTTTTACGAGAATTAATAAAAAAAAATGGGAACATTAAATGCAGCCACTGTGCACAAATAGAAAATAGTATCGCACCAGTATTATCATGCCAACAACTAGGTTCACCACACCCGGATGGTAGTATAAGTTTCTCCAATATTAAATTAGATTGTATGTGTTCACATCCCGGTGATTTAGATCGCATTTGCGGGACTGATGATCAAGCGATAGTAAAACAACGTCCGTTGACAAAAACAGTAGCCACAAGCACGACGACCACTACAATTGTTCGTGCAGGGAGACGTGGGTCAAGGACAAGAATCAAAACATCAAAATACTACAGTTCTTCCAACCTTGGAGTTACAAAGTCGGCTTCTACGGGGAAAACAATGGCAAGGAATAAAATCATTGACGATATTAATTCCAGCGCTGTGCATTGTGATAAACATAAAAGTAGTGAACACTTTTTAATTTGTGATAGTTGTAGAAATAAGTTAAGTAGTAGTCTAAAAAAATTGTCTTCTGCATCTTCCGGTCCCGGAGGAAGTAGAACAGTGACACATCGAAGCAACGAATTATTAGATAGATCTACTTGCGAAGAGCTATCGGCAATAACAGGCAGTTTTAGTAGCACAACAAGTACCATCGGAGGCTGTGTTGGTGTGGCGAACAGCGTTGGCAATTTAAATCTTATTCACAAGAAAATTTATTCCACCGATGATGTGACATCTTATACGACTGATGATGATAGTGGTGAGAATGCGAATGACGATCTTCATAAAAACTTATTTCCGAAGACTGCAGCTGATTTTCCATCAACGTCTTCATCGGTTATTGTTTTGCCCGAAAATATTTCTGTCAAACACCAGCAATCTGATAATAATGGAAGTCAAAGTAACGTATCATCATCCTCAAGCGGTGTTAAACAAACTAGTGATGCAGCTCGGGTTCCACGAAGACCTGATAAACTATTACTGGATTTGAATGACCGTTCTAAATATACAAAAGAAGTTTCAGTTTAAAAAAGAAAATCAATGTTTTTAAGTCTAGAAATTAATTGTAATATGTAATAAGATTTTTTTAAGAAAAGACCACCAAATTTAATGTACTTTAAGAACTAATATAAGTTGAAGAAGTGTTTTTTTTTTCAAATTCTTCACATCAATAATGAAGAATTAAAAAAAATTATCTAGTAAAATTTAAAACACTCGCTTCATCGGTCACAAAATGAATCTTTATTGTTTTATTATTGAAATTTTTTTTTATTACAAAAATGAGCCCCATGCAAAATTTGTGATCGATGGAATGTAAGTGTTTTAACAAAAAAAAAAAAAAATAAATAAATAAATAGAAAAACTTTTGACGGTAATTGAAGTTTACATATCCTCTCTAATTATTATTCGGCGTACACTGTTTTTGCATATATGTAAATTAATTTAATATATACATAATATATGTAGATTAAATTGAAACTGTAGTTTAGAAATATCTTAGCCATATAGTCTTAAAAAATGTTGGAAACTAAACTGAAATCATTACACTTTTAGTGTACTAAGGCTATACATTAAAAAAATAAAATTGTTTATAAAAGGATTTTGGATAAATAAATAAATAGTTTAGTAAATTTGTTAAAATAAGTGTTTTATTCATCGCAACCTTTGTTTTTTAGCAACATTAAAATTTTAGTATTAAAGTAAAAGAATAATGATTTGTAATACATACCATGCATTTGAAAGATTTTTTAATTGCAGTTACAAGTAGGCCTCACTTAACATAGGGGTTACGTTCTTTAAAAATGCCGTAAACGTGTTAAACGATATAAGAAACCAGTGCAAAAGGGGGGTTATGTTCCATGATCTCAAAAAACACCCAAAACTATTTTTTTTAACAACACTTTTAAGAATTTTTTTTTTTATTGAAATTGTATTAATACATAAAAAAAATAAACAGTAAGTATTGTCTTCAAACCAACTTCTACCATCGCGTTGCTACACCTAATATGGGGAAGTCCATATTTCAGTATGTATTCTTACAAAAGCAGAACGTGCATAAGCTTGAAAACAAATGCATGACAAAATATACATGCATGAACGAAATATGTACGTATATACATGTGTATAAAGTTTACATACATTTTTAATACACGTGCAGTACGTGTACACGTGTTCACGTGAAATCTGAAGCAGTAGCATAAACCAAACAACACAACGAGAAAAAAATTGTTTGTTTCCAATACTGTGTTAGATCGAAGCTTTTTACCGTGTTAAAGGAAAATATGTCGCAAAAAGTGAAACGTATTAGAGCGAAGCTGTGCTATGAGAAGTACGTGGTAAGTGAGCCCTACTTGTATTATGTACATATGTATGTACGTAGATATTATGGTAGTGCTATCATTTTTAAATTACAGAAAAGGCGCATTTTTGAAAATATTCAATGATTATCAATGATTGTTTGTGAGACTATTGTTTCGATTCTAATTTTTAACAATTATTACACAGAAATTGTAGGTATCTGAAGAACCAAGCCCTGATAAAATTGGTAAAACCATCAAAGCAAGCTATTAGTAATGAGATTGTATAGCAGTTAAAAAACCAGAAATTTCTATCGTATGTAAGCGTAAGATGAAATAACAACCGGAACCCATCCTGCATTGGTAGAAGAAAATTTATTTTGAAATTCCGAATCCATCACTTTCAAAAAGCCATTTTATCAAATGGTTTTAAAACTAAGCTGGCGATATATCCCATCAGTTTCATGGTCATAATTTTACTAGCAGCTCTAAGGATCAAAAAAGATAGTGCCAAGAAATTTAATTTCATCGTCATTTTTCTTACACGAGTTTTTTTTATATTTCCCTTATTTTAACTTCGACTTATTAATAATAATAATAATAACTCGCAGTAAGAGCAATGAAGTCTCCCTTATGAACGCATTTTCAGTAAGTAACCGGTTCCTTAAGATAAAACCATAAACATAAATCATAAGAATACGTGGATTGTTTCGGACCACAGTTAATATTATGTACCTTTTGAAGCTGATTAATACTCGTTTTATTATCCACATACTATGAAAGTTCTAAAGAGATAACCATTTAATAGGGAGTAAGTATGGGGAATATGATATTTTAAATTCATTTTAACTTTTTTATTACACTATACTTAAAGAAATATATGTACATACATCCATGCATGCAATTAATGGACTAAAGTTAAAATTACTTTCCGAAAGGACATTTTAATGTCTCAGATAGCATTAATGTGTTTTATTATCATCTGTTAATACGTTTTGAATTTCAAACAGATGATAAGATGATATAAAACCTACCGCAGAGTGCGTATTGTTTAATATAGCATACACCATATTATGAATTCGTTGAATTCAATTCTCACAGTTTATAGGTTACTGAAATTACTCACAATTATTTTAAACATTCTGAGTATAATATGTACGTATTTTTTTTTTTTTTTATGAAAGTTGGAAGCCATCGAAAGCCGGAGTGTGGGACTTTAACTTTGCGTGTATGTCTTAAGCTGGGTATGCGGTCGAAGTATTGCGTGTGTGGGTTTCTTGTTTGGCATTTTTATGTACATATTTAACATTTTTAAGTACTTAAATTGAATTGAAAGTGCTTAAATTGAATTGAAAAGGAATTACAAGTACAAGTCCTAGTCCTGATCTATGAAATTTTTTAACTACCAGCACCGAGGGAGTTGTTCTTGTATTTAAAAACAAATAAGTGCAATGGAATTGCATTTGTACTTGTACTTGAAATTTTACAGGTCTGGTTCTCGCTTAAAGCCGAAAATGCAAATACAAATATTTGGCACGACAACTCATAGAGAGCCAAGGCCTTGCTTATTACAACCATTATGTTGTGCGCGTTATATTTTTCGTACGATTGGAAGGGACCTATAGTTTTATTGCAGACTCCGAACAGCGAATTGAGAAGGTTTGTCATGACAGTTTATACTCTTAAAGGTCCTTCGTGCCTGCGAAGAAGTGGTGTTGCGTAAAAACATTTGGTGGTTTTGAAGATCGAACCTGCGTCCTTTTGTTTAGCAGTCCAACGCACGACGCGGACTTTTTAATTTCCAGGTCGATAGGTATTCGGCCAGAGATTACGCTTATTGCTTCCCCTGACATAGGTATAAAGGCGCAGCCGACTTGCAACGATGCGATTTTATGTACTCTCTTATGTACGTTTTCCGATCCGTCGCTGGTGCCTAAATGGGGGACGCGTACAAAAGAATCGATGTGTTCACCGCTGCTAGCAGGTTTATAATAGGCTGCCTGGGACCTTCATAACGTTCCATAGAACTGACCTAGCACTGAGCCTTAATGTTAGATGCATACATACATATCTATGGTGTTCGAGAGAAATATGATATGTAACTCCAAAAATTTAATTTTTATGTTGACTACTGTTTGAATTTTTTGCGCTATAATTTCATTTATTTGATAATGATAGCTGAAGCACCACTTAAAACGAATGTTATCATTTGATCCCTAGTGATAAGTGGCGATGTTTTAGTTTCTATTCGGTACTAAACAACTTTAAAATGCCTCTACTGCAAAATATTATTTTTGGAGCTATCATATTTCTCCCACACATCACACTATATTATGTATGTACAATGTACATACCTATATACATATGTAAATGCATACGAACGTATTCTTAAAGGGATTTCTTTCGAACTTTTGTCTAAATTCATTCTAATCGTAGTCATAAATAAATCCAAATCAATACCAGTATATTTGAAGATTTATTTTTACCCTTGAAAGTATAACCAGATGCCAGAGTACCTACTTGTTACCACCCATTATGAAAAACACCCGCCCTTCTTGGCGAAACAAGAACGTATACATACATACATATGTATGCATGTAAATATGCACGTGTGCGAAAAACAAACTCATAGATTTTTAAACCACAATAAAGATGACACCACACAGGATATGAGCGCAAAAATAACAAAACATCAATCGATGTCTGCCAGTCCTCTTTTTTTCTTTTATTGTGTAGACTTATAAGGCACCAAATCGTAAAACATGACTCAAGACTTATTTATCTACGTTGCGTTGCGTACCACTCTTATCTATTACACTTACACTTTTTTATCGAATTTTTTTCCTTGAAAAAGAGGGTTGGTTTGAGCAAAAGATGTTTTATGGTCTTTAAACGAGCGGTAAACTGTTCGATTTCCTTCCTTTCCTTGGTTTTTATTGAAAAGCGTTTATATTTTTTTTTACTTTTGATCTTAGGATCTGACAAGAAAAAGACTGTAAAACAAAAAATAAATGCAGATTACGTAAACCGATTTCCTATAGCACATGGACTTTTAAATGAATATGTATGTTACATTTCGTTTGCATAGTATTTCCAACTGTCATATTTGTTTGAAATTGAGTGTAAATGAAAATAGGTAGGTAAGTAGGTATGTTAGTCAAATATTTTGAATTGAATCAACTTCGTTATTAGAACCACTAGAAAATAGTTAACAGCGTCGAACGAGCCAGGCTCTGTAAAACACATTTAAATATGAGTATTTTTTCTAATATATATGCACAGTGTTCCCCGCTTAATTGAACCGACCATTTTGTCCGATTTTTTAGATCAATTATCCGTGTTATTCAATTAACTGTACATATAGCTTACTTCGTTCCGCTTTTTTAGTTCAATTAAACGGTGAAAATTAAATAACCGAGCTTCAATTAAGCGGGGAACACTGTACTTGAAAACTTGAAAGTTGAATGCACTTTTTATTAGAAATAATAACACTTAGACACGGGATACCCAAATTGGAAGGTATTTAACTTGCATATGAATGTACAGTAATGCTTTATTTTTTAATACAATTTTTGAATAATAATTACTAGGATAAGATTGTAGATATGTATGTAGCTGTTTTCTCGTTAACCCTCTACCGCATACAAACCCATATATGGCTTTTCGCAATGAAACGGTATTTTCTTTACTAAATCACATTCGAAATTACTAAAACAACAGATCACTTTGTGTGTATCCTTAACAACACAAAATGGGTCTTTTCGCATTTTCGAGATAACGGTTGTCTACGATTTTTTCATTTGTACTTCAGTTCCTCTCGAATGTGCATTGAAACAAAAAAGTGAACAAAAAAGTCTGGTTCCAAGTATGTGCAAATAATTGTGTTCAATTGGTAAGAACAATTAGTTTAAAAATACATTTTGGTTAAAATACTTTATTTTCTATAATATAAATGTATTTCTTTTGTTTAAAAACTATTACTAATACTCGTTTAATTAGTTTAAACCATCGCACTTTATTTTTTAAACTAAACTTTTTTTAATAAATATTGTTAAAGAATAATCAAGAGAAGCTATTTCAACCGTTTTTTTACTTTTTTCCTCCGCGCACATTAATTCATGCGTTAGAGGGTTAATTGCTATCAAATACCAGTGTTTCCTCTAAATTTGCAAAGGTTGTATCGTTTATACATATGAACATATACGAATTGTTACCATATCCAGCTTAACGTTGCATAGCTTCGCTGTAGCGTAAAATAAGTTGTTTTTTTTCAAGGTTATATCAGCCTTAAATCAATGTTTTTCTTTTCTCTGCCCCACACAACATTGTTTCGCTTAACTGTTTCCAGATTTGGATTGGAAACAAACGAGGTTAAAGCCGTTTTATTCGAGATTTAAAGAAGGCAAAACAGAAAATACACAAAAAGGAACGCGAAATATTATAAAAAATAATTAAGACGTAAACTTGTATCAACGCTTATAATTCATACTTACAGATAGGTACACATGTGTGTATAACCTGTAACAGAACTTCTTCCTAGTAATATTCAATACGTATTGTAATTTTTTTCTTTAATTTTCCCTTTCAGATCTCTGTTGCTTGGTAATCATAATCACATACAAATCTTTTCTCTAAAAGTTTTTCTTCGATTTTATTTTGTTTTTCCATTTTGGATTCCGACGTGAACCTTTTAGACAATTTAGATTTAGAGGATGTTCTCATTTTTGCAACGTTGTTTCTTCAAGTGGGTTTTTCCATGTGGCTATTAAAGAAACCAATAAGAAATGTACCTACGGCTTTCCTTACGGAAGAAGGAGAATGGGAATTTACTCTTGTATCATTTGGAAAGTAGTTTTTGTCTGGTACATATATCATTCGCAATTTAGTCAGGAGGAAGGTCTTACAAACGTACATGAACAACCTCATCATATCAGAGAAAACTTATCCATCGTACCTGACGGCGCAGCGGAAAATTGTTTCATTTTAGACTGGGTGAAATGTAAGTTCCTCCAGAAAAGAGTCAGGTTTCTTGGGCATGTGATCAACAATGATACGGTAAGTCTTTTGAAAGGAAAACTGCGATTGCAACGTTAAAACCCAGTACCTAACATCTATCGTCAAGGCGCAGACACCGGAGTCCATATAGATGCAAATTAGAAAAGCATAGAAGCAGTCCTTCTGCAACGAGACAACGATAACCAATTGCATCCAATATTCTACTAAAGCCGGAAAAACAATACAGCTGAACAGAGGTGGGATAGTTTATTTATGTTCTGGAGACTTATACGGTTTTTACAGCGTTGGAGAAGTTTTGTGTTTACCTACTAGATACTAATTTCAGAGTTGTGATGTGACAGATTACGCTGCATCGCGTCAAACGATTAACAAAAATGAGCTGTCAAATTCTGTCACAAAGTGGGTGATATTTAATACATGTCGATCATCGTGCGGGATCGATAAAGGAAGGAAACCTTATGATTATTTCCACATCCAGGGATAGTTGCTTTTTTAAGATATACCTACATATGTATGTATATAGGTTCACGCTTTCAGTTCTTCCTCGCAATATGGAAACAGAGATGATCACGACGAGGCCCATTTCGGGACACAACAAGCAATTAATCTTATTTGCCGAGCATTTTTCATTTCTAAGCTAAAGGAAAAAGTGCAGCGATGTATAACTAACTGGATTAAGTGCATGCTGCCACAAAGAAAGGCAGCCAAGCAGTAAAGTTTTCATAATCAACCGGACAAAGGAGACAGGCCATTCAATATATTTCACCTCGATCACATTGGCCCAATGTATTTAACAACGAAGCTATACACGCACATTTTAACAATCACTGATGGATTCCAAACGAAGACAGTGGCGACAGAGGAATCATTAAGAAAATTAATGGATCTGCAACAACATTTTTGAAATCTTAAAAAGGAAGTGAATTTTGTGCTCAACGTTTTAAAGATTTCTGCACAACAAAACATTGAACACATTTGTGTAACCACATGAGTACCGAGAGGCAATGGCCAACCTGTACACTCAAATCGCGTTATCATTGATGTGCTGCACAGACTCGCTGATTCGCCAAAGAAATAATACACGTTTGTTTTGAGGGTAGAAATTGCGATAAATATAGTACGCTGAGCGTGTCTATTCAACGCACATCGTTTGAAGTACGGTTCAATGTACCGATAACGTCGAAATCTTGGAATTGACAAAGCTGGAACTTCTTAAGCAACACGGTAACGAAAAAGATCTTATTCGTTTTGATGTCCACCAGAAAATCAAAAAAATACAAACGGAAAATAAAATAACTTATAAACCGTAAAAGAAAATCTGCTGTGGAATATAATGTGCGGGATCTTAGTACCTAATAAAATAGTGCAATTTCAGGCAGGTAATCAATTGTTTTCTGATGATTAAGGTCCATATGAAATAGTCTCTCCAGGAAGAACTGGGGATTAAACGTTTATTTATACATAAAGTTTACTTTTATAAAGAATATAGAACCGATCGTTGAGGAGCAACAGGTTTTTGTTGTTATAATCATTTGGTGTTATGTCTCAGAAAAAATCGGCCTTATGTCGCTTTTTGAAAGTGTCATAAGGCCAAATGTTAATATTCGGCTTAATGTCATTTTCAAAAGCCCCATTATACCAAATTTTTCTATTTGGCATAATGTCCTTTGGTACAATGTCACGGCACAATTTCGCACCAAATCTAATCAGAACTTTGTTAAATTTATTATTCCGAATTATTGGTATTATTTCAATCGAAATGAATTCTCACCATACATATTCTATTATTATAAAAGACTTCAATCTGATTTCAGGACTATATAATGTACTACTTTTGTGATTCTATACATATGTATTCATGATATAAACGAAAGAGAAAAAAAAAAGCACTCTTTTTCGCTTCCTATGTCTTCTTTGTTTGTACCTTTGTATACATAGCTATGTATGTATGTACTATTAATTAGACTGTGACTCTGAAGTACGAGTAGGTACACAAAAAAGGAAAATTATTTGCAATTAGGCGCCTTGATTGCTTCCCCTTGATGATGATGATGTTATCCCTGAGTGAAATACTTTCTAGATTTATTGTGTTGATGGACCTAATTACAACGGTAACTTGCACTGTGTTTATTGAATTTTTCAATTAGAATGGCAGTTTTACTTTCTTCTTGTAAATTAAAAAAATAATCAAATTTTGCAAATAATATGCATGCATACATACAAATATAGGTATGTATGTATGACTGTATAATGTATGGATAAATTCTTCTAACACAAAAAAATCTAGGGCAGTGAAGGACTGTCACGTGTATCTGTTGAACGAGATCGCTAACCAGTACAACGTCACACTCCGTTGGGTCCCAGGTCACAGCGACATTCCAGGAAACTGTATGACTAACAATTTACAGCCTTGTCAAAGTACAGACAGTAGGAAGCTCCAGCACGTCAAAACGTCAAACATCAAAACACCAAAATTATAGATGGCAACATTTTGGCAGCTGTAACAATACCAGGCTAATCTAGCCTATCCTTGATCCTAAGAGATCGAAAGCATTAATTCGACTGAAAAGTGACCAGCGCTCGAAACTTATTAACGTCCTTACGAGGCGTTGTGTCCTAGGAAGGCATGCTCAACATTTGAGTATTGTATGCAACAATTTCTAAACACCGCCCGTCCGGTCGATCTCAATTGTTCCGTTGGGAAATCTTAATGGTTTCAGAATCAAACTGGGTCTGTTTAGACTTTTGGCCTAAGTGCATCTCTTCTCCGAGAAAAACTTTAGCCTAACAAACTTACAGGGTACAATTTGTATTGCCAACTGTTATAAAAAACTTGTTGGCTGCTTTTTCTGACTCGTACATTGTTTAACAATCCAATGCAGCTTTAATTACTCAACAGTCCACTATATGTACGAAAAGGGAGAGAGTTTGAAGCGTAGCGAAGTGTTCTGTAACAAAATCCCCCGTCACGAAATTATTTGAAGTAAAATGGGAAAAATCGCCGTCTAAAAAAATACCCGGTTTCTAAATCTTTTGACAAACTTTTTAAAGTGGGTCTAGCGTGCGACATGCCAGGAAAAGAGAACGAAAAAAAGAACGAGTTTCTGTAGAGGCTTTTCCCAAAATCCACAATAATCTTTAAATCTGTGGAAAATGCATCACCGTGGCAATAATGTATCTGAGTAAACACTTCATGTCCTTCAAAATTATGATGGGCAGTAACAAGGGATTTCGAAAAAGAGGGATTTAAGACAAGCTCATCACGCTGCACGCTGGATAACTCTAAGAGTCTATTCATATCTGGACGCCGAAGTTCTATATTTGACCTGAACTCTCAGTTTATCGTATTCTAACAGGAAACTAACCAGATTCATAACGCACAATCCATTAGATCCCATTCAGACAACCATCATTTTCCAGAGCAGAATATGATCATCTAAGCAGAATCCTGGTGAAGAAGGGAATAGTCCTTCTCCAAAAAACACAAGGGGCTTGCCTTCTGGCATGAGGTAAAATCAGAGGCTACACTCTATTCAGCGTTCGTTATCACCGAGCTTATGGAATAGCTACTTATGTGAGATCCACCATCGAAAATTTTAACTTAGTCGAAATTAAGGATGACGGAAATGGATTCGTGATATAAACGTCAAAGGCATTCAATCTCTGCTGGTGATTTTATAAGTCCCTATTCAATCGCTGAAAATACCAATAGGATGCCGACAACGGAATCAGACTATCAGGTTGGGCTAAGCAATTATCTTCAATGCTAAAGACAGAAGTTCTTAAGAACGAAGGCGCAAAGACTACAAGCCCGATCTGTGCTTTGCAACATCCAATAATCTGAACGAGTTCTTATCGACTTCTCCCTACATCCAACATTGTCCAGTAATCCCACATGCCAGCATAAAAATTCGGCTGGTGGAATTTCTGCAAAATATCTAGGCAGAACTTCGCCTTTAGACTTAAATTTCAATGTTCGCTGGATACCTCCAACTGTTAAGAACTATGACAGATTCGTAGGCACTGTACTTGCCACTGCTAAAAAATATATCCGTAGTTGTTTTCGTAAAGATCGTCAGTTAAAATTAAGCCTTCGTTTTTACAAGCTGTCATGACAAATTTTTTTTTTATTTTTTTACGCTCACGCTTAATACTGCCAACTTCCACCTAAACAAGCAGTGAGTTCGTGTTCTACATGAGGTTGTATTCAACGATACTTTAAATCGGCACAACGACTACCATAAATACCTCGTAATCACTCTGCATAGAATAAAGTCTTAAAACACCGCTGCAATGTTAAGATCATGAAAAAAATGACTTCTGAGGAATATCGCCAACAACGAACAGATGATCTCATACCAGGATACTACCAATATATGAGAAGTTTTATACTTGCTTCGTCACTAATATCCAACGTTAACAGTCGAAATGGATGGTTCCCTAGGACATTTCCTTCGCCTAAAAATTGGTCCATAATCTGGTGGAAAAATAATTGTAGACGGAGTTTAGTTAGTACAAATATCAATTAAATTATAACAACAAAATAAACTATTATAAATTGAATAAAACTCCAAATCATTTTGCATATGACGACAAATATGATAATGAGATGATATTAACATTCCATTTCTTTCCATAAAAGCAAGTACCTACATACAGATGATCTGTTAAACTTCAATTTATGTAACTACTTAAATACATATTTTTGTTTTCGAACTGCATTATAATATGTCATACTTATGTACCTTGCTTTCACCGAAAACACTCCACTTTCAGTATGCCTACATATTTAACCGACCGCGGTTTCTTTGGCATTAAAAAGCCATTGAGCAGCAAAGCCTTCTCAAGAACAAATAACTGACAAAATAATTACTCTATATTTAACAGTGATCATCCATGTCACATAATATACGAGTATGTATATCCATACATACACACATATGTCCGTATGCATTTATCGCTTTGTAAATCTAAATCTAAATCTAAAATCAACCAATTTTAAATAGTTTGCCACGAAAGGGATGGCATTGATTAAGGTCAGAATATCAGTATCACCACGATAACCAAGAGTGTATCAAATGCAATTTTTGAAAGTTCCTATGGAAAGTGTTATATATTCGTATTTTATATAAAACCTCAATGTATTCGTCGGCCACAGAAGCCACAGATGCAGCGAGAATGTTGATGATGATTCTGAAATTCGTGTCATGTACAAATGTATTGTGCGTATTTCGCGGGCATAAACTAAGTATGTATGCAAATTTCAAATGATTTCTCTCATTGTAAGTATGTACACTTAACTCCCAATTTATCCATATCCCAGTTTACCTGAGGCAGTGGGATGTTCAGTGAAAATAATCATCATCGTCACCGCTGCAACGTAAAAATTATTACGAATAAGACATTATGCGGACTAATGTGATATGATGTGGTATGCCGACGTAAGGGAAAACAAAGTTGTATTATTCTTTTCCGAAGAAGGTTTCAAATAATCTTGGTACAAATTTAGTACCTAGTGTGTGGTCCTTCAAGGTTCAGAATAAAAACGATTGCCTTCTGATTGCAAGAAAACTAGAGTTTGGTTTTGGATATCAAAAGCCAACTAGCTATTAAAATAGCTAATTATTATCAATAATCCGTTATAATCTAGTTCATAAATAGCACACGCCCTTGACTTCCTTTTGAATGCTCAAACTATTTAATATGAAATCATAATCTGTTAAACAATTAAACGAATGACTACCAGCAAAAATGAACACTCCACTGCATTTGCTTAAATTCCATATCTGATTATGTTTTGAAATAAATATAAACTATCCATCCGAGCATCGATTTAGTTCTAAGTCGGCTTCGTGCACAACACCATTAGTAATTGCACGTATTATAGTACATATATAACAATAAAAGTGACGTGGTGAGTACATTCCAACCACCTAAGTAGATATTCAACTCAATCAAAACGGTGCTCGGTTTGTTAACATTTCCATTTATAAAAACTAATATCCAAATTAAAAAAGCTAATTCTTAAAAAAAAAACCAGTTTACTATTCAGCTTTTTCTAATGTAGTTTCAGCGAATTCGCCGTACATTAACAGCTGTTTTTTCTCCACCTTAAATATAATTTGCATACATTTTAGTTAACATTTTCTACAGCAAACAAGCCACAGACAGTAAAAAGAAAGTTCGCTGGAGAGACAAGATTACCTGATAGGTAGGTTTTCTTCTGTATTCTTGTGTTGTTTTTTTATCCGGGTGTATACATTCGGATTGATCAATGATTACAAAGTATTTTTGCATCGATCAGTCCATCGACGTTATTCATTGAATAAGCAGTCACCGAACGGAGCTCGCGCGTTTTTCGAAGTAACATATCCGAACGAAGTTAAGTGAATGCTGTTTTCACTTTATTAATTTCGCGTGTTTAACTTTGTGCAATTTAATACTAACTTCTCGCAACAGACCGTACAAAAGAAATATTTGAATAAAACATTTTCAGCTGCCGATTTGACTTTTAACTTAAAAAAAAATAAAACTATAGTATCGTTTTGTGCAACATGAACCACCAATTCGACAAGGTAAGAAACTAGATGCATTAACCTAGTTGCGTTCCACTGGCCCTATTTGCTTTTACAGTTTCCATAATGTTTAAGAATAATGATTTTCTCTTGCATTATACTTGACTGCTAAATTAAGACCCTTTTAAAAAAAAATTTTAAATTGGTTTAAATCTGTGTTAATTTGTGTATACATACATGACTGATAACAGTTATAAATTTCTTGATCTGAAATAAATTACTTATGACAGCACACTTGAAATATATAGATATCTACAAGAACTCCAAAGATGACAAAAAATAGTAAAGACCGAATTAATGGACAGAATAACACTAAACATATTGAAGCATCTTGCCACGAATAGCTTAATTAAAATACAAACGGTTTCATAAGCGTAGTGGGAAAAGTCAAAAAAGAAGAGCAAAAATCATTCAAAAATCAGACAACCACCTTCGCAATGTATTCATAAACAAACTTAATAAGCGTTAAAAATCTTAATCTGAATCAGTAAATAAAAACACAGTTTTCCAACTTAATTGCTTTAATTTAAATATAGCCTCTGCATTTATTAAGGCAAATGATTTATCGCGCATTACAGTAGACGAACGATTTAACCCAAGGATTCTTAATATTGGATTCCAGTAACATCTTATTTAAATTGCTCTATGAACACTACTTTCAAGTGCACATCTTACCAGATTGTCTTAGCCAACGAATATTTTAAGGTTCAAGGCTTTTCCGCTCTGCATACGATTTCGGTTACTCGGTTAACATCGAAGACCTTAGACTTAATTTATTTATAAACACAGATGAAATGAACCATCATTCAGTATGAGGCCGTTCAACCACACTGAATGCATGGCTGTGAAACAACACTCAATGATGTTTGATGCGTCTTTTTGTTGATAAATACGCAACACACTTTTAAAAGCCGGTTGACCTTTAACTTGAACTAGAAACAAGTGAACGGTCAAAGTGATTTCACTGTCATTGACAGAAACACGAGATAACTTTTCAGATAGTTAATTCATTGACATGATTTTAAGAGATGAGGTAGTATTTTTAATTTTTGTGACTCTATCAGTACTTTGGGAAAGCATTTTTCATTTTCAACTTTGGCAAATAAATAAACATACCAAGGATTGTTAATGCATCATCTTGCTGCAGCTCTAGACATTAAGCCTGATTACGTGTCAACCTGATTTTGTTGGTATTTTTAACAAAGGGAATTAAAACCACTTTGGAAATTAAAACCACTGTTTTTATAAGAAAGAGTTTAAAAAACGAATAACATTTTTATATTTAAATAAGTACTTTTCTTTACGTACGTAGCTAAATCAATTTAAGCATGTTTTAATCATTATTTATACACTAAAATACGGATGTATTATTATATATACATTCAAGGATTCCTACATCTAAAATGAATGTATGTTTGTAGTTCAACTATTGTACATTGCCCCTTTTTCAAACGAAATAGATTTAATTGCGCTATTAGACGTAGTAAAGTAACCCACTGATAATAGACGGATTATACTCTTTGAGGTTTTTCATTGCCTACGGAGAAGTGCTGCCTCAAAAAAACGTTTGGTTCCTTTGTTGAAGCTTGAACCTCGCTCAGCTCACTTAGCAGTCCAACTCATCAGTCCAATCAATCCAAGACATCAGTTTTATAATGGGAAACATATGCACGCAGTGAAATATATATGTATGTATGTATGTATCATTTAATGTGGGACGAGGTGAACTTCAAACTGCTCTCAGCAAGATAATCTATAAAGTATAAAATATCAGGCTTTGATAACCGTTACACCTGAGAAGATTGTGACACGGAGAATTTTAACACTAAAAAAAGGATTTTTATAATTTAAATAAGCTAAACATATGAGGCCTAATAACGCAAATGATTCATCAGGAAGTGATCAAGTTTTTGTACTCACTTATACATCTTAAAAGGAAGCGCAGCAGTGTTAGTTGGAATACCTTAAATTTCGGAATCATATTATTAGTTGAAATTGGATATGTATGTGTGTTGCTATTTGCTCTTAGCTCTAAACACTTTCTTTTTGTTGGTTTTCACCATTGGTTTGCTGTCGAAGAGTAAGCTTTTATACGTGACGAACCTACATAGGTTATGCCAAGTGAAAACTCAGTAGGACCAATGTCAATAATAGCTATCTGAAATGTAAGCCCTTGAGAGAGATGGATATTTATTGCGTTTTCCTGTTCAGTTCAAAGGCGAATGACGCTGTAAATGGTGTGAAGGGAATGACGTTGTTGTATAACGTGGGATGTGGGTAGATCCATTATACGTGTCAAAATTAACCAGAATGCGCATAGGAGGTTTAAGTGATACCATGTTCACATTAAGTTAAAGGAGTGTCATAAATAATATATGACCAAGCGATGCATGTGCCCCAAGGCAGAGTGGGAGTTGTCCATCTTAGCCATTTGCTTCATAACGTTTGGCGTTTTCGACAGTTCTGTTGTTATCCGTCGGATTTTTGATGCACATGCGCACATCAGCTTCTTTGGCTGCAAGTGTTTTCAACAACTGTTATAGTTTTGAAAAGAGATTTGAATGTTAATTTTTCTACAGAAGATATATAAAAGCTTTTAAGCTCGCGTATCTCGAATACTAGGTCGAATTTCAAAGTTCGGACTTGGTCATGCCCTAGATCTGTCAATGTTGAAAATTTCATGCACATCCGTCAACCCATCTCCGGGAAAAGCGGAATGGAAGATTTGTTATTTGAGTCAGTTATAATACGTTGACAATTCTATAGAATTACATTTTTGCTTTTTTTTTTAAATGAGACATATTATTTATATTTAATGCACTGTATAATTTTATTCAGTGCTTTTTAAAAATTAGTTATGTTTTGTACACATACTAATATATGAACGTATGTTCAATGCAGGCTCTTATAAAACTATACAATTGCATAAAAACTTCCCTTTCCTTTCCCGTTATGGTTTTTGTTTGCCCAATATTTTGATTAAAGATTTAAAACATGCCACAATTATCAAAATAATAACGATAATTAACGATATTCCGAATTAAATGGTAGAATTATAAAATGATTCGAATCCATTATCTGTTGGACTGCTAAAATGGCAGATGAATTTCGAATTTATGGTCCGATTCGACCCAAAATCGATATTTGGGGGTTTTTGGGGTCGCTAGTTATGAATTCTTGGTCATAAAAGTGTATTTTTTAAACTACATATAGTTATTTATTAAAAAGTATTCAAATCGCAAAATAAGAGATCCCATACAAAAGAGTAAATCCGTCCATATCCGAGGCTTTTGGTTGCTTCGTAACTGTATGTTTTTTCCATAGGCGGGTAGTTACCCCGGCGCGCGGCACAACCTCCAACCTGGAGGATCGGGGATATGAGCGCTGCCGTTGCTCCATTAAGGGCACTCGCGCTTATAAGTTTGGCAAGTCGAGTCCGGATGGACATCGACCAGTATCCAAGGGTTGCCACGTGGAAGTAAAATAAGCACTGTTGATGTGTAGAAGCAGTTACAACACTGGGCATCGCCAAGTTGACACCTCTCAGTGCCTACCCTATTTCTACAACACCCAACTTTAAGCATACGAAAAAAGTACATTTAGATATTATTTATATTTGTTACAAGCCAAAAAAAAAAACGTACGTACATATGTATGTATGTATATGAAAAAATTAAATCAAAATATATATGAAAGGTTTTTTCTAAGTTTATACTTTGGAATTTAACTCATTTCAAATATGTAGATCTTTCACTAAGTAAAAAAAAACACAGCTTTATTTTTTCGTCCTTCTGTTAAAATAGTCTTCATTAAAGTCTCTAATTTAAGTATAAATCGATATAATTTTTAAAAACGTTGTTTGCCTGGCTTATCGAAATTATTTGGTTTGAACTAAGAAAAGAAGAATGCATTCATTATGCATATCGATGTATGTATGTATTATGTTCTCCCATTTATTTTCCGATTTGCTACATTACCATTGGAATTATCTACATTAATATTTTGACTGAAAAAACAGGTTATTGATTCCCTTCACCTCCAAACATGAATTAGTTCTTAAACCACTCAAAGCAGGAAGTGTTAACTGATTAAAAGAGAACCTCGCTTAAGGTTAGTTTTATGAAGAAAAAAAAAAAAGAAATTACCATAAACCTAAACAAAAGATACTTTTGGGATTTAACATATTCATACAACATTCACATGAATATTTAAACAGATATTTATGTACATAATGAATGAAAACATAATGAACGCGAATTTTTGATTTGGATTTATTTTTATATACATTTTTTTTTGCGAAAACATTTCACTTTCGTTTAAAAACTGAAGGTAAAAAGCACTTTTTTGCATAAACATATTCAATTTATTAATAAGCCGTTCGACTGATTTATATATATATATTTTTGTCTGTCGGAGTGTTGGAGAACTAAGCTGGAGCACTCAGGCACAATAACAGGTCCGTTGTACTACCGGCATGTACAACCCTTTTACCTATTACTGTGTTTTCATCGTCTTTCTAAGAAAGTGTAGGAAGAGTTTCAGTGATAAAGAACTTAGGTTACCAGCACTCATCACATCAGCCCTAAAAATCTGCCAGCTGATACGAGGAAAAGCCGGACAATCACATAGGAAGTGTTCCGCAATGTCGTCGCCTGCTCCACAAGCGTCGTAGATAGTGCTGTCACTTAAGCCTAACATGCTGAGATGTTTGGAAAAGGTGTATTGTCTCGTAATAATGCCAATAAGTTATCTGCAGTCTTTTCTGCTGAGTATGCACTTCCTCTATATGTATGTTTAAAACATATTTTTAGCATTAGTGTCATCGTTAGACAAAGTTGCTAGAATTCTTTACTGAAACGTTGGACTTGTATGTATGTATATTTGGCACGGCAGCTCATGGAGAGCCAAGGCCTAGCTTCTCACAACCATTCATGTTGTGCGTGTTTTATTCTTCGCACGAATGGAAGGGACCTACAGTTTAGTGCCGACTCCGAACGGCGAATTGAGAAGCTTTTCATGACAGATTGTACTCTTGCAGGTTTGTCATGCCTGCGAAGAGGTGGTGCCGCGAAAAAACGTTTGGTGGTTTTTGAGAATCGAACCTGTGTCTCTCCACAAAGCCACGGCGACAAACGTTGGACTTACTGATCTTATTATGTTCCTCAGTTGTAAAAATATCTAAAAAGTATTTAAGCACTAATTTAATAAATTATTCTTACAAGTTAGCTTCTTTCTTAGATTTAGAGTTTGCTTTCTTATTCCAAACGTTAAAATCTTCAATTTATATGAAAATGTCATATCATCTGAATAGTATACAAACATACGTAGATAATCAGATCCAAAATATTCACGAAGGCTATAATTATAATTTGATAAAATGTTTTTACTCACTTGGTTCTTCTATATAAATTATAAACTCATGGCAACAACATCTCAAAAAGGGTTGAAACAATCAGTATTCAAGATAAGCTACCATTTTTTTTTTTGGTAATCACGTCCAACATCGAAAGCATTAATGAGCTTTTTTTAGTCATGATAAAACAATAATTTAACATCAATATATTGACCCGGAAAACCAATTGGCAGCCAAAAATACATTTATTTAAACTGATATTAAATGTAATGCTGAAGTAATTTTAAACTTAATTTCAATTGAAATTGAGTCTTCATAGAATTTGATGATATACATACATACATATGTATGTACAAATGAGTGAGATCAAAAGAACGAAAAAAAGCTACTTTTAAGTTGCATTTAAAAGTGTTTGCGTTTTAAAGTTTTAAAGAAACTAAATGTGCAAAGAAACATTTAGCGAAATGTCGAACAACGATGTAAATTTAAATATCCAACCTTGTGCTTTTAATTTTATTTTATTTATTTTTTTTCTTTTTTAGTTCCTTATAACCGCAATGGATCGTTTTGTTTGGTTTATCTTATTTATCGTAATGTCACACTTGGTTACGGAGTTTACAAAAACGAACGGCTATACAAAGGGCGATCGTCCTAATTTAATTCCAATTAATGAGGTGGATGCCAATTTATTTATTTAATTTTGTTTTTTCTTTGCTTAACATGCAATCACTTCCATTTTAGTCAGTTTTAATAAATGCCATAGAGGTTCCAAATTTGACGCAATTTCCCAATCATAATTTAGATATGGTACAAGAAGCAAACGGTGAAATTATTTCGGACAACGGTGCGGAGAAAACATTCAGTCTACGTCCAATTATAGACAGTATCTTTGATGTAAGCCAGTCGTATTTAACAAAAATCTATTAAGATAATATATTGTTTTTGTTTTTTTTTTTATAGATTCCACTGTCAGCTTTAAATGCTGTAAATCGTCTGGTACAAAGATTAACAGGAAGTTATTACGCGCAACCAACAAGCACATTTCCAGAAAAATCGTCATTTAAAGAAAAAATATCATAAAAGGATCTTGTCTGAAAACTTTATTTATTTATTTTAAAGTCAGTAAAACATTTACACATGTAAATATGGCTTGTTCTAGAGTAGCATGACGATGCAATATCGTCATATATATAATTAAGATTTACCTAAAACCGCTTAAAATAAGATTATTAGATTATGTACTACTTTTCCAGATATCTTCCACTATTTTTTCTGTTTTATGTGTGATATTAATTGTATGTTATTTATTTTGATTACAAGGCTTGAAAGTTTTTAAAGAATAATTTTACTTGAACAATTGTAAAAATAATAAAACGGAATAAAAAAAATACTCTACCAATTTGCTTAGTGCATAATTAATGGCACCAATATTTGATTTCATTACAAACAAAAATGGATAGAAATTAAAACTTGAGAGTTAAGCAAATAATAATAATAATAATAAAAGCCCTTTGTCATTGTAAATTATACCTATAAGGTAACAATTCTGTTCTGTATATCTCGTTAGCTGCAAGGCCGAAAACAAAGATGCTGTTCATACAAATTTGTCTGATGAACAAATATATTGCCAGTTTACCACATGAGAAAAAATCCGGATGACAGCTAGATTTCAAAGTTCAACAGGAAAGCAAAAATTATGCAAATTAATGGAAAAACTCAATTCCTTTTGTTTTTCTCTCTTATGCAATTTCGAATTTTCGCTTGGGCAAAAAAGAAAGAAAAAGAAATGGGTTGCCAATAATTTACGGAGAAAGTTACATTAGCATCTACAAAAATAAAAATTATGCGATACATAAATACGCGCAAATAGAGCATAACTTCTTTGCCGTCTGTCCAAATAGGTGCTCCGATCCTGACCACTAGCAATTATTTTTACTTGGTAGGACTTTTAATGTTGTCCCAATATCCTGCGGGTATAAACAATTACTAATTACTCACTTACTATGCGGAACATGTAAATGCATTCATTTATTTTTAAAATTAAAGTACGGAATTCGCGCCAATTTTAAGTTGTTTGATGATTTGAAAAAAATTAAAGTTCGAATTCGCGCGAATTTTGTACAAATATTTTATTTTCTCAAATAGCTTTTAGTTTTTCAGAATAAAAAATTTCCAAAAATATATTATTATAATATATCCCATTTACATTTCACTGTCTTAATTTGTTACGGACCATCATATATGTAGTTATAGTATCTAATGAAAAAATTGGGCTGGGGAGCCAGTCCTGTACTTCCCACCGCATATTGCGTCATATAACAGCGAAAATTATTTCCGATATACACAACAACTATCTCAGCATCCACTGGACCGATTTTGTTCAAAATCTAAACAAGTCTAAGTTTTATTCTGACAAATAAAACAAAAAAAAAATCGTACGTTGTTCCGTTTTTAGGTGGATTTCGAAGAAATACTACCTATTGCAGAGGTCCTCATGACGCAACTTTCAAAAAATTTGAATGCAACTTTTCAAGACCTCTATAGTAAACACCAAAACCATGGTCCATTCAAATGTTTATATATGTATATATATATCTATATACAGTGTACTCTCTCCTTACGGACACCTCCTATAACCGGGCAGATTTCAAAGAACGGAAATTAAAACATGATTTTTCATATTAATAATTCCCTCATAAGCGGACTCTCTTATAACCGGACGCGGACACCAATTTTCATAACCGCAATAGAATTTCGCTCTCTCTTAAACGGACGAAATACAACTCTAGCACTTTTTTAAGTTTTACATTCTCCGTTATGCCTTTTTTTTTTTCTTTTTTCTTTTCGCTTTGACAAGAAACGAAAAAATTGCAATTGGGGAGTGTGCTTATGCGGTGAAAAATTGAGAAAAAAAAAAAAAGTTCAGGTATCTTAACAGAGTAGGCTGCAGTGGCCGCCGACTATCCGATCATGAATTCCCGTTACATTTTTGAATAGGAATATGTATTTATGTAAGGGCATGTGTAATTTTTAGCTTGAATTCCATAGACACAAATGTATTTTTTTTAGTTTGTCAATTTAGGTTTTTCCCTCATAAGCGGACAAATTTCTTGGTACCGCCAGTGTCCGCTTATGAGAGGGTTCACTGTATATACATATATATATATATGTATATATATACATATGCAATATAACGAAATCTTGTCACCACGATAGGGGCCGCAGTTTAACCGAATTGAACGAAACTTTGTACACATGTTGATATGGTGAATAGCACGGACGAGGTCGTAGATGGGCGAGATCGGTTGAGAGGGGGGCGTGTCACGCCCATTTATGTAATACAACGAAATCTTGTCCGCACGATAGGGGCCGCAGTTCTTAACCGAATTGATTGAAACTTTGTACATACATATATTCAGATGAAAAATAGCTCGGCTGAGTTCGTAGATGGACGTGATCTGTTGAGCGGGGGGCGTGCCACGCCCCTTTTTTCAAATTACGCATTGACAAACTTTTTGCATCTTTTTTTACTAGTATGACAACGGTAATAATCATAAGTATTATTTGATAAAAAATGTCCGACATATTGAATCCGCCATCTTGAAATTCTTTAAAATTGCCCCGATTTCGTTGAAATTGAAAATGTATACTCGTTTATGTGTACTTATTATAATTTCAGTCTTGGATCCACCATTTTGAATTACTTTAATATGATTTAAAAGTTGCATACAAATGAAATCCACCTACCTCTTGCGGCTGGTGCCGGAAGGTCCTTTTTTAGATATCGAAGGAGAAAAAAACTGTCACACAGACATCGCTTCGAAAATGGGTGCAAATGATTTCTAGTGTATCGTAATGTGAAGCTCTGTTAAAATCTCGAATTTTTTTTTGGCGATTATAATACTTCCCTTATATTGTTAGTAGAAACTTCAGTAACAACAAAAGAAAAAATAATAGTTTCTTACCTAAAGTACAAAAAAAAAGTACCGAAAGGGCTACACTCATCTATTAATCTTTATTATTTTTGTTGTCTAAATTTTTTCTAAGAAATTCATTTGGTTATACAAATACACCCCTATCGTAGAATCCGTCGGGGGGAAAGATTCACTATAATTTGACCGTCGGTATCGTTGAATTCGCTAAAGTGAACCATTCCCGTGTCGGCAGTGTGAATAAGTTTCACTGTATTGTGGAAACCGTTTAGGTGGAACTCACCCATACAAAATTGTTCACTTCTTATTCGCATACTCCGATCCGGCGGACTCCACGATAGGGGTGATAGTTATGATGCGCGTCGTACCATTATTCCAACCTCTTTTGCGATATGCATTCCAACTTCCATATTCATTCCACTATCATTCAGGAACCGTTCTCCCAGTAATCTGTATTTAAAGTATCACTTCTTTTTTCAATGTAGGTACTTTAGTGTCCAGGCACGCTAATAAACCGAAAGCGAGTGTATAACGCCTAAGAACATAGAATGCCCGCCTTATATCAACAAAGAAATGGTACTCAACGCTGGGTTCCTTTTGAAAGAGTATTTGCTTACATACTCTGTATTTGGTGAGTGGACCAATAAAACTGAGGAAAAAGCAACTGGGGTAACTACCCAAGACCAATGAAACACAAAAGGTTATTGATACATATGTGTATAAAAGTACATCTATTAATACTGATTATGTTTTGTCAAAAATTACATGCAAATTCTAGACCACTTAATTAAGTAGAAACGCAATGCGTATAAATGAGAGAGAGCGCTGAAAAACGTAGGATTTCCTCTTTATTTTGGCTTGGCACGGCTGCAAATTGTCTGTGTCCAGCATTATTTTGGTTTTAATCGAATGCAACTTTCCGAGAGAACGATGTTAAAGACGATATCTCACTAGGATTTGAGTCTGATGGTAAGTTGTTAAATTCTATTTCTTCGCTTATGATATTTTCTACAAAATATAAAAAAGTTAGGTGGTATTTCTAATTTGTATTCAGCATTATTCTAACCATTAGATGCGTGACTTTCATTTGGCCATTGCTTATGGCTGGGAGCATACAGTATCAACAAAGCGACTATATAAACGTTCCACATTCCATAAACCCCCGTAAGAAAGCCTGAAGTCATCTGAATCTCAATATTATCATCCCATTTCCAGTGACCTTCAGCCATCTGTCCCATAATGAAACCAGCAACCGTCAAAGCAGCGCAAATTAATGTAGCTAACATAAGAAACTTGAAACGATAGATAAGCCCCTCGTAGTGCAAGCGACGAGCTGTAGACATTGACGGCAATGATGTCTGCTTAATACTGATGTTCACGAATACCTTCCAGACCATGTAGCAAAGGAAGAAGAAGTATATTCCCACAGAGATTGCAGCTACTATTATAAATCCAAGCTAAAAAAAAAAATCATAATAAGCCGGTCACAGCAAACACAATACGTCAAAACTTACAGCTAAGTTAGCACCAACAGGTTTTGTCCAAATCGAATAGAAAGGATTTCTTAGCTGCACTCCACGTTCGCAAATATCGAATACGAACAACGATATGCAACCAACAACAACAGCACTTAGATGCTTCCAATAAATCCGCAGTGAGTTCTTTTCTCCAGAATCTTGTATCTATTATGCCAAACCAAATCAGAGTTGAAAACGGAAACTATACTCCAACTTACCAACATATGTTCACCGGCAAAAACAAGCCAGAATGACAGGAGCATTGCATAGAATATCCCCTGTCTTACGTCGCTTAACAAAAGCATATATGGCATTTCGTAAGCCAGAGTTAAGTACTCCAACGGCACTGAAACGATACCAAAGTGAATAATTCTATTTCAACTTTTTATATTCAAATTTACAATTTAAAAATGTTAAAGTCGCTCCTAGATAGATAAGCATGTACTCAAGCAAAGCCGGTGATCTTTGTAGAATGTGTACTCTGCGCCAGAACCAAATCATAATTGCCATCACGAATGGAAAGAATACCGTCTTTAGTGAAACCCAAACTTTTGTAAAGCCACCATTTTGATAGATCGCCGTCAAGTGGAGTTCATGCGAATGTCCTATGTTCAGGTTAAGTCTCATGTCAGTATCGACTGGCAGGCGAATATTTAACAAATAGTAGTCATGATGAAGAGCACCCAATTCAAACAATGGAATCATTTCACACGCATAGAGTATCTCTTGGTTGGAAATCTAAATTTTAAAATATTATTCTACAAATTGTCAAATAGTATCTTTACTCACGTGAATAGGCTTGCACTCCAGAAAGCGTTTCTCTAATGAGTGCGCGTAAAGTTTCCATGAATTATCTGAATCGCCTTTATTCCGATAGGCTAAGCGTGCATCTATAGTCAATTCACTTCGAGGATCTGTAATTGATAAAGTAAAATTGCATAATCATATCGCCCTTCTAACCCTACATGTATGTAGGTTACAAGACGATACCCACGCTTATCTATATTTTGAAACTGAATTTAGTCGTGTTTTACTATCACACTTGACCATTGATAACTTAAAATATAAATAAAAATCTCGGAGATTACAAAATGTCGAAAAATGATGGTCCCGGAAATATCGTTAAGATTCCGGAGTTTCTTCTTCTAAAATGTTGTAAAAAAAATTTTAATTTATTTATTTAATATAAACCATTATAGGCTTTTCCAAAAAAAAAAAAAAGGTATACAAAATTCAAGTAAATACGTAGGTACTACAAAAGCTCTCCATTTATTTGCGTGCTTAAGAGAACGATTTTATGCAATTGATTTCAATTTAATATTTCTTTAATAGAGATGGTTACCATTTTATTTCCTCTGCTAGCATTTTCCCTAGTTTTCCAACATATCAGCAATTAACATTATTTTAAATAAAAAATCATATCAATGAAAAAAAAATTGTCACTTGAAAAAGTAGTGGGAATCACGGGAAGCTTACTTTTTGTCGATTTTCTTGCATTTGAATGAACTCTTTTCTCCAGAAAATATTATGTTAATTTTATCAATAATATTTGCCAAAAATCACGCGATTTCGAGACTTTGTGCATCGGGATTTTGTGTTCCGGTATTTTTTGATCAGGATTTTGTATTCCGGGATTTTGTGGGTAACCCGATTAATAGATACTGGTCCAACCATAAGTATACAAATTCTGGGAGAGTAGATGATAGCAGATATAAAGTTTTTGAAACACTTAACATATAGTTACAGACAATAAGTGATGTAACCACAGAAATGGTGGATAGGATTATCACTAGTGTTCCAAGAGGATTTAATTAGAACCTATAAATTTTAACAACAAATATCTCATACTAAATAATTATACGAAGATGCCGTTGTGTAATGAAAATGAAACAACCTTTGATTGCTTTGAATTGAATTCAGATGCGAAAGAAATTAATTTAAGCCATTTAAATGATGAAAAAAAGCGAGAAATGCACTTTAAATTGCAAGTTAACCAATATAAATTCAGTAATGCACCAAAAAGCAATCAATGCATGTCAAATGGCTTAAACTCATCGTTCACAAGCAAATTATCCACTACTGATTTATTTACAGAAGCCCAAGCTCGGACAGCAATTCTATTTATAATACTACTATATAATAGTTTAATACGCTGTCCGATTCCATCTTAAGAATTGCCTCGCTGTATCCTTATTCTGAAATCGTCATTGCGGACGATTTCAAAATACACAATTCTAGTTGGCTTCGCAATTCTGGACAAACAACATCCGCAGGAAAGTATGATGAAATCACTGAGATTAACAATCTTACTCAGCTTGTAAATGAGCCCACTCGTATACCTGACATTGCAGGTCATACCGCCAATACCCTGGACTTGTTTCTTACCTTCCATTAAAAAAAAATACACGACTGATGTATTACCGCCTCTATGCGGTACATATCACAATGTCATATTAGCTAATTTCTCGTAATTCGACCACGCAGTAATAGAAAGAACTACCAAGAGAAAAGTTTAGCGATACGAGAAACCCAATTGAGACGGCCTTAACAGCTTCTTTAGGAGTTTTAACTGGTCGCTATGCTTCCTCGATAGCGACGTGGATGCCGCCGCTGATATAATAACTGACATCATCCTCCTTGGTATGAGCTTCTTTATTCCTAACCGAACGAAGAGCATCAAACCAAAGGAAAAATCGTGATTTTACCTTAGCTGCAGAGGCTCTCAGGATCCAACCCTTCTGAGGAAAACCGAATAAAGTTTAAGCAGGCCAGACATGACTGCAATATGCACATTCGACGCGTCAAATTCCTGTGATTTAAAATTGAGGTAAAAAAAACATTGTCCCAAGGGTGCTAAAAATGTCTTTTCATTAGTAAAAAACATTAAGAATTCTGCCTCGTCGACAATCCTATTGCTCATTTACAATAACATTCCAGCTGTCAGCTCCTCAGATAAGGCCAATATGCTTGCTGTACACTTTTCTTCTCCCGCCAGCTATCGGCCCATTGCACTCACATCCCTTCTTGATCATGGGAATGCTGATAAATCGCCAGCTTATGAAATATCTCGACTCACGCAAATATTTTAAGCATCTTAACGGTAGTTTAACTGCAGAAGCTTCTGGAGATCTGCTACTAAGGAAGACATTCGAAGAAAACCGATCTCAGATAGACTAGAATACGGAACACTGAAACTTGACTGAAAAACAAGACAGTGTCAGATATGACATCCAAGTCCAAATTGCATTTTACTTTTTGAAGTTGCTTTGTAAATTGAAATATGCGCACAATAACACGAATGACTCTGAAGATAATATTGATCGAAGCTATACAAATAAAAATTGCTGATACAGAAGAAATACCCTGCTGCTAAAGGCGATAAATATGTTATTAATAACAAAACTTTTATCTGAAAGGACACAACCGACCAAATCTGCGGAAAACATGATGATTTGATAGTTACTTCATCGACCAAACATCAAACGAAGACGAGAACCAGGGTCGCCCACCACAAGCGATCCCTATGAGTAATACTATCACTGCGAATACGTCATCGGCCTTATCAGGGACGTTTGCAATTCACAAATAAATCAATCACTATTTTAAGTGACAATATATCTGGTTTGAATAATAAATTACTTTTTACTGAATTTTTTTAAATACATAAAACAATTTGATATTTTTTACCTTTTCGAAACGCGCACAAACAATAAAATAAAAAAATAAAAATCCTAAATATTCCTTGGAATGGATTCCAGCTATCAAATTAAATGTTAAGAGTAGGGAAGTGAAGGCTGTCTTCTGGGGTTCAAGTAGTTCCAATTCATACCTTATGCATGAAGAGCATTTAAAAACCGTATTGGTCTACTCACAATTGCGAAAAATGTTATGGGTGTTTGACCGATATTTTTGAATTGTTCTCATTAGATTGATGACATTGCTGAAATTAGCGACATTATTATTCAACTTGGACAAGAAAACTTTATAGATATTGGTAGATGTAAATGCTAGAATCGGTGATAATCAATACTATGCGGATGCGGTATATAAACAGAAAAGCAAAAGATAAACTGCGAGATAGGAGAGGAAAACAACTGCCTGAAGAAGCAGAAGTGATAAGGGTGATGAACCTTCGTCGGGGGATAAGGTTTGTCCACAAACGACTACTGTTTTTCATCAAAACTCGTTCTACCACAAATTACCAACTTTAATGCCGCAGCTTAAACTTTTCTCTGACTATCTCCCGCTTAAACTATCTATCATTTTAAACTCTACACAACTTTTAAAAATTCAGGATTATACGCAGTAAACTAAGCCACACCAATATTTCCACGGTACAGCATGCATACGCTAAAAGAAAAGGTGTGGAAACAACCCTGCACGACGTAGTTACCACAATTTAAAGAACCTTACATTATCTGGAATACACACTCACTGCATTTCTCGAAACATATCTATGCTATTAAAAGAGCGTTAGAAAATAACCACGTTGAACACACCGGTGCAAAACTTATAAAAAGCCTACAGTAGTAAGCACATCATCGCCTAACTCGAAGGAACCCGTCTAAAGGCGACCGCTTCTAGAGGCACTCCACTGGGACGGATTATATCACTCTTCTCTGGATCCTAGTTATTAATGGACTACTGCTGAAACTTAGGTACAGTGGAATCCGTTTACTACGACTTCGCTTATAACGATGTGACACAACAACATGTTAGGTTTGCATGCAATAGAAAAGTTAAGATTTTTAGTTCGTTGCGCGTCGTCCGGTTAGAACATCGGTCCCTTGAGCGTCGCTATATCTGGATTCTACTATAATAACATACACAGACGATGTACTGTAGTACCATTTGCTAACCACTGTTAGTGAGCTAGCAAAACAATGAGGACTGGGGGTTAACTCTCAGAAAACCGAACTGTTTACTAATAAAAGAAAGATATCAGCCTTCACGCTACCGACCATTGAGAGCCTCTTCTTAAGCTGTCTGATTATGCTAAATAGTTTAGCCTCATACTCGACAGAAAGCTGAGCATTAAGGAAATTAAGGATACCAGGGCATCCGGATGGTTGGCACCAAGAGATTAACACCACGAGAAGAAACATTCCATGGGTCTCACAATGGGTAAATTTGGACCTAAATCTGAGGAAGATATAACTATCTTCATCAGTCCACAAACGTAACTTAACCTAAGAACTCAGGAGATGGAATTAATTCAAAAAATTAAACTCTTGGTCAACCCAAGTTAATTTCTTCCGACGAAACCTATTACTAGCTTTCTCAAGTGAATACCTACTAGTTTCGTAAGCGTTTTTAGTAAACTTGATTCATTAATCCAAACCAATACCCCTCCAGTAATCAATTTATAGACAAAAGTATATGGTTTGATAATGAATGTTTTAACACATGAAAAACAAAAACACATTCAAATACATGAAGTCCTTCAAAGAATTGAATGAGATACAAGTTCAATACGCAGGTCCTCCAATTTTAAATGATTTTCTTGACAGCCCATTCACCTTCAATGAGGTTGCAAGGGTTATTTAGGAAGCAAATTATAGTGGCTATCATCTTGGGACGAACAAGAAAACCCGCTTGGCGAACACCAAGGCGGACTTACGAAAAAATAACTCCATACTTGACTTTAAGGCCTCTTAGAGAAGATATCCCATTACATTACACAAAAGAACTAAAAATCTTTTAATTAAAGAGTAAAGTTTTAAATTTTAAAATTAAGTATTTTTCTACAATTAAATTTAATGCGTTATTTGCGATCCCGGCTAACGGCGTTGCCATGAGCTGAAATAGATATTTTATTGTTTGCCATTATAGTAACTCTACTATGTCTTATTGAAGTAAAATCTAAAATCTAAATCAATCGATTACATTCAAGGCATACAGAAGTAAAGGGACAGATAGAAGAAATGACCCGACTAAAAGAACACATTCAAGCGTAAAAATAAATACTTAAAAAAAAAAAACTGCCAAACATAACTTCAAAATAGTTTGACAAATGCTCTTTTACGAAAAGGAATGCGGAATTGCTGAGCCATATCTTAACATCAGAAGGAATGAGACTCAATCGTAAAAAAATGCATTGCTTACAAGAGTACACAATTCCTAAAACGGAAAAGCAATTAAAGCGATTTCTAAGAGCTACTGGTTATTAAAGGAAATTTGTTTAAGATAACTCTAAAACAACTCATCCTATGATTAAATGCTTGAAAAAGATATAAAAAAAAAGATTATCAATGACCCTGCATACATTCAGCCAAAATGAATACCTTTTATTGTAATTAAGCACCCAATACTAAAATTCCCAGACCTTAAAAATCATTTTACTATAATTACTGAACATGAAGACCTCGATTTATTAAAAAAAATAAAAATAAAATTATCCAACACTCGTACATTCCATATGGAATGAAGAATTTTATTTATCTGCACTGCTAAATTTACACTTCTTCCTACGAAGAGCAAACGTCGAATGTAGGTAAGTTTCTTCGCAGAATTTGTATCCACGAATTCAACACATAGCAATAAAATCGTATGGTATGTATATGAATGTACTAGGACTCTTTATCCGATCCGTGTATTTAAAAACACGTGTAACACACCACCATAGACATAGCTACACGTGCATTTAGATGCATCAAAATTTGAAACAAATTACCTACAATTTGTAAGTACACGCCCCAAATAGACGGCTCGAGTACGTGCACGTCACACACGAACCGAATACAAGGCCTGAGTGCAAGGACATCATACACGCAACGAACCAAATACACGTGCGTCTAGACACACGTGTACCCGTGCTAATACACGCACATCTTAAATACACGTCTAGTCCGTGTACACGTGAATCGAGAGCTCTACATACTATGTACCTACTATAGGTATACAGAGTACATATTATATACTTCTGCGAAAAAAGGCCTGCACGTGCACGAAATTGGGGAAAAGTGCATGTCGGTTAAATAAGAATGACGAATGAGAGAATTTCGTGAGAAAATTGCTTCAAGAAACGACGTAAATCGAGATTGGGGGCGGATTTTTTATACGGTAAAAAATATTATGGGATACTGAAAATTAAAATCTTTACAAAATGAAAAAAAGGTTTCCTCTCCAAAATGTTTGCACAAGATATTTTAGAATAATACATTTTAATTAAAAAACGAAAAAGTTTTTTTTAGCGAATTTCTCATATTGGAAACCTCAGCCCAGTTGAAAACATAGAGACAAGCAAACAATTCAGTGTAATTTTAAATTAAACAGGGAAGACGTTACATATCTAGGCGATACCCAAACCCCTAGCTATACTTTGAAACAGTATAAATATAAAATGCAATATCCAATCGAAAATATCCATGGGAACGGCAATCAATAACCGAATAATGATTCAATAATACTGTGTTATGAATTAAGGTGTATAAAAAGTGTTTTCAGTTTAGTATTATAGTTGTAAGCAAAAGTTGTAAAGCTTTCACAATAGTCATTTTGTGCTTTTTTTTTTTTAACACTCGCGTCGAGGTTCAAATTATTATTTGTACTTACCGACTAAAATGTCCGTCTCATATGCAATATCCACTTGAAGAACACCAATGAGATTTTGCTGCCATCTGGAATAGTCGAGTACTTGACCCTCCCGAGGAATCGGCATCTACTCAATGTAAGGTTAATAAATAGAAACAAATTGACTCAACGCAATTATTTTTACCTGAAACACATACACTATTTGATTGGCCATCTTTGTGTAATGTTTTTCAATCTCTTCCTGCAATACTTCATTGCATTTATCAGCTCCACGAGAATAAATCCAAAAATTGGAGTCATTTTGCTTCAATGGATTGTCCTTGCATACCATTCCAAGTACATTCTGATGACTTGCAGGCACTGGTGCTGCAAAATAAATAAAAAAATTAAACATATTGAGAGATAATAGTTGTAGAAGTTTTACCAATCAATCCACCAATAAGGAAACACACAACCTGACATATTAATAAAATAGCCACCAAAACGGAGAGCTTGCCACCGCTTAAATTCTCTAAAATTGTTCCAGACATCTTAGCAGATGCAGTTTTGATTGTTACGATGCCTACGATTAACTTGTAATTCGCTAACAAAGAACTGTGGGCAGGACGATTGTCTTCCAATCCCCCACTCTTTTTAATCGACAGACACGGGCAGATAAAAGAATAAACAACAACAAAATGTTCAATCGCCGGGAGCGAATTTATTGCCGGTTGATTCGATTGTTATAAGCCGTTCACAAGTGCATGTACTTTTGATGATTAAATAACATGAACACAAACCAATCAAAATACATTAATACAACTATCCGCAAGTTAAACCAGAGACTGTTTAAAAAAACATTTATGAAAAGCAAATGTAATAATTTAATGAAATTCTAGCTTAGGTAAAAACATAATGAAAACACTTGCTAATAATAGCACATATTTTTATTAGATATAAAGCCTCAAATAAAACTCGTTGAGACATCAAAACACAAGCCGCTATAGAAACATAACATGACCCCTACGGCATGTTGCCGTAAACGAAACAAATGTCAAACCTAGAATTGTTCGTCAAGCTGATACCATTCACAGCTGAAAGCAAGCTCGACAAACGCAGCATAACATCACAACTACATGGGTGAGGACGTTTGTACGGCAGAGAAGATTGATAACAAATAAAATATTTAATTTCATTGGGTTTGCCTTTTATGTAGAACTTTCTTAAAAAATTGTCCTGCTTTTTTGCAGTAAAACAAACCGAGAGGAAATACCGTAGCACGAAGCAAAAATAGCAATTCTAAGGAAGAACATAAATTCGCAAATATACCAAAATATTGTTTATAATAATTTAACATACAGAAGTATCCAATAAAAAATAAGCTCTTTATTTAACATCAACTTCTGTCGGATATATTTGCCAGCTTATGTAGTCGCGTTGCTATTTCCAAATTTGCTTTCGTCTTTGAATTGTTTCATTATGACGAAAGAGAAAGAGAAAATACAAGAAAGGAAGGATCAAGCCAGTGCTCGCATACAGAGTATTTTTTTTCCAAATTTGGGGAGTTTTGAGTTTAGAAAATTTTTGAATAAAACTTCTGGTTGGGAAAAATTACGGGTTATTTTATTCTCAAAATATAGTCTTGTGTATTTTCTACTCAACTGAAATGAATTTATTATCTAATTTACATTCTTTAAGATTTATCCCACAGTTTTTGTGGATAAAGCATGGAATATGACAATGGAGGATGTAAATTTTTTTAACCTTAACATTGCCTCAGGGTACAAAATTCAGACAATATTAAAAGAAAGAAATAAAAAACATAACATTTTGAGAAAGATTCTTTCCAGCTGGTACAAAATTCGATACCATTTGTTCCGTATCTGAGAAAATTATGTTTCTACATCTGCGAACACTGCTGTTCTTATTCGATATCTGCGAAAGAGAAGGGTAGCCTGCTGAGCTACTTTCTATTTTTCTACTCGATTACACGACGAAACAAAATCTGCTGGCAGAGGTTAGTTGTGATCTGTGAAGGATATCCAGTCATGCCAAATCAAAATCCTTAAACAGTTTTCCAAACCGCGTAGGTATGCAATTTCAAAATAGACAGAATGGGAAAGATCATCGATCTAGCCATTTGGAGTAGAGTTTTCCTAATGCATATTCTTCCGTTGATGTCTTTATGATTCTGATGTAGATGTATTTCCACAATAACAATTTTAAAAGAGTTACTTAAACTCTCATCAGAAGTTAAAAATGGTTTAATTCTTTGTCTTTCTGATTTAAATGACACAAACAAATCTATTTACCTTCGAAAGCAGCACACTAATTTCAGTGCAAGATTATTACAATAACGGTCAGATAGAATATTTCTTGAGTTCACAAATATTTCCTTCAGCCTACCATTTCTTCAATTCAAACGAAGAATCCTCCAAATTAACTAAAAACCGCAAATAACACAGCAAATTCGAAATTTGATTCGTGTTACACCAAATGAACCAAAAAATGCCTTCAGTTCATATAGCACTTTATTGCACCTTTTTGCTGCTAAGAGGTCTGTTAAGAAAAAGTGTAAAATCTCTATTTTTTGATAGAAATATAGCTGGAAATGTATCCCAACATTTGCGCTTATGTCTTAAATGAATAAATAAAGGCAATTACAGTCGGATTTCATAATAAAATTGATAAAATATTAGCACTTTACTGCACATTTTGGCTCTCAGAGGTCTGTTAGGAAAAATGTAAAATCTCTGTTTTTTTTATGGAAATATGGCTGGAAATGCATCCCAACTTTTGCGCTTATGTCGTAAATGAACAAATAAAGGCAATTACAGTCGTTTTTCATAATAAAATTACTAAAATATTACAAATACAGTTTCTCTGAAAACTTTGTTTATTGGCCATGCTATATCAAAATGGCGGAATGGCTTTCCAAACTGCGTAGATATGCAATTTCATTAAAGACAGAAAGGGATGGAAGATCATTGCTCTTCGCCATTTTGTAGGAAAGTTTTTCCACTCTAGGCCTTCCGCCTCCATATTTCTTGAGTTCACAAATATTTCCTTCAGCCTACCATTTCTTCAATTCAAACGAAGAATCCTCCAAATTAACTAAAAACCCCAATAAAACACACCAAATTCGAATTTGATTCGTGTTACACCCAACGAACTAAAAAATGCCTTCAGTTCATATAGCACTTTACTGCACTTTTTTGCTGTTCAGAGGTCTGTTAAGAAAAAGTGTAAAATCTCTGTTTTTGGATAGAAATATGGCTGGAAATGCATCCCAACATTTGCGCTTATGTCTTAAATGAATAAATAAAGGCAATTACAGTCGGATTTCATAATAAAATTGATAAAATATTAGCACTTTACTGCACATTTTGGCTCTCAGAGGTCTGTTAGGAAAAATGTAAAATCTCTGTTTTTTTATGGAAATATGGCTGGAAATGCATCCCAACTTTTGCGCTTATGTCGTAAATGAACAAATAAAGGCAATTACAGTCGTTTTTCATAATAAAATTACTAAAATATTAAAAATACAGTTTCTCTGAAAACTTTGTTTATTGGCCATGCTATATCAAAATGGCGGAATGGCTTTCCAAACTGCATCCCAACATTTGCGCTTATGTCTTAAATGAATAAATAAACGCATTTACAGTCTCATTTCCTAATAAAATTGAGACAGACAATTTGCAGCCGTGCCAAATCAAAATGAAAAAAAAGTTGTTTAGCGTTTTTAGACCGAATTCTCCATTTTGTATGCATTTCGTTTATTTAATTAAATAGTATAGAGTTTGTTTGTATTTTTTGACAAAACATTATCAGTATTAATGATGAACTTTTATGTATGTATCGATAACTTCTTATGTTTGATTGGTCACTCGAGCAGTTACTTCTATGACCTACCCCCTAAACAAGTGTTAACGGATTTACTGGTTATTTATATTTGGCTGCTTTAGTTTTCTTTGCTACTCAGTTTTATCGGTCAGCTCACCAAATACAGAGTATTTATTGTAGTAAGGGGTAAGGAAATACTATTTAACCCTTTCAGCGACGACGAATTGGAACAAATATACCCCCTAATATGGCAAAATATTTTTTTCTGTACAAAAAGTAATTTATCATCACAATCCGACTACCTTCACAATACTGCGATAATGGACGTCTTATTTACAACGTAAGCAACGTCTAGTTAGTCAAAGGGAATGTGAAAAGAATGTCAAAAGAATGTGGTTCAAATTTTGTAGCAGCTACGCTTAAAGAGTTAAAGAGACTACACAGCGTTGGGTGCCATTTCTATGTTGAAATAAGGTGGACATTTCATGTTCCACTGCATCAGAAACTAGAGCTTTCCATTTGTTAGCGATTCGTGGACGCTTAAGAATGTACAGTGAACAAAGAAGTGCTACATTCTTCGTCGATTCTTGAGGGAAGAGTCCTTGGACTGAATGGTCATTGAATGACTTTTGACGTTGGAATGTATAGCGCAATAGAAGTTGTAATGATTGTCGGTTAAATAAGGCAGAGCATGGTGGAGGCGAATATTGGCTCGGTAGTTGCCGTGGGGCATAAATGTTGGAACAATTGAGATAATGGAGGCATAATGTTTGGAGCAATGGACGCGGCAGTAGAATAGGTGAAGGCTGGTCGGATGTATTGTGAAATGGCTGTAAAACAGGAGGCATTATAGAAGAGCATTAAATGCAGTGGCGATTTCTCTCAGTTGGCGACTTTGGCGCCGCCAAACCAACGATTCTTTAAGTTTCAACATGTTTCAGCATTAAGTCATTTTAGTAACATTAACATTACATAATACAATAAAATTCTGCACAGAATACACATACATACACTGCACGAACCAATTTGAATTCAAAAATATCGCGCGTGCAATACAAAACTCGCATGCGAGAGATTTTGCTAATACTCTGGGTTGGCTCTAATTGTAGTCGCCAACCGATTCCATACAAACTCAGCTACCCTCCCTGCCGCCAGCTACCCCGCGTTGATAGTTTTGGTAGAAGATGTATCAATGAGAAGTTGGCGCTACGAAAATCGCCAACGATGACACTTTTGCATAGCATGAGGGATGATGGGTATACAGTCCACACACACACATCCACGGTTTGGAAGTATGAAACACACCAGTGGCTATGGTTACTACGGTATGAGTAGACGATCGTCCCCGCAGATTTTTTGTTTTGATTTTAGCGACATAATTTGTGAAAATTTATTGAGTATAGGAAAATGTTCCCGAAACAAATGTTGCCAGCAATTTGGGTCTCATATCATTAAGAGAGAGCGACGACTTGTAGTTGTACGATCAGGTCATCGAACATTTTTTATCCGTCGAACGACGAATTGACTTTATATATAAATAGCGGTTAAATAAATATTGCCTATGCTTATATTTCTTATTAAACATAGTGCATGCGAAATTGGCTGAAAAACATCCCGCGTTGACATATAAGCATGGTCCGATCATACTGCATGACAATACTAGATCCCATAGGTAGGTACCTCACCCGTAACGATGTAAAACTGCTACAGTCAGTATTTTAAAACTCTCCCGCATCCACCGTACTCTCCTAATGTTAATCCAAAGGATTATTACCTTTCCCGCAGTCTGGAGCCATTTTGTCGGCAGAATATATTTCGAAACCGAGCAGAGGTCATAAAAGCCTTTAAAGACTTTATAGCGTCAAAAACTCAAGTCGTGTGTAAAAAAGGAATAATGGACCTTGAATCAAGGCGGAAGAAAGTTATAGATGCCAATAGTTCATACTTTGATAAAATTAAAATGTGTAACAAATAAATATTGGCTTCATAAATTTTTACCACAAAATCGTACATTTCTTGTGGTACAGCATTATACAGTGATCCCCGCTTTATTGAACCTCGCTTAATTGATTTTCCCGTTTAATTGAACGAAAAAAGTGGACTCGAATATTTCCTATATAAGCTATACACGTAATTGCACGGTTAATTGAGTCCCGTATAATTGATTAACCCGCTTAATTGATCTTAAAAATGTATACCAAATGTAACTAAATGCATCCAAATTTTTCGGTTAATTGATCGGCGACAAACAAAAGATCATAACAAAAAGATGGGCAAATTTTTTAAATTCCGGAGCGCTGTTTTCACATTGAAGTTGAAAGCACTGCACAACAGTTGGCAGCGAGCTGTACTTTGTCATATTCCAATTTTGGTAGCGGAATTCATTTGACAACAAAACTTATTCCGATTTCTAGATATCAGATAGACTAGAATACGGAACGCATAAATTTGACTGAAAACAAAGAAAACGTCAGATATGACATCCAAGTCAAAACAACATTTTTACTTTCTGTTCTCGCATTGGAGTTGCTTTGTAACTTAAAATCTGCGCACAATAATAAAACACGAATTGTTCTGAAGATAACATTTTATGAAAGTAATACACTTATGCGCTTCGCCAAAAGCAGTTTACTTATATCACAGGTTAAGTGTAATCATTTGAGCTCAACAATTTGCAGAAGACTACAAAATCGATGAATTATACAATAAAACTGTGTGAAAGTACCTACGAAAAAAAAAATTCTTACAAAGTTCAGCAATCGTACAAAAATACGTTTGGCATAACAGCTGTTTTGTGACAATTTTCAACTGGCAGGATATTTTAAAATTTCAGAATTTTTAGACTAACAATCTACTCCACTAACTCACAAAAAGTTGTCTTGCTCATCTGTCAAATTTCAGGCTGTTGTCGAATCAGAATGCTCTCTTTATCTGAGAGAAACACTGCATCAGAAACTAGAGCTTTCCATTTGTTAGCGATTCGTGGACGCTTAAGAATGTACAGTGAACAAAGAAGTGCTACATTCTTCGTCGATTCTTGAGGGAAGAGTCCTTGGACTGAATGGTCATTGAATGACTTTTGACGTTGGAATGTATAGCGCAATAGAAGTTGTAATGATTGTCGGTTAAATAAGGCAGAGCATGGTGGAGGCGAATATTGGCTCGGTAGTTGCCGTGGGGCATAAATGTTGGAACAATTGAGATAATGGAGGCATAATGTTTGGAGCAATGGACGCGGCAGTAGAATAGGTGAAGGCTGGTCGGATGTATTGTGAAATGGCTGTAAAACAGGAGGCATTATAGAAGAGCATTAAATGCAGTGGCGATTTCTCTCAGTTGGCGACTTTGGCGCCGCCAAACCAACGATTCTTTAAGTTTCAACATGTTTCAGCATTAAGTCATTTTAGTAACATTAACATTACATAATACAATAAAATTCTGCACAGAATACACATACATACACTGCACGAACCAATTTGAATTCAAAAATATCGCGCGTGCAATACAAAACTCGCATGCGAGAGATTTTGCTAATACTCTGGGTTGGCTCTAATTGTAGTCGCCAACCGATTCCATACAAACTCAGCTACCCTCCCTGCCGCCCGCTACCCCGCGTTGATAGTTTTGGTAGAAGATGTATCAATGAGAAGTTGGCGCTACGAAAATCGCCAACGATGACACTTTTGCATAGCATGAGGGATGATGGGTATACAGTCCACACACACACATCCACGGTTTGGAAGTATGAAACACACCAGTGGCTATGGTTACTACGATATGAGTAGACGATCGTCCCCGCAGATTTTTTGTTTTGATTTTAGCGACATAATTTGTGAAAATTTATTGAGTATAGGAAAATGTTCCCGAAACAAATGTTGCCAGCAATTTGGGTCTCATATCATTAAGAGAGAGCGACGACTTGTAGTTGTACGATCAGGTCATCGAACATTTTTTATCCGTCGAACGACGAATTGACTTTATATATAAATAGCGGTTAAATAAATATTGCCTATGCTTATATTTCTTATTAAACATAGTGCATGCGAAATTGGCTGAAAAACATCCCGCGTTGACATATAAGCATGGTCCGATCATACTGCATGACAATACTAGATCCCATAGGTAGGTACCTCACCCGTAACGATGTAAAACTGCTACAGTCAGTATTTTAAAACTCTCCCGCATCCACCGTACTCTCCTAATGTTAATCCAAAGGATTATTACCTTTCCCGCAGTCTGGAGCCATTTTGTCGGCAGAATATATTTCGAAACCGAGCAGAGGTCATAAAAGCCTTTAAAGACTTTATAGCGTCAAAAACTCAAGTCGTGTGTAAAAAAGGAATAATGGACCTTGAATCAAGGCGGAAGAAAGTTATAGATGCCAATAGTTCATACTTTGATAAAATTAAAATGTGTAACAAATAAATATTGGCTTCATAAATTTTTACCACAAAATCGTACATTTCTTGTGGTACAGCATTATACAGTGATCCCCGCTTTATTGAACCTCGCTTAATTGATTTTCCCGTTTAATTGAACGAAAAAAGTGGACTCGAATATTTCCTATATAAGCTATACACGTAATTGCACGGTTAATTGAGTCCCGTATAATTGATTAACCCGCTTAATTGATCTTAAAAATGTATACCAAATGTAACTAAATGCATCCAAATTTTTCGGTTAATTGATCGGCGACAAACAAAAGATCATAACAAAAAGATGGGCAAATTTTTTAAATTCCGGAGCGCTGTTTTCACATTGAAGTTGAAAGCACTGCACAACAGTTGGCAGCGAGCTGTACTTTGTCATATTCCAATTTTGGTAGCGGAATTCATTTGACAACAAAACTTATTCCGATTTCTAGATATCAGATAGACTAGAATACGGAACGCATAAATTTGACTGAAAACAAAGAAAACGTCAGATATGACATCCAAGTCAAAACAACATTTTTACTTTCTGTTCTCGCATTGGAGTTGCTTTGTAACTTAAAATCTGCGCACAATAATAAAACACGAATTGTTCTGAAGATAACATTTTATGAAAGTAATACACTTATGCGCTTCGCCAAAAGCAGTTTACTTATATCACAGGTTAAGTGTAATCATTTGAGCTCAACAATTTGCAGAAGACTACAAAATCGATGAATTATACAATAAAACTGTGTGAAAGTACCTACGAAAAAAAAAATTCTTACAAAGTTCAGCAATCGTACAAAAATACGTTTGGCATAACAGCTGTTTTGTGACAATTTTCAACTGGCAGGATATTTTAAAATTTCAGAATTTTTAGACTAACAATCTACTCCACTAACTCACAAAAAGTTGTCTTGCTCATCTGTCAAATTTCAGGCTGTTGTCGAATCAGAATGCTCTCTTTATCTGAATCTTCAGATGGTCTAGAAATCGGAACGCACCCATTTTCATCACAGTTTTCGAATATAACATCGTTTTATTGACTTACTGACTCAATCAAGCAAACCTCGTTTAATTGCACTAAAGAAGCAATTTAGCGGGTTTTCTTTAATTGAACAATCGGATAATTGATCGAAAAAATCGGACAAAATGGTCAGTTCAATTAAGCGGGGAAGACTGTATTTATAGGTAGGCGACGGATAAGGACATTTTCATATATTTCGCAGAATGCAAGCCGAGAATAAAAACAAACAAGTTTACAGATACGTATGTACGTACATAACTTTATTTAAAGACAAACTAAAGTAAGTAAATAAATGAGTCTCATATGTGTACATGTACAATATACGTGTTACCAATCATAGAAAATTAGTAAGAAGGATTTTATTAGTTGTTAATAATCATAGCATCATCATTGACGTTAAATCAAGCATCATCAGCAACAATGGGACGAATTGGAAACACCGCATGTTGACTGCCAAATAAATTGTCAGAGTAGTTCCTCGATGGGGAACACCGCGTTTTACTGTAAAAAAAAAATTAAAAAATAAACAAAAAATTTTCATAAAGCGGCATTAAAAATCGGTCCACCATCTAAGTAGTCATGTATGGCCAAAGTGCTCCATTTCGCTGATCTGATAACAACCGCTCTGACCAAAAAACAAAAAAAAACCTGATGTTCAAAGTGGCATTTTAAATCGGTTCGTCATCGAAGTACTCATGTATGGCGAAAGTGCTCCATTCTGCTGATCTCACAAGAAGCGCGCTAACAATTTGGTTGGCGCGTAATTGTCAAATGTCATCGTGGGTGGGTGCGTTCGACTCCCACACATTTACTGGGCGGGTGTCTCCCATTTAGTTAGCGCTAATATAATTTTCGTGGAACGACGGAATCACGTTGTTTACACGTCGCTTATACGTTGTTTATACGCGATGTGGACGGACGATGGGACACCAAATGGTAGCGCTGGGATGCTTATATGACAGGCGGATTGGACCGAAAGTATGTAACGTGATCGAAATGATTTAGATGGGCGCTTTGGATGCCACGTGATGTA